>OX421979.1:38249191-39449191 GCA_949128135.1 Parasteatoda lunata
CAGCTAGTGTAAAAATTATTACCATGGTTATAAAATTAGTAAATTTTCTCGAGCCTTCTCTACAGATATATAATTTCAATAGGATATCCAACTTTAATTAAAAAGGCTTCGAAGAATGGCCATTCTTACATGAAAAAAGAAGTGGCAGCTGACGGCGCTGATTGTATCGAACTCTGAGAAGTCTCATTTAGTATCTGCTAAATACCGATAATTTTTTTAATACTTATAAAACTAACTATTTGATATCAATTTATTTAAAAAAAGATATTAAATATCCCTTTGCTGTTTCTGCTCAATATCTTCTTTAATCTTTAAGAGTCATCAGCTATAAAAAATTTAATCTGAACGATGTTCTGCTACAAGTAACATCATGCTCTGCATCAAGTAACCTGACAGAAATAAGATCTCACCGAGTAAATTAAAATTTAAATTTGATTTCTTCTATTATTGACATCAAATCACAATATTGTGAGATTTATAAAACGTTTACTACTAGTCGTGGTTTAAAGTAAACCGCATATAAGAGTTGCGCCATCTGTTGATGGGTTTTTAAAGTATGAAGTTTAAAAACAATAGTAATAAATTCTCCCCAGACAAATTTTTTTTTTTTTTTTTTTTTTTTTTTTTATCAAACTCAAATGTAGTTTTTTGCCTTTTACTATATTCTAACATGATTTTTCATACGAAAAATATAAATATTACGTTTATCAGTATTCTTTATTGCAACTTTTTAGAACCTTTCGGGTATCAAATGATGGACTGTGATAATAGTTATTCGGCCCTACACATGCTTCAGAAGTATCCGTCTCTCAGTGATGGCTTCATGATGAAAAGGCCCAATGACATCTACTGTTCTCAGTGTAACATAAGTTTTGCATCATCAGCAGCTCTATTAGATCACGTGCAACTGGTTCATGAAACAACAGGTGGAAATGTATCCAGGTCCCCATCATCTCCTGTCAGTAATCAATCAAGCAAAAGGTAAATTTTTTATGATATAATTCATGATGTATGCAATGTGTTTCGTAATTACCACCCTTAATGTATATTTTTATAATAGGCGTAAGCAATGAAATAAATAACTATGCATAGTAGGGTTCAGAAATCAATTTTGAAGTGAGGGAGAACAAAAATGTTTCTTAATTCTGGCCAATCACTGATCATGTGAATGAGATCAGAGCAGAAATTAAAATTCCCAAAACCTCATTTGTTTGGAGATGAAAAATATAAGCAGCTTATAGCGAAAGAGAAGTTTCAACTTCAGTTTTTCGGCATTAAATAATTTTCCCACTGGTCATTTTTTCAATTATCTGATATTATGAGCATAGCAATTTTCCAAAGTTCTAAAACCAACTATTATATATATTCCGAATTGTTTATATATATTACGCTAAAATAGCCTTATGTTTTTTTTTTTTTTTTTTTTTTTGATACCTCGTATATAACTTTTAAACTGAAAATAAAAATGTTTGAATTTTGATGTCGAACTTGGTAGGAAAAACATTTTGAACTTGAACGTTAAGAACGTGAAAAATAGAACGAACGACTCCAAGAAACTAAAACTGTAAGTGATTGAAGTAGAAAAAAATGTACTTGTTTCGAACGTTCGAACATAGCAATCATTCTAAAGATATGCAACGCGTGAATAATGAAAATATAATACGTTAGAAATAAGAAAAAACATGGTTGTCAATAAAAAAAAGGAAAAGAAAATATTTTGAGGACAACAGAATAAGAAAAACCGCTGTGACCGAAGGGACGATGGTAACTGAAGGAGGCAAATCAGGGTAAGATACATTTTTATGTCGAACGTAATCAGTACGAGTGGAACTAATTTCATTAACTAGAGAATCGGCAATCATTGTGACTAAATAAACACTTTAGAGCAATTGAAGTTAAATTTACGCCCAAGATCAGAACAGTTTATTTTTGCACACAACTATTGTTCCCATAATTTACTAACAACCTTTTTTTCCATTTTAATTCCTAAGTGAAAATGGAGTTCTTATTCACAAGTAAAATATTGAAAATAATCTTTTTTTTATATAATAAGCAATATTAATGATAAAAAAAAAAGATTTTTTCTCTTAGAAGTTTTCAATGAACCTTTTGGTTTAATTATTACGATTCATATTTTTCATGGAAAAAGTCAAATGATGACTAAAGTACCATGTAATAAATATTATTTACTCTAGAAACATTGACAAACTCTACTTTTCTCAGTTTTTTATGTCCAACTACTTGAAAATAGCTAATACATTATGCATTAATCATAATAAATAAGATAATTAACCTTATCAGTCAAACTTATTATAACTTGAAAATGCAATATATAAACGTTAAAAATTGAATTATTTTAAATTATATCTCAAACTTTTTTTAACAGGTTGTTGGCGAGTTCAAGGCTTAGGCCGAATGGCGCAAAGCATTCCAAATCTTCCAACTTGTCTGGTATTCATCCAACAATGTTTAATGGAAGTACAAGCTGTCACTACAGGAGGCAAGATCCAGGCGGAGGCCATTCTCTAACCTCAGGTAAAGATGCTAATTTTTTATAAATGTATACAATTTCTACGATTTTTGTTTTGCGTACAATTTCTGCTCGAACCTAAGGTTTTTTTGTTTTCCTTCAACACCGATGGAATAAAACGTATATGCCTGCACGAAATCAATGCAAAAGTCCATACTTATTATTTTATTTTATAACCGTCGTTGAACAGCTGCTTCGGGTTTACGACTACTAAGTCCAACTCCGTAACCTTGTAGTTTTGAACCCAATCCAGAAGACAAGGGAACTCCTGGATCAGGTATTGGGAGAAATTTGCCTTTTGTGGAGGAATTTATGAGGGAACTAACCCGCATTTGAGCTACACGGGGAAGAAAACCACGGAATTTTTCACGGTTAGCCTGACTGTAATTGGCTTTTTACCCATGAACCGCCTAACATTGAGGATATTTTACGTCAGCACTGTATTCGGTGCAAGCTGGTTGCGGAATTCCTTTGGAAGGCGAACGCTCTGAGCCATTTTATAAAAATCTTAGTGATGATTTTTTTTAAAAAAAATAATACTCAGCTTCCAGCTCACTTCGCTTAATAACTCCCGTTGATGTTTCGCATTCATTATTATTTTTTCCCTCTAAAGTCTATAAAAAATCATTTTGTAGTTTATAAAATATATATTTATTAGAATTTTTTATAAGCACATTTAGATAATGTGTTAATCGCTGCGAAATGCAAGGATACCCCTGACCTGGATTTTAAAAAAAATAATCAACTGTACTTGATAAAAAATTATTTAAATTTAGGAATACAGAATATGTGCCACGATACGAAGTAACAAAGGAGAAGTTAGTTCACTTCAATAATATTCAACGATTATCTTTTATTAAATAACAAATCCAATTGGAAACAGTTTTGATTAGTAATAAAATATAGTAAAACATTATCTGTTTGAATTAATGTGATAAAAAAATATTTTCGGATGTTCTTAATAGTTGAAAAAGTTTATTTTTTATTGTTATTTACATGGAAAAAAATAAAAACAAAAACTGTATAATTATTTGCAGGCCAAACAACTGAAAATGGACCCAATACTCTTCTCTGCAGTCAGTGTAACGCCGGATTCTCAGATTTCGAATCCTTCCGGACACACTTGAAAAGTCACCTGGATGCTGCAGCAGCCGCATCAACATCTGGTCCAGTTTCTTCGGCAGCTTCTTCAGTAATGCAACAGCATTCCTGTCCAGAATGCAATGCTGAATTTGCTAACGAAACTTTGTTGGACAGTCATGTGATTGGACATTTTTTATCAGCCACTACGGAGTATGGCTGCCAGTCTTGCATGAAGCTGTTTCAGAAACCAGATGAGCTGCAAAAGCATTTAATGGATATGCACGCATATCATTTGTATAGATGCGCCCTCTGTAAACAGATCTTTGATTCAAAGGTGAGTCATTGTCATTTATTCTTTTTTTTTCGAAACGACGCGAAATTATTCTTCAGAAAAATGACAAGGCATTAAATTAAGAACTTTAAATTTAATTGACCCAGGACAAGATCTAAAAACGATGAATAACTGTTATTTGCAAAAAGGAATTGCAAAGTATGCAATTCCATTTGCGAATGTGCTTCAATAAGAAAACAATATTTTAAGCCATATGAGCACCAGCAAGTGCTCCGGGTGTGAAGAAGGTAAAGGCGTCGCTAGCTCCGTAAGTGAAGAGCTGGATGCCGCGAGTTCGATCGTTTCACACGACTAAATTACCTGCGTGTATAGGCTAGGATATTAGGGCGCTGGGCCCATATTCGAGAGTTCGAACCCCGCCGGCCGATGCCTCCCCGTGTAGTTGGTGACTGATGCACGTTAAATCTGTCGAGTCGCAAAAGTTCTCCATGTTCCCATAACAAATCAATACCTCTGAGGGTACTGGATTGGAGATCGATCGTTCTCTGATTCAGGTCTAAATTACGATCTGTGGATGAATGAGTGGATGTATGAATGGGTCCGCCTTACAAACAGGTTTGACGTATGATGTGGCAGAAGTCGAATTCTTGGCCATAGATGACGCCACTGAAAAACAGAGATCGCATACTCTGTCTTAAATTTGCTCGGTTTCACCAAGCAGGCTTGCCGTGTGGCAAGTGGCATTAGAACCAACCAACCCAACCTGCGTGTATATGCAGCTAGGTTTCCATTAAATTGGACACTTGTGAAAGTTAGCTCGTCGGTTATGGTGTGGAAATTTTTAAAGAGAGATAACAGCTCAGATGCTGACTACGTTATCTCACCGGGGTCAAAAATAATTGGCATTCCTACCATAACCGTCAAAAGATAGAGCCTTGAAAAGGGGGGCAAGGTGCTTATCTATGGTTGAATGATGATTATGCACATCATCTTATACCGATTAATTTTGAAAGTCCGAATTACCGTTTGATTTTAAAACAAAATTTCTAACTAAAAAATTTATTTATTTATTTGAAGTTTAAATAAGATGAAATCATTAGAGTTATAGAAGGTATAAATAATATTGTCATGTAAAGGAAGCAGATAAATTTTTCCAAATCAACATAATTTTAGTATCGCCAACTTTTCATACTCTCAAATAAAATAGAATTTTGTTTCAAACTCCTCCACTAGATTAAAAAGAGGAAGGTCGAAACAACGATGGCTCGATTCTGTAGAATCAGACTTTAAATAATTGGTGTGAAGAACGTAAATACTTTTTTTTTTTTTTAAAAAAATAAGCCGTCAGGGAAAAATTTACAACAGAAAGTCTTGCTTTCTCCTAGTGATATCGTGCCAAATATGATGACGATTGAGCATATATATATATATATATATGAATGGCTGTTTGGCTGTCTGTGTATGTCCTTTATAAACTCCTAAACTATTCAATTGAATCCGATAAAATTTGACTTAAAAAGATTGTAAAATTCGACGTACGTCACTGTCAACATTAAAACATTCTACGACGAACCGTTTGAGCGGGATGAACGAAAAGCGAAATGCAGTTTTCTGATTGGTAAAGCGTTAGCCATTGTTTTCAATTTAAGTATAGACGATTCAATTTTTTAATTATTTTAGCGATAGCATAAGAGATATTTGCTAGCTTATAGCTCTATTTATTAAAAAAGAAGTTTATTTCACGTACTTCAGCATTTGTTTACTTTTTATTCGCTACGTCAGATAAATTCAATGAACAATATTAATGTTGTATCATTCGTAAAATACGTCACAAATGAATATTTCTAAATTTATCTGATACCCAACGTGTTTAGTTTGCTTGTTACAATTCTTTTAAAATGTGTTTCTATAAAAGTAAACAATTTAAAATAAACGCTAATTGAAATTTTAAAAAATAGTTATGTTTTCAAAGACAAAATTAATGCAAAAGTGATAATAAACGTAAAAAATCGCCATACTATTAAAGACGCCGCGATTAATTAATTTAGGTAATATATGTGTTACCGGCAAAGTATGAAATCCGGCATTGTATAGAATGCCTAAAATTAGCCGGCAAAGCATGAAATGATTTATATTTCATACATTGCCGAGGCATTCTATAGAATGCCAAATGAAAAACCGGCAAAGTATAAAATACATCTCAGATTCCTCAAAATGTCATTCAAAAATGACAAATTCAAAACGTCATCCGATTTGATTTTAATTTATTCGTGGATATAATTACACTTATTCGATATTTTAATACTTACTGATAGATTAAATTTATTCGATATTTTAATACTTACTGATGATAGATTAAATTTATTCGATATTTTAATACTTACTGACGATAGATTAGAAGAAACATCAGTGTTTGGATCATGGGCAAATATATGCTGGGCAATGACACTTATTGACCTTAAAAAATATCAGTGTAGGGTATACCGGGCAAATGTATACCGTGTAGTGGCACTGAACCTTAGAAAAACATCAGTGTAGGATATACCGGGAAGTGGCACTGAACCTTAAAAAAACATCAGTGTAGGGTATACCGGGCAATGGCACTTGACCTTAAAAAAACATCAGTGTAGGATATACCGGGCAGTGGCACTAGACCTAGTATATATTTCGGACATTTACCAAAGGTCTAGTCATACTAGGTCTAGTTAAGTGCCATTACCCGGTATACAATTGCCCGGTATATCCTACACTGATGTTTTTTTAAGGTCAAGTGCCACTGCCCGGTATACATTTTCTCGGTATACATTTGCCCGGTATACCATACACTGATATTTTTTTAAGGTCAAGTGCCATTGCCCTGTATATATTTGCCCGATACTCCAAACACTGATGTTTCTTCTAATCTATCGTCAGTAAGTATTAAAATAACGAATAAATGTAATTATATCCACGAATAAATTAATATCAAATCGGATGTAATAATTATTTCGGACATTCTCCAAAGCGACTAAGTGATTGTCAACATTCACCGGTGAAAGTCAACAACCACCGATTTCGATCATTCACAGTAACATGCGCATCATTTACATAATAACCTCATCAGGACGATTATTTCATACTTTGCCTAAATAGCATCCGGCATTTTATAGAATGCCTAGGTATTCTATAAAATGCCTAGGAAAATTATGTAATACTTCTCCCATTTCATACTTTGTCTAAAAACGTCAGGCATTCTATACAATGCCGGCGTTTCATACTTTGCCGGTAACATATGCATATCGAATTAAAAGATTTAAGCTATGTATTAAATGGAAAAATTAAGTTAAGGTACTAATTAGTTTAAAAGTATCTTTAAAAGTTGTCATTATTGACTATTATTGACGATAATGATGATTATTAATGTTGATGACATGTAGTAACTGAAATAAGAAAATCAGATACCTGCTAAAAAGAAAAGTTAACGGAAAAAAAGTTAATGGGAAATTCGCTTAAGGTAATTCGTAAAAAATCAACATATGCTGAAGACGCTTAATTAATTTTGGTAATATGTACTACTGGTATTATGGTAAAGTTTTAATAAGAAGTGCAGCTGGTTAGTGCAGTTATAATAAGAATTCTACAACGGATTTGCCGTAGTTCAATTGAAAAATTTGTTTTTGAGAGAAAAAATTTTCACGAATTTTAGTTGTTTTAAGTTATAATAATGATAATAAGTTATAATAATGATAATAAGTTATAATAATAATAAATTGTAATGATGATAGCGAAAAACAAAAGAATTTTTTTTAATGACATTAAAAATAAATCAAAAAATGTTAAAACATAATATTTTTAGTAAAACCACGAATTAAAAACATAACCTTTTAAAAGTTCTTAAGTAAAAAAAAATGTTCTGTAATGTCTCGAAGTGCCAATAAAATTTCTATATACTTATTGTTACTTTAATTTAAAGCTTAAACTTTAAAACTATTTTTAAAACATAGTATAATTACAATAACACAATAATAATAAAAAATCTCAAAAACTGCCTTTTAGAGACTAAATGGTTTCCCGAAAACGTTGTTTTTGCCATGCTTTTCTCCAAAATTTAAAGAAGGGTAAAATATTAAATCAAAATGACTTATTTTGTGCTAAAACATCAACAAAATAGCGCTTCAATTATAAGGTATATTTTTTTTTTTTTTAAATAAATAAATTTAAAAAAAAGCTTTGAAGTCGTAGAGATATTTACAACACGGAAAATACAATGAATGCAATAAACTACCTTTATTCTTTTTAAATTTTCAAATTTTGCAAATTACTTTCATAAATGTTTGCCAAAATTTAAATGTCCGGCAATTGGATACCTGCAAGCAACGTCATCGTAGGTAATTTGCCAATTCAGAGGCCAACGAGGTTCGACACGCACCCACGTGACGTCGCTTGGTATGTGTCGTTACCCAATTAAACCCCATACCCATAAGTTACTCAATTAAATCTTATTTGAATCACATGGTTAAGCATAATCACTTCACTTCTGAAGTTTCTAGTACCCGATTAATGTCTCTTTGATATTGACAAGAATTACCTAGCGTTTTCAATAATAATAAGAAGAATATTAATAAATTATTTAATATTTCTTAATCATCAACATGAATATATAACTATTGGATAGTGTAAAATAATAACAAATGATAATCTCAATGCCGGAGATAGTTCATTCTTCAAAACACTTAGCATGATAAAATTTACACTTTATCACCCTTCTTCCATTTAATTACACCTTATTTTAATGTTACAAGATCCAAAGCATTTAAGTGCTCAACCTGAATCTGAAATCTATCATTTAGCTTATCGAGCTACCCTCGTACTAATTAAAAATACACCTCTTAATCATATTCATCCCTGCCAACGCACACAATGATATTTAAAGTGTCGGCTTCATCAAAAGACAACCGCTTTCTTAACTACTTTACACAAATGAACTTCATACCTACGACCTTCCAGACTTATCTTCTTGCATATTCAAACTTCTATGGGAAAATGTCACGCTGCCAATTTACATTTTCTTCTTTTTTACATCTTTGGATGATAGAGAAGCCACGCAGTCTTGTTTTACTTCATATGGAGATCGCCACGGGCGCTGTTTTTGGCGATAATGAATTTTGGGTTTCTCATGAATGGAACGCGATTTTATTGATTAATGAATTTAAGGAAGTAGTAGAGCTTGTAGTACTGCCAATTGAACTCGTGTCTTATTTGGTTAATGAGTGTTGAACCAAGGTAAGTTTATTTATCAAATGAGGATTTAGTGTTTTGCTGAAAGGGGTTAATCATATTACACCAAAAACTTAAACTACATTTTTCGGTTTCAAAATTTATGTAAATAAGATTTTTAATTCTCTTAAAGTATAGAATTTATGCGTTAGGAAAATTTAAAAAAAAAAAAAATTGTTTTACTTCTGTCTCGTGATTTCATAGATACAATATTTTTAACGAAAAAATATTTCCATCGCTTCCTTACCGTAAGCAATTAGAGGGCGAAATAGTTTATCTTCATAGCTTATTTCATGCTTGAACTAATTCAGAAGAAAATACGTATATATGTCTATGAATGAGTATAAAAAGGTTGGGAACAAAGCACCGCGTTGCACATTCGACTCGTTTACAAATTAATGTTTTAAAAACTGTCTTATTAAAGTAGAAAATATTTCATTTGTTGCAAAACACTGTTTTAAAACCGTTTTGTTAAGATAACAAATTAATGTTCTGAAAGATTGGTTCGTTTATTAAGAAAATATTTCAGTTTATTGCAAAACTCAATTGCTAAATCGCGCTGTTTATAAATTAATGTTCTACAGATTGCGAAAAATAGAATTTAAAAATTATTGTTTATCGCTGATTTAAACAGCGGTAATTATTAATAATTGTTTTGTCACATTAAGTTTACCAAAAGAGGGTGTTTAAAATTAATCCTATAAAACCCGAAAGAAACCTAACTAAAGAGAAACTAGAGTCAGACAATGTTTATTATGAGCTGATTGCGTTCTAAAAAATATTGCTTTTCAATGCTTATTATTTCTGTCTCGTTTTATTAATAGATAACCTTTCAATGATAACATACAAAACTATTGCTCAATTCCTCCCTTTAACTGTTAGTTCAACTTTAACAAATAAACAAAAAATCAAAAACTTTCCTATATTTAAACTCAACTTATTTTTCTAAAAACTTCTATCGTATTTGCTTGTTTAAAGTCTCATTCGAATTGTTTAAAAAATGTATTTACAGAATTATCAACAGAAATTCCTTTTCTTATTCTTTTTTTTTCTATTTCAGAAAAAATAAATATTTAAATTTTAAAACTTTATAATTATAAGTACTAAAATATGCTGGATAAAAAGTCCTTTCTAAATTACGACGTTAATATAAATGTAATATTTCATATAAGTATGTTAAAGCTAAAAAAAATATTTGCAAACTTAGTCACAAGAATGCAAACAATAAACTACTTTCCGGAAAAAGTTAGGAGCACAAAAAAATAAACTAAAAACTGCTCTTGCATGCAAAAATGTAAAAAATGAAAAAGGAAAATTTACAAATTAGAAAGTTTGAAAAAAAAAATCAGGAAGGGGGCAAAGAATAACTAACGTTAGATTAATAGATGAAAATCTAATTTTCATGTAAGTATGCAATTACTGAAAAATAATTTTTTTCAATCTTGGGCGAAAATATAAGTATGAAACAAAACTTAAAAAAGCATTGAATAGTAAACCTTTAACGCAGATGGGACACTGGGTTTCTCTTTTATATATTTTTTCTGATGCTTGAATTAAAACAAAAATATATTTTGGTATTTTTTTCATTATAAAAACAGTCTAAGATTTACTCAAAAAAAAATTTAAATTCTCGGAATCATATTTATACTAAAATATAAAATTTGAAAAAAAAAAATAGTTTGAAATTATTTTTGCATTCATATTTAAAAATTTATCAATAATTGATTTTTTAAATTAAAGAAATTTCAATAATGAATCACTGTTTCACTTAGCTCTAAATAAGTACAAATCAGAAAAAAATTTTCGAAGGGAGCCCTGTTTGAAAGATTTTACCTTTAATGCAGAAAAAGACACCAGGTCATTATGCTGTATTTCATAACCATAAATTATTCAAATGTTGAATACAATATTTGTCCTTTATTTTGAAAATAATGAAAAAAGTAAGAAAAATATGTTTATTGAAAGGGTTAAAGCATAACTTTAAACACACTAAACACGTAGTTTCACATAACTTTAGAAATACTAATTTGGTGTTAAAGTTCACGTTAGTCATTGATTTTATCTAAAATGCGAATAAAAAAAAAGAAGTAGGTATTAACGAAAGTGCAATTAAATCTTTTTTAAACAATGGCTATGAGCCAGCAAGCACCGATGGAATCTTTGAAAAAATAAAATCGTCAACAGTTTTATTTTTATAAATTGCTAGTTCTAAACAATTGAAAATTTTCATTTTTCAAAAGTTTCTTCTGAACAATCAAATTAAAAATTTTGAATGACTTTTAAAATCGGATGTTAAAATTGCTCTTTTTACGTACTACCCAAATTTCAGGACGCTACCACAAACGTTTAATAAAAGTTAAACGGTTAATAATAAAAAAAAAGTATGAAAATATGTTTCATAAAAATTGTGCATCAAAGGATTAAATTAAACATAGATGTAGCTTAGTGGTTTAAAAGATAAAGTTACATGCATGCATGCGAATTATGAGAAAATAACATTTGCCAGCTTAATATGACGGAATAAAAAAATAAGGGGTCAAGAAACAGTAAAAAAAAAAAAAAATTTAAACTTTATAAATGAAAGAAATATTCTTGCATGCAGGTATGTAATTGTTAAAAAACAAAAATTTTAAACCTGATCACAAAATACAAGCATGAAATATTTTTTTTCATTAATAAACAAATTTAAAAAAAATATTTTTTTAATGTTTTGAAATTTTTAACCACTGTAAAGTATTTCATAAATATTTGATGCTTTTTCTAAAGAGAAAGTTTGAAATCCTGCAGATTTCAAGAGAAGATTTTGAAAGCACGGTATTATTTATTGACTCTGAATACAAAACATTTTCATCACCTAAGACTTTAAATTAGGATCGGTAGAAAGGAAAAATCTGTTTTGTAAACATCTTCTTTGCGTTACTATATATTTTAATAACAATTTTCTAAAATCTGTAAGAAATTCCATTTGATAGGTTCTGACGCTAAGCTCTTCAGAGAATTCTAAGTTCATTAAAATGCCATTTAACATACTCTGACGTTTCTTCCGTTCATTTAAATGCTATTTTGCATGTTCTGACACTAAGCTCTTCAGTTATCAGCTAAGCTCTTCAGTAAATTCTCCGTTCATTAAAATGCCATTTAACATACTTTGACGCCTCTTCAGTTAATTAAAATGCTATTTTAGATGTTCTGATACTAAGTTCTTCAGTTATCAGCTAAGCTCTTTAGTTAATTCTCAATTCATTAAAATGCCATTTAAAATGAATGCTATTTAACAACTATTTAACATTAAACTCTTCGATAAATTTGTAATTTTTTTTTAAAATCCTATTTTGAAAATATGTCTTTTTTTTAACAATTTTTTTAAGAATATAACCCATCAAAGTTAAAAGGATACTTGTAGCAAAACATAAAAATAAAAAAAAAAGTTTTAAAAAAGCATTTAGAATCACGTTTTTTGCCACTTTCGTTTAAAGCCTACTTGTTAAATGGAAAATCTCAAAAAAATATTAAAATTCATGAGACTAATGATTAACGTAAGTTTCTACTTAAGAAGCTATTTCAAGACGGAAGCTATAATTTCAAAAAATAAAAATTTCCCTTTTGTCTGGAAATCTGGTCTTTATCCATTACCACACTGTTGTTTAGCTAAGAATTTTTATTTATGAAAATGTATTTTTTGTAATAAAAATGCAAAACAAATCAGTAATGGTTGAAAATAATCGTAACCTCACACCGTTTTCATTAATTGATCGATAATAAGTGATTTTATCGAAAGTTTTTAAAATATGCTGCTTTGATGGTTCTCAAACCTCCAACGCCTCTTTGTTAATAATTCAACCAACCAATGTGTGATTGACCTTTCAACTTGGACTTCAATTAAAAAGATAGGGTTAAAACGTGATTTGGTACTTAACTTCTTTAAAAACTGTTATTTTAAATACGCAAAATATTCCTCAGTTTGTCGTACTCGTTCATTATTACTTTAAATATGCTGATAGCCTATGTGCATATTTACAAAATATATTTTAATTTTGATTAAATATATAATTTTGATGTTTTTAAAAATTCTTTGAATGTATTAAGAAGTCTCTTTCTTCACCATTTTGGATTTTGTTGTAAATTTTTGATTTTAATATTTTTTTCCTGTTCTTAACAGATTTTATGATTGAGTATCATTAAACGGGCGTACTGCTCCATTTTGGGGGGCCGTAACAAATTGCCAAACTATTATTCGGGAATTCTATGTTAGTTTATATGACGACTAAATTTTCCTCTTAAAAAACTAAATTTTCCTCTTCATTGTTGGAAGCTATTAAAAATTTTATGCCTTCTTAGAAAATTAATAATTCAAGATTAGAATTTAGAATAGCCCCCAAAGCGAAGTTATTCCGACATTTATGTACCTTAAAAAAAGTTTTGAAAAATAAAAGCGTCTCCTTATTAGGCTTGTGAAACTTTCACTTGGTAGTTTTTAGAATTTTAACAGAATGTTTTGAATTATTTAAGGCAATAAAATTATGCAATTTTTAATTTTGAATTACTAATTAAAGGCTGAGCATTTTCTTGTTTTATGTTTCTTAGAATTTATTTTTATTACAAATTAAAGGAAACCGATTTGATAATTAATAAAAAATTCTCTGAAACTTAAATTATGCAAAAAAGGTATATTTTAAAAATCTACTAACAAACAAATGTAGAAAAATTGATTAAAGAAAGAGTTTTGTTTATTTCAGACAAGCAAAACTTTGGAAAGTAAGACATTTTGTCCATGAAATTAATTTGGTTTTGTTTCATATTGTTTTTCTTTTTTAAATTCAATCCAGTTTAACTTTTCTCTCAGTGTGTTTGCTTTCTTTAGGTAAAACCAAAGGATATTTGAGGAGGTTTAATAAATTATTGTTCGATATATAGGTTTTCAAATACCCGCATTCGAGAACATGACTTGTTCTTAAATCAGAATGTTTGAATGTTTTCATTATATCATTTAAAGCATTCCAATATGCTCTTCCTTTATTACATACAGAGTAATCCATAATAACCATCATTAAAACATATTTTTTGATCTTTTGCCAAAAATGAAGTCAAAAAGAGAACAAACCGGTTTGAATGCCAAAGGAAACAGGAGACAATTATTAGATACATCTTCAAGTTTCAGCTTACAATCAAGATTTATTTGATATTTTCAATATCGCCTTCTTTGGCAGTGATTCACTACATTGCGATACCATAGTTGCTTTTTCCTTGCTTAAATATTACAGTAGTCTGCTGTATGCATGTGATGTGCCAAAAGCTAAACGAAAAATCCAGTTTAAAACTTTTCTTAAGCTTATTACCATTAGTCTTTAATAAGACTACACTACTTTCACTACACTACGATTATTGCCATGCTCCTGAAATAAATAAATGTATCAAGCTAATCGTGCAAATAATGATACATTTTATAATTAGCCTAAGGATATATGGGCTGACTAATAAAATAAGCCTGAAAAGTATAAGCTTATTGGAAAATACTGAAGGTTTTTCCGATTAGCTTACATATCACTAAATGATAATTAAACGTATTATCATTTAGTGATACAACGCATACATCTGGATAATTAACCAATAACACATACGTGTGTATATTTCCTTGACAAAAATTCTAAAAATATATACCAAGGAAGTTTGTTTAGAAAAACTAACCTGTGACTCATGAACATTTTTCTGACATTTTCAGGTGAGCATTCAAGTTCATTTTGCAGTAAAACACAGCAACGAATGCCGATCTTTGAAGTGTACGTCCTGCAGCTCCTATTTCCGAACGGAAATGGAGTTTCAAGTCCACGTCAAACTTACACATCTCTCTAAAAACTTTCACGTCAACAGCAACAGCACAAACTACCGCTGTCTGCTGTGCGATCAGTGCTTTCCCAATGAAATCCAGCTACGCTTTCATGCTTCAACACACAAGAAACAATTTACCTGCAGTGTTTGTGGAGATGCTTTTCACGTTGAATTTCTCCTTGACAGACACATACAGACCGTCCACCAAGGAGTTGCGACACCGTCACCGTCAATTCACCCTTTTATCGGGCAGCAACGAAACAGCAGTCCACAACCACAAACAGCTAACGTGTCGCCAAAAATAGGAACACACCAAAATGAAGAAGCTCAGAATCTTTGCACAAAGAGATCTCCCAGCGAAACAAATCGTGGTGAGTGATCATTTACTTTCAACAAAAAATAAATTATTACAAGGGATATTAGTTGAGTTGAGCATTTACTGTCTAGCAATCAGGAGAACTTCTCTCCCTAAATTATTCTGAGATTGTCTGGTGCTATGGAAAGAATAAAACCATGTTAAATGGATGAATAAAGCAACAACAAAAAAAAAAGGTAGCGTTAAGGATTAAAATTCGTCATAAGACTTGCGGGTTACTACTTCCGATTTATTTTAACACCTAAGACAAAAATAAAAACGCTCCATCGAATATTATTATATGCCAGACGATTAAAATGTTGTTATAAATTACTATTTATCTAAAAAAAAAATTTTGAGAAACAAGTTTTTACTTAATATAAATATTAATTTACATTATCGATGTTATGTTAACAGTCTACTAAATAGCCTTTCGTACAGTTAAGAGAGGTCCGTTATGAATCCGCAAAAAAACATGAAAGTTTAGTAACAAAAAAAAAATTCTTTTGATTGAATTTCGTAAAATGTATTTGTAATCGTATTTTTTATTATTCTAAGAAATATCATGAAATAATAATATAGAATAGAAAATAACATAATAAAAAATATTTATCAAAAATTGCTAATCAGGATCCATTTTGTTCCCGGCGTAAGGACAAAACTTTAAATTTCGAAATATTTTTTGGGCTTTTGTGATATTTCTCAGAAAAATAAATAATGCAATTGTTAACATATACTATATAAGGAAGGACAACTATTAAAAAAATTTAAAACAGGAAATTGAAGGTGGGTTCATAATCGATCCCATTTCCTCCTGTGAAGGTTGAAAAATTTAAAGAATCGAACTTTGTTTTTAGCCTTTAAATTCCTTTAAATGCTGAAAAAGAACGAAGAACTAAAGAAACTAACCATACTGTTTACCAACATTTTATTGAAATCTACTGATTCTCTTTTAAATACTGGAAAGATACACCTCAGTATTCTTCTATTATTGCACAACTTATTTTACACGTGATTATTTTATACAGGTGATCCGACTCATCCAGAACAAAATCAACTAAACATTCCATCCTCTACATCTACTATATCTCCTCCAGCATCAACACCCGCACCATCGAAATCCCCCGTATTGGGAAGATCTGACTATCGCTGTGATATTTGTGACATCGTCTGCTCTACGGAATCAGGTCTTGCTGCACACAGAAAACAGGCTCACCACATAAGGCTGCACAAAGACCACAAATGCAACAGTGGACCAGCATCTTCTGTCAGTGTTAGCCTATTCTGTGCTTACTGCAATGAGTCCTGCAAGTCGAGAAGTGACCTAGAGAATCATATGAAGGCTCACACTGCAACGTCTAGCAAGCACAAATGCAATATCTGTGATGAGATCTGTCCATCTGCAACGACTCTTGCAGAGCACAAACTTACGCATTGCAAGGTAATTACGTAATATTTTGTAAAGGCTTACAAGCATAAGCAAAACTTATTTAATGTACTTGATATCAAAGTCTGCATTGTCGATGCAAGAAATTCACAAAGATTGAAATTTGTCGTTTTAATAGGCATAGAATAAGCTTCGTATATTATTTATAGCTTTGTTGAGCTTTTAAGATCGCGAAAATAGTTAGTGAATATTATAGCGATTTTTTAAAATACTTTTTTTTTCAATAAATAAATTTTAATGAATAAAATGCATTGAAATTATTGCATTCCATGTACAATATGGTTAAATTAAACAGGTTTTGATACAAAAAATTTTATTATTTTAAATAATTTTAAACTTAAACGTTTTACAACCAATTTGAAGATTTGATAGATTTCATGTATTCATATGGCCCGATAACGGAAAAACTGCTGAGCCGAACTCGACTGAATTTGCAATTGATACAATTTGGACCATAAGGATTTGGTTTTTAAAAGAAAAGAAATAGTTTGATTTTTCACCACTAAGAGACTAAACGCATTCATGAAGATTAATTTTTACGTAGAAGTAAGGTTATTTGAAATTAAATCAACCTTTACTTGCTATGTCGATATTCATAAAGTGGTCTTACAGCGCCATTCTGATACATGATAGTGAAAAAATCGAACTATTTTCTTTCTTTTAAAAGCCAAATTTCTCATGATATAATATTTACCACAATTTTGGTTGAGTTTGGTTAGCTATTTTATTCGCTATCTGGTTTTAAACACATCTACTTAAATCAAAATCAAGGCTTATGGTGTAAATTTAACACTAAATATCAATTTTCCGTGATTTTTGGAAACCTTTTTCTTACCTTTACATTTACTTAAATAAAAAATGCATTGCTTTTTTATTTCGCACTATCCATTATAATTAAATAAATTAAATGTATTAAGATTTAATGACGAAGGTAAAAATATGTTGTTGAAGCTAATTCAAATTCAATCCTCATTTGTTCAGTAAATATTTCCTTTATTTGCATTTTTCACAGAGAATATGATGCTTATTTTATTTGATAAATATCGTTACGCATACAAAACTCGTTAAAAATTAACCATAGACACAAAACATTAGATGCATTTTTCGACAAAATTCAAAAGTAATTAATAACATGTAATTTTTGCAGGTTATTTCTGGAAGTACGTGCATAGTGTGCAGGGTTCAACTTGCCAACGAAGAACAGTTTCTTAGTCATATCCAACAACATAACACATCTTCCAACACGAATGGCAACGGTCTTCCTGTTCCTTGCGTCATTTGTCGACAAACCCTGGTCGTAGACGTCGAAGTGCGAATGCATGCCAAGTTCCATTTAAAAAACGCTACTCTCGAACCAACCCTCGGTGCTCCAGCCCCTTGTTGTGTATGTTCCAGAATGTTTGATCCAGGAAATCTCATCATTCGGTCATCGGGAAAAGTCTCCGATAACATGCCACCCCATACCTACATGTGTAAAGACTGTTTTCATTCCAAAGGTGAAGTGGAACCAGGTGTTCCAAGGTGTGGTGAATGTGGTGTTAAATTTGAAACATTCGGTGAATTGGATAGTCATCGAAGAACTGCCCATCATCAAAGGAATGACAAAAAGACTTATCAGTGTATCAAATGCCAAATGTCTTTCGAATCTGAAGCAGATATACAAGCTCACGTGACGTGTCATGTGCTTCATGAAGGAACACAGCATGAATGCAGGCTATGTCATGAGGTACGTAGTAGTTCCTATGTTTGTTTTCTCTAATTTTTCACTGCGCAATCAACAGGAATAAAAACTATTTTATACTAAGAAAAAAAAAAACAGTTCAAATGCATTATCCATGTCTTGAACACTGCAAATTTACCGCAAATGCAGTACTCTCTAACATTTGAAACTGTAGGAACGGTAGTAAACGAAAGTTCTGCGGTAGTGAACGAAAGTAGAAATTTACAAAACTTCCATTCGAACTTAAAAATTCGACTATTAGTCTATCTGACCTTTTATACGTCTGTTTATAATGTTTATATGTAATAATGGACAAAATTCTTTTAAATCTGATTTATTAGTATATTAGTACATTATCTTTGCTGTTGCTAGCGAAAATATTTTCAGAAACTGCATAAGTTCCTTGGTTTTCAAAAGGTAATTAAGTATTAGGCGGACTGGAAAGTAATGTCGTTTCGGTGCATTAATATTTGTCTGTCTTAAAAACCTTTTTCATTTTTTTCGATTCATTTCCGTTCTAGCATTGAAAGGTTGTCGCTAACGAGGGTGAATACATTATTGATTAAAAATAAAATCTTGATCAAATATCAAAGGCACCGAAACGGCATTACCTTCCAGTCCCCTTAATAATTAATTGATAACCATTACAGGTGAACTGAAACCAGAATATTATAGGACTTAGTATTATTTTGAGAGGCAGCAAATTTGAACCAGTTGTAAATCAGCAGGCTTCAAAATTTGTAACACTGAGGTCTGATATTCTTGATTAAAACTTCTTCAATTACAGATTTCGTGATTTTGACGCGAAACGGAGTCGTGCAATTAAATTTTAGGGTCATGAAAAACCTGTAAAAAAAAACTTTTTTTACAATAAAGCATGTATGAAAAATTATTCACTCAACTTAGCTTCCAAAATTTTCACTTTTTTTTCTAAAAGTTAAAACGCCCAGTTTTAAGCGAGGAATTTTTTACAAAGTTATTTTTCTCCGAATTAATTATTAATTAAACTATTAAACTATATTACATATTATTATATTACTATATTATATATTATTATATTATATATTATTATATTATATATTATTATATTATATATTATTATATTATATATTATTATATTATATATTATTATATTATATAACTATTAATTTACACTTGGAAAAAAAATTGTGTTTATGCAAGTGTTTAATTTTACTTAATTCAGGTGTGTCTATTTCAAATCTGAAATTAGTTTTGTTCCGTAAGCTACAGACTTTTTTTTTTCTTTCAAAATAGTACTTTTAGTTTTGTTTAGTTTTTGTCATAATGTACAAGTTTATAAAGAACATTTAGGTTTATGTATAGTGCGCAAAAAAATGGACCACCAAGAATAACTTTTGATCTAAAAATCGAATTTTCACATTCTAGGACTCAATCTTAAGTACTCGAAAGGGTGACCTCAAAAATACTAATTAATAAGTGCAGACGATATTTTAAGTTACGAAATCAGAAAAAAAAACGTACTATCTCTGAATAAACATACCTTTTTTTATAGATTCAAATTTCAGCTCTTTAATTGTATTCTAACTATTACTCAGTAATTGCTTTCAGTATTAAACGGAGTACTTTTTTTTAGATCATGGATTCGCCTTCCAAACTTCAGTGCCACTTAATTGAACATAACTTTGAAGGAAGTTCTCATTTTACCTGTTACATATGTGCAGCTGTCTTCACAAATTCATCCCTCCTCCAACGCCATATGGTAGATCATGGTCTTGATTCTCGCCCATATGACTGCTCAGAATGTCGCCAAAAATTCTTCTTCCGGGCCGAATTAGAGAATCATTCTTACATTCATTTGTGGGATAACGTGAATCGCCTTCAATCCGCAAACTCATCATTAAAAGGCAAGTACCAAACTTTTAACCATCATCCATCGATTCAAAGAAGAATCAAACAAACTACATCAAATTTATTACCTAATTTTTGCTACACTATTTTAAATTTTTTTTAAGCTAATTTATTTTTGCGGGAAATGTATATTTTCTCAATACCAATTATTTTCACAGCTTATTTTCATAACAAAATACTTTCGCGGCAAAATATCCTAGCTAAAGATCAATTATTTGTATAGCAAATTTTTTTAATATAATCGATTTCACAGCTCATCTCAACACAAAATAATCTCAACAATCTAATAATCTTTTCATCTCAACACAAAAACAATTATTTTTGTTTCAATATATTTTAGTTTAATAAATATTTTTGAGGCAAATATTTTAAGTGCAATATTTCCGCAGAAATAAGATTTCTCAAATTGTTTTTTGAATACAGATCAGTTATAAATAAAAAATAGTATGCATAGATGTTATAAAATAAAGCCTCCCGTAACAGTGGTCATGGAGCCACAATTTTGTAACCAACGGCATGATTGTGGAAATGTGGTCAGATCTGCTAACAACCCGCCTCTACTTCTCAGATACAATTCATACCCCTTGATCGGAATTTCGGATCAAACCCCAGTTTTTATAATGACAGTTCAATGCCTTAATCACTGAGCCATCATAGATGTTAAACTTTGATCACACATCATTTTCAGATGGTTTTTTTAATTCTACGTCATACAGGCATCTGAAGGGCAGATTTGTTGGCCACTTTTCCAGGGGCACCATATTATATGGGCCAACGTTGCCCCCACAGTAGGGACAGAGAGTACAGAGAATGAAAGAACATTCATGCGCCTTTCCCGGGATTCAAACTCCTTTTTGATGCAAAGCCAATTCCCTGACCCTCTACACAGGCCGGTCGGCTCATTATCAGATGCTAAAATTGTTAGTTAACAAGTACGATTTTTTTTTAAATATGTGTTTTAAATTGTTTGCTAATATTTTTACTCAGTATATTTTTATACCAGGAGCGGTCAAGGAGAGCAGGTGGGACTCAATAATTTTTTTGAGACCCACAAAAATAGAAAAATCTACCTTGAATCAAAAATATATCGATCCTGTAACTCAAAACTTTCTACTTCTTTCTATGGAATCGGTGGCTCCGTGGTTTAAGCATAACGGACTATTCCTATAGCCTTCTTATATTTATGAGCGCCCCATGCGTTTTAAATCTAAAAAAATAAACCTAATTACCCCTTTTTAGCCTACCTAAAAAAACGCAGTCTTCAAAATTATTTTATTTTTTAATATTTCGCTTTAAATCAATACCTAGAATGTGAAAGAAATAATTTTATGCTTAATTCCAAACGTGCTTTCTATTTAATAGATCGTCTATAATAGAACAATATACTTACTTTATTTGTAGGGAATGGAGAAGGTTTTCGACGTTTGTTCGAATGCCAACTATGCCCTAGTGTGTTCGGAAGTTCTTTAGATCTTGCAAAACATCAGAGAATCCACGAAAAGAGCTATAAGCATACGATAAGTAGTCGTTTAACTGTTTCCTGCCCTACTTGTGGAATGGAATTTTCATCAATAGAAGAACTAAGAAATCACGTATTGCTGCTGCACCCTACAACGTCTGATGAGAGCATCTTCAATCTTAAGCCAAACAAAAGTAAGTGCTATAGTCAAGTAAAAAAAAAATTTTAAGTAAATATATTATGAGAGGCTAATTTTTTTTTCCTACGCCGAAGGAACAAATGTATCGATGTTTAGATTGTTTAAATTATTGATTCATGCTTAACCAAATTATCGGGATCATTTGTTTCAATCAGAGCATGTCATGTTGGACCTTGTATTAGAAGTCTCGGAAATAATTGTATACTTTCAAAAATGTTTCAGTTGGGTATTCGTTCGAACACTTGTTATAAATAATTATGAATAATGTCTAATACATTTGCTTAAACTTCTGTACAGACTCAAAGTTTGTAGTACAGGGTGGTCGAAATTAAATTGACGTTTCTTTAGAACGGATTCAAGTAAAACTTAAAATATACATTATGTAGATCATGAGGACGGAGTCGAAAAAAATATTTTGAACTTTCACCATTAAGTGTCACTTTTACGTAGTTACTAGGAATATTACAACTCAAATTTGAAAACATAACAGAATATTTACACACCTGCATGCTTTGCGTGCATAACTTGTCGTTCAACAATTAGCATATGGTTACACGTGTGCATTATTTGCGTGCGGTTTAAGTAGTACTATTTGCAATATTTCAAACTATTTTTACCGGCGGAAACCTCAGCTCCATTATCTGAATAAAATATATTTGAAGTTTTATTTGAATCCTTTCAGAAGAGCTGGAGACTGAGTACCTTCAGTTTAACCTTAACTATCTAATAATTTATCTATTATTAAATGTTTAATTATCTAACAGCCTAAACTAATATGGTTACATACATGTGATTTAACACAGCAGTTGCAAACTTAGAGAATAGATAGGACACATCATAAGCATTGAGAATTGCATAGCAACCCATTGCCGGAAATGTCATTGTATACTACTAGAACCACTGCTCTAATGTGGGCTGGCTTTTATCTTTCTTAATGATCTTGAAAATTTTGCATATTTAATTGTTTTATCATAATTTCTTGATGTGATGAGCAACTTGCAGCGCTCACCAATTCGATTGACAAATTAGATTACCAGTACTTTACGATAGAACATCTGCTTCCAGTCTTATTTGAATGCAGTTTTTTTACAATAATAACAAAAAGAGCCGCGATGGCTCAGGGGATAGAGCGTTCGCCTTCCAATGAGGCGAACCGGGTTCGAATCCCAGTCGATACGAATTCCGCATCCGGCTTGCACTGACCACAGTGCTGACGTGAAATATCCTCAGTGGTAGACGGATCATGGGTTAGAGTCCCCTTGCCGTCAGGCTAACCGTGGGAGGTTCTCGTGGTCTTAATTTCCATGTAACGCAAATGCGGGTTAGCTCCATCAAAAAGTCCTCCACGAAGGCAAATTTCTCCCAATACTCGATCCACGAGTTCCCTTGTCTTCTGGATTGGGTTCAAAATTACAAGGCTACGGAGTTGAACATTAGTAGCCGTAAACCCATTAAGTTGGGTCGGCTGTTCAACGACGGTTATAAAATAAAATAATAAAAAAAAGAGCTGTGATGGCATAGTGGACAGAGCATTCGCCTCTTCCAATGAGGAGAACCGGATTCGAATCACTGCGATGACTGGCCGATACGAATTCCGCATCCGGCTTGCATCGAACACAGTGCTGACGTAAAATATCCTCAGTAGTAGACTGATTATGGGTTAGTTCCCTTGCGGCCAGGCTAACAGTGGGAGGTTTTCGTGGTTTCCCTCTCCATGTAACGCAAATGCTGGTTAGTTCCATCAAAAAGTCCTCCACGAAGGCAAATTTCTCCCAATACTTGATCCAAAAGTTCCCTTGTCTTGGATCGTGTTCAAAATTACAAGGGTACGGAGTTGAACATTAGTAGTCGTAAACCCAAAAGTTGGGTTGGTTGGCCAACGACGGTTATAAAGTAAAATAATATCAGAAGCCATAAAATTAACATGTAATAAATATATACATATATGTAATAAAAGTTCCGATTCAAATGTGCACGAACAGCTTGCAAATAATAAAGAAGCCTTGCTGCCTACCATAACATTTCCGGCCATGCATTCTATGAAATTTTCAATCCTTAGGATGTACCTTACCACCTTTACAAATTTGGGATTGCTGCTTTTCTGAATCACTATTGATGTTTAATTTGTTCACTTTACAATCGTTGCAGCAAATGCTTTCTTCATTATGGTTTAATGCTTATATATATTTTTAAGGGTGTATGTAGAAATGAATCCATTACACAAATATATTTCCTATATTTAATGGTCAATATTATTATTATCATTTATTGGTCATAAACAAAAAGAGCCATTACTTTTCGATTACCAAAAGAAAGAAAATAATAACAAAGTAAATTTGTATTTTTAGTGAATCGCATACATTGAATTAGAATCGAATTCTCTATAGATATGTCTCAAACGGAAATAGAACAGAGTAAGATTTGCTTTCTTATAGGTTATAAAATCTCAAAAAGGACAACAATCATAAAATTTAAATTTTCGAACAAGCGTTCAATATTCAATTTGTATAGCTTCTATGATACTTGTTATCTTTAGAAGCTTTTGAAATCTCCTTTGAAGCTTTTTTTCTGTCGAAAATCTCCAATAATTTTAATCCGTATCCAAGTTGTGTATTCATAAAATTAATTAATAAACCGTAATTAAATGAGCTCAAAAGCTGGGGGTCATTACAAATCTATTTCAGAAACACCTACTTTATTTTTAGTATCAGTCAGGATATACCTACTACGAAAAAGAATAGCAGTAGTGAAACTTAAGTAGATATTTAGTGTAGATTTGGTTGACAGATGTAAAAAATACACCTAAGGTAGAAAATGAGGTTATGTTTTGCATCAAAAATGTTGAATTGTGCAATAGTTCTACGTTAAACACGCCAAATAAATTATTTTTTAGTGTACGAAAAGGAGAAAAAAGACAAATTTGGTTCAAAGCCATCAAATGCGATGAAAAAAATACTCGCAAATTGTCTGCAACTACTGCATTATACTGTTGCTAAGACCATTTTACAGTAACTTACTTAATTATAATTTAATTCTATAAGATTGTTTTTCTGATTGATAAGCTTCTCTGAATGAATAATTCATTATACCGAATAAAATTTTTATGAAATGCTGTTCAGATGTTTTTTTTTATTTTTTTTTTTTTTTTTTTTATTCTTTAAAATGAAAGGATTTTATTCTTAGAGAACAGTGGTGTACAGGTTCTTTTTTTTAAAGTTAAAAAATAATTTTATCTAGAAGTAAAAATTATCAAATTAAAAATGATATGGGTTTAGCATTATTTACATTTCTTCCAAAAAAAAATTAAAAAAATAAATTCAAGAAAATTTTTTAGAAGTTAATAATAAAAAAGAATTTTTTTAAAAATTTTATTTACCTGAGAACTTATAATTCCAGGTCATATACCATTCATTCCATTCCCTCTAATTGGGATCAACTCATTAAATAAAAAACTTTCAAAACAGTTCAGACTTTTATATATAGACAAATATAAATAAAAACGAATCAGTATAAATAAATAAAAATGAATTTATTTCAAAAGTTGTTGAAGAAAAAGTAGTTTCGACATTTATTTTTTCATTCCTCAATTTTATTTCATTATGCTGAAAGGTGCTCACAAAAATTTTCTCAAGGGGGAGGATGCAACTGATATACACTACATATAAATTTAAACTATATATATATTTAAACGATATATATATTATATAACATGGAAAGAAAAACAATCTTTAAAAAATGCAGTTCAAATTAAAACGCCTTTGTAACACATTTCTAGATAGGAAGCTTTGGTTTAACTCCTCCCGTTCGCCGAGTTATTACTATACTTTGACGTCAGAAGCAAACCCCGCCTCATTTTGTGTCACGTGACGTTAGTTTCGTTTTGGGCTAATTTTAAGTTAAGTTTTTTTTAATATTCGGGTCAGTTTTTTAAATTCTGAATTGATTTTAGGGAGTTTTAAGATAATCAACATTCTCAGATTACCCAGCGTATGCAGGTTCCTCATTATTGACATCAAAATTTAGTTGGCAACAATATTTTCACTGTGCCTGTATTGTTTTGATTTTCGAAATCCATTGTTTGTTTATATTTGATTGCGTTGATTCGGAAGGTTTTTTATTCGATATTTATCAGAAACAGCTTTTTTTAAAGCTAATTACATTTTAAAGTTTTTATTTCTATTATTGTTAATTTTTAGTTTCTTGTTATATTATTTCATTTACGTTTTAATTATGGATTTGTTATCTTCTAAGTGGAGGAAAATAAAAGGTCGTCCTTCTAAAAGGCGAAGGGCTGCTATTGCCAATTCTAAAAAAAGGTGGTCAAAGGCAACTGAAGAAGCTTCAACTTCGAATATCGAAATAGGTAATGATACAATAATCTCTGAATTGTCTGCACAATCAGTAACACCAGAATCTAACTATGTGTTTGCACACAAGTCTATGTGGGCAGAGTTGCTGCAAAAGAATTCAGTGCACAACTTGTGACCAATGTGCATTGGATCTAAAGCAGAACAATTCATTAGGCTTTTCTGTCTAATTGGAACTGCCGTGCAGTTCTTGCAACAAGTCCTATGGTACAACTTTTTCAAGTGTACAGAGTGACACTGATCATAGTTTTGACATAAACAAAAAAGTTGCTCAAGCATTTCTTTCGATGGGAAAAGGTCTTGCTTCCTTGGAACAATTTTCTTGAGTTTTGAACATGCCTTCTGTGGATAAAAAAACATTCAACAAATTCTTGCACAATATAGCAAAAGATAATTATAAATTAAAACAAAAAATGTTTGAAAACTCAAGGCTCATTGTACATAATGCACATAAAGAGATCAACTCAATTCAAAGCGACATATTAGATGTCAGTGTTTCCTTCGATGGTAGCTGGCAAAAGCGAGGTCGAATTTGGGTCTTGGTGTTGTACTAGACATTTTGACTGGTCTCGTTATGGATTACCAAGTACTGTCAAAGTATTTTATTTTATAACCGTCCTTGAACAGCCGACCCAATATTGGGTTTACGACAACTAATGTTCAACTCCGTAGCCTTGTAATTTCGAACCAATCCAGAATACAAGGAAACTCCTGGATCAGTACTCCCAGAGGTATTAATTTGTTATGGGAACATGGAGGACTTTGAGACTCGACAGATTTAACGGGCATCAGTCACCATTTACTACATGGGGAGTCTTCGGCCGGCGAGGATCAAACCCACGACCTTTTGGATGTAGGCCCAGCGCCCTACCGACCAGGCTATCCCGGCCCCACTGTCAAAGTATTTTATTTTATAACCGTCGTTGAACAGCCGACCCAATTTCATGGGTTTACGACTACTAATGTTCAACTCCGTAGCAGTGTAATTTTGAACCAATCCAGAAGACAAGGAAACTCCTGGATCAGTACCCCCAGAGGTATTGATTTGTTATGGAAACATGGAGGTCTTTGAGACTCGACAGATTTAACGTGCATCAGTCACCATTTACAAAACTGCACTGTCTCTAAACATGATCTTGGAGAGAACAGTGCAGAGTTTTCTGTCTGGTATGCTGAGCATATTGAGGAGTGCCAGCAAACTTTTAATGGATCCTCAGGTGCAATGGAGGTTAAAGACAACTTTGCAAGGCTCAGATATATGGCCCTGATGTCGCCCTAGAAAAAGAAGAGTGTCTTAACCACGTGGCTAAGAGGCTAGGGACTGCTCTGAGATGCAAAATAAAAGAATGGCAAGTAAAAAAATTACTCTTGGGGGTAAAAAAAAGGGGAGCTTAACACTGAAAAAAATATAGTTTGTTTACAAAACTATTACAGAAAAGCCATAAAAGACAATGCTCCTGATTTGGTGAAGATGAAGACTGCAATCTATACCAGTCTTCATCATTGTGCCTCAACTGACCGAAAAAGTAGCCACAATTTGTGTCCTGCAGGTGAATCATCTTGGTGTTTTGTTCAGCGAGCAAATGCCAAAGGTGAAACCCCAAAATCACATAGTGGCATGAAAATGAAACTCTCTCAGCTAGTCGTTGAAAAAATCATGCCTGTCTACCAGCGACTAGCTTCAGATAGTAAACTAACCAGATGTGCTGCGGGAAAAACCCAAAACAAAAATGAGAGCCTACATAGCTGCATCTGGGGTGGTATTCTGAGCTCTAAGTCGACTGTCGATTTGAGCTTTCGGAACCCGAACCAGGGGGCGCTTTACCTGATATTCTACTTTTCCCCGCTTTCGTTCGATTTTCGGTATTCCAAGCAAGTTTTAGTGGATCTTGAGCGCTCTTTTCGGTCGACGCGAAAACCACTGAATATTTTCAGTAGAGTAATGGCGAGCACATGAAATGCATTGATAATGAATTATTTTACACGGCTAAATCGGAGGAGGAGACCGATGTATCGAAACATAGAAGATGCTTTTAGTCTTCGTGACGATGTATTTTTAGTTTTTTTTCGATTAACGAAAAATCTTGTACAGTATTTATGCGTGACTTGGAAAAAGAGGCAAGGAAACGTGATTTCAGTAGAAGCACAAGTTAAATTTCGTTTATTTTCAATATCATGAACATATTTATCTTTAAAAAAAAAAAAAACTAATTGAATTTAATTTCTCTTTGCTATATGCGTATAAATAGGTATTTTTGGGGTTGTAATAGTATATTTGATGAACTTAATAGGTAAAATTGTAAATTTTTTCTGACTAAAAATTTTGTAGAATTTTTTTTTTTCTAATTATTTCATTAGATTATCTAAAGTTAAATTGTAAATAATAAATATTGATGATTTATAACCAGAAATCGTCTCAATTTTCTCAGCAAATCTTTTTTTTACTCCACTAAAAAACAAGTGTGTCATTTTTTAATTACTTTTATAATCTTAAAAAGATACTGCAGATATGAATTTAATGTGTTAAATCACGCTTTTTGTTTCTTTTTTTTTTTTTTTTTTTTAAATTAAGGCCTTGTTAGTTTTATATGTAAGAAAAAGTTTGCTCTAATTTCTTTCATTTCTGAAACAAGGTAGATAAATTTAACTTAGAAGTATTTCCCTTTTTAATCAATATGGATTATGGACTGATATGATTACAAAGTGTTTTTGAACTTAAATTTCAAAAGAAAAATAATTAAGTTTTCACAACCTCACATGCTTATGTGAAACTTTTTTCTGAATTATTTCAAGAAATTTCAATTTTTTTAAATTTCAAATAGTTACATTTGTATTTCTTGTTGGTATTGTTTACATTATTTCCAGTAAAAAAGTTTAATTTTAAAACTAAATTACTTTTAAGTACTATTCAACTTGCAATGTGGAATATTTAAATAGAGCTACTATTCATAACTGTTTATTACATTCATACGTTTTATGTGCATTAAGCTTACTTGAAAATAGAATTTAAACTGCAAATTATACTTTCTTTTATATTATCAACACAAATAAAGTGATATAAATACTAGCTTCTTAAATAAAATAAAAAAGCCTTCACTCACCTCTATTAAATCATAATTAAGAAAATTCGTAATTTTCAAAAGGCAAAGTGAAAACCATCTGTTTAGCAACATAAAGTGATATGTAGCAAGAATGCTGTTTACATTTAAAAATTCTGATATTTTAATTTTTTTCTGGGTCTTTTCTACCATCCATATAATATTAAATGCAATTAAAAGTTTATTTCTTTAAAAAAAATAAGCATACATGTGATATGCCAATACGATGTATTCTTATAATACAATTCTGAAAAACAAAATTTGGTTTCTTAATCTCTATTAAAACAAACCAAAGATCTCATTGCAACACAATAACATATACTAATAATAATAGTACATATTAGATTTTTAATTATCAGACTTGTAAATAAAATTTATCTAGTAGGGCAATGCTTATTATCAAAAATAACCACAAAAAAATTTCATTTCGGAGATTTATATAAAATTTAATTAATAAATGTAAACATAAAATATTAGTGTAATAAAATAAAAGTAAAGTTTTACAATGTTTAATATCAAATAAATCTCAAAAGACAATATTTTTATCTCAAATAGATACGGAACCAAAATGCCTTTTTGACAGCTTGTCGCGCGTGAATTGCATCAGAATGCTTCGAGCATTTTTATTGGCTGATAGCACGGAAGAAGCTCCACCCTTACTCTTCTCATGAAGTAGACCAGTCCACGGGACTACTCCACTGATATCAGCGTTCAAAATACCGAAATTCAAAACAGTAGACGGTGTGACGTCAGGGGAAGGTCTACTTCGACTTGTCGTTTGTTTAGAATACCAGCCCTGGCGAAAGTGCCCGAAATAAGTTTTTGTTTCACGCACAAGATTGGAGATAGCAGTGTGTGAAGCTGTTGAAACTTTCAATTTGGGTAACGTGAAAGCCTTGGAATTATCAATGAGCAATCCTGATGTTCATACATATAGCCATGTAATAGCTTAGCGGAGAGGTCAGTGGCGCTCTAGCCAAATGAAGCGAAATTTAGCAGGGGGAAAAACTTTCGCTGCTAAAAAGAAACAAAAAGCTGACGACACTTCATATAGTGCTGGTGGATTTTGATGAAATGTTTTCCTAATTGTTATATTTATATATCTAAATTTTGTTTGAGAAAAAAAGTTTTAATTGACTAGCATTTTTTAAAAAATTTTAAAGTTTCATTTTAGTAAAATAAAAATGTACATTCATGTATTATTTTTTGTCTCTAAATAATTTACAATTATTTCCTAACTTACATCAAAATACTTGTCCTGGTTTCTCTGATGAATCAAGCTAATCAACTTACTTTTACAGTATTACGATTGATTTAAATTTGCTAATTTTTTACTGTTAGATTTTATTTAAAAAAGTTAAATCATTTATTTTAATTGATCAGCTTGATACCGAACAAAAAAGAAACACAATGTGAAGCTTTCATTTTTATGTAGAAAATGTTAATTGTGTTTGAAACTTTCTAGGATTACTTCACATTTACGATTTAGTTTAATTTTTTATTCTGTTATATTGTATGTATGTAACTATCCAAAAATTGTTGTTGATTAGCTTGATACTGAACACAAAGGAGACATTGATCTTGTCGATGTGAAGTTTTTAATTCTCATGCTGAAAAAAAATTCTTAAATTTGATGAGTTTTTGTTACGATTCAATTCAGTTTACGATTCAATTTCACTTTTTTTCACTATTATATTTTATATATGAAATTCTAACTAATTTTTATCATTAATTAACTTAATAGAAAACAAAAAAGCATTGCAATACCGAATTTTTTACTTTTTTTCAGGAAAGTAATTTTTTCTTGTCGAGAATGATTTTCCGTTACTTCTAATTTATAACTCAATTTCACTTTTATTTGCTATTTTATGTTATTTTTGTTGCTCTAAGCAATTAATTATGTGTAAATTGCTTAATAACGAACAAAAACCCTTCATAGTGACAAAATTTCAATTCTCATTTACAAAAAACTGTTTTTCTCAAAATGAAAATTTTGTAAATATTCAATTTTTCAAAACGTTCCAGCTGGCTCTGTTTTCATCCAATTACCTTAATTTTTCTGTATAACATTTTCTAGATATATTAGAATAAATGTTAGGATGCATTTCTGAATTATCATAAATAGCAAATAAGTTATAGGTATTTATTTATCATGAAATCTATTGTTTTAGAGAAAATTTAATTTTAAAATTTATTTTGGTCTATATTTATAATTCTAATTTGTGTACTGTTGCTCCTCATCCCAACTTCTGTTAAGATATATCTGTTAAAGTCAAATCTAAAAACAGAAATTAAAAAATTCAAAATAAAAGCTGTTGGGAGAATTTTAAAAATTGTTAAATTTTTTTTAAAACTTTCAGAATATCCTTAGTTAGCTAAGATACGTATTGGGAGAAGAAAAAAATTCAATTTTAAAGATAAAAAAATTTTGAAGGTCCACTGTAGCCTTAACTCAGCAATACTCTTAGTTGAGATTATGTGAAATTATTTACACCTCAAAAATATTTATTTGCTTAAAGAGTAGCAAAAACAGCTTTTGCACCTCAAAAATAGCCTCTCTAAGCTGGTTGCTCAAAAGGAAATTTTCAAACAATCTGAAGTGTGGATAAAACAACTTCATATACCTTGGTAATACACCTTGAGAGGTTGATCTGTTAAGGTTGTTTTTAAAAGAAATCTCAAATAAACCTCAAAAACACCTTAAATTTTTGCAAGGGATAGATCTAAGTATTCTATCGCTCTACAATTAGTTGGCTCGCAATAGTTTATAAATCTAGTACTAAGATATGCATACATTAGTTCTTTTATAATTCTATATTTTTTTTATTTTAGTCGAGCAAGATCTATACAAGTTTGATGAAGACAGTCTATCAAATGATAAACTTCCTTTAAAAACTATCATCAAAATAGGAAAAGAAAAGAAATCATTCGAATGCCCTGTATGTAAGAAAAAATTTACTAGGAAGGAAAACCGAAAATTGCATTTAAAATCTCACCATCAAAATGTGGCTCCAAAGACATATTCTTGTCCGGATTGTGGAAAGATTTTCTTAAAACGCCTGCAAATGAAGGTAAATTTAATCAGTTGTTTTCAATCTTAACACATTACAGTTCTACCACGGATTAAGGGCAAAGATAAAAATGTGTTTTAAATACGTAAATAAACAAGTTGACTGATGGTTATGAGGGCTAGCCAAATATACACTACATTAGCTGACAGAAAAAGTTAAAAAAATTGCTTCTATCTAGTTACTGTATTTTGATTCATCGTGAAGGACTGCTTACCTATGATTTATATAATCCTAAGAAGATCTGTACATATTTAAATTGGTTTACATAATTATAGAATGTATAAAATCAACTAGCAAAATATGAAATATTGCTTAAGCGTTGTATAGAATGACTATTGACGAACTGACAAATAGGAAAGGATTCATATTTCACTAAACGCCTAGCATTCTATAGAATGAATAATTAAAAAGTCATATGTATTCTATACAATTACTAGACATTCTATGGAATGCCGAATGACGGTATGTCATTGACGCTAACATATAAGTAATTTAAAACAATTACACACTACTTAAGGTTTTTAAAAAGTTCTAACTGCTTTGGTTAAGCATCTTTATTTATGTTGTTGTTGACGTATGTCTGTTAAGGCAGAGGGGTGCGATTGTTCATGTTTTCCGGTGGCGCCATCTATGGCCATTAAACATAAATAAATTTAAAAAAAAATTTTTTTTTAAATTGACTATCTTTGTCATAACCTAGAATACATATCCTAAACTGCATTCATCTTTGATATAAAATACTGGGTCTGCAATCTTAGAATAGAAATTACCCTATATTAAGAATTAATATTCCTGTTTTATTTTCGTACCTAACCTTAGCTGCATTTTTTTTCAGGAGCACATGAGAACGCACATAACATCCACGACGCACCGCTGTGAAATTTGTGAAGATTTCTTACCATCTTCAGTGACGCTGAAGCAACATCTGAAAGACATCCACGATCGTAAATTTGACTATTCTTGTATTGTCTGCAAAGATTTGTTTGATGACGAAAAGCAACTTGAGGATCACCAAGTGACGGAGCATCGACCAAACATTCTGGAACAGCAAGAATCCTCCTTAACAATTCCCAAAACTGAAATTCAATCACTGCCGCCTTCTCCAGAGCCTTCCTTATCCGATGAAACTCTTCCAAAATCAGAATTGGAAACATTCCAGAACACGTGCAAAGTTAAAAATGAACCGCCACCAGAAGATATGGAATATGAGTGTCCTGAAGAAAGCTCAACCTTAACTGCTGAAGTAGCAGCCTAAAAAGGATTGTTTTTGTACTGTGTTAAAATTATTGTACTATATTTTGTACTCATTTCGAACAATACAAATACGCAACCCATGCAGGGTAAATATTTGAACGGATACCGATTATAAGGTTATAGGGTCTGGTGGTGAAAACGATCTGATTAGCTTCCAATCTCGAAATGAATTTGGGGGAAAGGGTTTCGCGTTTTCCAGTACGGACCTGTTGTTATTTTATGGGGAAACTGTATATTGAAGGAAAAGTTTTGGACAAGTTTGCCTCCAAGTAACGTGACAGTTTAAAGGTTAGCATAAATGCGGTGCTTATAAATCCGTTACACTAATTTTCAAGCCGTCCTATCGATTCTTGAAATCTAAATTATGTCAGTGCCAAACTCCCATACCAATCTCAATATTTTGTTTTAGTACGTTTAAACTGAAGTTTATTTGAATAAAATCACAGTACTTATAACTTTTTTGCAATTATATTTTATTTAACAGCCTTATAATTTAACAAAGACAAACATCAAAAATAGTAAAAGGAATCTATATGGTACTACATCAACACGAACTCTAAGTATCATTATTGTCCTAAATCAACTGCTTTTAACAATTTTATGGCTTAATAATTACTTCATCGAACTATCATAGTGTAATTCGACTGTATTTATGCTATCATAACGGACTTGGTAAGAGAGCTCTCTGTGGTTTCTATTTCACTTTTATCCAGAGTAATTTAGTGGTACTAAATATCGGTGCTATTTATTTTAAAAATCAAAGTAATACATTTAAGATTAATTTGTTATGTACTATTTCATACTACCTTAATAAATGAATACACACCTATACTAAAATTAAAACCTATAAAGTTCATTGACTGAAACTTCTTTCTTCAAAAAAAAATTAAATAAATAAATAAACTAATATTTTGTTCAGTTAAATCTTTCTAAGCAACATTTTTTAAGCCAATATTTGACTAATAATTAAATATTTTTTAAATATAATTACTATTAAATGTAAAAACTTCTATGTTTTGAAATTATGTTAAGTATAATAAAAACTAATTAGTTTTTAAAAAATGCTTCGTAAATATTTTGTTATAGATTTTATATTTGCTAAGAAATAATTAAATTTATTTATTCGCCACTTTTTACAAAGAGTTTAATAAGTATTAAAACAGGAATGAAATAAGAGAAATGTTTATAATAACATTTTAAAATAACTAAGAGGCATTAAACAATTAATTAATCACAAGAAAAATTTTAACAAATTGTAAAAAGAACGTTTTAATATTTTTTCTCATTAAACATATTTGCAACTTTGTTTAATCTTGTTTAAAATACTTTATATGGGTTGTCCTGGTTGAAAATGGACAAGTGTGATAGCGACAGAAATACCATAGCATTGGCAGCATCACTAGTCAAATTATAATAAAGCAAGAAAAGTGCATTGTGGATCGCATACATCGGATTTACTTGTTTACATAAGAGCATTTAAAAAGAATATAATTTTGCCCTAATCATGATAATTAATATGATGTTCAGTTGCAGAAAGTGATTCTAAGGTGGACATTTATTGTCAAATAAGACTGTTTATAATCACAGACGTATAATTGTGAACAAATGGTGTGAAAGTGGTGGACGGTGAACATTAGGGCGCCTTATTTCACAACTTTTTTCTTCCGAGAAAATTTATTTTTTATAATTTCTTCTAAGAAGTACTTCCTCAAAGTTTCGGAAAAAAACAGTAAAATTGTCAACTAACAGATAAATTTATCTGATTTCAGTTAGGTTACAATTGTCATATTTTTCCGTTGAAAAAAGCTATTTCATTGAGAATCAAAATGCGTCTTCAAAATAAAAGTTACCCTTACCCAGTCCGAGATGCATCGTCTAAAAGTTGAAATGGAGCACAATTTAGGAACAAATGTAGCTATTTGCTCACTTGTCCAGCGATACTAGCCAACAGGTAAGAACAGATTTAGCCCACTAAATCACTGCAACTTCCTCTACTATCCCTACCAAAATAACTAACTACATCAGCATAATAAAACTAAATTGCAATTTTTCTAACAAAATGGTCACAAATCGGAAAGGAAACTTTCGATCGCCACTAAGGACCAAAAGTTGAGAAAATTGGACTAAAAATTTTTAAAATACAAAAAACTATGTTAAAAAATCTTTTAATTTTGTGGATTGGCCTGCTGTAGCGTAATATCTTACCATTTCAATGACCCTGGCGTTTGGCTGCAAAATATATAAATTGAAGAGATTCAATTTTGCCACTTCTAATGACCAATCAAAATATTGGAGCCGTTGAGGCATCATACGATAGTAAGTTATCATTTTTAGAATTAATTCATATTTTATTTAGAAATAATGCAAAACTATTAACAAAAGTTTTAACTTTTTTTTAAATTTTTGATCATTTTAATCAAAATTTCACAATATTTCAACCCATTGTGGTAACGAAAGATATTAATTCAGAGCTATAAGATTTTGCGTATTTCTTGATCGATGAATATTGGTAGTTGACACTTTTTTTCTCACTCTCACGAAAAGATTAAAGACGCTTCTTCTTTTTGACCAAACCTGATATACAGTCCCTCCAACCATATTTTATAACCCCGAATGGTGATACTACTATCGTCATTGTAATTCTAACCCTATCACACATGTTCTTTCTTGATTCAGGCCTCCTGTTATAGATTTTGGGTTAAGGTCTGGCGGGATAATATGGAGGGCTGAATTATATGAAAGAGTTCAAAAGATATAGTCTGGCTATTACGAGATAACCTCCTAAAAGTAACTTGATTGGATGTCCGTCTCGTGACTGCCAGACAGTACATATGCTGGTGTGCAATGTGGTTCAAATATTTTTCTTGTCAAGGACAAAACAAAGTATGTTTCTGTTATTATTATATAATTATGTTTTCAGAAAGTAAAAAGAAAAGTACTGGTGCTATGTACTAAAATGAAATCCATATACTCAAGTGCACTTCCTTAGAGCTTTGAGCCGAAAGAGTGAAAATTAAACATTCTTCATATCAAAGATGATGTGTAAATATCCTGTAAATTATTATGTGTTCTGGGTGGTATTAAATACTCATTCATTTATAAACTAATATATCGTGCGATTTTTATTTATTATATATTTGTTGAAGATTGGATTCATATTTTATTTATTGAATTTTTACTGTTTAAAAAAATGTGACTTTAAGCCACCTATTAGTTGCTGTTTTGGATTACGAGCTTTCAAATCTTTTATTCTTTTTTTATTGTTAGTAGTATTCGTTCGTTCATGAGTTCATTTGAGTATTGTTCATATCAGCTGTATTCATTAATTTATTTTCTATTAAATAGTTACTGATGCTTTTTAGTGGAGTTTTGATAAACATTTATATTATTCGAATAACGGGAGCGTTCGAGAAATTTGTAAATATTAACATTGTTGAAATAGCTTCGAAAATACCAATATAAAGCTAGTTAAAGTATTTCATAAATGCCGAAACTTTTTCTAAACAGAGAAAATTAGAATAATTTAAAAAATTCTAGCTAAAGTTTAATTATTTAATATTAAATTGCTACTGTTCCAACAAAAAAAAAAAACTTTAAAAACTCATACCATTTTTTGTAATTTTTCAAATTACACAAGGATAATTGCAATAACTCTTACATGCCAAAACATTTTGCTGAAACTGTACGTGACTTAGTATTCCAATAATTAAACAGCAGAAAAATTACAACTCTGTTTAGTATTATATTCAAAAAATTAAATAAAGTGAGAGAATTAGACCTCATAAATCAAAAGCTCTTAAAATATAACTAACTATCATTTAACTTATTTTAACTTTTTCAAAAAATAACAAATATTTTCTGTTAGTTCTATATTTAAAATTAACACCAGTCACAAAATTATAAATCACTCCAACAATACAAGATAATTTTGTTTTTAGATTTTCATGCTTTTTGTTTTGTATCATTCATGAAACACCCGAAATGTTTCGGATATTTCATTTTTTAAGCATTCAAGTACTTAAAATAACAGGAAGCGCTTGTGGCACTATAATGGTAAGAATTATTTTAAAATTTTTCATAAGAACGTTTCTCAAAAGCGTTTTACAAATTCTTCGTTTAGAGAATTAGATGTTTCTATGTATTGTACTTTTTTTTCGTTGAACTTCTGGAAAATTGCTAACAAAGAATGTGCCTGAAGTATTACTCATACGGAATCACATTTAAAATCCCATTGAAGCAATTATTAAGTTATAAATTATTTTAACAAAATTTACACTTTTACTGTAAATGCGTCGAAAAGTTTAATTCTTTACGCACAAAAAGAACAAAACATTTGCTTTAAAACATTCGATCGGAAACTTTAATATTTGCGTTTGAATAGTTTAAATTTAAAATATTAAATTATAAAATTAAAATGCTTTGTTTAAAGCAACAAATTCAAGTTCCTGCATAATTCTACATTTTACAAGCAATTTTACAATAAAAAATTTATTATCTGAATTAGAACTCTTAACAAGAAATTCCGTGAAATTACATTTTTATTTATCTTTCATATTTGCTTATATCTTTCATAATACAGTCGAACTCGTTTATAACGAGCACAAAGGGACCGTAACATGTACTCGTTAAATCCGAGTGCTCGTAATAAACGGGTCCTTAAGGCAGGCGTGCAACCAGAAGAGGGTCTTTTGCGAAGGTCAAATGATTGAGTTTACTTAAAATTTAATTATTACTTACTTACTTTAATTAATTTAATTAAATACTTTTCTTAATTTAATGACAATTTACCCCCCCCCCCCCAACCAGCCGATAAGGCGCGAAATCGATACGTCACCGCCTACTCTCACGTGACTTTTCTTATGCTTTAGATTAGAGTAGTGTTTCCCAAACTAATGACTTCTGTGTACCCTTTCTAAATTGTTTGTAACACTGTGTACCACTAATAAAAAAAATAATGTATTTTTTATTATAAAAAAATTGCACAAAAGTTAAAAATCACAAATGGCTGTTGACACCACTAATTATTAACTGTTAAATTTGCAAAAAATAGCCAATAGAAGAAAAAAGTAATCGTAATTTTCACGACTAGCTTTGTTTTTAAATGAATTTTTTTGAAATTTTCGTTTGTTGCAAGATATTTCACATAGGAACACGTACCCCCACTAAACTGTTCCCGTACCCCTGGGGGTACGCGTATCATACTTTGGGAAACACTGGATTAGAGCGATAAGGGCAATTAAGTTTCAGTTCGCGTTTTTTTATTTTTTATTATTATTTCGCGCGCATTTCTTATCATTTTGAAAAAAAGATGAGACAGAAAGACTAGAAAGATGAGAAAAAAGATTGCAAGACAGAAAAATATTGCTCGCTAAAACCGGGTCTTGCTTCTTAAAAGCGACTTCTGTTCCATAGACTTAACATTGATCCAACCAAATATTCTCGTTTCCCTCGATAAATCTGAGTTCTCGTTAAATCCGAGCTCGTTATAAACGAGTTCGACTGTACAAATAGAAAAAGTCATGTTTATAACGACTTAGGCAAAGTGGTTAGGTCCAAAGTATGAAATTATTTGTTTCAACATATTTATGAAGCTGAATAAAATAATTTATAAAAAATATCATAACTGTGTGTCCTGCATTATTTAAATCAAAACACATTGTCTTAACAGTGTTTATCGAAGCTTTTTCGCAATATTTCATTATATCTTTCATAATACAAATAGAAAAAGTCATGTTTATAACGACTTAGGCAAAATTTCTCTGATTCTTAACAATTTTTTCCCCCACACTTACAGTTTCAATAATTTATGTTTCACGAACTAACATATATATTCGAGTAATTTCCTTGTAAGTAATTATCTGTACAATACTAAGAAATAATCTAATAAAATTAAAAAAATACTTTGGAGAAAAAAAATTTGACTTATCACTATACCACTCAAGGCCGTGTCTTAATTTTCATGTTATACTATAGTTTTATTTTGAAAATAAATCCGTTTTTGTTAGTAGTATGAATGATGGTGACGTAATTATTTCTTTCTTATGTTTTTATCAACTGACTAAATGCTTTCAAAAGGTGATGTTTATATGGACATCGTGTTATGCCGGTGATGCTGTTATTAGTTGTTTCTATTATTTTGAGTCTTTGTTATACATATATAAAAAAAAAGAATATGTATTTTGTGGTCGTTTGAGTCTCACCTCTCTAAAAGTGGTTGGGTCCAAAGTATGAAATTATTTGTTTCAACATATTTATGAAGCTGAATAAAATAATTTATAAATAATATCATAACTGTGTGTCCTGCATTATTTAAATCAAAACACATGGGTGTTTATCGAAGCTTTTTCGCCAGGAGAAATGAGAAGCAATTGTTAAAGTGCTTTATACTTCAGGCAAAGCTATATTTTAAAATTCTAAAGCAGTGTAGTACATGTTGAAGTACAGAATTCTCTAGGCTTCAGAATAGACAAATAAACTAAAATAGTTTATTTTTAGAAAAAATGTTTTATGTTTCCGATAGAAATTCTTAATTAGTTCGCAATAATATTGTATATTATCAAAACAAAAATTTATTCTATCATTCGAACATTAAAGATAGATTCGAAAGTCTATTTAAAAAAAAACACACGATTGAAACCGTCATTCAAAAAACACTGTTTTTTATAAATTTAACGCATAAATATTTTTCCATTTATTTATTTCAAAAATTAACTCAAAAACAGACCAGCAATTTTGTTTCTTACCATATTAGCCACAAAAAAAAAAGAAAAAAACATCCTTCCGTTTTAAAATGTATCATGATTTCATAGGCTTTCTTAAACTTTTTCAAACATAAACCATTGAATTTTAGATTAATACCACTCAAAATCTGCAGGAACAAATTTCTTGACATAATAATAAAAATAAAGGTTCATAAATGCAAAGCAGACTTTTTAACGGGATTTAATAGTTTCAGTGGTATTTTGATAATGTGTAATGAATAAATATAATGATTGGTAGTATATTTCATCGTCTTAAAAACATGCATTCATGTATAATTCTTAGTTTTAATAAAAATTTTAAATATGTGTTTGAAAAGGAATTCTATTAACGAATTTTCTTCTTAGATAAATGTATTAAAAGCTAAATACTATTTTAAATTTCAATTACTTCGCTTAAATACGTTGAAAAGATTACATAAATAAATAATATTTAGATACACTGCACGGCAATGCTCATTATCGTATGTATACAAAATCACAAATTCCATTTTCTTTTTAATGTTTACGAAAGAAAATTGCTCTTTTCTAAAAATATTTTTCCAAACTTAATACATACATATATTACGAAATTCACTTTTTAAAAATAAAAATAAAAAATTCTGTTATAGCAACAACAATAAGAAATTAAAATTTCAAAAAACTAAAATTTAAAAAAAAATAGAAAATTTTAAAACTAAAAATGAAACAAAACATTAAATAAAACAAATTGAAAAGCTAAGATATATTACACTTATTCTAAATTTCGTGGGAAAAAAATTTTAAATTAAGAATTAAAAAATACTAAATTTTTCGAAGAATTAAATTCAATTGAAATCGCATCAGAGCATTCAAATACAAAATTTGAGTACGCAGTTCATTTAAAAGTTATTAAGCATTGAATTGAGTTAAAATATTAATCTTATAATTGTGTAGGCTTTTAGAAATATAATATACTAAGTAACAGTTTTAAATGAATTTGGAACTACTATTTTGATTTTAACAGACTTATGGCGAGAAATCTTTTATTGTTTCTTATCAACTACATCTCCTACCATAACTTAAAAAAACATCTAGATGTTACTTTATTCTTAAGTTTTAAGTCATTATTACGCTTATTTTTAAAAAAAAAAAAATTCTTTTACAATTCAAACAAGTCACTCAGTTTAGTACTATAAAATGTTCAGTACAAAATGAGGCTATTAATTCTCGAATCTGGAAAGAACTGATCTAATAACTCTTAAAGTACAAAATAGTACTAAATAAGGCTATTAGTTCCGGAACCTGGAAAGAATTGATTTAATAACTCTTAAAATTATTTTGTGAATTGTAATTTCCATTTAATAGACTTACCTCCACCCGCCGTAATGAAATTGCAATCGTCAAAACTTATCCCTGAAAAAGAAATTTGCTGTTTCAGTAATATATTATTTAACAAATTTATAAATTTCAACAAGAAAAAATAATTATAGTTTCAAAAATTTCTAAAAAAAAATTTTTTTTTTTTTGAGTAAACACTTAAAAAGTTTTAGGGGGGAAAATGTAGCAATTTCTTTCGATATTTTCGTTACAAATACCTGCACTTAAGGTTTCGAAATTGGAAATATTGACATTCATACTTCATATCCTTAAGTAATATTATATATTATGATTTCACTTCTGGATGAGCACTAAATGTACCAATTTCATCCCTAATTTCCTTGAAATTCATTTGCCTTTGCTTTTACATTCAGAGCCTTCAAGTCAGTGCAGGAATTAAGGCATATCAATCAATTGAAATAAAACGAATGCACTATTCTGGCAGATCTACAGGGTGATATTACAATTTATCCAGGACCAATCTAGTAACTTCTTAAAATATTAGGTTCATAGTAACCACCACCTGACGATATAAAGTTTTGAATTCGGATATAAAAATTTCAAAAATAATTCTTGAAGTGAAGAAATTCAACATTATTAAGCCTAATTTGCTGCCAACCGGACTGTGTGGGGATCAGGGAACTGGCCTTGCATCAGAAATGTTCTGGATACGAATCTCGGACAAGACATGTATGTTCTTTCATTCTCTGTACTATCTGTCCTTAATGTGGAAGCAACGTTGATCCACGTAATATGGTGCCTCTGAAAGAGTGGCCAACAAATCTGCTCTAATTCACCTTAATTGATGTAAGTCTACCCAGATGGGCATTGCAAAAAAAAACCCTAATTTTTTTAACAAGTTGTTGTAGTTCATTTACGTAGCACTAGAGCTGCACAATGGCCTATTGGCGACGGTTTGGGAAACATCCCTGAGGATGATCCGAAGACTTGCCATCGCAATTTTGATCCTCTGCAGAGGGGATGACTCCCCCGCTTAGGTAGCCTGACAACCTGCAAGCGAAATCGAGTACTTTACGATAGAGCAGTTTAGCGAGGACCAATACTGCACACCCTCGGTCCCTACGCAGACTAATCCACCCGCACACTGACCGCAGCCTGTGATGCTTGACTTCGGTGATCCGCTGGAAACCGTGTCTTAACGATCAGTCCACCGCGGGACAATTCTCTTAACAAGATTTTTGGTTTTGAGAATATGAATCAACTACTCTTCGAACCTCGCTCAGACGTTTTAATTTTGAAACGGCAAAAACTGTTATTTTGATCCTCTGCAGAGGGGATGACTCCCCCTCTTAGGTAGCCTGACAACCTGCAAGCGAAATCGCATCAAGGAAAAAAGTTTGAAAACATCAAAGACATTATAAACTTCAAAATTGAATAGCTTTTCGAAAGAATACTTTGAAAGTTGCTTCTAGCCGAGTACAGAATTGAATTACATCAGATGGTCGTTACATTGAAACATAATGAATAATAAATCACTTGCCATACTCACGGACAAATCTCTTACTCTTACAGACATGATGTTTTCTGAAACTGTTAATTTTACAAAACAAAGTTTAAAAATGTCGAAGAAACAGAATTTAATGATATTTCAAATTAGGACTTTACAAGTTGTTCCCGAAGTGCTTACAGTTGAGTGCAGAAGTTACTTTACATTACGCCAATATCACTTCCAAACATAATAAACGGGTATGTAAGTCATATTATGTTTTCAGTTTTATTTTTTCAAGTCATGTAAACTAATGATTGCAATCGGTACCAAAGAAATAAGCTTTATCCATATTCAGAAATACTATATCTACAAACTAAGCTATGCATAATTTTGTATGTATAACAGCAATCAAGTTCTGAACAAATGAGTAAAGAAGTTAATTACATCAAGTGGAGGTTACTTTGAACCATAATAAATGATGAATCATTTGCCATACTCTAGAACAAATCTTTTACTCTTATTTGAAACTATTAATTTTACTAAACTAAAAAAAAAAAAAAAAAAAAAACTGTCGAAAAAACAGAATTAAATGGCATTCCGAAAGACGACTTTAAAAGTTGTGTTTGAAGTGTGTACAGCCGACTACAGAAGTGAATTACATCAGGTGGGGTTATGTCGATCCATAATGAATGATGAATCACTTGTCATAATCTCGGACAAATTACTCTTACGGTCATTTTGTGCTTGAAACTATTAATTTTACTAAACTAACAAATTTTAAAAATGTCGAAAAGCAGAATTAAATAGCATTCCGAGAGACGACTTTGAAAGTTGTGTCTAAAGTGTTTACAGCCGAGTACAAAAGTGATTTAAAGTGATTCATAATAAATGATGAATCATTTGCCATACTCTCGGAGAAATCTCTCACTCTGCCGGAAGTTTTGTGTTAGAATCTGCTAATTTCGTCAAACAATGTTTAAAAATGTCCACGGGGCAGAATTAAATGGCTTTCTGAAAGATAATTTTAAAAGTTGTTCCTAAAGTATTTACGGTCTAGTACAGAATTTGCTTCATACCGAGATTACTCCGAAACATAATAGATGAATATGAAAATCATATCATATTTTCAGGATGGTTTTCGATCAGTTCTGTAAATTAATGATTGAAATCTATATCAACTTTTCATGCTATCAACATTATCAGCAAACCAAGTTATGCATAATTTTGTATATATAACAGCAAACAAGTTCTAAACGAGTATAGAAGTGAATTACATCAGGCAGAAATAACATCGAAACACAATAAATGATGAATTATTAGCCATATTCTGGAACATAAATCTCTTACTCTTACATCTCTTACTTCTTCCATCGTTTTGGAAACTATTAATTTTGCTAAGCAAAGTTTTAAAATATCGAAGAGACATAATTGAATGCCATTTCGAAAGAGGTTTTTAAAAGTCGTTCCGGAAGTATTTACAGTCGAGTACAGAAGTTTCTTTAAATCCGACCGAGATTATTTTAACCGTAATAAGAAGGTATAGTTTGTCTAAAGTAAAAACTCCCCTAGCCATTCGTCTGGACCCATGGCTGTGACTATGGGAACGAGGTGTAACTTCTTCTAACTATATAGGGGTGTGAGGTCATTGCTTAGGACAGGTTGTAGCTGGGGTCGGCTTGAGAAAGGGAATCTTTTTCTTCCGTCTACTGCGTTATCTGTAGAGTGAAGAGAAGCTACCCTCCCTGAAATGCACCATTCTTGTTTCCTTAGCAGCAGATGGCCTCAGACTTTGTGGCCGGGGGAGTTCTTACCGTAGACAAACTGTATATAAAAGTCATATTGTATTTTCAAGACTGTTTTCAATCAGTCTTGTAAGTTAATGGGTGCAACCTTTATCAACGAAATAAGTTTGACCCATCTTAAAAAACATTATCCACAAACCAAACTCCTGATAATTTTGTGTATATTACAGCAAGCCTAAAATAAAGTTTTTCCAGCTTCGTTTAGAGAACATAATTTACTTTATTAAAAACAAGTTTAAAACAAAAACAATCCTAATTATCTATAAAGGATATAATTTCCTTATATAGTTTCGCTTTTACAACTATAATAGAAATTTTAATTACATTAAAAAAAAATTTGTCATTTAAAATAATAAACGGGCATTATTTTAAATCATTGGTGAATTATTTAAATTGTTGCTCTCCTGTTAATTAAAAATAAACTTTTTTCTTTTTTATCACCTCAAAAAAGGAATTCTTTTCTCATAATATTTATTGTAATAAAAATTAGTTCAAAATAGTGTCAATTCAAAGATTTTTTTTTTCCTTTAACAAGAGTTTAGTTACAGATTACCTTTTAAAAATGTAAATTCCTCTTTAGTATAAACTTACTATATTAGAATTTACTATATTAAAAAAAAATTAAACGAAACCGATATTTTTTGTATAAAAACTTCTGCATTTTTTAAATCAAAATTTTTTTTTCAAATACATTCGTATGTTTAATAATTAAATAAAAGTTAATTTTTAAACATCTCATCTCTTGCCAGTCAAAAAAAAATTTCCCGTTATTTATAAAAGAATTCTTTTTTAAATAATTCTTTTCCGTTTCATTTTATTTAATTAAAAAGAAATTCAAAGTAGTTTTAATTCAATTATTTTTTTCTCAAACAAAATTGCTTTTACATTTTACCTTTTTAAAAAATCTTCTTTTTATATAAAATTTACATTGTTATTTTTAACGTTTCGAAAATTAATAAAAGAAAAGTACTTTTAGAACGAAATTGAAAAAAAAAAAAAAAAAACTGTCTACTTCGTAAACCAATTACTATTTTTCCAACTACTCCCACAATTTCAAATATGAATCCAACAGATGCATATTATATTTTAAAATATCTAAAGGATTTTTTAACAAAAAGTAAATATTTTTATGTTTAAAGATTTTAAAATTAATCTTAGAAAACTCAAAGCGATACTTTCCAGAATAAAATGGGGAAAATTCTATCCTTTCTCACTTTTAAATCAATAACTCTCTCGTAAGCAACTCATACGCTTTACCATAGCAAATCAATATTTTCTTAAATTTCAAAAAAAAAAAAAAAATTAATACACAAATTATATTGCTTTATTTAAAAATTTCAACTTTAATAGAAAAAAAAGATCAAATATGAATTTCTCAGAACTAAATCTGAAAAGCCTTACGTTCTTTTAAAATCAACATTTTTCCCCATTTACTTACAATGTTTAATACGTTATTGTGATGTTTAATCATTTACCTATTAGATTTTTTAAAAAGACCTAAAATCACCTACAAACTATAGTTTAATTTGTTAAAAGATAAATAAAAAAAAAGATCGAAAAACTATATTTCCCGGAACAAAATCGAAAAAAGATTCTACGTTTTTTTAAAAATATATATATATATATTATTTTCATTTACTCACAATGCTTATTATTATGTGATAATTAATCACTTACCTAATAGCATTTCCTTTTAAAAATCTGAACTCACCTTTAATATAAAGTTCATATTGTTATATTTAAAATTAATAAAAAAAAATAAAAGGATATTTTCCGGAACAAAATTATAAAACGCTTGCACGCTTTTCAATTAATCAATTTTTATTTCCATTTGCTCTCAATATTTGCCATAATGGAATTTTTAATCACTTATCCAATAGTTTTTTTTATAAAAAAAACTAAATTCACCGTTAAAATAAAGTTTTAATTGTTGCATTTAACAACAAAGATGAAAACTATATTTTCCGGAACAAAATCGATAAGACTTCCGCGCTTTTTAAATCAACAACGCTTCTTTTTTCCAACTACTCACAAATGTTTAATTACTAACCCAACAGATAGCAATTAAAAATAATTTAGTGTTGCCCTTTAACATCGCTTCAAATTTATTGCCGCCACTTTGAGTGCCAAACGAAACTACCTTTTTTATCTGTTCGAAAAGAACTAGCTCTCAAGGGTCATCGAGACTATTTTGTTCTTATCGAACAAACAAAAGAACGTGACAAAAGGATTTAAAATTCGTCTGCAAAAGACTATAAGAACACTCGACATCCACGCAAGAATGTGTGTGATAATTTATGATTCTTTAACATCAAAAGTTAAGCATGGAAAAAACCAGAAGTTTTGGCGAGTAAAATGGCATTACCGTAATTAATTACTTGCTTAAGTTTTCAGTCTGGGTACTTTGAAAATAGAAAGCTTTAGCCATTTTCTTCCTGGCTAATCTGGTTCGTAAAGTCAATTATATTAAACTAGTTTCTAAACACTAGAATTAATGTAAACATTTAGAAAACGGTTTTACGTGCATGTTGATGAATAACAAAGGTAGGTAAAAATGTTTAGGGTAAATTTAAACTTAAAATTTTGAATAGAAAATGTACCACAAAAAGACGATACAATTAAGCTTTATTTACACATCAAAACTTTTTTATAACTCTACTAAATCTTAAAAGTTTGAAGTTATGCTTTTAAGTATGGCAGAACTTAGGCCTTTTTTTCAAACACAATCTCAATTGGGTTTTAAAAATTTTTATAAGAAGACAGAAAAAAATAAGACTCATCCATAAACATTAAAAAAAAAAACACTTTGGTTTTTATGTAAATTTAAAAAAAATTTTGAATTAAAATTATATTGTTTTGCTTATTGCGATAAAATCAGTAAGTAATACCTTTCCTAATATTGTTTTAAAACCTTAATTTTCAAAACTATTAAATATATTTACGGGAACAAAACGAAATTAATTGAAAAATTCTTTGTATTTTGAATCAAAGCGGAAAATAAAATTTAGAAAAAAGTTGAAAACCTTTTAAAAGAATTGGAAATATTGTTATTTAGTCAGAATTGTTCAAACTAAGTTTTAAAAAAATAGTATAGCGAATAAATAAGATTAAAGAATAATAAGCACATTAAAAACTAAGTACAGTTCACTAATTTAGAAAAAAAGCCCTCAAATGAAAAAATTTCTATATTTTATTAATACAATTTGAATTTAAATTAATCATATTAATGAGAATTAAAACTAGCTTTATTTTTTTAATTATATCCAAAAAGATATTATTATATCAATATTATTTCAGAAAATAATTATTCGAGACATATTATTTTATTATTTTTCCAAGATTTATATTTTTAAACTTAATTTGTGATCAATTATTTATTTGTCACAAATTAAATATTGTACTGAGCTATGTAACAAAAAAGATTTTCCCCTTTCCCTTTCAAGATATTTCTTATTTATTTACATACTTAGATGTTTTATAAATTTTTTAAACTGTTATTTAATTTATATCATTTTTTACAAAGTCATTCATTTTTATTTGATGTTTAGTGAATTGAAGCAAAAAATAAATTGTTTAGAATCAGTGAAAATTCACGATATCGCAACGAAGAAACATATAAAATTCTTAATTTAATTTTTTTTTCGAAATCAAAGAAGAAATTAACATGAAAATCAATCATTTAAGTTTTAAAACACTTTAATTGGTTAATACCTTTCACTATAACAAAATAAATATTTAAATAAACTTAATTAAATTGCTATGAAATAAATATTTAAAATTAACTATGGCTATGATTTAAAAAAAAATTCAATTAAAATAATTTTTTTAAAATTTATTAATAAATTATTTTAATTCATCATACTAACAGATTATGAATGAATTATAAATTAAATATCAAAATTAATTACATTGAAAAAATATTAATAAATAAATAAGATAACATGAAGCGTGAAATTAACAATCCTTATTCATTTAAATAAAGAATTTAAAATTATTTTTATGCAATACAAATTATTTTCAGCTAAATGCAACTCAAATACTGAGAACGACCTATAAAGTGATGTTTTCTAATTAAACCTCACGGAAATCGAATTCGATTACGAACTTGAGTATTAAAAACTGAAATAACCCTAACTCGAGGGGATGCGTCATAAATCTCTTGTCATTTTCACATCTTTACGTTTTGTTAGTAAATCAATCCACATCAACCTCTAAGTTACACCTGATTTTAATTTATGTCCCCCAATTTGACACACATGGCTTAACAGCAAGCGATAATTAACCAACGGGGTCAAATTAAAAGTAAAATATTTCTCAGCTACTGGTGCAACCTCAAAATAAATTGTCCAATCGCAATAGATGAGATGGCGCGAACCCATTGCATGTTGTGAAAAAAATAAGAACTAGATGATATCTTGGATATCTGTCCTTTCGTTTCTTTAATTTGATTTCCTATAATTACAGCAAAATAACTCACAAATTACAGCCCACCATTGGCGTTCAAGGTGTTACGGTGGCGATATTTAATGTCGTACATTTATCACACCATTGTAAATTCTTGGACCACCACTGGTAAAACAAGCGATCGATAAAAATAATAAAACGATATTCTTCTGGACTTTTAGTTATTGATTGTGGCAACACAATTCTACTATCTGATGGTCATGTCATAAGAGTTCTAAATGAATTATGTTTTATTTGTGCAAGGGAAAGTTGCAATTATTTTTGATCAGGAGTTGTTCGAACTGCGAGTAATGACGAATGGGGCAACTATTATTTACTGCTCATCTTTTGAGCCGGGGGATAACACATTTGTTTATGAATGGAGTTATGATTACTCGTAGTTCTTTCATTGAAATACTTCCTTAACTAGTTATTATGAAATAAATCAAAAAGATAATAATTAGAAAAAGTTTGAACACATTTAATAATAAATGTCATCGATTTTAATGCAAATTGAAAACTTCACCCTAAGCTTAAAATTTTTGTTCTCCAACATTAAAATATGATAAATTTCATATTTCAAGTACTACTGGGGTGTTTTTGTTAGTCGTTTTTTTACTTATGAAAGCGAAAATCTGTTTGTATGGGTGTTCACTAATTGGATCGATTTGGATCATGTTTTTTTTTTTTCTGCAGTTTGCAAATTTTCATGGGGTGGTTTGCAAACGCTCACCACTTTCGGTCGGCATAAAGTTCGTGCGAAATATCGAAAATACGAAATTTAGTTTTGTTGTTGAACTCACTGTTGGAAATTAAAATTTCGTTATTATCTTTTGAATGGTTTCACTGATTGGCACGATGGTTTTTGTCATAGATTGCAAATATTTTTTGGATCATTTTGCAATTTCTCTCTAAGTTGAGTAGTTCTCATACAATATTTAAAAAACGAGTTTTTTTTTCATTGTTACATCAAAAAAACATGGATACAGGCAACATGGAAACAGTATTGTTGCAAAATTTTTTAAAAGAAATAGTAGTAGACATTATCTCGAAAAAAGAAATATCTACTTAAAGCTCATCAAATCATAGTTTAAGTGCTGAAGTAAAAATACATGTTAGAAACAAAAACTCAGGCCAACATAAGTTATCAGAAATGAAATATTTACTGTATTTAACAGTTCATAAGTATTTAACAGTAAATTAAAACATAAATAGACTTAGCTAAAATCATTTGAATTTCAAGACGTTTACATTTATTAAACTATAATACTAAAACTTTTTATTACCAAATAATAAGAATAATTTGTTAACATCTTTTTTAAACACAAGTTTTAAACTTTCAAACTTTATATTGTTATCTTTCAAATGAACATAACTTTAAAAAAAATTGGTATTTATTGGTTACATTAAGACCATATATCTAAGTTTGCCAACAGGTAGGAGCAACGCCAAGTTCCTATTTACGCAAGTCACCGACTATGATCTTTGCAAATAGAATAGAATTTCAAGGTTACGTGATTTCCCCTCTCTGTTACCATGGTATCCACAAATCTCGCTTTTTCTCAATGCCAGTACATTATTTTTATAATAATACTATAATGCTATACGGGTTATAGATGCTCCTTAACTGCTGTGTGAATAAAAATAGTATTGCTATCTGTTACATCGTAACCAAGGCGACGAAAGTAGAAAATGTGACCTCAGACGCCAATTTTAATTAAGGAGTGTGATAATACAAATAGGTGTATGAAATACGACAATATCGTGAATATGATACATAAGGATAATTATTCAGCATATTATTGTGAGTGTTTCTAAATTTTATTTGAGTAGCGAGAATATTAACCAACGTAAAAATAATATTAATAAGCTAAATTGGCAAAATATCAGGATATTGTGGGGATAGTAGCTTTCGACCATGTCAACCGTCATCTATGAAAAGGTACTCCACCATAGAATTGAGTTAACATGTCTTATTGTCAGTGAATTGTAGTTCTAATTTTATAGTGGTAGATACGCTACAGTACTCCCTCGCCAGAATTATATCTGTGATAGAATTCGATAAATGGATACATACCACTAGTTGAATAATTGCTGTTTTTGTGCGATGCCGGGAGAGCTGTTTTAAGATCACCGTACTTTTTGAGTGCTGAATGTGAGAGTGTATTAACTTCACGGTCGTAGTCGCACCTGTTTTGCTTTTAGCAGTCGAGTGTAAACGTTGTGTGTGATTGAAACTGAGCAGCAACAGCACTAGGAGGGGAATGATGTTGCAGTCACAAGTAGCAAGTCAACTGTTCAATGTGGTACATCCAACGAAGTAGGCGCATTCATATCGAAGTGGGCGTTACTGACCAGGTAGGCGTGTTCGCATTACGTCCGAAGATTTTGATAGATGAAGGTTGGCAACACCATTAGACAATGCCAACCTTCATCTATCAAAAGGTACCTCAAGATTGAATCGAGTTAACATGTGTTACATATGTACTAGTAAATTGTAGTTGTAATTTTGTAGTGGTAGATACGCTACAATATATTGTTACTTGCCAGATTTGTAAAATCTCGTGGACCAGGAAAGTTGGCCCAAATTACGCCGAATTGGCACCAAATCGTTTCATATTGTAGCCAGTGCATATTTAATGAGAATTGAACAAAAAGTTAATTTTTATTTTAAAAAACTTTTGAATTTAATGTTTCAGGGCATAGCATTTGCTAGATTTGCGACACAATTTAATTGCAAAAATTTTTATTTACAAGGAGGTCTGAGTTTTTGTTTTTGGCGAAAAAGGTCGAATGGATATTAAACAAGAACTTAAATGTCTATATTTTTAAGGCAAAACACCAAGCTTGTATTTATCAATGTTCGTGACACACTTGAAAAAGCAACCGTCAACACATGGTTCTATAGCCGAAATGCAACAAAAAATTCTTATTTTTAAAGACAAGAGCACCTAGATGACTAAGTCGCTACTCCTGGTTCTCAATATTAAGAAAAGTTTTATCGGCAAAAATATTTAATCTAAACTTAAAAAGTTAAATGAAACTTGTTAGAAATCAAATGTTGATCTTAATTATCAATTAAATGTGTAAGATAAATATTATGACTTATTTTAACTTAACATGCTCATTTATTTAGTTATGCTGCCTTTAGGTTTTTTAAAAGAGCCCTTTAACTACTAAATTATTATTATTATTTTTCAACTCCTACTATTAGTTCATACTTCAAATTTTCAATCGTTAATAAAATACTTTTTATTCATTACTACTTTTCATTTCTCAAATACATTTTGTTAAACTTGTAGTGAATGACACTTCGTCCCTTTGAAACTAAACCGTGGTAATTCAAAAAAGCAAGTTTTTCAGGAGAGCGATCGATTTCTTACTTTCCGCGCTAATGCTAATCGCGCCAATGCGATAACGATTTATCTGCTCTCTAAATTAACTTTATGGAACTATGAAGATAACAGGTTGTTTCTCTAAAAGGGTGACTTTTTTTACACAAAATGACCCAAATATTTCATTTTTCGATTATTTTTTTTTTAGTTACTACAGTTTAATTTCAAAGCGACGACTTGATGTTAAAAAAGATTTTTTTTTTTCAAATATTAATTCATTAATTAAATAGGGACCAGTGAGAAATGAAATGGAATTTTCTGATTGGTTAAGCGTTAAACATTGTTTAAAATTTTACTACAAGCGATTCAGTTATACAAATATTTTAAAGATAATATCAGTGATAATGTCTAACTTATAGCTCTATTTGACCAAAAAAAATATAGTTTACTGAGCATATTTAAATATTTCATTATTTTATATTCGTAGTGTCAGATAAATTCAATGGTAGCAAGTCAAGTGTAGTCACCAAATTTATACTTTTGTAGTTTGATACCACGCGTCTTTTTTTTTTTTTTTTTTTTTTTGACTACTAGTTCACACTCTCCCTATATATATTTATATATCTTGTTCACATTTTCAATCTTTTATAAAAACTTTTTATTCATGCACTCAAGTTCAAATACATTTCTTTAAACTTGTAGCGGATGACACTTGTTGTTAATGCAGTTTTTTTCAAATATTAATTAATTAATTAAATGTAATTAATCAAAGTTAATAATTTTTAGCTCTATATGCGAGAAAAAAATTTTAATTATTTAGTAAAAAGTAACTAAAATAAAATTTTACCTTGAAGATCTAAGTAGGAATTGACTTTTTAAAAAAAAAAACATTTATATTACTTGTTTGCTTTGAAATGAATTTTTTTAGTATTATTTTAGACTTGTGTATTCATTTAAGTAAAAAATAAATACATGGCCCTAAAAGTTTGTTTTGTTTTTGTGAAAAAAAATTTGAAATGTTAATGGCTTACCAACGAAGTTTTAATTAATAACACAACGATAATCAATAATATGAGATAAGCACACAGTTTGATTTATACGAAGTTGCTTATTTGCTTTGGTATAATCATAAGCGCCATTTATCCCCTAAACATATTGTTTTCGTTTAAAATGTTCGCATGCGTTTCACTGAACAAATATTTCTTTATAAGATAGATACAGATAGATTTTAATACTAATAATTAAGATACATCATAATAATTAAGATAATAACTAAAATAATAATTAAGATGCATCAGAATACTCATTTTTATCAAATTTGAATTTATCAAATTTGTCCCATTATCCTGAAGGTACAAGCATATAAGAGAAAAAAAATAAATCCTGTGTCACTTGCGCAATTTCAGTTCATATTTATTTATTGCCTTAATTGCCGGCCAGGTGGCCGAGCGGTTAGCGTGCCTGACTGAGAAGGTAATGATTGCGGGCTCGAATCCCGCACAGGGCATGTCTCTGTGTTGTCCTTAGTTGTATGAATGTGGCCCATCCTATGAACGGGTATCTGTGGCGTGGACAATGTTGCTCGCCTCCGTGACTAAGGTTCACAGGTGCCCACCGGGCAACATTAAAGAGTAACACTTTCGGCATATCTTCCAGGGCAAATGAATGAGAGCTTAGTGCCAGACATTAAAAAAAATTGCTTTGATTTATGACTGCACTGTTTTTAATTTCGTTATAATTGAAAACCTAATTATTTAAAAAGGAACACCAGTTTGCTGCCTTTCGGCTAGTAATACTTTTTCTTAGAATCCTACTCAAAAATAAAGTAAAAAAGTATTTACATTACAGGCCGGAAATAAATATTTTATAAAAAAAAATATTTCTCTCTTCCAAATGCTATTTTTTTTTACTAAAAATAAAAGCATGTTCATTTTTTTGAGTGAGAGAGGATTAACAAACTATTAAATATAAATGAAGCATATGTTTTCCAACACTGTAACAATCTAAAGGACAACACCCTTACATTCGTCTTCGACAAATTACTGCTATTTTTTTCATAATTGCCTTAAGCTGGATGACGCTTCGGTAATTAATCAGATGTTCGAATTTTGCAGAATGTATACCATCGGCCTGGGAACAACGTACCATACATTAAAGCAGTGTTTCCCAAACTTATGACTTTTGTGTACATGTCTAAATTTTTCGTAATGCTGTGTACCACTAATAAAAAAATAAATGTATTTTTCACGATAAAAAAAATTGCACTAAAGTTAAAAATCACAACTGCCTGTTGACACCACTAATTATCAACTGTTAACTCTGCAAAAAATAGCCAATAGAAAAATACGTTATCGTACATTTTCAAGGTTAGCTTTGTTTTTTAAAAAAAAAATTTGAAATTTTTGTTTGTTGCAAAATATTTCGCATAAGAGCGCGTACCCCCCGCTAAACTGTTTCCGTACCCCTGGGGGTACGCGTACCACACTTTGGGAGACATTGCATTAAAGTAATATATAACGCACCTTTTACTTTATTCCAAAAATCTCTTCTATGATAATCTCTTAATATAAAAAAAAAGTAATTCGAATTCATTTTAAAGATAGTTTCTACTAAAAATTTAGAAAATGATTTCTTTTTCCCTCATTAACACATTTCACGAAAATACGAATAAAGAATTTCCTCTACTTCAAAATTACGAGATAACATTCTTAAATTTCACTTCTACGCTAAGAAAATCTAAAATTTTCTAATTTATAAAAATTAAAATTTAGAAAATGATTCAGAGTAAACGACTTTTAAAAATGATTTTCTAAAAGAAATTTCTTTCATTGCTTTCAAGATTTATTGCTGAATAAAGTAACACATATAAAACATTCTTTGGATTAGACTATTTATAGTAATAGTTTAAAAGAAGTGAGTACAGGAGTTTAAAAAAAAAAAAATTTCTCGGAAAATACGAATGCAGAATTTCCACTACTTTAAAATTACGAGATAACATTCTTAAATTCTATTTCTACAGCTAAGAAAATCTAAAATTTTCTAATTTATAAAAATTAAAATTTAGAAAATGATTCAGAGTAAACGACTTTTAAAAATGATTTTCTAAAAGAAATTTCTTTCATTGCTTTAAAGATATTGTTGAATGAAATAACACATATAAAACATTCTTTGGATTAGACTATTTATAATATTAGTTTAAAAGTAGTGAGTTTTTTAGTTTAAACATTATTCTTATTATTATTATTATTTTTTACGAAAAATACAAATGCAGAATTTCCTATATTTTAACGTTAGGAGACAACATTCTAAAATTCCACTTCTACTACTATCTGTTACTTTTTCCGTAATTGCCGTATTCCGATGACGTATTGGCAATAAATCAGTAGTTGGCATTTTTGGAAAAGTATACCTTCAGCCGGTGATTAACTTGCTCTCATTACTTATGTAGTATATTACACGCCTTTAACATTATTCTAAATACCTGAGCATCTTGTAAGAATATGTTGAAGGTTAAATCTACTTTCCAGTGTTCGATTAAAGACATTCTAAACTCTATATGATGTATAAAAATAAAAACTGTGTAATTGCCTAATTGCCGTAATTGAGAACACAGTAAATCAACAAAACTGATAGCGGCATTTATCTACTGCTGTTAAATGGTTTTACTCGCAAGGACTTTTAGTCATTTGTTCTTTCGTCAATATTAGTGCGCCATTTTTTTTTAATCGGTATTGAAAATTTATAACAATTGTAAATATGCATATTTTAATTTGATAATAGAATTCTTCCAATAACGGAATTATTTCAAGTAGCTATAATTATAAAGATAAAAAGTCAAATTTAAATTTTTTTAAACATTTTTTTGAGATAATTACTAACGATATTATCTATACTAAATGCTAATTATTTTCACTGAAGGACAGGCTGCATCAGGAAATAGACTTATAATACTAGAAGTTATCGATTATATTCATTAAAATTACAATTAGAACAATGATAAGTATGCAAATTATTTAAATAATATTAAAAAGAAATGGTTAAATAACTCTAACTTATAAGATAATTATTCAAATTTTGTTTCTTAAGAATTTAGATGATTACTTAAGATTAATGAGATTATTTCCCCTTTGAACTAAAATGTACGTTATTTGCATTTATTTATGATGAACAGGCTTATAATTATATTCATATATATCAATTATATTCATGAAATAATCATCTAAACAATTATTCATATATAATTAGAACTGTAACAAATATGTAGTTTTTTATTTGATAATAGAATTCTCAAAATTGCATAAAAAATAAATGTTTATTAAAGCCAATTGAAAAAGTAATTATTTGAATTGATTGTAAACATTTTATTTGATGCTTCTTAAAAATATCACGCTCCTAATTGCATGGAAAATTTATTTACATCCTCTGAATAGAATTAGAAAAAATAATGTGCCTTATTTTAGTTGAGTTTTACCTTTTTAAAAACAAAACTCATGCTGACATTCAAAAAAATTTTTAAGAGATTTTAGAATTAAAAAAAAAAAAAAAAACGAGAAATATTCCCGATTTTATTTTTTATTAAATGATGTCTTAATTAGTTTGGATGGTGATTAAAAAAAATTATTAGCATCTCGAAATTTAGGTTCAAAATGCATGTTTTCAAAATTATAAATTTTCTAAATTTTTCTTCTAAATTATTTTATTTTAATTTTTTGTGCATCAAACTGTAGCTGTCTACAATTTCAGGCATATCATATATGAACGAAAAAAACAAGTAAAAATAGTGAAATCTTTTCTTTCGCATAAATTTTTTTTTCCACTTAACTTTCTAAATGCGTGATATTTAATTGTGCGGACTATTTTTTTTTTTTCCTGCCATTCTCGGAAAGTTCAGATATCGCATAGAAAATGTTCCGATAAAAAATATCTCCCGACTTAAATATTCCGTCTGGAAAATATCTTAATCATGTCCTTTGTAATACATAACTTGAGCAGAAAATATTCTCCATCGAAAATATTTCCCGTGTAAAATTTCCTGCGTAATCGATATTTTGCTCTGTAAATATTTCGTATTGAAAATGTCCTGCATGATAAATACCTTGCGCTATTATTACCCCTCATGAAAAATTTCACCTGTGGAAAAATGTATAAATATTTCGCTATATAATAAATAAAATAAATAAATATGGTATATACTTGGAAGTGAAAATACCTCTCATATGAAATACCTGTAGACGAAATGCAGTGTGCTAGAATTATAAGAACGAATCAAAGAGGTATTACTTGAATAAAAACTCCATTCGCTTCAAAAATGAAAAAATTGAAAACACAAACAGTGGGCATGTCTGTTGACGCATTAGCAGAGCAAGCACAGTAGTGAGTGAAAGTGTCAATTCATATATAGAAACTTGAAGATTTAAATATCTCTTTATTACATACAGTACCATCTCGATACAGCATCCAACAGAAAATAGTAACTATAAATACATCTTAACAAAATATTGTACATCATCACTGGAAAAAACAACACAGTGAAGTGACATAGTGAAGAGACAAGAAGAGAGACACATGCTTACAACAATGCGTGTCTTATATATACAGATTCTATAATGATATGCATGGATGACGTCACTTACGTTATCTGAAAATAAAAGATCTGTTGCCAACACACGACCGAAACTTAATTCTATTAATTTAATGTATTCAGAGGCGTAACAAACCACTCCAACATACGGCCCCACGGTCGTGTGATCTATATCAAAGAAAAAATATATTATTCACAACTTCTTTAAATTTATTACCCATTAATGGTTTTGTTAGGAAATCTGCTAAGTTATTCTTAGAATGAATAAAAACTAATTCTACTAGATTTTCTTCAATAAGTTGTCGAATAAATTTATATCGAATATCTATATGTTTTGTCTTAAAGTTTTCACAATTATTTTTAGAGAAATGTATAGCAGCCTGATTATCACAATACACTTTTGGTACAATTTTGTCAGGCAGAATACAAAGTTCATTAATTACTCTAGAAAACCAAACTGTTTCCTTCATACTGTCACACAAGGCAACAAACTCCGATTCCATTGAGCTAAGGGCAATACATTTTTGTTTACTTGAACGCCAACTAAAAATTACATCTCCAAATTTTATTATATATCCACTAGTTGAATGGCGATTACTTAAACTACAGCCCCAATTAGCATCAGAAAAACAGATTAAATTTAAATTCTTAGCTTTAGTTAAATTAATTTTGTAATCCTTAGTGTTAAATACATAATTCACTATATCAACCAAGACTTTCCAATGTTCGAACGTATAACCATTTGAAAATTGAGACATCAAATTTACCGAAAAACTAATATCGGGTCTCGTACGATCAGCTAAAAATGTCAAACAGCCGATTAAAGTTCGATATGGAAATCTTTTCATTAAGTCGTTTTCAACAATATCACATTCATTTATTTTTTCAGGAAGTTTACATCCGAGTTTTATCGGAAGACTGACATAAGACATTGGAAGTTCTTTAAATTTTATCCTTAATTTCTCAATATACGTATTTTGATGCATCAATAAAGCTCCATTTTTCATATCAAAATTTACACCTAACAAATATTTTACCTGACCTAATTCAGTTAATTCTAATTTACTTTTAACTAGTGAAATAGTTAGCAAGCATTATAGATATGAACGATTAGTTGAATATACTGTTTTGGTAGTAGCTTGATCATCTTGTTTTTGATATTGTCGCAACCAGGAGCTGTTTTTATTTTTAATTTCTTTATGTGGTTTGTAACTTCTTCTGTTGTGGCCGGTTCGATTATCTCTGGTGATGGATGTGATAAGTTGAATTGTTTCACTTCTTCAATAACCAAGTTGTGATTGTTCAGATTGAAAGCCGGGTTTAGAGAGAATTGTTTTTCTAGGGAGTCAGCAAATGTTTCGGCTTTATCTTCCGATGTGAAGACATACCCTGTTTCATTTTGTAAGGGCTTATCCACTTGAGGGGTGGTGTGAAGTGATTTAGTCATTCTCCAGACAGAATTATCCTCTGTGCTGAGTGACACATGCTTACAACAATGCGTGTCTTATATATACAGATTCTATAATGATATGCATGGATGACGTCACTTACGTTATCTGAAAATAAAAGATCTGTTGCCAACACACGACCGAAACTTAATTCTATTAATTTAATGTATTCAGAGGCGTAACAAACCACTCCAACAATGTCGCAAGCGCTCAAAGACAAGCGCCCATTTTCAAGACTTGCCAGAAGTAAACGAGGAGAAACGAAAGTGATATAAAACTCCTAAATTAAAGAGGTATGTATGAGAAAGAAATGCATACGAAAGATAAGCAAGCTAGTGATGTCTCAATTAATTCAGAGTTGAAAGTAGTTATCAAATTACAGCCTAAATATTGAATATTAAATATTATAATACGCTTCTCAAATTTGATGTCGAACAATACTTTAAGAATTCAGTCTCAACAAAGTTTCAAACATTCGTTATAAAACAATATTTAAAAGTAGTTTCTTCGACTGATAGGTAAAAATGTTTATCCAATAATACAATTTCTTACTCAAATTTTCTTTTACAAGATTCTCGTGGGTCCCATAAATTTAGTAATAGCGGTAGTAAGTTTGATATAGTTTTAAGAATTTGCATATTTAAAATCTACTTTCTCATTAATAATTAACCGTAGAAATCACCTGAAAAGTTGCATCTGCAATATACCCGTCCACCTAGACCCCCCCCCCCCCCAAAGTCCGAAACATTGTCCCATAATGATTATGCATCGTACTTAAAAAAAATAACGTTCGAAATTCCTCATTGGGTTAAACATAGAAAATGTGCGTTTTTGGCTTCGTCCATTTTTTTTAAATTCGAATTTTAACTCATAAACAACCTATACGTCTTTTGAGCAGTTCACTTTGTGTTCATCTGTTGTTGTTTGTCCATTTTTTATTGTATTCATTTTCTTAATTATGCATTTAGAGCTATGTCCATTTCCTTTAATACGCAATTTGAGCATTTTAAGTTATGCCTATTTTTAAATACGTTTTTTGAGCTGTGCTTTTTTTTTTTTTTTTTTTAAAGTACGCATTTAGAACAATGTCCGTTACCTTAAACGCGCACTTTGAGCAATCTTCATTTTCTTAAAAATGCATTTTGAACAAGCCCAGAATAAAAACTTCACTGACCATGTCTTTACGATTTTTCTTCGTGCAATTTAAACTTCCTTTTCAATTCTAAGAATCTTTTTTTAGTAGCTTTAATCTGTCTATCGTAGGTAACTTGGTAAAAATCTCACTGTAATATTTGAAAAATTGTAAGTAAAACAAGAGAGCAAATGAACGTTTTTTTTTTTTCTTACTTGTGTTAGTTGTTTTCTAGGAAATCCTCGACCTATTAGAATAATTCGAAAAAAAAAAGTTTATAATGCCCTATTTATAATTAATTCAAAATTGCCAGCCTACTGCTATTCGAAAAAAAAAAAAAATTTTTTTTGAGATAGACACTTTTTTCTGCTATTTAAAAAAGAAAAAATATATACCACATCGGAGATATTTTAATTTATACCTCTTATCAACACAGGAAATTGAAATCAACGAATACCCTTTCACCTTATTTCCGTTTTCCAATCTTAACATTTTATGTTAAAGCAAACTTGTGAGGGTTACTATCAGCCAAGTTTTTTCCCTTCACAAAATTTAAAAAAATTCTGGTCCTGCAGCACTCTTCAAAAAAATTTCCTTTCGTTGACAACATATTGACCATGAACCTTGACCTTTATTAAGGACGTCAAAAGCCATTACCAATTATTACACTAGAGATTTTTTAGCTATTTTAATATGCATGTGGACTTAACAAGACATATTTTCAATAGCGACAATCCCATCTTCTATTGTGAACTGTCGTCATAACTGACTTTAACTTTGTTTCTTTCATATAAAGTTTATCGAACTACCAGCTATTGTCAGTATCTTAAACTTCAACAAGCTAAAAGCGAACCAGTTTAAGGTCCAGTATCCACAACAAATAACAATCCTTCGATTTCTACGATCAGGATTCAACTGCTGATAACAAAGGAGTTTTAAAATCTAGCCTGTAATTACCTCCAACCCACCCCTAAGGGTGCATCGAGTTTGGCTCGAATTTTCATAAAAGATATCGAAGAAAACGATCGCATTAGGAAGGAGGTACATATAACTCAAGACGTCATAGTAACCGTGGTAATAAGGGTTTAGTTGGCAATTTTTGATCTTTAGATATGGATATTAAAATATCTTCTCTCTAATTTGTTTAGAAAAAAGGAATTTTTTCTTTTCTATGTTCTATTTCCGTGCAGAGGATTAAGATAGACGCGTTGATTTGCAACAAATGTTCTAATATTCGAAACTAAGCCCCATTAATAGGTTTTGATAGTCAATAAAATTGATTAATTTGAATAAAGTTTGATATTGCCGTGCATTTTAAGACTGATTTCCCGATAAGCAGGCATAAATATGATTGATTTATGACTTTTTATTAATGAAGTGGCCTAATATCTCTATTTCAGCAAAAATATTAAAATTATGAACAGCTCAACTGATATTATCAAATTTTTCATTATATGCTAATCAAATCTTGCTCAAATTTTGTTTTATATTCATAAGTTTATTGTTCACACGCTTTTCTTTATGTTGGTGCTTAATTTTTATTCTTTTTTATTGTTTCTAATTTTCACTGCCTCTTTAATGTAAGTATGCTCGTTCCGCATTTTATATAACAAGTTTGCTATGATCTTTAACAAGAAAATTAATTTTTCAAACTTTTTAGATTTCGAGAACTAGATAAAATTAGATTCGAAGATAAAATCAAAGTAGTATTTTTTATAAATAGCAAAATTCTCTTTGTTTTTACTTGGTGATTTTTCCTCAACCCGATAACTGAATAGTGAAAAAATTTGACCCATGCAAGTGCAATGAAAAGATTCCATATTATTGGCTAAATATTGCATTCATTATTTCTAAAAAATTCCAACGTAATAAGCTTTTATGAAATCTATAAGCATAATAAACTGAGAATAAGCATTTTGAATCATATTAATTTGAAAAACGATCTTTCTTTATTCATTTTTAGAATTTAGAATTTTTTTTTACAACTGTTGCAACACCAATTCATGATTGTGAGGCAGAAATTTGTCCTGCTGAAGGGTGGAATATGAAGAAAACTAGAATGTTGTGAAAACGAAGTTTTTGTGATCTATTTAATTTCTTAATAATTGAAAAGTTGTTCATATCCTGCATTGTCTAAGCTCATTATTATATGCAAAAACAGAAAATAATTCAGTGATTCTAATGATGTATCTATACAGCTAGGTAAAAAAAATCTTGGAAAATTGGCAATTACTTAAAACGTTATTATTATTATTTTTATTTATTTATTATTTTTGCTTTTTTAATATCTTAGCTATTTGCTAATTTTCATAATCATACATTATTTTCAGCAAGATCTGATAGGAAGGTTTGTAGGGATTTAATTATCGACTATGTCAACCTACATCCATCAAATGGTTCCTCAAGATAGAAGCAAGTTAACATGTCTTATATACTAATAAATTGGTATTCAATATTTATAGTGGTAGTTACGCCACAGGTTCTTAAATATAGAACCGAAACTATAGTTTGTCCGTCCGTTTTAATGAGCAGACAATTCTTTTCAGCAAGACAGCATAGGAAGGTCTTTGATTACAACAAACTATAAAACTTTTGCCCGTTTTAATGACAGACAATACTTTTCAGTAAGATAGTAAGGGAAGATTTCTGATTATAGAATGAAAACTATAGTCTGTTCGTTTTAAAAAACAAACAGTACTTTTAACAGGATATTGTAGGAAGATTCATGATTATAGAGTACAACAATAGTATGTTTGCTTATTTTAAAGACCAAGAAGATCTCTTCAGCCTAGCCTTATAGTATAGAAAGATTTTTGACTATACAAAATAGAAGCTATAGTACGTTTGTTCGTTTTAATGACAGATAATACTTTTCAGCAAGATGATAAGGACGGTTCTTGGTTACAGTATGGAAACAATATGTTTAGCTATTTTAATGACCAAAAAATTCTTTTCAGCAGGATAGTATAGGTGGGTACCTGATTATCTAAGGGAAACTATAGTCTGTTCGTTTCGTCTGTTTGTTCGAAATATTGTAGGGAAAGTTTTGATTATAGAATTGAAACAACACTATGTTTGTTTGTTTTAAAGTCTATACAAATTTTTTCAGCAAAATAGTATAGGAAAGTTATTAATAATAGAACGTCTGTTGTATATACAACGTCTGTTGTTTATTATAGAATGTCTGCGGGCTGAATGTCTGTTTACAAGGCTTTGTTGGTTCTTCTGTTTTTGTTGGTTCTTCTGTTAGTTGAAGGTTCTCAAACTATGGCTTTTTTTTCAAAAGAGCTTCAAAAAGTTCATATTATTGGTCAAAAACAACTAAATTGTAATAAAGTTCGATGTTCTTTTCAGCCTAATTTTAAAACAATTTCACTAAGAATGCTTAATGGAATTATTTCAAAATTGGACTGAAAACAAGATCGAACTCCATTATGATTTAATTGTTTTAAAACAAAATATAACCCCAGACCAACACCTGTTTCATTCAAAACTCCAACTTGGAAGAGGAAGGAAAAAAAACACAAAAATACAAACATGAAACAGAAACAAAGCTGAAACCGGCGTGCTTGGCGTGTCAGGATTCCCGATCTTTTTCTATCGCAAAAAGGTGTATTCGAACAATAAAGAATAGAAATTTGAGTGAAATCACCAATGATTGATGATGGATTTTGACTTTAGACAGCCTAAAGAATCTTCTTTTTTTTCGCGAATTATAATCTCGTCCCCCTTCATTAAACGGGTGCTCTAGCAGGACTTTTAAAAACCTCGTAAATAGAGATATCAAGACGTTGGCAGGCATCGTGGCTAAAAACGGTAGCAATTATAGAGTTTTGATTTTTGATGGTATTTAGGTGGATTTGAAAGGATGGAACGCTTTATTGTGCCGCAATCTTCGGCTTTTGGTTTATGACGGGTAACTCTTTTCATTATAGATATTTGGTGACCAAAAAAAAATTTTGAGAACCTATTCATTTGGTAGATCAATCAAGTGTAAACTTTTTTTTCTATTTGGACCTATAAGGGTCGTAAGTTTTGGAATAAAGGAAAGGTTTTTTTATTGCCTTTTATAGAATAATTTGAATATGTTTCCGGTGTTTGAATTAAAAATCAATGGAACATTTTTTTTTCTAATTTAGAAAGATCCGAGCATCAGCTTATTATGCTGTTTGAATTAGAGAATAAAGACTTATTTTTTTTATTAAATTATATTTTAAATAAACATTTTTAATAAGTAGGCCCACCTTAGTAGATGTCAATTTTAATTTTTATGAAATGCGCAATTGCGCAGCGTAAGCTTTCAAAATCAAATTATGTTATTGAATAAAGCTCTAATTTAGAACTTGTTGAAGTGGTTTTCATCATAAAAACACCCAAAATATGTCTATTGGTACGTTGAAATAAATGCTTAATGCTTGAAGAATGGCCAATGGCAGCTAAATCATGCCATGCTGCCATGGATTTTGTTCATAGTTCAGTAGCCTTCTATTTGTGCTTTCAAATTTGAGTTTTCTTTATTCTAAAAGATTATTATTCTTTCATTCAAATGTCTTCTTTTTAAACAGAATTTAAAACTCAAAAATGGCTTAAGTGTTTTTGATTAAGAGCATAATTGAATAAGTAATATGTTAAATAGTAAAAGAATGTGGCTTGTATTGGCTTTTCAGTTTGGAAAAATATTGTTTATTTCTTTCTAAAAAGGTTTTAAACCTAAACATGATAAGATAAAGTTGCTGTTAGAGCTCTTAAATAAGTAGAAGACTCTGCAACCTACTCCATTCACTGACACCATTTGATGGTAACTTATTCATCTTTTTTATTCAAATACAATAATTTATTAAATATAATATTTAATTAAAAAATTCAGAATATAGTATAATTATTGTAATTTTATAGTTAATATGCTAATCGAAATTAAAGGAACTATTGCCTAGATTTAAAAAATAATTAACAGCACTTGAAAATAAAATTAAACTTTTCAGACTGTGTAACACAATACGAAGAAATGAATGAAGAGAAATTTTACTCGTAAATGATACATATGTTTCGGATCTTTTAAATTTTGGATCAGTTTCAGTATTGTACCATGGATAGTTTTAAGAAAGCTGGTCCAGTTCACACTAATATTTGTGCTCTGGACCAATATTTGTGATTACTGAAATGTTTGTGAATAATAAATTATGTAAATAATATTTGAGATTACCAATATACTTGAACTCCTGTGGATTATAATGCTCAAAAAATTGTAATGCTTAAATTGTAATGCTTTAAAATTTTTACCATCTTAGTAAAGCTATACATTTTTTAAATGTTCTAATGAAACATTATTTGTTTCTGGTTATGATTCATTCTATTGATCTTAGCTTATACATTTTGCTTGAAAAGTTCGTGAAAAATAAAGTTTAGTTGTTAGGATATCGAAACTCAACTAACTAATAAATTTTATAAGAAAAGAACATAAAATTATAGCATCATTTATAAGTATTACTTTAAAAATGTTTCAGAATTGAACTTATGAAACACGAGAAAAATCACTGCTTTCAGTAAAAGCTTAATACTATTTATTTAATTTTACAAAAAATTGCGATTTTATACCTCGTTTCTTGTCAATTTCAATTTTATCACAAAGGATTACTCTCGATTTTTGCCTATTTCAAGGACCAGGCAGTTCTTTTCAGCATAGCCTTTTAGTATAGAAAGATTTTTAGAGATGGCAGAAGTCGAATTCTTGGTCATAGATGGCGCCACTGGAAAACAAGAACAATCGCACCCCTATGCCTATACAGGCATACGTCAACAACAACAAGCCATAAATGCTTGGGTATCAAGAAAAACATGCGAAGATTAATTTAAATTTTAAATTTAGTTACCAAGATAGATCATCTTTATTCATCTAAAATACTCCAAATCATAAATTATCGCTTAATTAACCTTATTATTTATAATTATTTTAAGGTTTAACTTACCTTAGTTACTATTGATTTAAAAAATCGTTTAGTTCGCTTGATAAGATGGAATCATAACTTTATTCAATTCGAGAACCATCAAATCAAAAATTTTTGTTAAATTACATTATTACTTATAATCCTGGTTTAGAAGAAACCCTCCAGCACGACAGAGGGCGCTGCAAATTATCACAGAATCTACGGCTCTATTTTCAACCTCACATTTAGGGGGAGGGGCAGTGCTGGCAGAAAAACCGAGAACAAGTAAAAATTAAAAACGTAGCAAAAAAAGATTTTTCTAACTTCATTAATGAAAAATAATTAATGACAGTTCACCTTAATTTTTAAATTTGATATCGAAGAAAAACACTTTTTGCTCTTTTTTTTGTTTTTTTTTTGTTATTGTTTTATTTGTCTGCAAAGTACCAGTGATGGTATGGTAATAAATTTCACTAGAAGAAGTTTTAAATAGTCGCAAACCATAAATGACACTTCTGTTAATTTCTTCCTTCTAATTGAAAAAAAAATTATTTTAATATTATCATTGAACATCTATTGTATTCTTTTTTTGCCTTTTGGGAAAAGTTAAAGTACGTTTGTATACAACTAAGATTTAAACAACCTAAAGCTTTTGTGCATAACTTAATTATAATTAATATTTGAAAATTGGGCTAAATATATGTTAGATTAAGCTTAATTGTTAGAATAATTGTCTCTGCCTGATTGTCGTAGACAAATGTGAATTTTTGAATATAAAGCTGCAAATGGACTCTAAATTCTGTCACCTAGCCTATAATTTTAAATTCAGCTTATTTTACTTAAGTTATTTTTGGTTAAAAACAATCATTTAATTATCTTGATAGGATAGAATCTAACTTTACTAAACTTAAATACTCTAAATTGGAAAATATTATCAGAAGAAAAACAATTTCATTTGCTTACCAGGACTTACTAAATCACTATAATAATCAAAACGAGTTCGCATAACTATCAGTTTAAAATAAAATTAGAGCATTAAAGAATTTTTGCTTAAGCAATTCAAATGACTAATCGGTATGTTTTCACATTGTTATGAACAACAAAAATAAAGCTCTCAACGCAACTGTATATATAAACAATAAAAAAAGTCTAATAACATGGAATCAAAGGTTTAAAGTCTTACAAATAGAACCATTAACCTTTTCACGCAACTTCCAAATAGTTGCTGAAAATATATAGAACCAGAACACGCTATTGGTAGAAAATGATCATTTCCGAAGAAAGCGGAAAAAGGAACAAATAGGTGATTGTAAAAATAAACTAATTATTTTATAGTTGTGATGAATAATAAACTCACAATCTCTTAGTTGATTTATTTTGTTTTTGTTTTATTGATTGAATCGAAACCTAATTCTTGTCGATTAACTGTGGCACTGCACAACTTACAATGGTTCGTTTTTGTGACAGATTTCGTAATTTTATTCGCAAATGAATCGGTACATGGATAAATACCCTGAAAAATACTACTTTTAATTAAAAAATCTATCTATCTATCTATATATATATATATATATATATATATATATATATATATATATATATATATATATATATATATATATATATATATATATATATATATATATATATATATATATATATATATATATATATATATATATATATATATATTATATATATATATATATATATATATATATATATATTCACAATTTCCTATCAGTGCAAAAAATTTTAAAAAAAAAGTTTATAACCCAGTGTATAAAAAAAAATCAAGATGTTCACAGTATTGATTTACAAAATTTAGGCTTAAGAAAACTGAAGCCTTTTTAGCACGTAATTTCAAAAGTTTTAAATTTTTAACTTGAATTTAATTTATTTTATAACAAATAATCTTATGAATTTTTGTGGAGGATGTAATAGCAAGATCTTGTTTTTTAGGGATATTTTATTTCAGAAAACGGAAAAAACTTCACACCTAAATCTAATTTTTATCAAAGCCTCGCCTAAAGCAAAATAACGCCAATAATTTTACTGCTTGCAAGTAAATTATAAACCAGTGTGGGTGGTTAATATTGTTCAGAAATATAAAGAAACCAATTTATACAAATCTTTTACCCTTCTTTAGGATACGCTTTTTCTGTTAAACATTAAAAATGATTCTAAGATATCAAAGTGGGTTGAAATATAATGATTTCTTAGTGGCACTTTCTCACCCCGCACATGGGAGTGACTAAGTGCCACGCATGTTTCCTCCTTTTAAATCTATTAGAAACGATCGCTGGCAACTTCTCACGCTTCAGAATTCATCCCCTTGTCATTTTAGTTATTATAAGTTAATTTTTTTACGAGTATACCTTCAAATTTTACAATAAAAAAGGCCATATATGGAAAAATGCTATTTATTAAAGAAACTCTTCAAAAAAAATTTCAAAATGACTCAATTTATTAAACGAAACACAAAATACAAATTTGAGATAGAAATTCTTTCTTCAGTCAATCCGAATTTAGAATAACCTGAAATTTGTCGCCATTTGGTAGAGTTTCGGGAGAACAAATCTTCTTCAGGATTTTTTTCTTTTTGTGCCACAAAACATCCGGGGTGTCAGGCCACTTCAAGAATTGTCCACTTTTCTCCGGGCATTTCACACATGCCTCGTTGCTACCGTCGAAATCAGAAATCATTTGACCCGGGTATATTTTTCCTTTATATTTTACTGCAGCAAAGTCACCTTGCACAGGGCCAGTGTTTTTTGCGTCATTGACTGACTCACTGCTTGTCAACGGTTGACCAGAGACTGTTGTAGATAGATGGTTAACATCTAGGACATCAATGGCTGTCTCTCCGCTTAAACAATAAACACTCTAGAATCTTAAAAATGACCAAAACACTGCAAAACAAGATGGCACCTAGTCACCCCACACTTCAATTGAATTAAGGGTTATAACTGGTAAACAAAAAATCATTTTGAAACGTCGAAGCGTGTACAATTTCTTTGACAGCTTGGTGACAACAAACTGAACTTACTTTTTTTCTGGCTGCTTCCGAAATATGATTACCAGACCACACTGCTTTTCCAGATCACAACACCAAAAATCCACGTCGACACAAACAATTGTAGGTTACAATTTAGGTTATAATGATTGGTGTAGTACCCCAGTTAAAATTGCCCTACTATCCCGCTACCTAGCGGTAGTTTTCCTTTTTCAATCGGTTCCTTCCTCTGGAGCCATCAGCCGCCTGAGTTCGAAAATCCAGGATGGCACCAAGTATGGAACTTAGTCACCCCGTTTGACGGTACGTACCAAAATTGACAATACTACCGAAAAAAACAATACTTTCTTGCAAAATGTTTTACTTAACATTGACTTTTTACTTTACTTTTCATTTTCACTAAACTGTAGCTTTTCTCCATGTTGACGTTGTGCGTCATTTTCAGAATAAGCATAGAGAGCGTTGCCTATAGATAGGCCAAACTTGACTTAACAGTCATATTTAACTGTTGCAAACTCACAGCAGTTATGAAAATTGTTTATTAATGCCACAAAAAAAGCATTATTTCCTTTTGAGTGCATGTTGTAATGTTGTATTAATAATTTTATTAGATGGAAACATTACATTTTACTATATTTTTTTGAAAATAAAGTGAAAAGCAAAGTAATGTATAGTAAAAAATAAAGCGTAAAGTAAACGCTAAGTATATAGACAAGTATAAAGTAAAGCGTAAAGTATAAAGGAAAAGAGCATTGTAAAGCAAAAAATATGAGTTAAAATTTAAAGCATAATTTAAAGTAAAGCGTAAAATATAAAAAATAAAGCGTAAAGTAGAATAGAAAGTACAGGAAAAAGTAGAGTGTAATTTAAATCGTAAAATATAAAGTAAAATATAAATTTAAAAAAATTGTAAAGTAAAATATGAAGTATAATATAAAGTATAACTTATAAAGTAAATCAAAGTGCAAATTAAATAAATAAATATTAGTTCAATCCAAAGAAAGAAAGAAATATTAGTTAAATAGAAAGAGGTATAGATATTTGTTTAATCCAAAGAAAGAAAGATATATTTGCTTAATCTAATCCAACAGCTTAACTTTTTTTCATCTCAGTAGGGAAGGATTTGCATATCTTTTATTCACCTCTTGATTCTTGATGAGAAATGGCCAAGTTTTTGATAATAAATTAAAATAATCCATAATTTCTGTTAACAATGTAAATATTTGAAAAGAGAATTACCACAAAACCAGCTTCTATTTTTAATTAAAACTAGGAGGCTTCGCCCCCTGCTCGCTTGCGCTCACCAACCCCCGGAACTGCTTTCGCAGTTCATTTCGGATTGCTTCGCAATCCAATGCTCGCTTTGCTCGCTCATTGGATACGTTCTTAACGTCTAGCTTTTGTATACTTTTTTGATTACTGAAGTTCCGAAAACTTTTCACTGTAGAAAATTCTAAACCTGTACATTTCAATATTAATTTGAAATTGCAGTTGTTAATTTGGGCATTTGGCGATACAACACTTATAGAATTGAAGGATTTGTTACGTCAAGCGCTCAGGTGATTTATGTTGCTAAGTTAACTTTAGAAAAATTCTATGGCTGACAACAGCATTTTTATTTTTTAAGTTGTTTATTTTTATTTTTGCCGCAGCTGAATTGAACAACCTGATAATGCTCACTCTGGTTATTGTTTCCGTTTTTAAAAGCGCTATATGTTGAGCCACCTCAGCTAGATTTGGCATGTGACATTTTTAGATGCAATCATTGGTCGATTCCCTAACGTTGCCATTCGGGAAGTTGTAATGAGGCTTTTTTTTTGGTGCCGTGTAAGAGAAATATATATATAGATAATTCGGCTATTTTAAAATAATATTTTTAGAGTGCTAACACGCCCATTAAGGTAATGTTAAACGTAAAAGCTAAGTCTAATCTCGAGATGTTAGTGAATATTCAGCAGGCTTCTCCCACAAAGTTTTTGTTATACACCGTATCAGCAACCCAGTAATAAATAGAGATCAGTGATTCGTATGGTAGCGTGGTGTATCTGTAATTAAAAGTTCATTGCAACAAATTATAACATTTAAAATAAAAAAATATGCTAAAACAAAAAATATGGAGGGGGAAAAAAATGCTAATTATATCTCAATGGCGCTTTTGATGGATAATGATACATTAGCGACTCTGTTAAAATTAATTTGTAAGGGCATTAGCGCCAAAACGAAACAAACTTTAACTGTTATAATAGTTAAAAAGAAACACATATTTGAAACAGTAGCAACACATTTCAAAGCAAGAAATAATTTTACTTATTATAACACTGCTCAAGAACTAAAAGACAGCATAACCAATTGAATGAGTATTTACGTTAAAAAATTAAAATCAGTCTTTACATGCAAATGACACGTTAAATTGAATGTTAAAATGGACTTCAATTGCTAATCAGTTTTACTTATTTCTTTAAGCCATATATTATTATACCACTATTATTTTTTTTTTCTTTTCTTAATATTTAGACTTAGGATTTAAGACTTAATTGATCTAAGCCTTAAATGTGAGTACCCAAAAAGAACGTTTACTCTTTAGCATCTAGCCGCTGTTGGTGCGCAACCTCTAGCCAAAATTTTGGATTATTTTGAAACGTTTTATGATATTCCCATTTAAAAGATGGTAATATGTAGTTAGAAAATTAAAATGTTTGTTTAAAAATGTTAAAAACAATAATTGTTCGATCATTAGCAGCTCAAAGTTTTTTTAATGATTAGAGTTTAATGATTTTAATTGCCTTTAAATTGATATAAGGATGAATAAGAATAAACATAGAATAAGAATAATCATAGTTCTATTTGTTTATAAAAAATTTTAAGGGTTCTTTTTCTATGATAGCGCAACAGTGAAACAAGTAAAAAACACAATTTGTCAATATTGCGTGCGAGCAACGCAACGTAGAGAGGTGGAAAATACCGCAAAATGATTTTTTTTAAAATATAAGCAATCTATAACAAAAATTTTCATGCCAATAGGTGATGCCATTCAAAAGATATTAGGAAGAGTTTAATCTGTAGCAATTGTTTTTAACGACGGAATTTCGTATTCTTGAAAATGTCTCCGAATTAGGAATTAGGAAGAGTTTAATCTGTAGCAATTGTTTTTAACGACAGAATTTCGTATTCTTGAAAATGTCTCCGAACTAAATGAAACCAGAAAGTGGTGATGGTTTAGAAACCACCCCATAAAAGTTTGCAAACAGTAGAAAAAAACATGATTCAAATCGGTGTTCCGGTTCTCAAGTTATTAATTTTTTTTATAAACGTCGTTGAACAGCCGACCCAATTTTGGGTTTACGACTACCAATATTCAACTCCGCAGGCTTGTAATTCTGAACCTAATCCAGAAGACAAGGAAACTCCTGGATCAGTATCCCCAGAGGTATGATTTGTTATGGGAACAAGAAGGACTTTGTGACCCGACAGATTTAATGTGCATCAGTCACCATTTACTACACGGGGAGTCTTCTTCCGGCAAGGATCGAACCCACGACCTCTTGGACATGGAAACAGTGCCCTACCAACCAGGCTATCTTGGCCAATTCTTAAGTTATTACCGAATATACACCCAGACAGACTTTCATTTTTATATATATATAGAGGGAGGACCGTTGATAATTTAAAAAACTGCTGGTATATACAGCTATTGTATAGATACTATTGTAATCAGAAGAGATTTCAACATACATGTGACCAATTTTTTTTTTAAAAAAAACATAATGTTACTTTCAGCTTGGAAAGCCACTTTGTAAAACTGCCGGTAGAAAATATAAGCAATAAACTTGTAAAATATTTTCTTTCCTTGGTCAATCATTTATGTGATAAACGATTTGCATCTGCAAAAATTGTAGATGAAGAAGCAATTAGCTTTCCCGACTTTTCAATTCATAACAACTAGGATGAGAATTTGCAATTTTTTACCAAATTTTATAGAGCTTTCAAATTTGGGAGATTATTTATTTACCTTCATCAAATTCAAAAGGAAATATTTTTACTACCTTTTTTATAAATGTATATACATGTATGAAAATAAACAGGTACACAACTTTAATTTTAGAAAAAAATCACTAGCTATAATTTCCGAAATTTTTCTAATTGCTTCTGGTTTTTCTGCACACTTTAAAGCACTAAAGCTTAGCTGTCTCATTTATTCCAAGCGTTATTTTGACGACAAAATTAAACAGCATTCATTAAATGTGCATTCCTCAAAACTAAGCTGTGTTATTTTTAAATGTCTAAAACATTTGTTAAATTCTTGGGCGTAGGAAATTTCTATTCAAAGACTTTACAAAAAACAATTCTTTTTTTGTTTGTTTCATTTAATTTGCAGTAGGAAAAAAATTATTATCTTGCCTTTAATCAGTGTTTCTGAATATAACCATTATTTAACTCTTTTTAGTCAAACCGTGGAAGTGGCGCCTTTCACAAAAGAAAAAGCAAAAAAGATTATTATATGTCCATTTTCGAGAAAACAATTTACACGTAAAGCGCTTAAATTTCGTCTTTAGACTTTTTTAAGAAACAAATTTCCAAGTAATACACGTTATTTGCATGAAATTAGTATAATAAAGCACTCATTTTATTTTTAAAAAAATACTAAGCAGTAGCTTTATTTAAAGTTATTAAAATGCGTGTCAACAAAAATTAGCTCGTTAGATAAATAATGGCATCGTGAAAGCACTTTTTCTAAAGAAATAATAATGACTTTAACAATTGAATTTTAACTGTCGCTGTAATGAAAAAAACAGTCGTTCTTTCTCAAAAAAGAATTTTAACGAAAGTCTTTATCATCGAAACGTAAAGATTTCTGAGAAATTTTTATTTCTAAAAACAAGTCATTTTTAATTCAGCATTTATTTAAATTTTGTTTGATTAAATCGTCTGCAATTTTGCATTCGAGCTTGAAGCTCCATTGTTCTAAATATCATCTACTAAACAACGAACGACTCTTCTCCATAATTATTTCTTTTTTTTTATTAGAATTCTTTACCAACCACTTGTTCATAAACTCTAGCTCTTTTTTAAAAGTGCCGACAAAACATCTTCCCAAAGTAATATGTATGATCCGTAAGCGTGCCAAAAGCATGTGTTTCTAAAGGAAGCGAACATAATCGTTTGCTCCAATCAAAAGATGGGCGTGAATAATTCCAACCACTATAACTTGTTAAAAGTAGTGAAATTAAGATTTTTATTTCCGTTAATAAAAAAAAAAATTCTAATGAGTGCTTTGTTAACTTTTTAATTTTTTGATCCTTGTAGAAAAAAACTGCAGGCTTTGTTATTAATATATGATCAGACGAGAAATTACACAAAAATTTATTTTTTCGTTTTCTCAGCTTTCATAAACAAAATCTAAAAGTGAGAATTTTTTACTAACCAGTAATTTTAAATATTCAGAGAGCAGTTTTAAATTATTTGAGAGTTGATTCACTTTGTAAATTATGAATCATGAAGCAATTATATTTTATTTATTATTATTTATATTTAGCATGTTTATATTTTTCACAATAAAAATCATTCCAAAATTTAAGTATTATATTTTTAATTTTTAGGAATCAAACAGATATATATATATGTATGTGTGTGTGTGTGTGTGAGTGTGTGTGTGTGTATTGTTATTTATATATATGTATTGTTATTATTTATATTGTATGTGTTATATTTTATTATACTTCAATCCATAATAAAATTTAATTTTAAGATTTGTTTGCATGTTGTAGATTGTTTTTATAGTGCATTTCTTCCAATTTTGGTCCTGAAACAAAATTCATTTGTCTTAAATAATATCATATTTACATGCCATAAAACTGTTACCATTTGAATTGATTTTTGACCTTTCTAACAATTTTTCATTGTAATTAGAAGCTTCGACTAACGAGGATAAGTAATCTAGTAATATTTTTGCTTAGATAATTGCTTTGTAAAAGCAAATAAGATGAGTAAATCGTAAAATATAACTTTTTTAAGTGTTAAAATTGTTAAACACATTTCATAAAACACGTTGAAAATGTGAAATTTCTTGAAAAAATTATTTGCGCATCTAAATGTGATTTAACATAAGTTTGTTTTAACAATTGTGGATAAAGAATATTGATTTTTTATACATGCAAAAGAATCCTATAATATCGCGAATCATTCAATATTTTCCATTATTATAATTACAGATCGTTTTTTCTGCTAAAAAATTTTTTATACTAGGTCCATTTTAAAACTTTCTTCTTGTCACATTAATTATTATTTTTATATTAACTGGTTTTAATTTCGAAAGTATAATTCTACAGGCTTTCTTTTCTCTAGCAATTTACTGCTATGAATGATTCTTAATATAGAGAATATAGAATATGAATAAAAGAGAAAAACGATAGAAAAGACGAGAATCGGTGAAAGGAATTCAATTCACTCAATTGAGAAATCTACGTAATAGTGAATCAGTGAAAGGGTGAATCAAATCAACATGCGTTTTAGTGAATAAACGAATCAATAAACATAATAATTGAATGACGGTATTGATGTATTTGTGAATGAATGAGTAAGTAATCGGCTTGTTTGTAAATGGGTTTTTAATTTTGAAAAGTAAATGAAGTTGAAAAGGCATAATTTGTGCCACGGGGGTTGATACCATAATACGCTACCCTGCAATAACTGAAGGGTATTTCCGTTTTTGATATCCTTTTAAATTTTTCGAGAAATAATTAGAGATTATTTTATAATTTTAAAAGTGTTTAAGTCATGCGATTTCTTTCACTTATCAATAAAGTTTAAAGCTTTAAGGGGTTTCAGGGACCGGCAATAAATTACAAACGAAAAAAAAAGTATTTTTGAGCATTTATTGTCTGAAAATATATCAATACTCTTACTACTTGTAACGATTACTGTCGTTATTATAAGCAATAATGTCATGCAATTCCGTAAGCCTAGCTTAAATATTTATGGAGATACGGGGATTTTTATAAATGTTATTATTTTGCCTTGCGTTTTGTTTCTGCAACTTTGAAAACATTCAATCAAATTTTTTTAAAAATTCTGGAGCATTTTTTTATTAGTAATTAGCATTTTGAAATTTGAAAAAAATAAAAACACTAAACAAATCATTTCAGGAAAAAAAAAGCTAAAAATCACTTAAAAATTGCACAAAATATGAGCATTTAAAGTAGTTCTTTCATACTGCGCATGCGCGGAAAACATCTACAATAAAATTTCATAATTTTGTGGTGAATCGTATTTAATTACTAATGAAAAACATCCGATTTGAATATCTTGAAAATTTAAAAAATTTAAATTAATTTTCTACATAGTTTTTGTTAGTTAATTAATTTTCTAATTACATTTTGTATCATAAGACAAGACCTTACAATAAAGGTCCGTAACCCAAAATGTGATGGTATAAGGAAAGCACGCGTAAAAGAAAACATACTTTTATGGGGGATGATCCCCCATAATGCTAGTGTCTTTTTAATTAATGTTGTTTGATTGTATATTTAATTTTCGTTCGGAGCACTCGTATAAACAAATGACCAGAATTATATATCATGGTCCTATGATGAAGAGGCGAATCTATCATTGCATTCTTCAACAAATGTGAAAATCTATAAATTACGAATCAGTAAATCAGAGCATAAAGGAATGGGAGTATTGCTTTAGATATAAATAAAATGCGTAATATATGTCAGGACTATCAACACTACAATATTTATTGATTTTCGGTAAGATGCAATCATGCAAGTCTCTGAATAAACAACTGAACGGAAATATCAGGGCCCAATATTGAACAGGCGTATTAATGACTGAACTGATCAGCAGAGAGGAAAATCAGTGAATGGATGAAGGAGAGAATTATTTTAAAGATTAAGTTCATAAAAATGTATAATATCAGGCATGACTGTCCACACCACAATATTTATTTATTTTTGATAAGGAGAATTCGATTCAAGAAATCACTGAAAATATGTAGCAAGGTTCTGAAATAAACAAGTGTGTTATTAGCTGTGGTAATCATCAAAAGAAAAAGTCAGAAAATTGATATATTAATGAGTGAACCAATCAGAGAATCAGCGTATAAATGAATGAGAATTCATCTAAACAAATCACTGGAAATATATATCAGAGTTTTAAAATGAACAAGTGTATTAATGGCTGTGTTACTCAACAAAAGAGTCAGAAATCTGATATATTAATGAGTAAACGAATCAGAGAATCAGCGTATAGTTAAATGAAATTTCATCCAAACAGATCACTGGAAATATATATCTGGTTTCTAAAATGAACAAGTGTGTTAATAGCTGTATTATTCAACAAAAGATAAAGTCAGAAAATTGATATATTAATGAGTGAACGAATCAGAGTATAAATGAAGGAAAAATCATTTTAAATAAAGATAAAAATAAAGTTTACAAATGTATAACATTGGAACGGAAGTCGATACTGCAATATTTATATATTTTCGGTAAACACTGCCCATAAGTGAAGGAATAAACAACTCGACGGAAATATACACCAGGGTCCTATAATAGTCATGCGTATTAAGACTGGATTGATTAACCGAAGAAAAAATCAGTGAACAGTCGTATTGTTGGCGGAACGAATCAGTAAATCAGCGTATAGGTGAATGAGAGAATAATTTTAAAAGTAAATAAAGTTTAAGAATGTATAATATGAGGCATGGTAGTCAAAGCCACAATATTTATTTATTATCGGCAATGAACATTCATATAAACAAATCACTGGATATTTGCATCTGGGTTCTCATGCATATTAAATGATTATGTTGTTCAACAAAAGTCGATGAATTGATGTATTGATGGGTAAACGAATCAGTGAATCAGCGTATGAATGAATTTTTAAAAAAACATTTTGAAAATAAAATTTAAAAATTTTCAATATTTAGCATTACAGCAGACACTACGATACTTTTTTCGGTAAAGAACACTCATATAAGGGAACGAATTAACAACTCACTGCAAATCAGAGCCCTATAAACAGACGCATTAAGTTTGAGCTACTGATAGAAAAATCAGTAAACTAACATATTGGCGAGTGAACAAATAAGAGAATTAGCGTATTCGTAAATGGATTAATCAGTTAAAAAAAATAAAGTCCATATACGCAATAATTGCTGCATGGTAGTCATAACCAGAAACTTTAATTTTTTATTTATTTACTCTCAAAAGCTTTTTACTTAAGGCAGTTTTTCGAAGGTTTGTCTTCACATGAAAATAACACTTTTAAAGAATAATATGCAATTTTCATTTCTGCTGTGGGCTTGCAACAGTTATTCATGGCTATTAAATCCAGACTAGACTATTTTTGACCTACGTTCTCCACGCTAATTCTGATAATGCTTCGAAATGACAAAATGAATATAAGCCACAGTTTTGTGAAAATAAAAAGCGTTTGTGATTTTATTTTCTTAAGATTTAAAAATTTTCTCCAACGCAGCATTATCTAGGATCACAGAAATTGAAAATACTTCATTGATTTTTGATAATTTATGAACAGGTAGGATTTTACATCGAGTTTTTAAAAAAATTAATAATTTTTTTAATTATTTTAGTTATTTGTCTAACCTAAAGTCTAAATAATTCTTTAGAGTGAGATCGTATTTATAATATATCTTTGACTCATTTAAACTGTGACATTTTTATTTCACTTGGCGAGAAACCTTCAAAAAACATCAACCCTATAACGCAGAGTTTTTATTAAACATATTTTTCATAAGTTTTTCCTTATTTGTATTATTTCAGGCCAAAATAAGTAAAAAAAATTATATTTGGCATTTTAATAATGTCTAGTTATGAAATATAACATGAAACACCGGTGTCTTTTTCTGTGTTAGAAGGTAAATTCTTCCAAAGAACAATTCTTTCAATTAACACATATTTGCCGTAATTTATATCTGAGGTGTTGTTTTATCATCTTAATACATGAGAGACTTATTCAGATGGTCAGCAAATATTTATTCACCATAGCTGTTCTATTCTTCATCCAGACTGTGGCCATCCAACATATAAGAAATAATTTTTAATCATCTTGCTTAATCGATTCATTATCGATTAAGAATAATGCTGTGTTTTATCACCTTAGTACAAGAGAGACTTATTCAGAAGGTTAGCAAATATTTATTCACCATAGCTGTTCTGTTCTTTATCCAGAATGTTGCCATCCAACATATAAGAAATAATTTATAATCATCTTGCTTAATCGATTCATTATCGATTAAGAATAATACTATGTTTTATCACCTTAATACAAGAGAGACTTATTCAGAAGGTTAGCAAATATTTATTCACCATAGCTGTTCTATTCTTCATCCAGACTGTTGCCATCCAACTTATAAGAAATAATTTATAATCATCTTGCTTAATCGATTCATTATCGATTAAGAATAATACTATGTTTTATCACCTTAATACAAGAGAGACTTATTCAGAAGGTTAGCAAATATTTATTCACCATAGCTGTTCTATTCTTCATCCAGACTGTTGCCATCCAACTTATAAGAAATAATTTATAATCATCTTGCTTAATCGATTCATTATCGATTAAACTTAATACTACATATCTAATAGAAACACTTATTCATCATTGAAATTTCTTTAATTTACAAAATCAATTATTAATAAATATTTTAAATATGAATTTTAAAAAAAATTTAACTACTTTTTTTTGGATTTCATGTTTTAGAACAAATAAAATTTATGGATTTTTCAAAGTAACTATTAGACTGTTTTTTTACAATTAAAAAATACCAAAATATATTTCTGCTAGTAATTAGAGCGTCAGAAAAAAAATATATAAAAAGGACACCGGTGTACCATCTGCGTCAAAGGGTTAAGCAAAACGTTGGAGATGAGTTCCTAGAAAATGTAGAATGTTCATTATGAGACTCATAAATTCATCAATAAAAAAAACTTATCTTTTAGACAATCGTTTTAAGATGATGTCATGCCAATTGCATTAGAAACAAGAATTTTTTTTTTTTTCCGAAATCAACAAACGTAATAATTATTTAACCACTCTAACCGTAAGAGAACAAACCACTATCAAATCTTTTCAGCAACATATCCCCTCAAAGCTAAACAAACAAATCAATTTAAAGTTTTCTTTTTGCGTCGGACTAACAAAGAAAAAACCGCAAAACAATGCCACCGACACTCTGCAGTTTTAATTAAATGACGTAAGAAATATTTAGAAATTGCTGCCACTAATTCGTCGCGACTTCAGAAGAGGCGATACTTAGCGTTATCAAAGTTTGCGTGATTTGTCGTACTCAATCACTCCAGCTCATCAAAGACCAGGAAATTTGCCGCTCTTGGTCTTTTAATGAACTTTACGCATGATGCATGACATTGTAATGATGTCAATTAATATCTTCTTTCGGTTCGGAAACGTCACAACTTGAACTATCAGGACTCGGATCATTGTGGCACTACACCAAAGCGAACTCGTACTCGTTTTATTAATTATTATATTTTTCTTAGACGAAAGTTATTTATTCTATGCAAATATGTGCATCATACGTATGAAAAAAAACTTTTTTTTACATATTTTACAAATAAAACACATATTGCATGATTTTATTTAGTTCTATTGTAAATAACACTCTAATAGAAACATAAAGTACATGTTTTTCTTCAACTCCAATATGCATATTATGCAAATAAAAACACAAATTGTATAATTTTCTTCAATTCCATAGTATTGCAAAACACTGCAAAAAAAAGTTGTGTATCTTAACACTAAAAATACATATAACTATACTTTACAGAGTAAAGTATAGTTTCTCGTATTTTTACAGTATAGTTTCCCGTATTTTTACACCAAAAGTGCTGTTCTGAAACACCTGTTCCTTTACACTATTTGGTATAAAGTAGCTGCCATAATTTTTAATGTTAAGAAATACAAAAAAAATTTGCAGTGTATATCTTTTTTGTGTGGTGTTTATAATGAAATTTAAGTCATGCAATTTGTGTTTTTATTTGCATAATATGCATATTGGAGTTGAAGAAAAACATGCACTATATGTTTTTGTGTGATATTTACAATAGGAATGATCATGCAATATGTTTTGTTTATTTGTAGCATATGTGAAAAATATAGATATATATAGTATTCAGTACCACTAATATTTATAATAACAGTATGATAAAATACACACAAGAGTCAAAGTTATTTTTACAAGACAATTGAAAGTAAGAATCATTAATTTAGGATTCATACATAAAATAATTTTTGAAATAAAATTAGTTTGCAAATCAAACATACGCGAAGTACAAAGAAAATATTAAGACTAATTCGAACTAGGCTTAACAGCGCAGAAGAGGATAGAAATTTTATATTATAAAATTATTTAATACAGTTTACAAACACTTAAAAATAAGAAATATAAATACCTTATTTAACAACTAATAACATAAATACATTTCGTAATAACTTTCGTTTCACTAGATGAAAAACAGCATTTAAAACATTAACCAACAACTCGCCAACTCCATATAGATTGTAAGCAATTATAAACGATAGTCAAAACGCATCAACATTATAGCTTTCGAAAGCAAAAATACTTAACGTATGGTGTAAATATGAGTGAGTTCGATGTAAACGTTTGACATTTTAGGTGTTTAGAGTTTTCATGCACACTTTAAAATGTATATGAAAGCTCGATTTCGTGTTGACTTAATAAAGTATTCCTTCACCACAGGTTTTATAGGATAGATGTCTTTTTCCTAATAGGCATATTATGCTAATAAAAACATAAATTACATGATTTTAATTATGTTATAAATCATCATCAGTATTGGCACGACAGCCCTTTGTGAGCCTGGGTCTTCCTCAGAAGCTTTCCCCATTCTGTCCTTCTCCCAGCATTGTTTTCCAGTTCTTTACTTTTAGGATGGCAAAATCCTCATCCATATGTTATAAATACCACACAAATAAAAACAGTGCCTGTTTTTTCAACACTAATGTGTATTTTATTAATAAAAAAAAATAATAATAAAAAAAACACGGTTTTCATGATTTTTTTCAGTTTTATTATAAATTTCACACAAAAAAACATGTAATGTATGTGTTTTTTCAACACTAAATGTGTAAAACATGCAAATAAAAACACAAATTGCCCAATTTTCTTAAATTCCATTATAAAAATCGCACAAAAAAATAAACATTATTTAATTAATTCTGTTACAAATATCACACAAATAAAAACAAATAGTACAAGTTTTTTTAAACACTAATATAAATATTATTCATAGAATCACTTTGCATGTTTGTTTTTTTTAAATTCTATCAAGAATACAGCACTAGAAAAATAAATAGTGCATGTTTTTCTTCAATTCTGTTATGAATATCACTCAAAGAAAAACATTTAGCGAATGTTTTTCTTCGCTAATCTGCATATATACAAAAAATAAAGCAAATCATGTCATTAGATAAAAAGTTATTGATGTGTTTCATTTTTTTTTTTTTTTTTTTTTAATGAGCATTGTGCATTGTCACTTGGATCTTTTCTTTATTTTTTAAAGGGTTTAACTATTAAGTATTAGTTCTGTTAATGGTAATAAATGATATTTCATATTTTTGCATTTGTTTATCATAATAAATTCATTCTTTTATTATTTTTCATTCTTTATTTTTACTGTAATAATTTAATATGCGTTTGAAGCATAATAAGTTTTCCTCGTCGGAACACTATTATTGGATAGATGCAGCAAATGGTCAATGACCGGCCTTTAATGAAAAATACCTAATTAACTGGCTTAGCCCTGAATCAAAATAAATATAAATATTCGCCAACCGGACCTCTCTTTTTAATATTTGGTCACCTTACAAGTGAAGCCAATCTAAATTCAGTAGACACCATAAGCGATATATTTTAAAAGATTCGCGCCAAATAGGTGATCTTATCTAACTTTTCTGTTCTTAATTGATATATTGGATTACATCTTACTATTGGCATTGTTCAAAGCCTCTTGACGAAATGGTCTTCTTCATTATGACGCCAAGGCGTGATTTTAATTAGAGATAACTGACACCAAGAATTGAAAAATGTGACGTAACAAATTGTGGGTGATTACTCTTCCGATGTTTAAAGGCCGCGGTGGTGGTGGTCTTTTGTTCAAGTCGCGTGATTTTATGTCTTAAATCATGCTGAAGAAAACAAGTTTTTCAATGAGTTGCTGTACATACCTATTTACAATAGCAATTGGCATTAATTTAATGAAAAAATATTAGCGCTTTTGTTTTAAGAACATTTCTGGAAGAAGGGGGAAGAATAGATTGTTTGTTAAGTTAACATTGAATTCGCCAAACATAATGTCAATTAACGTCGTTAATCTGCCATCATTAATTCATTACCCTATTCTTATCAGATTGAAATGACACTATAGGCATTATGACTTGAAGTACAAATATGTTATTTAAAATAAATAATTTACAAAAACCTCAAACGTTACTCTAATAAATTAAGGCTAGTAAAATTATAGTTTTTTATAGCAATATTTTCACGGAAAAGCATCATACATTTTTTTTAAAAAAAATCGGATTGATTAAAACATTGTAAATTAAAGGCATTGAGTTAAATTAAAATAATGACATTTTTTAAAAAGAAATCGATTTTTAATTAGTATGTAATAAGTATTCACATAATTCAATCAGTAAGTATTCAAATAACTCAATTGGTATTCACTTTATTTTAAAAAAGAGTACCACTTTTCATGTAGAGCTAGATTAAAATATTTTAGTATCCAGTGAGCAAGTTCTTATTACGAACTGATCTGAAAGGAACTAGTTTCGGAAATTGGGTGGAGCACCTGGTTGTTCCGTAATTAATACAGCAGTATTTTTCATTCATAAGTTTTGAACTAATAGCTTCACGTATAAAAAATGCACAAAAAAATGAAGTAGGCATGTTATTAAGGGTAAAAAATAAAAGTGTGTAATAATTTATTTTTAGTTACTAAAAAATGTTGATCATTTTCATGTTTTCCGTTTTTTTTTTTTTATTATATATATATATATAGCCAAATTATTTATGAAAATGCTTACACCCAATTACCATTCGATCTTAAAGTCGACGTGACTTTGAATTTCGCTAAATTTTCTTCATTTTATTATGACCTGAAGGTCATTAAATGCATTAAAAAGCACGGATCACAAGACAATTAATGAGAAAATAAAACAAAAAAAAGAATTTTTTTCGCAAAATCACTACTTTTTACCAGTTTCCATGTCATCCAAGTTAACCCGTCCTACTCATTTGTCAATTGAATTTCTCAGAACATTCAGATTAAAGCCAAGGGCTTTAATCTGAATGACCAGAGAAATCGGATTAAAGCAAAGGGCTTTAATTCAGATAACTATAATTTAAATGTCCAATGAAATCAGCATACAAATTATAACATCTGTCATATATGTTACAAACTTCAAAAGCAACCATTGTCAATTAGGGATAAAAACAATAAGGGTATTCTATTGAGTAAAGATACTTTTCACACATAAACAATATTCGGTACTATTTCGCTTCGAGGTAGGATGTCAAAAAAATTAATTTCCACAGTACCTAATACATGGAACCTATATAAGTATATTAGATCACCATTACCATACCACCAGTAAAGACGATTATCACAATTAAGTACTATTTTCATCAACCAAAGTTTGGCGATTTTTTTTAATGGAATACCTAGAACCCAATATTCCATTGAATTGCATGTGTCTTAAATAAGCTTTTAACAACATTTAAAATAGTTTTCTAAATAATATATATATATATATATATATATTGCTTTGATTTTTCTATTAAATTATATCAAATATATTTTTGTAACTGAATACATTTACACATATCCTTTCGCATGATGAAACTTCGTCAATTTACAGTAACAATTTGACAAAAGTTCTCCATTTGTACATTACGGTAAAAAATTAACAAAAGGACTCATTTGGAGAATGATGTAGAATAGTGCTGACAGATGCGTGGTAAAACATCTTTAGATCAATTTAAACTATTCTGTGCAAATGCATTCAGTTCAATTAAAAAAGAAAGAAGAAAAAAAAACGTATCTGGCATTTGAATGAAAAACATGGTTTTTCCCACTGCGTAGGTTCTGGCAACACCCAAAATTATTCTTTAAAAAGAATTGTTCCGTTCTGAGAAAGAATAATCCAAAAAAATATTATAAGACGTATTACAAGTAATAAATGTTTTGAAATTTTTAAAAAAATTAGTTGTCATGCTCAATTTCTTTTTAACTAATTTACAATTTTGAAAATTTATACCAATCTGTTTAGTTTTCAAATTTTCAAAAAAAAAAATATATATATATTTATTATAGCTCTTTAAATGATCTTTTACTCCTCAAAAAGTGCTTAAACATAATAGTAGGCTGTGCTAATTTCTAATTTACTCGAGTTTTCAACTTTCAGAGAAAAATGTTCTCCAAGTACATCATAAACTAACAAAAATACAATAACGGCGTCTTTTGGCGAAATATAAAAACAAACTTTTAAAATCTCTTTCTAGTATTATGGCTGTCAGGTTGAGTTGAAAGAACCGAAGAATCATTTCTCCTGACAGATGTAATTGGGAAATTATTTCGCAGCTTGTTTAAAGCATGACCCATTAGAACTTTTTTCCCCCTTCTGTTCCCAAAAGACGCCGCCAAGTATTTCGCCAGCACCCCCTGTCAAGAAGGGCAGCTGACAAGTTAAACAGAGAGAAAGCGAAATAGTGATTTTAAAAAGCTTCCGGGACATGCCTTTTGTTCGAATAACGTTAATGTTTCCAGAGAATCATAACTATTGTGGTTCATGCATATTTATATTATATCGTAGGGGTCACCCGAAATTCATAGTTTGAAAATGGAAAAAAGTATTGCCGGGTTCTTGACTTTTAAACCGGAGCCTTTTGCCTTGTTTGTCAACCTGTGGCGATTTGAGAGAAATAAACAACCGGATAATTGTTTTTTAAGTTTATTTATCTGTTTAACAAGGGTGCAGCTTTTGAAAAATCTTGTTAAAGGAAAAACTTTTATCCGACGCCCATGACTTTTGATATCTCTTTTAATTAAAAATATAGCATAAAACTAGCAATCGATTAGAAGAGCAAGAATATAAGTAAAATGTTTTTTTTTTTTTTTTAAATTCCCGGCTTTTACAGTCCGAAAAAAAACAGCTACAAATTACTCTTCTAAAATAACAAATCTTAGCTCATTATTAAACTGAATGCAATCCGATGCATTGACAGTAAATATCGAAATAACAATTTTCAAGCGGTTTTTTTTTTAAAAAACAAAATTGCACAGCATCTGAAATAAAAACCTAAAAATTTAATTCGAACAGTTCTAAAATAAACATGTATATTGTTTGAATGTCGAAAGTAAACTTAAATGTTTAAAAGAGTAAGTTCTACAATCGAATCGGTGTTTGTAAAATGGTTGGAGAAAAATCTTTTAAGTAGCCTCTTGAAACTTTTAATAGTTTTAGAACACAAGCTCAATAAGATTCCGAAGCAGATGGTTGGAGGATAGCAATGCCTCGGTGTTCAGCAAACTCTAGGAAATTAGCGATTGTAAAAATATTTCTGAAACGATATTTCGGAATATAATGATCACGATTCCTGATTATTTATACGGTATAACTATATCAGTTTTTTAGCAGCTATATGGAGAAAAAATAATAATCGATGGAACAATGATATGTGGATGGAACATTTTTGGTGAAACTATTTGAAAAAGAAGGGTTAAAGCAGTTTCAGAGCTATTTTTAGGCACACACAAAAAAAGTATGAAGCATTTTTGAAGCAGCTATTTCATTTTATTTTATTTTATAACCAGCGTTGAACAGTCGACCCAGGTCTTAGTTTGCGACTATTAATGTTCAATTCCGTGGGCTTGTAGTTTTGAGCCCTACCCAGCTCCTGAATCAAATATCGGGTCAAACTAGACTTCATTGAGGACGTTTTGATGAAACATTTGCGTCACATGGAGAGGGAAACCACGAAAAATTCCTGACTACAAGGTCATTCTGACCCATGGTCCATCTAACACTGAGGATATATTACTTGAATAGTCGAACCGATTCTGAATTTACGACTATATCAATGTTCAACTCCTTCGCATTGTAATTTTTAATCCAACCCAGAAGACAATTGAACTCCCTGATCAAGCATTAGGACAAAGTAGCCTTGGGAAATGGCTTTTTTGATGAACTAATCCGCATTTAGCGTCACAGGGAGAAAAACCACGAAAACCTCCCACGGTTAGCCAAACGACAAGGGAATTCTTTATCCAAGAATCCTCTACCACTGAGGATATTTCATGTCAGTTCTTCGGTCGATACGAGGCAGAAGGCTAATTTACAATCCAGCGGCTTTTAACGACTTACTCTGCTTTTTAGTGATTTTCTTTGTGTTTGTAGTTGGGCCCCAATTATAATGAAAGCTTTTATTTCGCATAAAATTTATCATTTGAACTAAAAGAAATTAAAGAATAAAGTAAGTTAAGAAAATCCCTAACGGGAGAGCTCTGAAGCAGCTTTTTTTTGGGGGGGGGGGATCGATGGAACAGTTTTGTAGCACCTGTTTCAAAAGAAAAATATGAAATAGTTTTAGTGCGGAATGTGAAGAAAAGCACCATCGAATTGCTTTTTCATTTTTTCTTCTTTTTTTTATTTTTGCTAAGTAAAATGCTTATTATTTTATAAAACCATTGCCACTGCTGTCAGGTTCTCATGAAATTTTACAGCAACAGAATGTTTATTAATGTGTGCTTCTTTAACCCTTTTGCGGCCGTATGTCTGCTTTCAGTCTCCACAGCAGAGCATTATTCTAATCTTAGAGCATTGAGTCATGGTGGCTCAGGGATAGAGCGTTCGCCTTTCGATGAGGCGCATCCCAGCGATGGCTGGTCGATACGAATTCCTCACCCGTCTCCCATTGACCACAGTGCTGACGTAAAACATCGTCAGTGTTAGACGGATCATGGGTTAGAGACCCCTTGCCGTCGGGCTAACTATAGGAGGTTTTCGTACTTTTTCTCTCCGTCTAACGCAAATGTGGGTTAGTTCCATCAAAAAGTCCTCCCCGATGGCAAATTTCTCCAACTACTTGATTCAGGAGTTCCCTTGTCTTCTGGATTAGGTTCAAAATCACAAGGGTACGGAGTAGAAGATTTGTAGTCGTTAACTCAAAATTAAGTCGGCTGTTCAACGATGGTTATTAGATATTAGAGGCTTGAACAATGCTGTTAACTTAAATCAATAGGCATTGTAGATGTATAAAAACTAAAGCAATATTTCATAAATTGTGTTGAAGTGTTGTCGCGATTTAACTTCTTATAAACAATTTTTTTTATCGACATTAAGTCTCGCATATACTCTAAGAAACTAACAACTAGCTTCTCTAACAAACATTGATTCTAACCATTATGACATTTGTGTATATGTAACAGCAAAAGCGTAGAGAAATCTACGTAGTAATCTACGTATTATCTAGCTCAGCGGCTCCTTATTTTTTTCGGCTATAGAACACTAAATGATGAACATTCTTTCGACGAAACCCGTTTTATAACTAAAGTATATGAAGAAAAAAAATTGCGAACGTACTAACATATGCAAGACTGCTTTATTTTTAAAATATTTATTAAGAAAAATGACATTTATTTATCGTTTTATCGTTAAATTAGGTTTTATATTCGACAATTGAATTCACAGTCCTGGAGTTGAATCAAGTCTTGTTATAAATTGCATGTATAATATATTAGCATGAGCTGAAAATAAATTAAATAAGCCCAATTATGATTTTCATACACTGTAAAAAATCTGGGTAAATGTTTAATCAATACTTGGTGCAAAGTTTCTAATTGCACCATAAATTGGATAAATGAAAAATTATTTTATTAGACTGCTTTTAGGTTCTTTCAAAATCCCATTATTGGTGCAACCTTCTCTCGTTCTTTGGAGCTAGTGAAAGCACCAATATATAGTAAAACTGAACACCAATTTCTGTAGCCAGCAAGTGAATACCAATGTTTGGAGCAACATAGCTTGAAATTTTTTACAGTGTAGAATTCCTAATTGCAGGGAAAAATTTCTTTATTAACAACCTAGTTACTTTATTTTGGTTTCAAAAGCTAGTTGGAAAGTACTAATAGAACATTTTATAAATGCAAGTCCTTTTCATAAATTATTCAATACATTGTTAATTGAAAAATTATATACTTTTCCTCCAAAAAATATGCTATTTCTTTTACAATGGTATTTTACTTTAAATAGTTTCGTAAAGGCAACCAAAATATTAAGTAAATAATAGATTATAGATTGTATCAAAATATAATTACAGATTAAAAAATATTTTTTAAAAAAACATTTAAAAAATTGTATTGATTCTCGGAACTTGTTTACCTTGTCAACGGAACTCTAGTGTTCCACGGAACACCATTTAGGAACCACTGATCTAGATAGTGTGCACATTAATTGAAGTGATCCTTTAGAGTGCAAAAATTTGTATGATTTCTAAAATTACTCAGGTTATCTGCAAACGACCTAGATATTCTGCACATTACTCACCATGTCTCAATTAAAGTAATAAAACCTTTGCTGGAACAACAGCATAGATTCTGTGCTCTTAAATTTGCATAATGTTATTCATTTTCGCTAGCTAAAAAACCAAGTTAAATCAAACAAGCAATTAACAAATTAGTTGAATAAATGACAATACCAAGAATCAAAATGGCTTTAAATATGATTACAATTAAAAAAATTAACATGTCATTTCTTTATTTTTTGATGTCTAAGGAATTCAGTCAAAACAATCGACAAATTAATCGACAGAATAAATGGAACAAAATTTTGAACTTTAACGATACGGAAGCCGTTACAGCGAAAATTACCTTAGTAAAGCTAATAATACTTTGACGGAGTTCATCAGTTGATCTGCAGATTAGCTAGGAATGTGCACTTTAACGGTTTTAGAGCTTTTGCGGTAACAGATACATTTAATTTCATTATATGACCGTAATGTGTATGAATCTTTATTAGTTTTAATTTTACTTTACTGTAATTTTGAAGTGTTTGGTTCTCACATGGCAACGGGTCAAACCCTTATCCAAAAACTCCCCCGGGGGTAGGTCAGTCACTATTAATCGCATTATAGGACCGTCGTTGAACAGCTGACCCAATTCTGGGTCTACGAAAAGAGGGAAACTACAAAAACTTCCCACGATTAGCCTGACGGCAGAAGACTAACCCATGATCCGTCAACCACTGAGGATATTTAACGCTAGCAATGTGGTTCGTGGGAGCCGGGTGCGAAAATCGCATCAACCAGCCATTACTAGGACTCAAACTAGAGTCACTTCATTGGGAGGCGAGTGCTCTATCCCCTAAGCCACCACGGTTCATTTAATACAACCTACGAAGGGTTAATAATGATCACCCCATACATTAAAAATTTCGCAACTGTTTAAAAATCAGTACAGGCATTCCTAAATCAATAAAAACTATTAATTCACTTCTTCATAGCCAGACATCTTAAACGAGAGAAAGACCCTATAAGATTTGATGCGAATATTTTATCAACTCCTTATGTAAACTTAAATTTAAATTGAAAAGAATGCTCCTATTCTTCTCGATATAAAGATTAAAGGGAGACATGATTTTTTTTTTTTCTTTTTACCCAAGCTAAAAGAAACTCTCTTCAATAAATTTAAATTACCAGAATCTTCTTTCTTTTATCCAATCTCGCATCACTAGATGAAGACCTTTTTTTTTGTCTACATTTGGGTCCTCAACCTATGTAGAACCACGAAAGTCGTTTACAATGTCGAAGTTGGTATGTGCGGCATATCTCCAGGGGCCCCAAAACCACTCTCGGACGGAATCGGGACCCAAAGTCTGCAAAACCCCCTCAAGGAAAAGAAAAAGAGAAAATGCAAAATGAGCTTCCAAAGTCCCATGGGGATGTAGGGTGGGATTAAAGGGGTAAGGGTAGATGGTTAAAGAAATAAGATAGCGTGGGTGGTGGTGTCGGAGGGTTGGCGAAAAGAAGCCATGGTTGGTAGTGCCATGCAAATGAAAGCACTCCCCAGTGGAACGTGCAGCATGAAAAATATATGCAGAAAAGCTAGTTGGATGGGATCGATCTTCGTATGAAGTTTTCTTTGGATGCATTAAAAGGGATCCTTTTCTTACATGTTTTCTTCCTTTAAGAATTTTTGGATTTCGAAATGAGATTCCGCTATGAGGATTTCTACCTGGATTCTGCTACCCAACTTATTCGCCAAGCTGGGAGGATTTAATGAATGAAAGCTGGCTTGATATTTGGTAAAATAAATTTTCATGAGATTTATTTAAATAGAGTTGGAGCTTATTTTTGAGAATTATTATTATTTTTTTTTTTTTGATCTTAGCTGTTTGAAAATGACGTTAAATTGCTGATAAGCATGCCTTATAGCTCGCTTATGGAAGTATATTATGATTTTTTTTTTCATTTTTGAATTAGATATATTAGAAATTAACACCGAGTATGAAAAAGATATCACATTACGTATGTCTTACAAACAGCTTATACAAGAGCTACTTAATTTTTTTAAAATTCAGAACCAATTTTTTTCACACACAAAATGAACATTTTACGCAGTAAAACTTGCATGGATATACATAGAAATAAATAAAAAAAAACTAATTTTTTGCTCGCAATTGAAGAAAGTAAGATTATAAAAGAAAGGTTAACAAGTTTCAATCATTACCTATCTAGTCAGGACAACACTACGTGAAAGATGAAAACAGAAACAATAAAACTCGCAGTTGACAAGAAATAAATTGTAAAGTAAATTAATGAGGGAGAAAAAAGGAAATCTTGGTATAGCCTTAAGAACGGTGGTTTTAGAAGAAAGCAAATCAGAGCAGAATACATTTCCATGCCCAATACGGAGTCAGAACAGATTCATTTAAATCAAAATCAGAACAGGCAAATTAAAATCTGTTTTAAAAATGAATCATATTATGGATTCTTTTTTAAAATAGGTTTTAATTTGTCGAAAAAGTCGGAATTAGTGGCATCATATCAAACCTAAACTAAATGAAGAAATCTAAAATCAAGAAATAATTTCTAGAAAATCGTAGTTAAAAGTACTAGCAGTATTGTCCAGCTGTCACGAGAACACCTCTGGTTGACTCACACGTTGGTAGTTACTGTGGTTACGAAGATAAATAACTTAGAATAAGGATGATTATTTAACAGTTTCTCATTAGTTTAGATTCGGAGAGTCATTTCATTTGTTAAATACCACTCCCTTCCATTAAAAATGGTTTTATTCTTGTTTACATAGCAACAGACAACATCAGACTTTCAGACAGGTGAATATCTCGTAATAATTCTATTTTTAATTGCAAACAGTTAAAGTAAGGAATAAAAGAAAATTACAGTATTAGGGAATACAAATCAGTTAATGCAATAAATAGACTCAGTAAAGCTTAGTAAGAATCCGGTGCGTTATCCGCTGTACAGCCCTGCCACGCAATGTAAACTATTTTAAAATCATATAAAATACGAGATAGAAATGATCGTGACATCTTAATAAATAAAAAGCTACAGTGGCCCACTGTTAACACTTATGATGTTACGTACTCAACGCAAGAAAATGTTATAAACTGTATCTGATGTGAAAATAAAAAGTGTGCTTGGCGCTAAAACAAAAGGAAAATAATGTAGAAAAAATATATAAATTGAGCAATAAAGTCGACTCAAAGGCATCGAACCAATATTTATTCGAAAAAAGATAATCCATAAAAGAGTGGAGCATGAACATTACTTAAATTAGCTTTACTTCTTTATAATTCGAACATAATTTAAACATTACTTCTTTCTAATAGTAGCGAATATGAAAAAGACAAATTTTGACTTCATTCTTTGTAGTACACGAGATTCTCCATGATATTAAAAAAAAAAAAATGGTGTATAGAAGAAAATTTTTTTCCCCAAACTTGCCATGAAACAGTAAAAGAGTTGGATGCAGCTTTACAAACAAAAAAAAAAAAAACAACAATCGTAGTCAGATGCAAATTTATAAATATTAAAGTGATAAAACAAAACAGAATATAGTAGGTGGAAGCGGAACACCTATTTATCGGGAGAAAAAAAAAAGAAGAAAAAAACTCCTTTGGAAAGATTACAAGACTGACCTCCCCATTTCAATAACTTGGCGGTACCCAAATAAAAAAAAATTCCATAATATTTTTTTTCATTTAAAAAAAAAGCCAAGCAAGAGAACGGGTCGTTAAACGCAGCTGGATTGGAAGATCGCGTCCTGGATCTAGTTTTGATACCTCGCTCGAACTGATAAGTTGAATTTTTCTTTCTTTGATACATTCCATAATTCTCATAGTGAGGTATATTCACACCCTTTATATTAGGAGCATTTAATTTCAGTTTTCAAGCTATGCAGATTTATATCAAACTTGCCGAAGGCAATTTCCTGTCAAGTGCATGCATTAGTCGTTAAAATTCATATTGAATAAATCAACTCAGATATTTTAGTAATTTAATAAATCACTTTAGGCACTTTCAAAAAAATATTTCGCTTGATTCGCTTTTAATTTCAATACATTCATTAAGCTCATTAAATTCTAGATACATATCGAGCATTTTATATGTTTCTTTTAATCAATTTCCTTAATCTTTTTTTATTTCTTGACATGAGTAAATGTGCACTTAAATTAAGAGATTTGAATTAGTTTTAAATCAACGCGAGAGAAATAATTTGATCTTTACTTGACGGCCTCTTAATTAATGTTTTAGATTAGAGACGTTAAATCATGTTTTAAGCAGATGTATAAATTAATGAGGGTTTTTTATAAAGAAATTATTTTTTCAAATTGGTTTAAATTTTTTGAGACGAAAAAAGGCGCTAATAAGGTAAGGAGTTCAATAGAATATTTCGAATATCTTATGAAATATTGTTTTAATAGAAAAAAAAACGTAGTAAAATTTATATTTTTAAATTCCTTTACATTCTGTTTTAATATGATGGTGGTTTAGCATAAAATGACTCGAATTTTGCGTTCAGAATTGCTAAAAAATTTGAATTAAAACTGCTTCAATTCTCCAGTTTTTCTAATTTTGTTTATTTAACATGATTTTTCACTTTCTGCAAAATAATGAAAAATCTAAGTGGTTCCACCATTTTATGATGCTTTTAAAGAAATTGTTTTTAACTTTCATATTCTTCGTTAAGGATACATCTCAGTTAGGTTAAGTGTTTTTATTTTTCTTAAATATTAATTTACAACCCCAAAAGTTCATTTTTCCTATTTAATTTTTCAAATGGAGTATAAAGATATATTAAGGGTGGGGAATGCGTACACCATGCATATTCATACTCCTCAATTCAAACAATTTTTACAATAGTTACAAATTTCAACATAATATTTTATTGGAAAACAAAATCATTATCAATATCTGACGAATCATTATCTAAGACAATGGAACAATGATCAATTAAAAAGATCAATTGACCGAATTTAAGTTAAAAGTGATATTTTGAACGAAGAAATACATCATTCATTTTTATACCACGACTAAACAGATTTTTGATTAGTAAAAGTCTATAAATGATTAGTAAGATTTGATATAGTAAAGCTTGTCTTGCGAAATGGGCGGTGAGTCAAAAAAAAAGATTGGGGATGTATGATCAAGGAGTTTAATAGAATGGCGAAAACTGGAATAAATACGAAATTATTAAACATTTCACAGATTTTTTTAGGTATTTTATGAAATTCTTAAGCAATGAACGACAAATGACAAACAGCAAAGCAAATATCCAGCATTTTTTAAAATACCTAGCTATTTCTTAAAATGCCATCATTTTATACTTTGCTATATATATATTTTATAAGCGTCTTTAAAGACAATATGTCATTTTTTTAAAGTAGCATTTGCATTTTTAAGGAATAAATGCCTTTGAGTTAATAGCCTAATATCGATTTATACTTTCCCCTTAAGGTGCGTTTATCGTTTTGCAGAATGCTGGGTATTATTATTTATTTATTTATCAAAGAAACACACACTACGAATAAAAGATTCAACAGCGTACAATAAAAAATTCTATAATTATATTTACAAAATAAGCCCCCAAATAATTTTTTATTCCATAAGTTGTAACCCTAACTCACGACTGAATCATTTCTAAAATATCGGAACAGTGAATCAAAATATTCCGAATTTTATAAAAAGAGTAACAAACAAGTCATAATTACGACGTTCAAATGATGGCATATCAAAAATCGCAGACAATTAAATTATTTAGAGCGTAAAAAATAACAAGCAAGTTAATTTACATAGTTAGAAAAGTCATACATTTACATGGAGCACCTAAAATAGAATGTTTAATATCTGATACATCATGGGAATGTGATGAAAAAAACGTACAAAATTATTTTGAGCTTTTTCTATACAATGATTTTTATTATTAATATAGGAGTTCCGTATAACGCTGAATAGATTAAACGAAAAAAATAAAATAAATCATTTGTTTGCATATATGTAAGATAGACAATAGAAAATTTTTTTCAATATTATTATCTAAATGTTTAATATTACTCTAATTTTTTTTTAAAACATGCAAGTTTTAAGACAAACTAATTGCATCCTAAATTGTATTTATGAGCCTCGAAATTTTCAAATTATAGGCAAAAAATCAAAACTCAAAATTTTTAGAAACACAACAGAGATGGTTTACAATAAAATGAAGAAAATGTGACCAAGATTTGAGTCCGGTGACCCTTCAGGACTATTAATAAATTTACGAAAAATAGCAATTTTAAAGTATGCATATAAAGATTTATTACATAACAGAAACAACGTTTCAATCAGATTTGCATGAAAACCTAAATAAACCAATTTATTTAACAATATATCAAAATAAACCGAGTCAAAAGCTTTGGTTATGGAAACCAATTTTTTTTTCACAAAAGCAGATAAGATTTTGCCAATTAAAGTTGGTTAACCATGTACCATTTAAACAAATAGCTTATGAGATATAAAATGGCTGAAATTATTTTATTATAAATAATTCTCTCAAATATTTATATAAAATGGCTCAGAATATTCGTAAAGATCTCGATTTTACAATCAATTAAATTCTATTTTTTTAGAGACAAAAATTATTATAACCCAGCATCAAGAAAGCAATTTGTTTAAACAGAGATTATTCAAAATAAGGAGAGGACATGAAGAAACATGATAATGTGTAACTATTAATTTTCGTTTAAGCACTGAAGCAATTATTAAAGAATCATGCTGATATTTTACAGGAAAAATTTTTTTGTATAAAATAATTTTTATATAAAATAAAAGTATTATATGCAATGCCTTGGTAAGGCATAGTATATAATAGTAATTCTAATATTTTTTACTTTGACTAAAAAGAAAATGCCTAGGTATTATAGAATATCGGTATTTCATACGTCCCAATATTATCACCAAAGAAAAACGAATTTTCAAAAATTTAGAACTAATAATATCGTCTTGGCATTTAGTTTTTATAATCGAATTATCATACCTCAAAAATTAAATAAATGAAATAGTATTTTTGAACCACATTTTTTTTTCATTAATATAAAATAACAAATAATAGCTTTAAATATATTTCACGCAGACTTGTAATTATTGATTATTAATATTACACATTAGTTTGCATTACATGAGTTGCAAACACAGATGTCATAAAATAAAATATGTAAAAGAGCAAAAAATTCTTACTTAATTCCGAATTTTGAACACTTTGAACAAGATTCTGAGGGATACTATGAATTCAGTAGTAGTACAAACAAAAGTTTATTTACTAGTTTATTTAGGCATAAGATTCCGACTGATTGTTTCCGAATAGCTCAAAACTAGTTTAACGAAACAATGAATTAAATTGTAGATTGTAGAAAGTACGACGAGCTCTCAGCTTTATGAGTTCCGCAGTGGACTAATAGCAAAAGACAAGGTTCTCAGCAGAACACCGAAGTCAAGCATGCAGTCAGTAAGCGGGTGGCTGACCACTTTGATCAACCTGCGTAAGGACGGAGGGTGCGCGGTATCGGTCCTCGCTAAACTGTTCTACCGTAAAGTGTTAGACTTCGCGCACAGGACGTCTGGCTATCAAAGCCGAGGAGCCATCCCCTCCGAAGAGGATCAAAATTGCGATGGCATGCCTTCGAATCATCCTCAGGGTTGTTCCTAGATCGTCGCCAATAGCCCATTGTAAATAAAAATAAATACCTACTTACTGAACTCAATTACATAAGTACAGCTTATAAGTCCTTTCAAGTAAAAAGACAAATAGTACAAGGACAGCACAGGGTAATGACGGGATTCGAATCCATTACCTCCACGCTAATGTGCGTTTGGTTGGTGATACCTTAGAGGAGATATTAGGGTGATACCGCTCATCTAGGGTGATACCGCTCATCTAAGGGTGATACCGCTCATCTAAGGGAATCATATGCAATATTATTTCAATTGCAGTCTAATGACGTGATTATCAAATGAGGAGCTTAAAACTTTCTAAATCTCACCGATCAGTCGTGGTGGCTCAGCGGATAGAGCTCTCACTTCTCAATTAGGTGACACGGGTTAATCCCATCGATGGCTAGTCGATACGAATTCCGCACCCAGCTCGCACCTGACCACAATATTAACGTAAACTATATTCAGTGGTAGACGGATAATTGGTTAGAGTCCCCTTGTAGTCGAGTTAATCGTGAAAGGTTTTCATTGTTTTCGTCTTCATGTATCGCAAATACATAGGACAGTTAGTTCCATCAAAAAGTCTTCCACGAAGGTAAATTTCTCCCAATACTCGATCCAGGAGTTCCCTAGTCTTCTGGAATGGGTTCAAAATTACAGGGCCATGCAGTTAAACATTTTGTAGTCGTAAACTCTAAATTGGGTTAACTGTTAAATGATGGTAATAAAATAAAAATATCATCAATGAGATAACATTTAGCTTTGACAAAGAGGCCTCCGTGGCCAAATGGTTTTGCCTTTTAATTGGTTTCTTAGAATTGCATACATTTGTAGGCTTGTGTGTTCAATTTAGGCTTATAAACCTTTGTGAATAGGAAGACAGATAGCACAATACAGTGGAAGGATAGCTCGAAGATACATCCAGTGTAACAGCGGGATTCGAACCCACTACCCCCGCGCTTTGCACCGCATTTGGCGGGTGATACCGCTCTGTCAGAAAGGCCCCTTGTCTTTTAACCAAACGCTGTGAAGCGTGGAGACAGCTGGTTCGAATTCCGACGCAACACAGGATGTATTTTTGAACTACCCTTCTCTAATTAGTGTTACATGTTCAATAATTTGATGTCTGACGGTGGACTGATCGTAAACATACGGCTTTCAGTAGAACTCCGAAGTCAAGCATCACTGGCTGAGGTCAGTAAGCAGGTGGGTGACCATTTTGATCAGTATGAGTAGAGACCGAGGGTGAGCGATATTGGTTCTCGTTAAACTGTCCTACCGTAAAGTGCTCGACTTCGCGTGCAGGTCGACTGCTGTCAAAGCGGGGGAGCTCTCCTCTCAGCTAAGGATCAAAATTGTGATGGCACGTCTTCGAATAATATTCAGGGATGTTTCCCAGACCGTCATCAATAGCTACTTGTCCAGTTCTAGTGAGACGTAAATATAGTACCTACCTACCTACATTCAGCTAAACACTCTGCAGCGTAGAGAAGCGATCGACTATTTGATTGTATAAAAAAAAAGACTTATGTCATCCCAATTTTAAATACAAGGCGGTTGGTATATAACTACAACACCTGGGTTTGACTTTAGATCAAATTTTATGAAGAAATTTACTTGTACTTTCTTTATATTCTTTACTTACTTCAGAACACGAGCCTGTGACCTTTTTGGTCCTATTTATTATTATTATTACTATTCATCTTTTCGAGCTGTCTCCCCGTTGCTGAGTGAGTGTGTAGGGAGTCTGCTTTAGTGCAGATGGCGCTGCATGGCGTATGCAACATATATATAGAAGACAACCTAACAAAAATAAAATTAATAATAACTATAGTGTTGCCAATGGATAGAAAAACAATCTATTTTTGACGCCACATAAGAGAAATATATTATATAGAAAACCATTATTTGAACCATATTATCGCACTTCTTAAACATGATTACTGCTATAGTATGGTTCAACTTGAACGAAAACATAGTCCAATTCAACAACTTATTTAAATTGCACCATTTAAAATACAAAGGTTATGGTTTACCATAGGAAAATTTTCCAGGAAGTGAAATATATACATAAAATAATGATGCATTTTGCACAAACAAATCTTGTTATTTCATGAAAGATATGTATCGTAAACATTTTCGTAGTTTTTCGATATAACTTTAAAGCTAGCTTTGTGGTAATTCACAAAAAAAAAAAGAAACTAATATGTTCCTTCCCTACACTCTAAGAAAAATCGGTTCAGTTTTGAACCATAATACCATTATCCTGAACCACAACCAGTTCAAAATTTGCTGAACTTTAATAAAGTACTAAACTGAACCATAATATCGGGTAATCAAGTTTAAGATTTCGAGCCATATTCATTCAATTCAGCACCATATTAAAAGCGCAGTATGTTTGTTAGATTGTTAACAATAATGTTTTAATTTTATGTCCAAAATAGCTAAGAATGTAAGATTTCCAATTTTATATCTAAAAGGCTTAAAACAAAAGAGAGCACTTTAGAAACGCTCCCCAATGTTTTGCTTTACAATCCACTGCTTCGTATTGGCTAAAAGAGACAAACTCATTGCCTGGGACTAATTTATGCAAACTAATGCCCCTTTGGGGGGTCCCCTGCCCCAGAGCTCATTAAAGTATAGCTTTAGTGGCCATATTTTTCGCCTTATTTTCCACTGGTTGGGGGTAGGGAGACTGCTCCTGGATTGAAAAAGGCAAAACAAACCGAATAAAAACCTCTCACCGAATCCGTTCTTTCTTTCAGCATAAAACACGAAGAAAAAAATAGTAATACTTTAAAAGAAAGAAAAAAAGAAATTGTAAGGAAAACAAATTTAAAACTATAGTAATTGCTTGCATAAAAATCGTTACTTTATTTTTGTAGATTAGACTTTTATTTCATATAAAATAGATGGTTTAAGAATAATTTCATAAAACGAATTACATAAACGAATTACGAATTATTTATTATTACTTATTACGAGTTATTTTATTTTGTTACTATCTTAGAAGAATCAGTTTGATGAGGTATAACCCATTATACCTGTATTCTGAACCACCGTATCATCGAGAATATGGTCCAACATTGATCGAAGTGCCAGACAGTGAGTAAGAAAAAACCATAATATCATGAATATTTACTGAAATCTTAAAAACCTATTAAAATGAATTATGCTTCCAATTTAATTAGAACCTTAAAATCGTTTTTTTATTTTATCTCATTCTATTTTATTTTATAGCCGTCGATAAACAGCAAACCCAATTTTAAGTTTACGACCATCAGGGTTCAACTCTGTAGCCTCGTAATTTTAACCTAATCCAGAAGACAAGGAAATAACGTTTGGATCAAGCATTTTAGAAAATTAGCCTGCGTGGAGGACTTTTTGATGGAACTAACCCGCATTTGCTTTACACGGAGAGGAAAATCCCTCATTGCAAGCTCAACGACAAAAGAACTCTAACCCATGATCCATCAACCCTTAACAATATTTTATGTTAGCACTGTCGTCGGGTGTAGAATTCGTATTGACCAGCCCTCACTGGGGTTCGAACCTGGGTTATCTCGTTGACATGCGAGCGCTCTATCTTCTGATCCACAAGGAGCTAATTTTTTCTTGAAAATCTAAATATGCGTTTAACAAACGGGATTTCTATATAAAATTTTGAAGGTAGCTTATATCCCTAGGAGTGACGTTAGGGTTAATTTTAGCATCATTGAATGAATTTTTTGAAAAAATTTCACGTGTTCATTTTAGATTTTAATTCAATGCGTAGTTCTCAAAATATTTGATCGCTTCTATAGTATTCGGAAACCTAAAACAAATTAAGTTCTCTGAGTTTGAAAGCTACCAGATACTACCCTAAACTCAGTTCATTGTTAAATGGCTAGAAGTCAGCATCTCGGACATTTAAAATACCTCTGTATCTGCTTTTCATGGGAGTGGAAATTAAAAATACCTTAATCTTTAATTCCGACTTTAAACTGCGATCCGTTTACTACTGATGAATGTTACGACTGCACTGTGGTCATGGTATAATACGCAAACTAAGATTTTCATAACCCGAATTCAAACTTTACTCAGAATCGAGAACTGTATCCCCGTGAGTTATCCAAGACCGGTAGTCGGGTTTCGTAAAGTTTCAGCGATATTATGGTTTAACGCTGTTTTTCGAAGATCTATCGCCAAGGGAAATAAAAAAAAGCAATAGTCTTACACTTAAAGCGATGCGATGACATTAAACTATAAATATAATCTTGCCGTAAAGAATTTTCTGGGCTTTGGAACAGACAAATAACTTAAATATTTTAAAAGTTATTAAACTCTTTTTTTAAAAATCGCCTATTTGATGATATTTTTCCATCTAAACTAAAATTATAAAAATTACTGCTTGATTCTCAGTTTTTGCAAATTTTGTTGATGTTGTGGCTTATCCTCCTATGCCTGACGATGTCAGGCAAGGTCCATTAGACCGTTGACCCTATGGAAATCGAGGACCAGAATGGGGGATAATAACTTAAGGGGGATAAGGAGTCAAATGCTAGCAAATTTTTATGAGCCCAAGTAAGTTTTGGAGTAAGTTTTTAAAAATTAAAAAATTAGACAGCAAACGCTTTTCATTTTTACAAAACTGTGACTTTGCATGCGAAGGTTTTAAACTATATGCATAATCTGGAAGCAATGCGATGGTTTTAAACTATATGCATAATCTTGCCGTGAAGAATTATCTGGGCTTTAGAACAGACCAATAATTTAAAAGTTATTAAACTGTTTTAAAAATCGCCAATTTGGTGACATTTTCCCACCTAGATAAAATTATCAAAATTACTGTCGTATTACCAGTTTTTGCAAATTTTTTTTTTTAAGTCCAGGTAATGCAACATTGGAGTAAGTTTTTAAAAATTACAAAATTAAACCACAAACGCTTTTTATTTTCACAAAACTGTGGCTTTTCTCCATATTGACGTTTTGCTCCATTTTCAAAATAAGCGTGGGCAGCGCTGGTTTCAGATAGGCTAAACTTGACCTAATAATCATGAGTAACAGTTACAAACTCTAGTTATAAAAATAGCATATTATTCGCGAAAAAGCATAATTTAATATTACGACAGAGCCTTCGAAAAACAGATTTAATTTTCATAATTATTTTGAAAAAAGCATGACCAATTCGACACGTGACAGTAACGTGACATTTAACATGATTAATATAACTATGATATTTTCACTGTACATTATTAAAAAATAATTATGTTCAGATAATTTCTACTAAGCGGTCTCAAAAGACAGCTTTCAAATTATTCTCTACGTTATTTCTCCCTAACTGGTTTTTTGACTTTTCGTACAAAAATTTTTGAATAAATCCAGTCACATCATTTTTCTGCAAAAAATGTATAAAATAAAAATGTAATATAAATATGTTTTTATCGTTTTATTGTTTTTTGACACCTAAAAGCATTTCATATCAATGTTCAACTTTAAGGCATTTTACACATAAATATTTATATTAATTTTGCGGCATAATATTGATTGTAATCAAATTAAAGAATTACGATTTCATTTGAAATGGAAAATAAAAGATTTGTTGCGTTTCTCGAGTATTTGCTTGGTTTTCGTTTTGTTGCTTTTTGGTCAGACTATTGCAGTTCTACAAAAATAACTCAACGACCGTACAATAATTCGCAATGTGTATATTTAATAACCTACGCAATAATAATATGTATACGAATTATAATATACATACGCAATAATAATATGTATACGAATTATAATGTGCATACGCAATAATAATATGTATACGAATTATAATGTGCATACGCAATAATAATAAGTATCAATATTCATATTAAAATATAATCTGTAGCAATATACACAATAATAATCTATATCGAAAACAATAACAATAAGCATCAATGTTCACTATAATAACTAGAATTAATGTACGCAATATTAATGAGTATCAATAAACGCTACCATAATCCATTTTAATGTACGCAATAATATTCAGTATTAATGTATGCAATAATAAGTATCAATAAACGCAATAATAATCTGTATCGATGTAAGCAACAATAATAATATTCGCAGTGATACCCAGAATCAATGTACGCAATATTAATGAGTATCAATAAGCGCTATAATAATCCCTATAAATAAATGCATTATTCAACAGTATCAATACGAATAAGTATCAATATACACAATAATAATCTATATCAATGTACGCAATATAATAATAATTATCAATAAATATACTGCTCAAATTATCTATATTTAACTGAAATCCTGGCAATCATTCGTATTTTAGTGTCAAAGTGCCAAAATAATAGAAATGGGTATAAATACATTTTGATAGAAATGGGTATACATACACAAAATAAGTAGAAAAAAGATTATTTTTTTGCAACCTGCATTGTTATTATTTTGATTCACCAGTGCGTTTCTAAACATCAATCAATAAAAGTCATAAAAATAGAAAATTAATTATCAAGTAATTAAATTAAAAATTATCCTAAATATCTAATAAAATATCTTTAATTGCAGTAGTTATTCAATCTAATTAGAAATCCAATATTTACTGTTAAAAATATAATTAAAAATATCTTTATGAACCACTTTAGTTTAACTGCTGAGTTTTATTCTTCAGAAATAGAAAAAGCTGCAATATTTTGAGTTTTGATTGCTTGGGAAATTTAATTTGAATTCGAACATTTCGTGCTTGGTATAGATTTTATTTTTAAGAATTATGTGTTTTTCTCCCATTTTAAGATATAAAAAAAAACATACTTGATTCGAATAAAATTCAAGATAATCGCAATCAATATCTATAATGCAGCAGTAATCGCTGTTTCAGCAGAAACAATTTACTGCATGCGCTGATTGTTTTGAAAATCAGATATTTCTCTCCCATTTTAAAAAAAGAAAATAATTGATTATTTAAAATTTTGACATAATTACATGTGACATATTTTATTTCTCTCTATATATAACTGCCTCCATCAGTTTTTCATAAATGTTTTGCCTCACGTACTTTTTATTCTCATTAAACTAACTCTATTGGTTAAAAAATTTACGTCCCTTTTTAATTTTTAAAAAATTGCTAAGAAAACCACTTTAATAATGTTACTGAAAATATCTGTTAGATGATTAAAATTATATTTATATTAAAATATAAAATCCAAAAAAAAAATTAGTTTGAAAAATGCCATATTCAAAAACTTACCAATAATTGATTTTGTGAATTTCTGAAAGTAGCGGTAATTTTCTAAAAGAAATTTCAATGATGAATAAGTGTTTCTCTCAGATCTCAATAACTGCAAATTTGAAAATCTATTGCTTGGAAGTGAGCCTTGTTTGCAAGATTTTGCCTTTAACGCAGAAAAAAAGCAGAGTGTGTAATGCTGTATTTCATAACCATAAATTATTAAAATGCTAATAATAATATTAATTACTTGTTTTGGCCTAAATTAATACAAAATAATGAAAAATATGTGTAATAAAAGTATGAAAAATATGTGTAATAAAAATTTTGCGATAAAGCGTTATAAAATGAGCAACAGATCTTTTAGTTTCTCATTAGTTTTTAGAGTAATTAAATAATAAATTTTGAGTTTTTTTTTATGGCTTCTCAGTTTTTTTTATTTTGGTATATATAAAATTAAGAAGTTGTCAAGCAATAGCGAGTAGAGAACTGAACTCTATAGTTACATAAATATTTCATACAAATTTACACGAACCTGATAATATTTCCAGGATTATTTCAGATTTTTTTTTTTATTTATATTCCACACATTTCCTACTCCAAGGAATTAAGAGTTGTAATGCATAAACTAATAATTGTTTGAATTATTCATTAAACACATAAAAAAAGAGGATGGTTCTTAGTGCTATCGTACATTTGTACATACAACGATTACCGTTCGTAATATTTAAATTGTTTGAGTTTTGATGGTAAATTTGATTCCAAACATATTAGATTCAGAAATCTTAACCCTTTGGGTGTTTGATCTCTAATTATCGATGAAAAAAATAACATATTTATCTGCGTCAAAATCCCCGACAACGTTCCAAAAAACCAATCGTTCAAAAGAAATGGAAATGGATATTAAAACCATCATTACCTTTTCGCACTCTGCAATTTATGCCACCTTATATTATGCCATTGCAATTTAGAGAATCGTTCATCACATTACACCTCTGGTGCCTTTTTGTAATGATTCTCTAATTCCTCTCTTTATGGCTATAAGTACTTTGTAGGTGCTATTCGCCAATCTGTAATTTGACGCTCCTTCCATGGGATACTCTCTATCATACCTGGCGGAGATAAATTCGGTTTTGTTTTGTTTATTTGGTTCGAGAAAGACAGTTGCACTTTTATAAAGGTATGGGATGCATTGGACACGGAGAAAATAAGGGTGCGCATAAAAATGTAATGAATGGTTACAGTTAAAAACCGCGTGGCATAGACAACCTGTCTGCATGTTGGAGTGTTTTGATGATGTTGCGGCGACAGTTTTGGTGTCAGTCAATTGCAGGTTTTATTGAAGTTGGAAGCTAATTACGAGTCAAACGCGCCAATCATCTGTAAATCATTAATATTTTTTGTGATAGAGGTGTTGACAACCTGTGTGAGTTGCGCTTATGTGTTCTAGTGATGGTCTTTTCACTGAATTCCTGAGATTCTGACGAAGTGTGGAAAAAAGTGGAATTTTTCAAGGCCAACTATTAAAAGTGAAAATGAGATTTTGAATAAAAGATGCATAACTGCAGAAATGTTAAGGCTCGGAATCTGAAATTTTGACAACGGCACTGTGGGCCAGAACACCGTGATCTTTGGCCAAAAGTCAAAATTAAATTTTCAACTAAAATATGTGTAGGCAGTTTTAATATCGCCCAAATTAAGTATTCATAATCATTCCAAACATTATAATTTACTTTTTGAACCGACGAGAGTACAATGTATTTAAATTTATATTTCAGAAATATATACAGGAATTTCACCTTACTGTTGCATTTTTATCAGAGTAATTAGTCTGAAATTATAGTAAAATTTTTCAATTTGTTGGATTAGTTAATACTCTTGACAAACTTATAGTTTATATCTTATCATTTGACGCTTTACAATGTTTGAATCACTTTCGAAACTTATCTCCAAAAAGTTAGCTAAACTTTTTTTTTTTTTTTTTTTTTTTTTTTTGTCTTCTTTGAGGTTTTTTCTTTCGAAAAAACCTGCCCCATTTTGCCCATATTGCAAAAGTGGACTAAATATACCGGAAAAAAAAATTATGTTTTTTTTTTCATGTTTTCGCGTTATTTTGTAATATTACTTCGGAAATATAATTTGCTTTTCATTTTTAATATAAAATTACGAAAATTATTATATTTTCATTGTTATATTTAATTATTTAAACGTACTATTTATTTTTTTATATTTTTGCTCGCCATATTTCAGCCATTTCGTTTTGTTTTTTTGGTATTTTTAGTGAATTTCAAAATTTCAACTATGAATTCAATTTACATGCACATAAAAAAAACCAAATTTTGAAACAAATTTTATCGAAATACTAATTTTGGCCACGAAACCTTGGATGCTGGCCCACTGTGAACGGATGCAAAAAGAAATTTTAACCCTAATCCTAAAAATAATTTTTAAAAAAACTATTTAATATTTCCATTAGGGATGAAAGAGTGAACATACATGGAAGTTTTATATGAGATTACCATTATACCGTAACGAAGAAAATAAATAAATCGGAAAAAAAAAGCTAATCAATAAGTGGATGAATCAGTTAATGAAAGAAACAATGAATCAGCGAATCAGTTTCTACATAAATGGAGAAGTTTTTTGTTGTCTTTTTTTTTCTTTAAACAGTAATTTGTATTTTTTTGAACTTGAACAAACAATTTTTCTACTTTTTTTTTTTTTTAAAGTTTGATAACATTTATTGCATTTATAGCAGTATTAAATGGAAAATATTTCGTCACAATCTTTTATCAAAGTTTATAATTTTAAAAAAATAGCGTGTTACATTAATGTGTAAAACAAAGGACAAAATAAGGTTCATGGTTTTTAGAAAAAGTTTAAAATCTTTTATTATTATTATTATTATTTATTTAAATTTCAAATAGGTTCCGTTCCATCTCTAGGCACAGTGACTTATTAATCGCACGACAGCTCGTCATTGTCACGCAAGAAAAAAATTCTGATGTTTGTAAACCAGTACGTTTAAATATTTATGCTTATGACTGCTCCCTCCCCGCTTTATATTTCAGATCTTTGTTGCCAACGCGGTAAAGAAATTAGACTGTCTAAGCTCATCATCGTTGCCTAAGAGAAATATATAATATAGATGTTGCACATTTTAAAAATAAAAATTTCATCTCTGCTTTTTAAATGGAATTATTGCTTATATTTTAGAGAACAAAGTTTCTACTTTTTAACTCACGAAAAGTATCAAAATTGAATTTAATCTTCATTATTGTAGTTCAGGTTAAATTCAAATATTACAAATTTTGAATGAAGAAAGAAAAATCGATTTAACCGATTTTGAGAAACTGGGATCAGTAGTATGAAAATAATACTGTAAGCCCGCAAAAAGTATGGTGTCTTGAATTATAGACCATACGCATAAAAAAAAGAACTTTATTTGGAAAGTTCGTGCATATATTTTTTAGATATCAATGTATTTGATAACAAATATGTGTTATTCGTTTGAAAGAGGAGGTATGTACTTTATTTATGTCACACTAGAGCTAGCTGTGCAGTGGGCTATTGGCGACCGTCTGGGACACATCCCTGAGGATGATCCGAAGACGTACCATCGCAATTTTGAACCTCTGTTTAGGGGATGGCTCCCCTGATTTGGTAACCCGATGGCCAGCCTGCGAAGTCGAGCACTTAACGTGGGAGCAGTTTAACGAGAACCGATATCGCGCACCCTCGGTCCCTACGCAGGCTGATCAAAGTGGTCACCCAAACACTTACTGACCACAGCCAGTGATGCTTGACCTCGGTGTTCTACTGGGAACCGTGTGTTTCAAAAAGGGAGATACATAAAAATACATAGAAACACAGGAAGATATTAATCGATGCATAGGCAGATACACAGACACATATATAGAAAAGGATAGATAGAAAAAAAATTTTAAAGTAAAAAACCTAAGCCTTACAGTGCGAAGAATTTCAATTAAATTTTAAGATTTTTTTAACTATAAGAGTTTTTATTAAAATTTATTTAAGAATGCACATTTAAAATAAGCTTTTATGCTTCAAAAAACTGGAAAATATTTTCATATTTATTTTGTTTCATGCCTATTTTATCGGATAAAATTAAAGTTATATATTATATTAATATGCTGGAAATTGTTGTCATAATTAAATAGTAACATGATTTTAATGAATATATCAAAATTATAATTATGCCGCTTTTATGTAAAACTTAAACTAATTATTATAACGCGACAATTATAATTGACTTAGATCTATCCTAATCAATAAAGTTATAATCTGATGCCAAAACATTTTAGACAAAAACTTGATTGAATGAGAGACACAGACAGAAACTTAACCATTTGGAATATTCCCGATCTCCAACACCGATTGAAATTTAATATCCAACTCATCTTAAAACTCGCGTCCTACATCTATTAGAGCAACACTCTCAGAGGAATAGTATTAGCCTATAAAACTTCACCGCTTCGATTTCAGTGCCCAGAAATATTGCGACAGGGGCGGCACGGGCAGCAGCCCCGGCGCGTTATTACCCATCATCGAGTGAACATCCAGCGGATTGTCTTCGTCTTAGCACCGAAGAAACCATTTCTGGAGAAATCCTCCCACTTACCCAGACTCACCAGAAATCCCATGGGTATCGTATAGGTAGAGGTGGCGTCTCCAGAATTATCCCCATAGGCCTGTCCCTTGTGCTCTTAAGCAATGGGGCCCCAGGGCCCCCTCAACTCTTTCTCTCCTATCAATGGCTGGCCTTCCCTATGGAGTCGTTCCTTTAATTTACATACGGACTAGGAGAAATAGAGTTCTGGGCCATCATGGCTGTTCTGTAGGGTATTCCACGAGGAAAGGGTTCTAAATTCGTAGAGTGTTCAAAGGGGAGTTGCCCGTAAATAATTGCATCTTCCCAAACGTTGCGTGCGCATACTAGGGAATAGGACTAGGGCACGAAACGAGCTAAAATCTAAGAGTTTTTTTGCTGACTAGAAGATTTAAGTAAAGTAGTTTACAAAAGATGAATTTTGTTTAGTCTGTTTGACAATACCACTACGCTAAGTCTAAAAAATTGTAAACATAATATCTAAAAGAACAGTAAAAGCTCGATATAAAGAGTGCGGTATATTGCGCTCAAAAATTTTACGTTCACAACGAGCTAAAAACTACTAGTCCTTTGCTATTACGGCAAAACTTTAGTTTTATCAGTTGTTTAAGTGAACAATATTATACGAAAAAGGTATGATTGAAGACATTTTTTATTTATTTCAAGTATCACTATACAAAAGAGAAAAACGAGCATCGTTTCGTTCTTACAATTTTAACCCATTATTTTTATAAAACATTGAGTATGAGGCCACAAGCTAAATTATATTTTTCCTGACTAAAAAAAAAAATTTCTTCCGCTTCTTTTAGAAATATGGCTATTCACTTATAAATAATGCATAGATCTATTCGGCACCCTTATTTCCTTACATGACAACTATCAACGATGATAAAAGGTATTGCAATTGATTTCATTCTTGCGAATATTTTGAACGATTTAGAAATTTGTTTACCGTACCTAGCAACGTAATGTAGTCTACAATCTGCACAAAAAAGCAGTCTACTGTCGATATTACTTTTAATCAAAGTAATTGTTTAAAAAGAAAGCGGAAAATATGTATATTTCCTTCTTTTTTTTCAGTAATGTTAGAGCTCTTTTAACATTAAATATGTGTGTTTGCTTTTAACGATAAAGTCTCTGTAACGAAAATTTCACTTGCTATAACGAATTGCCGTTATAACGGACTTCAACAGTATAAATATTCTTTAATATCACTTATACGCTATGTCAGCGTTTCCCCAAAAGTGTGGTACGCGTACCCCTAGGGGTACGGGAACGGTTTAGAGGGGGTACGCGTTCTTATGCGAAATATCTTGCAATAAACGAAAATTTCAACAAAAAAAATTTTAAAAACAAAGATAGCCATGAAAATTTACGATTACGTATTTTTCTATTGGCTATTTTTTGCAGAGTTAACAGTTAATAATTAGTGGTGTCAACAGCCAGTAGTGATTTTTAACTTTTGTGCAATTTTTTTACAGTAAAAGATATATTCATTTTTTATTAGTGGTACACAGCGTTACGAAAAATTTAGAAAGGGTACACAAAAGTCATAAGTTTGGGAAACACTGCGCTATGTAATGCATTCGGCGTCAAAAGTAGACAGTTTGTCGGTTTCGTTAAAATTTGTTATAGGATATACAAATCCTAGTTTGCACATTGGGAGTCGAATATTAGCATTTTAGTGAAGAAAGAAAAATCATAAACTTTAACGAATGACGACTGGAAAAAGTGGAACTGGGAACATCGAAATTGAATATCCCAGGAAACAGAGAATTGTAAGGTGATTATTAGAAATACTTCTATGTTTCATAAGGCAATCAAACTAGTTTTGGTGTTTTTAATATCGCTTTCCTCACAAATAATTTGAAAGATTTGGATAGCTTTTTTGTTTTTCCTATGTTTAAATGGTAATTTGCAATCCCTAAGATGGATGCTATTTTTTTCATTTTTAATAAGGTTTCAAAAAGCAAATTATTTTGATACCTTGTATGTCTCTCTTCATTACATTTTTTATCTCCATTAATTTATTTTTGTTGACTATACAGCGCGCGAAATAAAATAAAAAGTATCTCATAATGGCTATGGCTCATAAGGCAATCAAACTATTTTTGGTGTTTTTAATATCGCTTTCCACAAAATAATTTGAAAGTATTTGGATAGCTTTGTGTTTTTCCTATGCTTAAAAAGCTATTTGCAATCCTTAATGTGGATGCTTTCTTTTTTCAGTTTTAACAAAGGGGTGATTCTCACGAAATATTTCTTCAAATTTAAAGTCGTCAAAATAATCTAAAATTCTTTTTGTATACTTCTTTAGTTACACTTATTAATATCTTACAGACAGCAGTGTAGTTTATTGACATTTGCTCGGGGGAAAAAATAAAATAGAATTTCACCAAATCTTGAATTCCAGGAAAATGACATATTAGCTTAGAAGTTTAAAAAACATTCATTTCAAGTTAATAGTAAGTAACTCAACTTAAGCCTTTATGTTAGATGGACCATAAATTGCTTAAATTAATTCTTTTTATCCACTGTAGAAAGAATCAAAACATTTTTTGTTGCTGATATGTACAGAATAAAATTGTGTATAATAATCAATCATTAAATAAATAAATAACTTTGATTTCATCCAAGCATATTACAATCATACATAAACTTGGTATTAGGTTAATATTTGCTTTCCCTCCTTCCAGTATTAGCAGTTAAAATTAATTTCTGGTAACACTTCAATGTTCAGGCATTCCTAAGCCAGGAAAATGACAGCCAGGATAATGACAAATTCACCATTTTATAACATATAACTTTACTTTAATTAAATATTTTGGCCTAAGACGTTTATATTATGTAGAAAACAACAGGATTTCTTAAAATAACTCAGATATATCTATGTAGTTTATGTTATTAATGGTTTCAAGAAGTCAGGAAAATGACAACACAAAAACCTACTCACCTTGAAAAAATTTTTGAAATAGATTTTGAACCATAAAAATTGGTTCTTTATTCATGCAACAAGACATGTTCATATAGGAGGGTATCGAATCAATCTATTAACATAAGATATTGATTGCTGGCTCTATCTATTTTGGTTATAAACCACTAAATAAAAGTAGCCAGAAAAATAACAGATTTTCTTGGGACAAACAAGTTATTGACAGAAAAAATTAATTTAAACGACGTTTTTGTAAATAATACCCTCTGCATATATTCTAGAAATGCTTACACCGGTTGAGATAAAAAAATTTAGATATTGAAAAATTTATAGGAAGTTTTAAAGCTAGTTATTATTGGAAACATTGTTTGGGACATACCAGGAAAATGACATTTTGAAGTTCAATTAAATTTTTTAACTATACAAAACAGTCAATGCTAGTCCAAAGTTATTTTAAAATGCTAACAGCAATGCTATTTATTATTTTTTTTTTAAAAAAAGAGTTCTTTTAGTATTACAGTATTAGATCTTGGAGCAAGGGACAGTGAATTGTCATATTTCGTGTGAATCACCCAAAGGTACAAAAAACAAATTATTTTGATACCTTGTATGCCCCTCTTTATTACATTTTTTTTTCTTTTATTGATTTATTTATTTTTATTGGCTATACAGCGCGCAAAATAAAAATAAAAAAGTATCTCCTAATGGCTTTAAATGCAATGATCATTTCCGAAATATGGTTTAACGCTATCAACAAACTGACAAATAGTAGTTAATATACTGCTAAAATTTAAAGCCACATTTCGATTTATTGCTCTTAAATTATCGATTAAACTAGATTTTTGATAAATAAATAGCATCAAAATATAGAAAATATTATTACCAATTTTTGATATTTAGCTAAGAGTAATTTTACAGCAATACACATCAAAAAAACTAAATCTTACAAATAAAAAGTACATTTTTTCTGTCTGTTAATGTTCTTGTCAAATTTTCATATTGCTCTCCTTTTGATACAGGGAGGCCTTCTATGAAAAAAAATAATAAAAAAATCGTCTGGTAACGGAAACATGGGTATAAATACGAAAATAGTCTTCTGCTAAAAATAAAAGTCTATATGATTTCTAAAATTTAGATTTTTGTTCTAAAGTTGAAATTTATAGATTTAGACTTTTATTAGATTTATAAATTTTACAAATTTATGTTTTTATATTTTTCACAATTATAAATTTATATTTTCAAAATTTCGAATAAAAAATTAACATATATCTTGTTATATTAAATATTCCTGCAATTCTCCATTTTGCTTTTTCCTTCTTGTCTCAAGCTCTGCTTCTTGCTAATACGTTTTATTGACTGAAAATTTTGATTATTTTATTGACTGATTTGAAAATTCACTGCACTCAAAAACATATATTTGAAGTTCTTATAAAAATTTTATCTTAATCCCTGAAATACTGGAATAAAATTCTCGATAAAATACGCCTACGACATTTATCATATCAATTTCACAACCCAAACAAATCTTCCTAATTTATTATCAAAGTAACCATCCTAGCATGACCCATCCCAAGTACAATTTTTACCGTTGCCATTTACAAATCATCATTATTGAATTTAAAGACACACGCCAAACGATATCTCTTTCCCGTTCCAGGAAGGAAAAGAATCCTTCCATTTAAATCAAAAAAATAATCGAAGTTGACGACTAGTCAACGTCTAATCCTCGATCTTTGTCGCACACAAATCTTAAATTGCGTGCAATCGCCCTGTTGCCATTCCCTTTCACAAAATCTTTTAATAAGCGGGATTAAATAAAGCAGAGGGTGCGGAAAACACACACGACAGGAAACGTAGAGGTCGGGTCATCGTATCAATCAATTTCCTATCTGTTTTAATCCAGACTGTTCCGTTCAAAAGATATATTAGATGAGTTTATTTTGAAACAAGGACGATGACATTGAAATCGAAGTACTCATACTACTTCTCTTTTTTCTTTTTTTTTTTTTTGTTTAAAAAATAATAATAAAGTAAAAGTGTTTTAACATTAGAAAGACTGAAACTTAGTATATACCTATATTGCCCAAAGGCAGTCAAAATGACTGGATTGTAAAAGAATAAATAATGTGTAAAGAAATTTGTTAAAAATTAATTTTTAATATTTTTTATATTATTAACAGTTATATAAAAAGTTTTTAGTAAATATTAACACTAAAAAAGTTATATGTTGTACAAAATTCTAAGAAATTGTGTCATTATATACATCATTGTTTTTCTAATTGAAATTAAAAGCAGTCAAAATGACTACCTTAGGCAATCTAGTGTTAAAGAAGAACACCAAGGTGATTTTTTTTTTTTTTTAAATAATTAAAAAAAATCTTAATATGACTATTTCTGAAAGTAACGCTTTTACTTATTTTCAGACTCTATTTGACATTTGTTATAAAAATTAGACGGTAAAATGCAGATTTTTTTTCTTTGAAAATATTAATAAAAAAAAGTTTTTCTTTCAGAAGTCTTTGCTATGTTAAAATAAATATTCAGTCATATACTTATATAATATTGTTTGCATTCGTTGCATAAATATTTGTTACGTTCTTACACATATATGATGTCTGAAAATTCCCTTACTCTTCGCAGTACGCTAACCTCTTTCTTGAGGATAGAAATGAGAGATTTTCATGAGATTTTTTAAAATAAAATATTCTTCCAATAGTTCTTAAGACATTCGTTACCATTACAAACTCATTGGATGGCAAGACATATATTTAATTTATAAAAAATTTCTATGAAGCATTTAAAAAGTCAAGAATTATTTACCGAATTTTTCCATACAAAGGCGCAGAACAAACTTGTATTTTTCACAGTTCTTAATTTTTGTACAAATTTCCGCTTTTATCGAATCATAATTTTTTCTTCTTTTTCTGCTTTGAGTAAAGATTAAACTGTTAGTTTTTCTTGATTTAAAAAAAAATTCATATTTCAAAAAAGAAAAAAGAAACTTATTCGGAACTATTACATTGTTTTTACGGTACGTAAGAGTTTATAATAAACAGTAACAAACTATCAGTTTGCGTTTGCTTGGAAGTTGAAAATTAATTGTATACTGCTGCAAAAATGAATAGCGCTATTGAATTTGTAATACATATGCACCGAAATAGGAATAAATCTCTTTCTGTTTTTATTCATCGTAATATTCAGCTGCTGCCATCTATAAGAAATGTAAGAAAGCAAAAAAGTACCTTCGAATAATTACTTTTTTTCTCCAAGAAACATAAGCATTTTTGAAATACTTAACGCAGGAAAATAACTTGAAAGCTAACAAAAATCATGCCTTTACAGTAGTTATAAACTATTAATTTTATAAAAAATACATAAATAAAATAACTGAATACTCCTTCTTCGTACGGGGTGAATAAAAAAATAAAAAAATCAATTAATCAGTATTTAACAACACTACGAAATCACCCACAAAACTGAAAGGCATATTCTGACACAATTGAAGTGGCTTAGTGAAAGAACCAGGCAAGTGACATTTTTAGGGGAGTTTATGAATCAGTAAAAATAACAAAGTGGTGCATCAATATGGGTATGTTTAATGTAACAGAAATGTTTTTGCTTTCACTTTAATCTTAACATAACTTTTCCACATTAGTTTTTAGTATGCTTGCATGATTTTTATTTTCAAATTAGGCAGTGGTAAATAAATTAGGGCAAAGAATTATCAGTCCTGCCTTCTAATAAATCGGTTATACAATATTTCGGAGACAACTATTTTTCTTACCCTGATTATATCCTTTCTTAAATACTCACCTTCCTCGTCTTCACTAAACTCTTCATTTAATTAATAATAATTTTTATTCATCATTACTTGTTACCCTTCCCGATGGCTTTACATTATATATTCAGAAAAACACTTTTTTTGTAATTCATTTCATCAAAATAAAGATTAACTGTATATATTATCACTTGGCTCGCTGTCAACTCATGATATTCAAAATTTACCACTAACAAATAATTTTCTCCAGTACATGTCCCTCTCGAGGGGCCGTAAGACACGCATTTCCACAGTATCAGTATTAATACTGCTTCAGTTTTAATAATCACCAAATATATCAATGTAATGTTCTATAGCTATATGAGTATATATGGTACTTTTTGCACAACCCTTAGATATTTGAGTTTTGAAATACTACTGGATCAGTGGCAGCAAACTAAAGCCGAAATTTTAAAAACAAATAAAATTCATATAAGACCTTGAGCCATGACCATTCTCTATCTTACCTTTAATTTACTGTTAAAATTATTTACAAGTAATGGTAGAAAAAAAGTTATTTTAATTCTAATTCATTAAAATATTAATACACTATCTTTGCTACCACTGAAAAAAATATGTTCTGAAACTACGGCAAACCCGTATTAGAACTCTTATTATAACTGCACCAATTACCATAATACCAGTAGTACACATTACCAAAATTAATTAAGCGTCATCTACACATGGCTATTTTCTACGATTACCACAAACGAGTTTCCAATTAAAATTTTATCCATAAACTTTGCTTTATAGCACATAGCTTATTCCTTTTATTTAAACTAATACATATTACCTATTATAATTAAGCGTTGGTATCAATATGGCAATTAATAATGTTCCTAAAACGAATAAGTATCTTTTTTCCGTTAACTTTGCTTTTTAGTAGATAGGTTATATTTTTTTATTACAATTTAACAACATTAATATGCATCATCATCGTCAATAATAGTATATGCATTACCTAATAGTATAATTAATTAATATGCATTACCTAAATTAATTAAGAATCATTGATATCAATAATAGTATAGCGATTTCTTACATTTCTCTTAAGCTAATTAGTACCACTTTTCCATTCATTTTGCTTTTAAATAATAATTATTTTTTTCCTTTTAATTACCGTTGATTTTGAATTATTTACTTTTATATGAATTATTTGCTTTTATATTTATTTTCATAAAAACACATTTTAAAATAATTACGAAAAATAAAATAAACAAGTGGTACTAGATAACTTTTGAAATAATTAAGTCCAGAAATGCTACCACGTTAATAATGTTCATTAAATTTATCTGACATAGCGAATAAGAAATAATTAATTAGACATTAAAGTACACCCAATAAACTTTTTGATCAAATAGAGCTGTAAGCCAGCAAATGTCCCTGATGTTACTTTTAAAATATTTGAAAAATTGAAACGTCTACAGTTCAATTTAAAACAATGGCTAATGCTTAACCAATCAGAATATCCCATTTCGTTTTTCGCTCATCCCGCTCGAAGAATTTTCTAATGTCGACAAGGGACCTTTCTCGTGCTTCAAACTATCTGTAAGCCAAATTTCATCGCTCTTGGTCGGGTGGTTTAGGAGTCTATAAAGGACACACACAGAGACGGACAATCATTTTTCATTTTTATAGATTAAAAGGAAGACCTGTCATCATGTTTTTACCACTAATGCCAATTTTTTGGTGAAAATATATCCATATTTACTTAGTTTTTTGGAATGGTATCACTGGTATCACAGGACTTTCCCTGGTACCCTGTTGGATATTAAATTTGACGGAGGAACCTAACCTGCTTAGGTCAGTAAGTGGCCATCTTAAGTGCCTTACTTTTGAGGGCATATTCTGGCTTCAACATATTCTGGTTTGCCTTGGAATTTCTAAGGTGGATCCCCTCAGATCCCCTTTTTGTTGTGGATTTTCTTGTGGTCAGCGACCTTCTTCAGCTTATCTGACAATAGTCAGATTAAGAGGATAAGCAACAGTAACAACAGATAACGAATTCTTCTTTATAATCGTAAAATAATAATAAACATACAATGTTTTAGAATGAATTATAAAATTATCAATGAGAGGAAAAAAATTCGACCTACAAAAGTTATAAACTTTTATACAGAATTTTTTTTTCCTAGAAAAAAAAAATTCTTTATTGAAACATTTAAACTAGAAAAATCTGTAGATAAAAAAAAGTTTCATAAAATAAAAAGACAAAACTAATCTAATTGAGACAAAATTTTTACATGTTATTATACATTTATGCAATATTTGTTTTCGATAAAATAGACTAAAAACACAGGGAGTCAAATTTTCTGTTGCAATTATACAAATACTTGATCTAGCCTAACTCAAGTAAAGGGTTTCAAAAATCTAAAACAAATTTTGCTCCTTAAGTCACAGATATTTTTGTAAATGACATTTTTAGTCTATTTTTGGTCGAAATATACAAATTTAAAACCGTTATATATAACAGGGGGTCACGTAAACGCGACCAACTTCTAGTGGAGTAAAAGCACATCATCAGGATTAAAATTGCAAAGAAACCCATGCCTGGAAATGTCATATGTGCTAGGGGCAATTCCCTATTATGACCTGTTCAGAAGCACGAGAAGAAACAGTTCATAATAGGGAAGTAACTTCTGACGACGTCAACTTCGGTTGTCAGTTTTATATTTTTCAATATTTTCTTTAAAATTTTCTTAGTGGCTTATGACATTTCCGGGCATGGGATCCCATACAATTTTAATCCTTATGATGGGCCCTAACTCCCCTAAAATTTTGTAGGAATATTCACGAGATCCCTACTTATATATAACGTTTTTAAATTTGTGCATTTCGACAAAAAATAAAGTAAAAATGTCAATTAAATAAAACATAGCTTGGAGAGAGAAATGGATTTCAGATTTGAAATCAACAATACAAAAATATCTATAACCTGTTTAAAAAAAATTTCATGCAACAAGGAAAAAAAAATTCCCCAATGTAATGCTTTTTTTTTTTTCACCTTCAAATTGATCTTGTGTTTTTTATAAATGTAAAATAACAATAAACATAAAATGTTTAAGAGTGAATTATAAATTCATTAATAAGGGAAAAGAAATATGACCTACAAAAGTGACAGACTTTTATAGATTGCTTTCTTTTTGTCAGGAAAAAAATCTGTATGGAAAAATTTAAGTTAGAAAAACCTATGATAAGTTATCGAAATATCAAAACTTTTATATGTTATTATATATTTATGTTTTATATAAAAATGGACTGATAATTAACTAAGTTAACTAACTGGTAAGTTAGTAAGTTAACTAAGATAATTAACTAATTGGAAGGACTGATAATTAACATTAAATGTTAAGTTTAGTAAATAATGTAAGAAAGTGCTCTTTATAGATTGCTTTTTTATTTTTAGAGCAAATCAAACAACTAATTTACAATATCACATATGTAAGCACATCATTTGCTTAATACATAAACAGATTAAACATTGCACATAAAAAATACTTTGTGCGAAAAACTTATTCAATGACAACAAAGGTGCCTCGATCACATAGAACCATATAAAGATTAGATACTAACAAGCTTGGCGCATAAAATTTCAAATGAGTAAAGCAATATTGAGATCATATGTTGAAAAAGTGAGGTAAATATTTCACACTTTATTTGATCGTTGTATTGTGAGATGAAGTAACTACTACAAATTTATTGCTTGATATTCCTAAAAAATAGTGATATTTATAAAATATTTGCAAGAAAGCAAAACTTCAACGTACGAGTAATATGAAAGTTAAGTGCTTTTGATTTTTGATTTTAAAAAAATTAAATCATCAAAAAATATTTTTAAAAAAATTAATTAAACTAGGAATGGAAAAAGTGAACATGAGAAACTTTCTCGAAAAATCCTTTTTTTTAGGGAAAGTTTTATCAAAATTTTCCCCTATGATTAATACAGATTACTGATTATGCAACAGATTACTTTGATAAATCTCTTTGATTCTTGCCTATCAATACCACCTTTTTCCAAACACTCTGCAGTCCTATGGGAAAATTCTCTCTGTTTCTAGGCAAATGAGGAAAGTTGGATAAGAGCCTTTAATTTTCCCTATCAATACTATTGTTAACTCCCATCCAACATATAGATGGCGCTGTAAGCGTGAATTGAATTTTTAAATTGTTAAAACTGAGTGTTGGAAGCAGCAGTGTATGTGTTTGTGTAGCGGGCTCACGAGCGAGTCTGGTACAAAATAAATGAGAATTAAATTAATTACAGTCCATTGTGAGCTATTGATCTGACCAAACTGGTCAACTATATTATCCCCATGGATGCTAAACAATGGACTTGTCTTAAGAAAAATTTTTCCTAAACGCTGAAGTGTGTTCCTTTGTGAGTGTTGTGGATTTTAAGAAAAGGGATAAATGGAATATTTAAAAAGAAGGAACGAAAAATGTCAATTTAATACAATGTCTGAAAAAATAAACCTTAATTTTACACAAAAATTTTGTATTTTAAGTTAAAAGATTTATTTTAAAATTTTGTCAGAAACAACGTTAGTTAAATTTTAAACTAATTAAATAACAAAAATTAAAACTTTAATTTGTTAAGAAGACTCATGAGAAATGAAAAACTTCACATTGCATTTAAATTTAACATCGGAAAAAATAAACTTTAATTTTTACATGAAAACTGATAATGTTTTTTAATACTAAATATTTATTTTAAATTTCAAAAATAAATTTTATAATAAGAAATTATTATTTAAATTAGATTAATTTAAGAACAAAAGTAAAAACTTTAACTTATTAGAAAATTTAGTCTGATGGATTTTAGAAGGAATAAGATACTTTATTTTTAAATTTAACGTCTGAAATAATAGACCTTAATTTTATATAAAAACTGAGAATGCACTTTGATATGAGATATTTATTTTAAGTTTTTAGAAAAAATTTTGTTTTAAGATTTTAAGAGAAATAATTACTTAAAAATTTTAATTAATTTTTAAAAAAAACTATAGTTTATTAGAAAGCTGAGTGTTATAGATTTTAAGCTAAATTTAATTGAAAATCTGAAAAAAAAAATACTGAACAGTAAGGCTGTAAGTCATGTAAGTCAAAATAACATAAAGAAATAGAATGGCCTGACAGTTTTCCATTTTTATCAGAACATTTTTATTAGCTTTTTTTAGCTTTTAATTATCACATCACAAAAGATCTATTTTTCTACCATTAATTTCTGTATATTTTTGGTTATCAACAGGATAAAATATATAAAAGTCACAAAGGTATCATTTTTCTAAAAATATTTTTGTATTCCTAATTTAAAGGTTACCTGAAATATTTTTTTCCTTCTTATTCTACTCTGCTATTATTACACTTTTGATTTTAATTGTTTTCCAAATTAAGAGTTTATGACTAAAAGAGTTGTTTCTTAATTATAATGTAATTCTATGATATTATCTTAATATGCTACATATTAATATAAATTTATTTAAATCAGTGCCTAAAATTTATTAACTGTTTTATAACTACATTATAGTATTATAAATTTTATAGTTAAAAAGATTCGTTAAATGATTTGAAACTTAATGATCAGCTTCAGCCTGTTTAGTAAAAGAAAATATTAAATTACGCTTGTGCACTCAACATATTTGTAATAATACACCTTTGATTTCAACTGTTATTTTAAAAAATTATTAGTAAGCAAATTTATTTATATTCTAATAGATCTTAATCGAATCACCAGGGAAACCTTTGGACGTGGGAAGTGGGTTCAAAAGTGCAAACAAACAGAATTATTTTTAGAACATATCTATATGAATAATTTCAACTTTTGTAGAATATAAAAATTTTATGCTTGAAAACAACAATTATTGTGAAACAATCATTGGGGTGGTTGAGTGGTAATATTCTACAACTCTACATAAATTTTTTAAGAGTGAGCATTAGATGAAATAAAAGAGTTTTTGTGAAAGTGCATAAAAAGTTTACAAAATTCAAGTGATAAAGAAAGAGGCATTGATTTGTACTTTTAAGTTTCAATAATTACTAACTATCATGATTGAGCAATAATTTTAATCTGATTATTATTAAACTTTTAATTGAGAGCTAATTTAAACCCTAGGAGAAATACATTATAAATTTTAACAAAATTTACTTCACTGTAAAGCAGGGGGAAAAAATTTAAAAGCATTATATTGCTTCCTAATCAAAATTCTCATACTCCATAACTTAATTTACAATAATAAAGTTTGTTACTTAATATTCTTACTTATTCTAAAGTATGACATTCTATAACAACTAAATAAACAAAAATTACTTAAGATTTTCATACTTTGTTTATGACTTAATTTATAATAGAAGAGTTGATTAATATGATAGCATAATCTATGACATTTTGCAAGAACTAAATAAACAGCAAAAAAATTTAAATATATTTCAAGGGCATAGCATAGTTATTATCTCAAAATAGGAAATTTTTTTCTTCAAAATATCGGAAATTAAAAAAATAAATTAATGTTTTTCAAAAATCTCAAAATTCCTTTTAGTATACAGGGTTTTCTCTAATCACCATCTTGATGCTATGTACGCTAGAATCCTTGTCGAAAATAAAGTAAAAAAGGATACACATTCGAAGTTACAAGTCAATATTTAAGTAAGAAAACAAATGATATTTTAATCTCAAGATAATTTATTGAGGAAAGCGGGATGAAAAATATCAATACCTGCTTAACTGCATGTAAGAAAACAATGAGGATATGAAAGATGTTTATCAAAAAGGTATTCATAAGTTTAAACCACCAAACATTAGTTAATTAATAAATAATAAATATTTCTAAATGTATCTTGTGAAGCATTAGCTACCGCCAATGTGAACACGCCTAAGACTTCATTTTTGACAAGGGTTCTAAAAATATATATTAATAGCAATTATCACAGAACACCACACAAAAATAACTTATTACTTTTAACTATCTCCTCTTACCTCGGTTCATACCAAACCTGTATCATATTACTAATATACACAAATTTTATAGAAAGACACTCATATTTCCTTAAGGTTTAAACTTAATAAAAAATAAATATTTGGCATTCTCAGGTTTTTCAAAAGAATATCAACAAAATTCTTCTCAATACAGTAATTTTTCATCAAAAACATTATTATTAAAAATAGGGAAGAATTTAAAGCAATAAAACAGTTTTTCTTATTTATTATTATTAAGAAATATTTTCATTTAATTAATATAAAATAATTTTTAACAAAAGTGAAATGAAAGTTTTACAAAAAATGATTGTGTCTGACACAAGCCAAGGTTTGTTAAAGACTTTTAATGGTTTAGTGCAAAAAAAAAAAAAAAAAAAAATACAGTCGGACCTCTATTTAACGAAGTCACTAAATCCCGATAATAAGTTCGTTATATGGAAAATTCGTTAAATAGAAAATCACCTTTTAAAATGCTTAAGCAACACAAAACAGGTTTCAAATTCATAAACATTTGACATAATTAAAATAGCAATTAATGCACTTTTATCTTGTAAACTAGTATCTACTATTTATCTCATAAATCTTAACCATAAAGGAAATCTGCATGGAAAGCAAGAATAGAGCAAAACAGTATCTAATGTTACACTATCAAGCTATATACATCTTCAACTAAAAAAAGGCTAAATTGATGTACATAATTATAGTTGCATTTATTAAAAAAGTAATTTTAATCATACACTACTACATGCGTTATTAAGTTTAATTGCTACGGATAAAATCCGTTAATTTGAACTCCGTTAGTTTTTCATTTGAAGTGTTAAGCAATATTTTGGAAAATAGGAAAGTGGATCTCAATGAAAAGTTTGTTCAATAGAAAAAATTCACTTCACTATTTGGAAGTTATTTTGCGAAGAAATTTCCAAAATGCTCTTGGTTCCTCGAAAAAAATTCATAAAATAGAGAAATCCGTAAAATAGAAGTTCGTTAAGTAGAAGTCCGACTGTATATATATATATATGTATAGTATTTTCTGACAAATCTAGGTCCTCCCAGTTCAATAGGAACCTTGTTTTCCTTTCTAAATACATGTGATACTAAGGCAACAAACATACATTCAATACAATTAAGATTGAATTGCATTTAAGAATCTCTCTAAAACTCTGAACCATATTATGAAACATGACAATTTTTCATCAAAAACACTGTTATTCAATTAAATCATAGAAACAATTTAAAACAAGAAATAGTTTTTTTTTTTTAATTTAATTTTTAACAAATATCCCGATTTTAACAAAAAGAAAACAATTTAGTCAAAGTGGTTTGTTAAATGATTTCTAATGGTTTTATGCAAAAAAGAAATAAAAGTAATATTTCTTGACAAATCTAATAATTTTAGATTATAAATAAAAATCAATAGTTCAAAGCTTTTTTTTTTCTCTTAATAAAAAAGATGCTACTACAAAAATAGCTGCAAGTAGAACAGTTAAAAAAAAAAAAAAACTTATGAAAAAGGCAAAAAGCACATAAACAGTGAAATCTATCTCAAAATTCAACAGTTATAAACATTGAGCAGTTGTACAACAGGAATAATTCGAAGCACACTTATTTGAGTTACTACAGTATATCTATTTAAATATACAATATATCTATCCTATAGGAATTACTTTGCATCAGGCACAGAGGTGGAGGAAAGGGATAAATAGGGAAATCACAGAAAGATTTTTGGGAGATTGTCAAAGAAGATAGCATTAATTCCTAAGATTAAGTTTTCATTGTACTTTTAGTTTTAAAAGTCTATATCAAATGCAATGAGAGAAATAGAATTGCTTATTAGTTCCTTCATTTACAATTGGGAGGAAACATACTAAATTCTATATTTAGAATAGAAAAATTTAAAATTTTATTAAAACTTTTAATGTTTGTGTCTGTTTTTCAATTTTATAGAAAAAAGAAACTTTTAAGTTTTCGAGTTACTCTACCACTCATTAATTTCTATAACCCATATTTTCTTTTCTTAATTTTTTATATGCAGCATAGAAATATTTAATCCATGTTCAATCCAATATTCACCTGTACACAGTTCACCAAAAAGTGATATTATAACCGTATTACACAGCAGATTCAATTTTTCGGGTTTACGACTACTAATGTTCACTCTGTAGCCTTGTAATTTTTAACCAAATCCAGAAGAAAAGGGATCTCATGGATCAAGTATTGGGAGAAATTTGCCTTTGTGGAGGACTTTTTGATGGAACTAACCCACATTTGAGTTACATGGATAGGGAAACCAGAAAACCTCCCACAGTTGGCCTGGCCGCAAAGGGACTCTAACACATGATTCGTCTACCACTGAGGATATTTTATGTCAGCACTGTGGTCAGCGCAAGCTAGACGCGGAGTTTGTATCGATTGTTGGGGATTGAACTTGGTTCATCTTATTGGAAGGCAAACACTTCATCTCCTGAGCTATCACAGCTCAACAAGAAGTGATAGTGAAAGTAAACAAAGCAACTAATACTTGGGAATAAATTTGGCTCACTGACGCCAAGAGTATGAAAACTAGCACTTGTTTCATAAGCAATCACTATAAAAAAATATGGTCGATTCAGTGAGTGGTAGGAGTTGACAATGTCAACGAGAAACGGCAAACCTTTATGCTCACTTTTGCTTTATCACTTTTTTTCTGAACAGAGTGTAGTTTGTACTTACATGCAGCTTGTAAAACTGCTTCAACTTATTTTTAAAATAAATATCGGTCCTGAAAAACGACAATAATATATTTTTAGCATGTTGTTAAAAACCAAAATTTTCAATAAGTTTGATGACTGAATTGTACTCGATAAATCATTTGAACAAGTGGATCATAGACATATATATAACAAGTATAAATCATTTCTGGGGTGATTCCAGCAATTGATATAAAATTAAACACAAAATTTTAGCTAAACTAACCAATCAAATGCCTCAAGTAGTTGGGACGAAGATCTCTTCTAAAGAGGGTTAGTTTGATTAACTTTTAATGCACAAATTAGTCTATTCAATAAAGAAACATGTCTGTTTTCTTATAAAAAAAAATTTTTATTCTTATGTGAGTAATGGCTATGTTCATTTTTTAGAAAAATTGAATAACACATGATTTACTGGAATTAATGAGTGGTAAACTAAGTTCAAACATACAAATAATGAGTGCAATCAATGACTTCAATGAGTACAATGTACTCCAAAAAAATTACCTTCAACTACATTTTAAAATAAAAGATGCATGATAATTATCTTTACAATTTTAACTTTCATGTAATTAGTGAATGTATATATTTCTAGATTTTTTTTTTTCTGAGAAAAGGATGTTAGACAAAAGGATGTTTATTGCTATATATACAAAACCCTCAGAAGGTAATGCAAAAAAAAAAAAAAAAAAACTTTAATTGTTTATTTTTTCATGAATTTTTCTGTAGACAAAATAACAATACTCATACTTTGTCAAATTTAAAATGAATTTTTGTTTGCTCACGCAGAAAAAAAAAACTGTAGGTTGATTTCCAATGTTTAAGTTACATACCTAAGGTACTTTATTTCTTTTATGTTTCAATTAATATCTAAGCTGTAAAGAGATACTTACAGGTGTTTTATTTTTTAACTGTTTAAAACCTTTGTGGTCAAAAATACAAGACTTAAAAGATGACACTGGTAACTGACATTAATATTCTTCAAGATTTAAAAGTCAGTGTTTTTTGTTCGTCTCATTTTTCAACAGAGAAGAGGAAATCCCTCACATACATTATATTTTCTCAACTGTTTAAAATCTGAAGAAAAAATAATTTGTGTGAATGACAGAAACTGTTAAAATACTTTAAATATCAAAGGCAATGTTTGATGTTTTATAGTTCATAGCTAAATTTTTGGTATTTTGTCTACAATTATGATGTTGGCGCCTAAAAAAAATGCATTGGCTCTAAAAAATTTTGTTTTATTTCCATCAAAAAGAAGTTTAAAATCATCCTATAAAAATTACAGCTAAGATAATTTATCAAAATATAAATAATAAAGAGATTGTGCACTTTCTCATAACATGCTCAGACACATAAGAAGTTCCGCACAGTGCAATTGCAACAGAATAAACTCAGTTTTCTACAGAGCTTGTGCAGAACTTTAGTCCACAAAAGTGCAAAATGTCTCTAATGTTTTATCAATCATAATGTTTTATATACTAACATTATGCTTTGATCAGTGTACGTATGTTTCAAAATGCGTTGTAAGGTTAACTTTTCTACATTTTTAAATATAATTTCCAAGAGGAACATATAATCAGAAACAAAATATAAAAACGAACCTATAAATTAAAACAAGTTTTTAAGAGAAATAATAAGCTTAAAAATTAGCATAATTTACTATAAGGTAAAACTAATTTTAATAAACACCAAAAATAATTGCTCTGTTATATGAAATGTATTGCACATTTCAACAAGTGCAAAACAGTATAAAATAATAATAAACTTAAAATACATATAATAATTTGTTTTGATAATGTTAAAGTCTAACTGATTGTTTCAAAACTATACATTTAAGCAAGTACGTGTTATGAAAAAAAATTCACATTTAATTTTTATTGTATTTTTATTCTTTTTAAAAAAAAAAGGGCTTATCTGTTTTGAGAGATATAAAAAAAAATTTATTCCTAGGTGATGCTTAATGAATTGTGATAATAGGTACTACTGATATTGCGGTAACAGGTACCTAATATACTAAAATAGGTAACAAGTATATGTACCTAAGATAAGTTCAGAAGTTCTAGATTTTTTTACAGCCTCCCAAACAGGATTAGAACCCAAAAAAATAATTAAATTTGAAAGGTTTGAAACCAACATATGGTCGATTCAGTGAGTGGTAGGAGTTGACAATGTCAACGAGAAACGGCAAATTATATCAAAATAATTATAGCTTAATTATAATCAAAACTATAATAGCATGCCTTTTGTAAGGTTTAAATTCATAATAAATGATTAAGGATCAGTAAGAATAAATAAACTTCATAAATTTTGTTTTAATGCAATGCTAATAATATTGAACTCTCACTCTGCATAATTTATTTACTCAATTTCCGTTTTTTATAAAAATATATTAGCTTCAAAAACAACTTATAAAATAAATACAGCTAAATGAAAGACATATTTCTAATTAACTGCACAAAATTCTTAATATGATTACAAAAAATAAGATAATAAGTAGTTATCAGTACAGTGAAGGAATAAATGAGGAATTAATAATAAATAAACTCTTTCTTCTTTAAAATACTTGAAAAAAAATATAATTAATAATAAGCCTCTTTTTAGAGCAAAATTTACATTTGTTCCTACTTTAAAATTGTTAATCAATTGTTAAATTAGATTTTTAAGCACTATTGATGTTAATTTATAGTTTTAAACACTACTTCTATTTTTAAAACAATATTTCAAAATGTAGTCAAGCTAAAATGCTATGTTGTTAAAAAAGATAAATAAAAATTAGGTTAGAAAGTATTTATAAATAGTACATTAAGCTATTACAGGCATGTGATCCAATTGGAACAATAAAAAATTACTAAAATAGCATAATGATGTAAATATGTCAGTCAGTATACAATAAAATGTAGATAAATTTTTATTCAAGTTATTAGAGTTATTTTTTTATTCATTTATTCTAATCAATTTTAAAGTGCCTTAAGATATAATGTGTACAATATCATTAAGAATAAGGAAATATTTACAATTAAGTAAATAAATAAAACATTTTGTTTAATAATCACATCATTTAAATGATTATTTCTTAAATATCACAATTACTTTATATTAAAAGTAAAATCAAAATACATAAATAGAATTTTATAAGACATATAACACATAACAAACTAAATAGAATAATATTAATATATAGTTAATAAAATAAATATAGTTAATCAGAAACAAAAACAAGCAGTGATGAAACAAAATTATGTTGAATATTTCAATTTAATTTAGAAAATAAATGCACTAGTACTAATTTTACGTAAATTTTGTAAATATCACAGCTAATATGCTAAAAACAAGCATAAATGTTCAAATAGATATGTGAATATACATAACGTACATAACTATAATTGTAGCACAGATGATTTAATAAAATAGCAACTTAAAAATAAAATGCAATAATATGTATATGTTGAAAAAAAATATTTTATGATCAAATGACTTGACATTGTTAAAATGAAATTGTAGAACTCATATAAAATCGAAATAAATATTTCAAACTAAAAATACCCTACTTAAAAAAAATTAAAATACAGAGAATCATGTTTTGTTTCTCTATATCATTAAAATAACTCAGATACAATTTCATTGTAATACTAAAATGACTTTAAAAATTTACTCATAATAGTAAAGAACAAACTACATTTTATTTACATTACTTTAATTAATAAATAATTAGAGTAAAATATTAAAATAAAAACAAGCAATTTTAGAAAAGTTTTTTAAGGAAAAATAAATTCTCTGAAAGAGATTCATATTCTTTTAACTTGAAACCTAAAGCACAAATGAAAATATAAACATATTTTTTCTCTTTATTTTTTATTTTAACTGTAATATAGAATTTATAAACTAAGCTATATACTTAGCAAAAAAGAAATATGAAAAATTTCAGTGAATGATCCTAAAACAGAAGTGGAATCAATTAAATTAAAGCGTCATTCATGTTAATTTTGTTAAGTGTAAAACATTTCATATTAAAATAAAAATAAAAGCTTTCTTTTCAAAATTTGAAAAGTTTTGAAAAAAATTTTTTTTTTTTAATTTCAACTGTAATATAAAATTTATAAATTAAGGTTTCATCATATTAAAGCACAAAACATTTTTGAGATGTTGACTCAATAATTTAATTATGAAATAAAAAAAGTTTTGTAAATTAACCTAATTTAAAAATACCTATAAACGATTTGTGTACTGGTTTTGTATAAGCTCTTTTGCTCATCAAAACAGTATTTAATAAATATTTATTTGTCAACGAAATTAGTGAATTAAATGTTTTTTAAGCGTTTAACAAATATTTAAACCTCACAATGTCATTGTTTTATTATCAATAAAAGTTTTAAAAAAAGAATATGATATAAACTATACTTTGAAAAAATCATTTTTAAAAAAATCTAAAGTATAGAATTCAAAAGAATAAAAAATATTAAAATGTATTAAATTATTTCCCAATGAGGAAAGAATGATGTAGCTGCACAGGATGGTTTGAGCATGAAGTCATCTGGGATAGTTTTCAAACAACAAAAATACAGTAGAAGGGATGTTAAGAACATGTGCGTATCTTGCTATTACCTTCTGCGGAACATTTTATTTTTGTTCTTTCTGTAGATATATTCATTATACTGTTGAGCATAGATTCTTGATTGGGCAGCACCATTATAAAGTAACTCGTTGTTAATAAAACTTCCCGGGCTGAAAATATAATAAGTAACAATTAACAAATAAAACAATAAATAAGCGCAGAAAATGACTAAAGTATGATAATTAATCAGTTTTAAAAGTTTATAACCTATTTGATTATAAGACAAAATTGTTTTAAGTTATTTAATTTGTAGGTAATTTGAGTCAACTAAAGACTCTTTCAATAATATGACTGTTCCATATAATGTAAAACACAACATCGTAATATCTTTACTTTGTTATTCAGCAAATAAAATAACTGCTATTGAAAGATTTTAAAGAAGCAAAACCTAGTTCCTAACAAGTAAATAGAAAATATTTGGATAATAAAACTTTCAAAGCTGGAACAATGAGTAACTACAGTGGTTTACCTCGTTTTCCACCCATCCCCCACCCCACATTGTTATCATTGTGCTATATTTACACACACTCTTTTCTATGTCATTCATGTTGACAAATTCCGCCTGTTCTTAAAATATACAAGATAAAAAAATCAAATAAATGTGAACAAAACTTGAAAACCGACATATAACCTATCCTGCGTGTCGTATAAATGATATATTTTTAGATTTAAATGAATAGGAATGAATTGGGACTACACTATAACGTCGTATAAGTGTCATCGTCATATAATCGATGCTCCATTGTAATATGATACCATCCTTTGATATGATACAGACTTACAGAATAATCGTTTTTTAATATCGGGATTTTAAAAAATCATGTGAAACTCAACTGAAATAACTGGCAAAAAAAAAACTGTTTGAAACAACGCTTGAATTTAGCACAAAATAAGCTCGTCAAAAAATAATTTCAAATTTCTCATTTTTTAAAAATATTGTATGAAAATATCGGGATTAAAAAAAACCACAATGTGATATTAGTAGCAACAACTATGAAAAAGTAGATCGAAAATAAAAAACAAAAGTGTTGTCGCACCCAAAAAGTGGCCACACTATCACTATGTAAGAGTCAAACTTACGTGTTGTAATAATAATGTATAAATAATATAATGAATTTAAAATAAAAACATAAAGAAAATTTAGAGCAATAATAGCAAGAAAAATTTAGAGCAATATACGATTGTATGGATACAAAAAAAGAGTATCAAAAACTCATTATGAAATATTGCAAGTTGTAATATTATCAGAGTTTTTAACAACCACAAGAAAATAAATTGAATTAAAACAAAAGAAAAAATAGCAGATCAATACACGGATTAATGATGGTATCAAGCGTGTTCAAAAGTGATTACTGAAATGCAAAATTCAAAATTACCATTTCGTAATATCACATCAAAATTTAATTCGATCTAATTAAAGCCAATTAAAAAACAGGGCAAATATATCACAATGATTAAATAATTCTTCTGTTACAAATCACAATTTGCATAAAGCTGTTACTCATTAAAATATAAGATTTAAAAATGGGAAAAAACACCACTTTTTTCTAATAATCGATCTTTTAAATGCTTACCATTTCGGATTTACTTTTTAGATTATCAATTTGATACTTTAGTATTAGCTGCAGTAGTTTATAATTCTAGCCGAGGTTATGATGAAATTTTTAATATTAGTCTCATGTTCTTGAAGTTTATAAAAAGTTTGGTATCTCTCTAACAAATCTGCATTAAAAAAATTCATCATACATGAAAACAAATTAGGAAGAAAAACGATGGCGCTGGTAAGGGCGGAAATGTCTTGTTAGCAAGATTTTGCGTAACTAATGAAATTTAAATTTCAGAATAGTGGAATTCAGAAAAAAATTTATAAGATTACAAGTTACTGATTAGCAGAAGTAGAATTTGAATTCCTACAAATTTAAATAAATTAGTAGGACACAAATCTGCAGGATATATAAAATCTGTAGGATATTCCTGCAAATTTTAAATGAGAAATTAAAAAAAAATTAAACAAAATCCAGTGATATATATTTAATTATAGTAATGTTAATTATGTTTAATTCTAACTGTAGCAATAAAAGAACTTTAAGACAAATTTTTTATAATAAAATTAAACATTTTTACAACGGACTGACCTACATCGCACAGGAGCTGAACAATGGGCTATTAGTGACGGTCTGCGAAACATCCCTGAGGATGATCCAAAGACATGGCATCACAATTTGTGAGACCACTTTCTCAATTTAGACATAGATCTGAAGAGGAAGGATATTTTCTCCAGATTCCTATACCTATGGTACTGCTCAGTGACTGACCACAGGACTTTCGATTCAACAGATTTTAAAACCACATTTCAAATGATAGTTATACCACAAACACCTATACTCTGATGACAGGGAACATGTTAAATAAAAAAAATATTTACTTAAAGTTATTTTCTTGCACAGAATTATTTTTAAATAAAAGAATTTTATAATGAGGAACCTGCATGCTTTTTTTTATGTCATAAAATGAAACATCATGCCATTTTATAAAGATAGACACCAATTTCAGACCGGAGCGTTAACTAGTTATTTTGTTATTAATAGTTAAAATCGCTCGATTAGCCCCTCCCCCTAAAGGTGCTAGGTTTCCCATCCGCTATGATGACGTCACCACAGTATAGTACAACCACGACTCTCATCATGATGTGAAACAGTGAAAGCATATGCTGCGCCGAGTATAAATTTGGAAAAATGACTCCAAGCAAAAACTACAAGTGTTGCATTGTAACATGTGCAATAGTTCTACGTTAAACACAGCAAATAAATTATTTTTTAGTGTACCAAAAGGAGAAAAAAAGACAAATTTGGTGCAAAGCCATAAAAACGCGATGAAAAATATACTCGCAAATTGTCTGCAACTACTGCATTATACTGATGCTAAGACCATTTTACAGTAACTTACTTAATTATAATTTAATTCTATAAGATTGTTTTTCTGATTGATAAGCTTCTCTGAATGAATAATTCATTATACTGAATTAAAATGTTTATGAAATGCTGTTCAGATCACTTTCTTTTTGTGTACAGGTTCTTTTTTCTAAAGTTAAAAAATAATTTTATTTAGAAGAAAAAATTATCAACGTTAAAATAAAAAATGATAGGGGTTTAGCATTATTTATATTTTTTCAAAAAAAAAAAAAAAAAAAAATCAAGAAAATATTTTAGAAGTTAATAATAAAAAAGAATTTTTAAAAAAAAATTGCCTAAATTCCAGGTCATATACCATTCATTCCCATTCCCTCTAATTGGGATCCAACTCATAAAATAAAAACTTTCAAAACAGTTCATAATTTTATACATAGACAAATATAAATAAAAATGAATCAGTATAAATAAATAAAAATGAATTTATTTCAAAAGTTGTTGAAAAAAAAGTAGTTTCGACATTTATTTTTTCGTTCCTCAATTTTATTTCATTATGCTTAAAGGTGCTCACAAAAATTTTCTCAAGGGGGAGGATGCAACTGATATACACTACATATATATTTAAACTATATATATATAATATAAACATGAAAGAAAAACAATTTTTAAAAAATGCTGTTCAAATTAAAATGCCTTTGTAACACATTTCTAGATAGGAAGCTTTGGTTTAACTCCTCCCGTCGCTGAGTTACTATACTTTGACGTCATAAGCAAACCCTGCCTCAATTTGTGTAACGTGATGTCAGTTTTTTAAATTCTGAATTGAATTTAGGGAGTTTTAAGATATAGGCTATTTAAAATAATCAACATTCTGCGATTACCCAAAGCATGCAGGTTCCTCATTGTGAGCAAAAATTCATCAATTTGCGGAAAAGTTCTGAAGATATGGCGAGATATATAAAAAAAAGTATATTTAACGTTAAAAGATCCAAACTTTGAACTGCTCTCCAGGCAAACTATTAGAACCTTTTTCTCCTGATTGCGGCTACCCCCCTGATTTTCAGGGTCAAAAATCTAAATTCATTGAAATAAGATATGTTTATTCAGAGAAAATACATTTTTGCATTTGATTTTATATCTCAAAATGTGGTCTGCACTAATTAATTCGCATACCTGAAATAACCCCTTTGAACCATTAAGATTGAGTCTTAGAACCTAAAGATCTGATCATTATATCAAAACTTATTCAGGGTGGTCGGCTACAATATAAGTAGCAACTTTATATTAAATATTCAGTAATTGCTAATAACTTTTTCCCCTATCTTTGAAATTTCTGTAATAAATTTTGAATAATGTAACATTTGTAAATAAAATTAACATAATGTTATAATAATCATTTTTTTTTTTTTTAAATAATGTAACCATACTATAACAGATTGATCAAATAAACTGAGAAGATATACTTTGTCAAGAGCTAAGGCTAAATGAATGACCCTGAGTGGAATTAAAATTGACATTATCAGATAAGTTTGTGTTTCTAGTTTAATATTTTAAAAAAATTTTAGTAGTGACCTACAACATTTTTATTTGTGGAACTGTATCAAGTTTAAAATAAATTTAATTACAAATAAATAAATAAATAATAAAAAGAAACTCTCAATTATTTCAGTTAAATTCTCAATTTATTTTAGTTATGACAGTGCATTGCCACTCCACCAAATTAAAAAGATAACAAAAGTAAAATAGATATGAGTTAAGAAAGAAGCACAAATAAAAATTTAAAAATTGGTAGCATACTAAAACTATATGTTAATTAAGTTGTAAAATATAAATGTTTAAACTTTAGTAGCAAATAATTAATATTTTATTTTTCTAAAAATATCTTACTATTTCCAATTATCAAGTTAAATTAATTTTACTTACTTAGAAGACATGCTGTATACGACATAATAGCACAATGTAAAGCCACCAATTAAGACAGATAAAACAATTACAATAATAAGCGCAGGAACAGGTTTAACCTAAAAATTAGGAATAAGACAGAACTAGAATTAGCTTAGAACATATAAAGCATTAGAAAATAACTAAAAATATTATATTTGTAACCCCTTGGAAAGAAATGAATGAGTCAAGCTTTTGATTAAAAGTAGATCATTCATAAATACTTTATGAAGTTTTATACACAAACTTTTAAATATTCTCAGCAGGGATTTTAAACACTACATTATTATGTTTAAATACATTAATTGTATATCATGTAATTAAATATTAAAATAGATTCAAATTTATCTAAAGTATGCTGTCAGAGTGGCGCTTCGTAATGAGTAGAACTAGGTTTGAATCCAGCAGCGGCTGGTTGATACGAATTCCGTTTACGATTCGCACTGCCCACAGCGCTGACCTAAAATATCCTCAGCGGTAGATGTATGGCTAGAACTACTTTCCCATTAGACTAACCGTGGAAGATTTTTGTGGTTTACTTCTTCATGTAAAGCAAATGTGGGTTAGTTCAAGTTAGTTCATGAAGGAAAGTTTGATCCAATGCTGGATCCATGAGCTCCCTTGACTTTGGGGTTGGGTTTTAAATTACAAGGCAACAGAATTCAACATTGATAGTTACAAACTCAGAATTGGGTTGGCTGTTTAACCCTGATTATAAAATAAAATAATGTATATTGGCAATGTCTGAATTAAAGAAACAATAAATTATACAATCAAAAATTTTATTTTCAGAGTTTTATTTCTTTCCTTATTTAAAATACTTCAAAATTTTACATATTATGTATTCATTTACATATAAACCAAAGTTTACTCAAAATTTTAATTATAAATGATAATAGTAAGCTAACAATTGTAAAAAAAAAAAATTACTTTGTATTTTTTCCAGGAGTATTTGAACTGAATAGTGAGCTTGGTAATTATCTTTAGGTGAATATTTAGTTAGACTTTCAGAAAAAGCAAAACATTTGGCTTTGTTTAAATATTCAAGCCACTCTAAACACAAATAGTAAGGTTTCAAACTTTCAGCAAACTTAAAAGAAATCTTAACTTAATCAAATTAAACAAATCTTAGAATTTAAATTAATATTAGGAAGGATATCTGTTTAAAAGGAATTTATAACCATGATTACAGGTTCAGAGTTGTAAAAGTGTACTTTCTTTAACACCATATGGTTAATGTAAAACAAATGTTGCTTTAATCGTTAAATTTTTGCAAATATTAGTAAATAAAATAGCAAATTTTATCTAAATATACTTTAGTTTTGAAATGAAAATAACACATTTAAAATGCAAATTATGAAACATACTGAGTAAGCTGTAATACTTTTATAAAAATAAAAAAAATTTCTTTAAACATTTTATGCCAAAATTTCATTTTTCTAGGTAATTTTTCAACTTTTTAGTAAAAACAGGGAGACTTGTACCTTTTATAAAAGTTTAGAAACTCGTACTAAAATAAAGGAGTCTCCCTTGGAAAATTGAGAGATTCGGTATCTGAGACTTACCATCATAAATCCCATTAAACTGTAAAATAATGGTACTGGCATTAAATTAAAGTGTCAAACTCAATTATACATATATATATTTATAAAGGAGTTAAGACACATTGGTCATACAAAAATAAATAAAAATCAATCTTTTAGATAAAAACAATAATTTGGGATAGTGAAATTATTTCGAATTGACTATGAGTAGACATACCACTTGAAGAGAACCATCAGAATACTTTTTACATGTCAAGTAAGAACATATTGCTTGACCAATTTCATCTAAAAAATAGAATGAGTCATTATTGAAAGGTACTACAATTGTGTGTTACAATACTGTACTATTTTTTTCAAGACAAGCCAATTAAATATTCTGGCTTTCTTGCACATACAGAAAACTATACTAAAATGCGTCAATAAAAAATATTCTGAATACTGTGTAGAACAGCTAATCTATGTAAACCGAGATCCTCATAGAGCCAAATTATTGAAAACTAAGTAGACTATCTGTCCATGGCTCTGTTCAGAAGGTTTCATGTCAAGCCTATAACTGATAGGTACGAATAACTGACTGTCAGTTATCAATAGCCAACCAATTACAATGAATAGAAATAGTCTATCAATTAATGGTAAAATAGATATGAAACATTCAAAAAGTGTAACAATTAAAAACAAATGTTGGAATGACAGCATTTTTACACTGGTTTTTAACACATTTGTGTAGACCAATGTGGTACGCGTACCCCCAGGGGTACGGGAACAGTTTAGAGGGGGTAGGCGTTCTTATGGGAAATATCTTGCAGAAAATTAAAATTTCGAAGAATTTTAATTAAAAACAAAGCTAGCCATGAAAATTTATGATTATGTATTTTTCTATTGGCTATTTTTCGCATAGTTAACAGTTTATAATTAGTAATCTCAACAGTTATTTGTGATTTTTAACTTTTGTGCAATTTTTTTATAGTAAAAGTTTGTAATAAATTTTACTTATTTTGATTATTTTTATAAAATATAATTTTTATCCTTCTTGAAAAATAAACTTGAGGAGCGTACTTTAACATCATTCTGGCTGTAAATGTAAAATATGTATCCAATTTTAACAGAAAAAGTTGTGAAAAAAATTTACCTTTTCCAATTATGATGATTTATTTGAAGTCACTTTTTCAGCATTCGCGGACATTAATTCGAAAAAAAGAAATTGATTATTAGACGTGGAATCGCATCTCGGACTATAATTGACCATAAGAGAACTGAATTATGATAAACTGTTATCACAGCAAAAACAATATCATCCTTCTCCCTAATGCAAATAAATTTATTAACAAAACTTTATACCTTAAAATAAAAATAAACATATTTTTGAAAAAAAATACATTTATTTTTTTATTAGGGGTACACAGCGTTACGAATGATTTAGAAGGGGTACACAAAAGTTAGAAGTTTGGGAAACACTGGTGTAGACTAAGTCAAACTATAAGTTAAGAATCTGTATTTCTACTTTGTGTATTTTAGCTTCTTTAGATCCCTTTAATCTGGGCAAAATATCATTGTACATATAATTAACCCTTGTTTCTTTTTTTGTAATATCTGTTTAACCCTCCAAGCATTTAGTCCCTAAGCAAAACTTTTACTGAAACTTTCCAGTTATACACTGCTTTCGCATTAAATAACATTGTGAAAACTAGGCTTAATGCAAAAAAACCACCAACTTAAAGTTAGGAAAACAACAGAGCTAACATTCAAAGAATGAAGAATTTAAAAGAATACTGAATGTCAAAAAATGAAACTTCAAATAAATAAATAAAAAATTAAAATAAAAAATAGAATGTTGGCTCTTATTTGCTCCAAACACATATTGCAAATTAACTCTCAAAATTAGAGTCCTGGATTTTATAACTTTCAACATTGTACAGATTCCAAACTGTGACAATTTAAAAATTATTTTTTAAATAACTACCTTTATTTTTTTTAAAAAAACTCACCTTTAAAGGTTCATTTTCTTACAATTTTCAGTTTAAATTATAGGAAAAAGCCTTTAAGTTGTTTATCCATTAATATTATTTTTATTTCTTAGTTTACTTTTCTTTAAAAAAAGTGTGCAGTCTTTTAACATGCTTTTAATTATTTTTTATAAACTACAAATTTTTCTCTTATTTTGATAACGAGAGGGAATTACCTTTTTGAAATAAACACATAAAATGGTAAACGAAGGTAATTTAAAAATTGTTTGGAATCAAATTCAGTTTAATTCATAATATTGCACATTTTGATAAATTGTTACGTTAAGTGCCATTTCAAAATTTAAAAGTGCCTTCTTCTGCGAGGAAACGCCTCACCTTTTTTTATTCCTAGGGAGAACTCTGCCGCGATAACTGTTAATGAGGTAAAATATGCATCAATCTTTTCTAAAAAAAACTCAATAAGAATAATTTTCTCAAATCATTATTGAATTACTGCTATGCAAAAGTTTTGAGGCATAAAATAAATACACTTTTAGTAAAAGGTAATCTAATTAAACATTTATTTCTTCAAATTTAAATACGTTAGTAATTTATAAAATTAGCGTTACATATTTCTTACAAAATAAGCAGAAACTACATCGACAAAAAATGACAGTTTTTTCAACATGTTTTGCTTTAGCCTTATTATTTTCAGTGTTTCATATAAGCTCTGATTAATCTATCATGTGTGCTAATATAAGAATTTTTAAAAAAATCGAAACACAGAAGTTTCAGAGATGTTAATGCACAAATTGAATTGAATCATTAAAATAAATTTAATTTTTTAAAGACAGGATTCAAAAGTGAAAAGGAAGTTATAAAATGAAGAAAAAAATAAATAATAATAAATGAGTTCGATTCTTTAAAGCATCATAGAAATGTAATTTAGAGAAATTATTTGATTTTAATAATCATTTTGGGAGGCAAAATAATAAGCGATTGAGAAGTTTCCAAAAATTAAACAGTATAAAACTGCATTATTAATGTAAATGAATTAAACATTTTAAAGACTTAAGGGGGGAAATACCTGAGATCAACCATTTGCTGAACAATTGGGGAGGGAAAAAATCTATTTGATTTAAAAAGATAAAAACTTTTAGTAATAGCAGCTACCAAAACCAAATTTTATAAGCAAGATTTTATCATCAAAACAAATTAAACATTTTAAGGAACAAATTTAAGAGGAAAAACATTTTTTTTACTCATTATTTTGTATTAACTGCTTAAATTAACAATTTTATTTACAAATATTAAGTATTTTAGTTTTGTTGTTGAATAATATTAAGTATTGTTAATATATTTAATAAGAACTTAGATTGGTAAATGTAAAAAAAATCATTTAAATAAAAAAAAAATGAAGTGTATATTTTTTTAAGAAAAAAATCATGCATTTTACAAATCCAGCTATCACCAATTAAGCTAATGTGTTTTTCTTTCCTCTCTCTCTCTCTCTTTTTTCTTGTAAAATTAGCACCTGCTACCAGTGAATAACTTTTAACAAAGAAAAGACTTAATTAAGAAATTAGTGTCCGATACTTACCTTCAATATCTTGAAAATCTTTAGTTGATAGTGAAGACAAAAGTCCTAGCAAGCAATGTCTCATTATAACCTAAAATGGTCAAAATACTAAATCAATTTATTATATTATTAATCAGAATTTTTTTATTAATAAATTTAATAAAAAATAAATAAAAAATTTTATTCAGAACATGTGCCTGATATTTTAAATTAATAACACATATTTGGCCAAAAGTAATACTAAATACTGGATTAAACTAAACAAATTATTATTACATTATGCATTACCACAAAGGAAATATACTGAAGAGAAAAATCAAGTACAGCAGGCTAACGCCAACACTTTGTAATGCATCAAAAGGATAGGTTGGATAACAAAAAAGCTAGATAAGATGAAGCTCCACTCCAAATACCTCTCTCATATAATTAAAAATGTGTGTTACATATCAAGATAAAATATTAATGAATAAAATTAATGCTTCAAAAATGCTTATCGTTTACTTATAAACTACATAAATGTGAAAAAGTTACAACAAGAAAGAGTGAAATTATACAGTTTTTACAATCAGCAAGCTGATAGGGTAGCGGATGACCACTTAATAATTTATTGTCTTTTCCTCCACTACTTCCTACATAGAGGATCAGAAACAGTTAATCGCCAAAAACAAATTGTTTTTAATTATTATTATTGGTCCAGATGGTATGGAGTCCGGATGGCTGTGAGCCTGTAAAAGCAGATTTTAGGTTGTAGGTTCTAATTCATTTTTTAATTACGATGTAGGTTTTAATTCATTTTCCTTAAAAAACTAAATCTAAGGTCTTATTAATTTTTTACAAGTCAAAATAAATTTTACCTCACTCTTATTTGTTTTGTTTTTTTTAAACTAGTTTACAAAGTTCAATAAAACTTTTTTATTATTGATTTTGTCATGCAAAAACAAGAATAGCATATTTATATAAATTATAAATAAAAATTATTATAAACTAACATTCCATTCAATAAATAAAAATCATAAATATAATTGCTTATTTTCTTATTCGATAACCTTGACTTAAAGTTCTATTTGAGAGATTCTACTGAATGCAGAATAGAATCTATTTTCAATTCAATCAGATGTGCCACTTTTTTCCTTCTCTCCCATTTAGTTAAAAACATATGTATTAATTATATGAGAGAGATAATTTAAAACATTTTAAGATAATGATGAATTCAAAATTACTGCCAAAACCTCCCTCTCTTCAAGCTGCAATTTTTACAACTCAAGTGTAATTTTACACCAATGCTTAAGAGCACTGGAATAGATCCATTATTAGCATTTTTTTATAAAAATAATACTGTCAAAAATAAAGCTAACTTGGCATTATTAACATTAAATTTAAATAATTTGGCCAACAAATCAATCATCAAAAAGACTGTTAGAACGTAGAAGACTGTACAAAGACTGTCAAAACACTTTAGTGATTAAAAAAAAAAAAAAAAAAAAAAAAAAAGAGATTAAAAATATATTATGATACATAGTAACATAACCTTAAATAATAGCTAATTACATGATTTAACTGAATAAAAATGTTATGAGTTATATTGATAAAGAAAGGAAAAGAATAGAAATAATTGAATTTGCTATTTAAAAATAGAATAAAAACTAATTAATTTATTTATTTAAAGCGGGACAGTAATTAATTAAATATGAAAAATGAATTTTATATAAAAATAAATTCAAAAGTTAGGAAATATGTAATTCCTTTAATGGCATGGCAGGCTCATTTCTAATATTTATCTCTATTGTGGTCTTTTCTTTAAATAATTTTTCATTAGTTTTCAATGCTTAAAGTGTTATTTTTAAATTGAGGAAAATCAGTTTCAACTACACTTTGGAGGATAAGTCAGTTTTTTGACAATGATATAAATTATATTGTTTGAGACAGACGCTTTTCAAGCCAGATTGCATTTGGCTGTGAAATACACCTTTGAATATGAATGGCTATATATGAATATGAATGGCTATATGAATATATGAATTATATTTATATGAATATATATTTATATATGAATGGCTGTGAAATACACCTTTAAGCATGCAGGGTATAGTCTAACTTAATATATAAATTTAGACACAGCAAAGTGATACCATGTTACATTATTTGTGAATCACACATCTTAAAGATCAGTTTTCACTTGTTATATCATTTTATTTTACTAATTCTATTTAATTATGTTTCACTTATCACAAATTATCATTATATATATTGTAAGAAGAATGAAAATGTGGCAAATATGATAACAGACCAGATCCAACCTAAAATACACAAATAGGTAATAATAAAATTAGGAGAATTGCATCCTTAATTAAAACTACCAAAACATTATTACATAGCAAGTAATAATCACATGATACAGAAAAAGGAATAACTTTTTTAACTCTGTAAAATAATTTTTAATTACACGAAGTACTCTTCTATTTGAATGACAGCTTTTTCAATAGTGATTGCACCACAAATATCCTTTATATATATATAAAGAGAATTCTAAAACATTTTAAAAAGTAAAAAAACAAACAAATTACTCAAAAATGTTATTATCAGGGGTGATTGTGGGCCCAACTCAAAAATCCTGAAACTTTCTTGTGTAAAATCGTTCAAAAAATTAATATCTTTATAAATTTAAATCACTGAAATTTTCAAAACATGATATTCTAAATGAATTATATGCAGTATAATTTAAATGAATAATTATGTGTAAATTTACTTTTATCTCTATGCACATTTATTATTCTACCAGAAAAAAATATTTACAAATAAAAGAGATGCCAAGCATAAATTCTATTTCTAATATTTTTAAATAAAATATACACGAATTTATATATAAATGTGATCGATGATTTCTTGAAACTTCTGGACTTTGGATTTCCAGAAACTTTCAGATGGCAATTACTGAAAAATCCAGAAATCCGGATTTTTTCCGGAGCACAATCACCCCTGTATTATTTAATTAAAAACTTTTTTATTCAATAGATTTAAGCAATTTTTAGTAAAATTATTTTGAATATTATAAATAACTTTTTCGTATAATTAACATAAAAGTATTAATTATCTGTATAATAATTACTATATATTCAGTCGAACCCCGTAATAGTGAACTGTTTGAGGACTGAGCAATAAGCCCATTATAAACGGTGGTTCACCATGTCGAAATTTCATGAAAAATTATTTTATAGCATATGCTAATAATATTGTCGGAAATATTAATTACAGTAGCACATAATTAATTTATAAATTAACTGATTAAATAGATAATAAAACAAACATTAAAAAGAAAAATAATGAATTAATTTTTACATTTTACTGAAAAAATTTATGATTTTAGATTGACCGAGGATTCGATTTTAAGAAGAGTTCTCCAATTTTCGTATCAACACTTAATAAAGAGTCCAGTATTTTCTAAACCTAATTTTCTGCAGGAAACAAAATTGAAATATTTAATGCTGATTGATTTCACTACTGAGATAAAAGTAGCCAAAATTTCTTGTTCTTCTTCCATATATATAGGGGGAGAAGAAAGGACAGAAGAGAGACATGTTGTTTAACAACTTGTTCGCTCAAGTTTAAAAGCAAAGAACATGAAGGAGTAAGATTTAACACTTTTTATAGAAAACCTAATTTAAAGAAACGTAAATAAAGATTACAATAGTATATGATTCATTTGTAAATTAACTGATTAAATATATAATAAGTCAAATATTAAAAAGAAAAATAATCAAATAATTTTTACATTCTATGGAAGAAATTTACCGATTTTCAATTGATCGATAATTCGACATAAAGTAGAGCTCCCCACTTTTTTTATCAACAATTAATAAAGAATCAAGTATTTTCTAGTTCTCATTGTCTGCAGAAAAGAAGACAAAATATGTAATACCGCTTTCACTTTCAAAACAAAAGTGCTGAATTTTTTTTTTTCTTGTTCTTCTTCAACATAGAGGGGAGGGAAAGAAAAGAAAAGGGATATGGTGTTGAAAAACTATTTCACCCAGATTTAAAAGTGAAGAGCATACAAGAATAAGATTTTACACAATTTAACCCCTTCCCTATTATTCCTGCTAATATTACGGGGTGAGCTTTTGTCTTCTATTTCTTATGCCTGTGATATTTCTGAGCAAGAGCATTAAAAAAAATGCACCAAAAAGCTTTAAATATATCCATCTCTTAAGCAGGGAATTATTTTATTTCTTATTTTACACACCAGGTCGCTGCAGCAGAATATTTTTAATGTAACTGGAGATAGTTTATTTTAAATTTACATCTCATGTTTTGAAATTTATCCTGAAGAACTAAAATAACAGTCCACAATAATTGAGCTTCCAATTTTCAGCTGCCTGCTATAAATGTATAAATTAATAACAATCAAATAGAAGTTCAGAAGGGACCATAAGAAAAAGTTCACTACAACCAAATGTTTACTATATCACAGGTATATTATAGCAGGATTTGACTGAATAGTTAAAAATATTTTCGACATAGTTAATGCTTTGAAAAATACTGTAATGTTTTGAAAGATAATGAGAATAACTTTGACTTACTTTACACTTTTTTTGAAGTGAACTCATTTTCTTTTCATCACAAGGAGCAATATTAAGAGGATACTGAAATTTGCTAATTTTTTCCCATGCATATGTATTCTTTTCTACTTCCAATGCAGCTAAAATTACTTCACATCGAAATATGTCACAAAAATTTGCTAAGCACACAGCATCTTCAATCTGAAATGAAGAAATTTTATATAGAAATCATTAATATTAAAAAATAAAATATAAAATAATTAAAAATAATGAGTTAATATTAGCATTGGAACAAAGCCCTGAATAACAAAGCTTCGGTCAACAATAGCTTGAGCTTTGACTGCTGTAGATATTAAGCTTCAGCAAAATTCCTGATTTTTTATATTTAACAGCCAAATGATTTGATAAAATATATTAGGAGCAATATTATTTTAAAAAATAATATAGCTAAAATAGTAGATATTTCTAAGTGAAATATTTGAAAAGTGATTAGTTAATCACTACAAACTAATCACTGAACCAATAAAATTATGATTATTTTTGTTTAAGCTAAACATCCTAAAATTTTAAAAACAAGGAGATAGTTTATCAGTTAGATATCAAATGAAAAGTAAATCAGTTTAGATCAGAATACATTTAAAAAAAACATATTGCATGTTTCTTTGGGCAGAACAAGTCTTTTTTTCAATATTAATAAACACTAACAAAGTATTTAACAAGTTTAAATATATTTAAAGTATTTAAATAAAACTAAATTAATATAATTGAAATATGTTTATTAGCAGCAAATTATTTTACATACAGCTAATAAAAATATATAATCAAACAGTTAATGCTAATCTGACCTTTTTTTAGTTTAATATTACTTTTATTTTATGAGTAATATTAAACTTTTAAAGACTCTTAACGTTATTTATTTATTAGTCAATTTAGAAATATAATAATTTACCCTTTCATTATTCTTTGGGTAAAACCTTAATTATCAATGAAATCATATCCTAAAGAATACATACACAAAATTATTTTCAACTTAATGATTTATTTAAAAAAAATAAATAAATAAATAAAAAAGTGATTTAATTTGCGATTTTAATCATGATATAAAAAAGTGCAAATCATGCCAACCCTAACAATGAACATACAATAAATGTATATATAATACATACATAAATTTATTATATTCCATATGTTTCAATATTCTTAATTTCATTCAATATTTTCAGGATCATATGAAGTAAGGTTAATTGATCTTATATATAATAGGAAGATAACAAATATAAAAATCATTTTATAGCATGACAATTATTAACCTAGAAAACATTTTATTATAAGACAGTAACTAACCTAGAATAAATTTCACGACTTTAATTATCTAGAATAAATATCCGGTGTCTCCCCAGACCTTTGGCACAATTAAAGTTGCTTTTTTTCTCTTTACCATGGACCAGGAGTTGATGGCAATGAAAGAGTCAACTTCTTGGCCAGGTCTGCTGTTGAGGAAGGTGTGTGTCTTTGTGGGAGTCTCACATTTAGCAAGATTTCATTCCTTGTGAAAATAGTACTAAACACTCTTATGAGAACTTCTCCCAACCAACTCCCTCCAACCTCCAAACTGCTTACTAGCACTTCAGCTCTTCATGAGTGGTCATGAGTCATAATAGAACCCTCACTTGTCAGCAGGGTCAAAAGACCTTCGAAGAGTGCCACTGGTGTTCTGCTGACATGACCTTTCCCTATCAATATAGTTTTAGTTTGTTTGGGTATTACCAAAGATGAAATCTTCCGAGACCCACAACTGTTTTTAGACTTTTTTTTTTTTTTTTTTTGAATTCATAGGGATGGCTAACATCTTTTCTAAAACTGCTATACTTTTAGTAATAATAAACTTTGGCAAACGAAATTAAAAAAATTATTAAAATAAAAATGATATCTAAATCATGTTTGACAAGCTTATAAAAACCAATACTGTTCACATTTTTTATAATGAGTATGAAATATGAAAGAAAAACTATATTGTTGGAAAAATGAATAAAGAAAAAGATATAAACTTTATTTGTAAATATTTCTAAAACATGTAACTATCTATGAAATATTTTTCAAAGCATAATTTATAAGCTTATAATTTTACCTTATATAAAAGTAGTTTTTGTAAATTTCTAAGTCTTCTCAAGTATTTAATTTTTTTTTTTTTTTTTTTTGCTTCAGAAACAAAAAAAGAAAGAAAGGAAGGAAGCATAAAACGTTCATTAAAAAAATTTAAAAAAAGTAAAAGTATCAACAGACAAATAAAAACAGAAAGTATAAATGACAAATTCAATAAAAAACAAAATCACAATGTTTTTGAAAATTACTATATTTAAGTGTAAAAAATAGAAAAGTAATTAAATTTATTATTAAATTTAAAACTATTTTAAACCTTCGATAATTTATATTTTATAACTTGAAAATAATATTTCAGAAATAAATTTTAAAAGCGATTTCTTAAATTGGACAATTCTATAGTAAAGTCTAGCATGTGCCAAATATGAATCTTATGTGTATAGTAAAGACGCAAAAAAATTTTTACCAAATATGGATAAATATAAATAGTTTTATTCTATAAAATTCCTTAAGCTGTACCACAAATAATTTGATAATTTATAATTCCTTACATATAAAGTACAATTGGAAATGGTATAATTTTAAAATATTACCTCAGTATTTAAAAAAGGGAAATAATGAAGGGAAAAAAATTTTAACTGTATAATTAAAATATTTTGATTTGACCAAGGCAAATAATAATTTTTAAAAAAAAACAATATTTTCAAAAGACAAGAAATTATAATTTCTTAGTTATAATAATATAGATAATCAGTTACTGAATCTTCAAATATTTTAAACTTTTCTTTGTTTGGACTTTTTAATTTTAACCTAATCTGTATTATAAACAGGTATCAGCCAACTAATTTAAAGCAACTGCCCACTTATAGCAGTGAAACAGTTGTGTGACCATTATTTACTTTATATCAGGGATTTTTAAAGTCTGATATATGGCACCTAAGGGTGACATTTATCAGACTTTAAATGGTCCCATCGAGGCACCACTCGATGGGTACCATTGAGTGAGATGAGGGCTGTCATGAGTCAAGTTCATAATTATTTCCTTAATAGTAATCTGTTGCTATTAAGAAAAGGTTTTTCAGGTTAAGTTGGAAGACATTTGGGTGCATGGAAGATATGAATATCCTTCAAATGAAAAAGCTGGGGCCTAATTTATATTATAAACAGGCATCAGCCTAATTATAATATAAATTAGGCCTCATAGCTATGAGGCCTAATTTATATTATAAAGCTCATTCAGTTTGTTATTTCATACTTGTGGGAAGTTAAGTTTTAAGTAGCTATTGCTATAAAAAGCAAATATCTTATATTGATAGTACTTTTTATACATCATTATGTAATTCATTTTTACTTAGATTAAACTAGAGTGGATAATAAGGAGAATTGCACTATTGGTTATGCTAATATTCTTAAGACCTATTTCAAAATGAAAAACATATTAAACCAGAAGTAAATGTATGACTGGTGTGTTAATAGGCAGTTCCAAATCTTGTAAGGATTCCGCAACTTGGAAAAAGTTTAGGAATGTCTAATAAGTAACTTATTTTATATAATAAAACCAGGCATGTGATCCAATCTAAGACAAAAATACTGGAAAAACAATGATCATAATTCCTCACCATTTTAAAAGATTGATAAATTTTGCCACAAATTTCTAGGTCTATACAGTATTTGTTTCTTCATGAAAAACAAAACTTTTTTTTCTTCCGAAATTAATAAATTTAGGGAAAGTATGGAAAAATCAAAATATTTAATCAAACATACTGTAGAAAAATATAGCTTAAATTAAAAGCAGAAACTTATAATTCCAGACAGTTTTCAAATTCAGATCTTTATATTTAAACAATTTTTAATTACAAAACATTAGAAATAAATGACAATGACATTTATTTTACACTGTAAGAGATATATAATTGCTTCATCTATAAATAAAACAGACATAACATATTTTAACCCTCTGAAGGTTGAAACTGTGGGCAAAATAGTATTGAGATTTCCCTGCTACCTACTACTTTCTCAAATGTGAAAACTGGTATTTTTATTTGAAAAAACCCACAGTTAAAGGTCAGGAAAGAGCTGGGATTAAAACTCAGAAGGTTAAATCTAGTGCAAAATATTTTCAATAAAAAACTCAAGTACAGTCAGCAAAAAAAAAAAAAGATATCACCCTGAATAATTTTCGTTCTAATGATCGGATTTTCACGAACTAAGTGTCAATCTTGATGGTTCCTGGGGGTGACCTCAAATATGCTAATTAGTTAGTGCTAACTATTAATTAAGTTACGAAATCAGACACAAAAACGTACTTTCTCTGAATAAACATATATTTTTTTTACATATTAGGATTTCTTATCTTCAAAATATAGGGGGGAAGCCGCAATCTGGGAAATGTGGTCCCCATAGTTTGGTCAGGAGAGTGATTCAAAGTTTGGACCCCTTAATGTTAATTTCACTTTTTGCGTTTTCAGTCATATTTTAAAAACTAATGAAGCAATTCAAAAAAATATTGCAACAACTCATAAAACGCATTTACCCAAAGATAATTTCATGAAAAAAATAATTTTTAATAATTATTAATTATTTTTTATTATTTAATTAAAGAGAGGATGAAAAAATTTTGAATTATAAGGTATGGATTTTTTTATATCATATTAATCTACATGCTTTTCAATTGAAAAATCTAAAGTTTCAACTGTTTTTATTTATTAGGAGATGACAAAAATTAAAATTAATTATTTAAAAAAAAAAATAATTTGGCGACAATGAAAAAATTATTAAATGGGGCGATTAATATTAAAATGTGATAACCTTACGAAGAACTTGATTTAGCGCGCGTGGCGTAAAATTTCATTCATATTTTTTTCGCTAATAATCGTTTGCTAATCTTTTTTTTTTTTTTTTAAACTATAAAATACAATGTTTCTTTTTTAGCCCTCTAAAAATCTATTTGAAATTAAGTAAAGAAATTTGAATAAAACATTTTATTGAATAAAAGACATTTTATTCAACGAATGTCGAGTTTTATAAAAGCATGCTTTTGATAGAATATGATTATACACCAGATTGTGCTTATTTAATGTGATTATTTTTTAGTTTTTTTTCTCGATAACTGATACAATTACAATAATATACATATGTATGAATAGACTTGGAATAAAATATTTATCAGTTTCTTGTATATATTTTTTATAAATATTAATAAAAATACGTAGTAAACATATTTAAGCATATCTCACATCATCGCAAATTTCTCAACATCTTATATATCGTGTTAATCTTAAAAGTAATTTTTTAATCACCTGTCCGGAAGTGTTTCGCAGAACTATTTTACCAACTATATAATTAAATTTTAGCATTTTTAAAAATTTTATTCTTTACCCTACTATATTTATTATATCTTCATTAATATACTAACCAATTTTTTTAGTACTTTAATTTTGATTTTCTTTAAAGTAAAGTTCCTTTTAACATTATAGTCAAGTTTTTTTTAAAAAGAATTATTGTCTGCTAGCTAAGAATAAAGCCTTGTTAAGAAATTAAAAACACTCTGCTGTTTAAAATTATTTAATGCAAAACAGTTGACTAAGCAATTTTTTTTTTTCAAAAAAAGAATATAAATAATTGTCTTTTTTGTTTTGTTTCTTCTGACTTCAACATAGATTATCTAAAATAGTGTCCATGTTTTATAAGTCACTACCAAGAGTATAAAGGTACCGAACATAAAAAGCTGTCAAATACGTAGGCAAAACTTTTAAGCGTCTTAAAATATCTCAGTATCTTAAATGATTCTTTCTTTATGATTCCATGATTTTTTTCCGGATAATATACTAAACTATTTTGTTAAATTTTTTACTTTAGCACGATTCCCAAGATATTATTGTAGTATAATTTGTTATCAGGAACAATGTCTTATTTTGTTTAGCAGGAAACACTAAAAATTGAAATTTGTAAGAAGTTTCCGAAGCCGTGCGAATTTTAGAATCATCTGATTTAAAAAAATGCAATAAAAAATACCTAAATTTCTGAACTTATTTTGATTAAAAACAAAAAAATAATAAAAAACCTGGCAAAAAGGCTAACATACTTTTTACAGAACTGTGAAAACCAGTTTTTCCTATATTTCGTCAAAAGAGGATAAGAATGATATTGCTCCAAGGGACCTACTCAATAATTTCGCTATTTCCAGAATGAAATCTGTTTGATCGAAACATATTTCTTTGAAAATTAAAACGGGGAAAAAATGAACTTTTATTATTTATCTAAGCTTATTCCATTCATTTAATGATAGCGGTATCAAGGTTAAGGATATGCGATGGAAGCTCCGTTTACTAATATACTATAAATGCGTTAAATCATGTTGCTTGAATAATTTATTTTAAGCATATTATTTAATAATTTTAAGCAAATAAGGGTGTAAAAATAAACTAGATCAAAATACTCCGAAAGTATACCCTAAAATATTTATAGAATAAACTTTGGAATCTATATATACAAAATACCTTTTCAAACAACTTCGAGTAGGACGGAAACGCTAACTTGTTTAAAATAGTTGTCCTTGTAACTATTTAATCTCGATTTCTGGTGCTAGGGGACATTCCATTTTCACATTCGACTTTTGAAATTTCAATTGTAAACGGAATTTTTTTATGTCCTTAAATTAAAATGTTACGGCTTGCAGCAAAAAAAAATTGTACTGCATTGATTTTTTTTACAAAATAGCGAATTATTATTTTTTTAATCTAAGAACCTGTGCCTATAACTTAAGTAAAAGTTATTTTAATATCGAGTGAAATAATTTGATATGTTGTGTAACTAAATAGATAATCCCAAGAAATTGAAACGAAAATATAAAAACTTCATTGATTTAAAAATTAATAGATGATGATAAAAATAGACATGTTTTGAGCACAATAATAAAAGTCACAAGTTATTCAAGCTTGACAATTTTTGAGAATGGGTGAATATATTTCAACGCTCGAAACATGTTGACTTTTACTTCCCTCTTCATATTTTTTGAAGCCAGTTTAGTTTTTATCATCAATTATACTGTTTTACATTTGGGTCTTGATCATTATTTTGATATGGATTTTACACTCGTTAAAGTAAAAATATGCCTTTTCATATTTCAACAGGATTTATGTGGTCTTTAAAAACATAAGAGCATCAATATTGTAAAAGTTAAACTTGATTTAAAATTAAAATTTTGAGACCAGATATTTTGAGTTAATGAAATTAAATATTTTATCTTTTAAGTTTTCGTGCCCCCCTTTCAGTATCTTAAAGGCGTTACAAGCTCTGTTTAAAAAAGAGAGTATCATATCAGATATATATAAGAAAACAAAAATAATCATACTATCAGTATTTGGTGATAAATGTAGCTTATCGTAATTGAAGAATATGCTGTGCGATATTTTATGGTGAATTTGCGAACGTAAGTTTCTAAATGTATCGAAGCATAAGGATGCTATGTGCTAATCATTTTTATCTAAACAAAACCTTGTAATCTAAATATCTAGCAGAATGAAGCGATTTTTGAAACAATGAATCATACTATATGCAACATATTATTTCAATATCTTATTCTTAAACATAACATATTTCAATGCTTTTAAAATACCACTAAACATTCAGCAATTCCTTGAGTTATAGGAAAAAGAAATATCGTAAATTATAGAAAAACTTGTGAATGTGCATTAGAATTACTATACAATATACATTTTATTTTTCAAGCACTTTTTTTTTTCTTCAAACTTTCTTGCCTAGAAGACTCGATTAAAGTTGTAAAAGTGATTATCCCTAAAATTTTGTATTTAGCCATAATAAGTTATGTTAATTTGATTTTAGTATTAAATCCTCGAATAAATATAGCAAAAACAACATAATCTAAATAATATCAGATAAAAAGTTCATGTATTTAAATTCTAAAACTTAGAAAATCATAAATAATTTATAATCGATTCAAATTCTTTTGAAGGGAGATTAAAATAAAAAAAACTTTGCTTTTTTGGACAGAAATCAGCTTAAAAATTGTCTATTGCCTAGAAACTTCGAGATATTTTCTATTAACTATTAATTAAACCTCTCTGAGTAATCACAGAACATTATTTAAATTTTTTTTTCCAGTCAGAGCTTGGTTGCTTAGCAACCTAGTAAAATCAAGCATTCTTCTTTTGAATTAGTCAATGGGTTATCTTAAAATATTCATTTGCGCTGGCGACTTTTTTTGGCGGTTTTCTGGACTATCACCAAATATATAAACCTTTGTTGCGACCCTATTTACCACCCATTTTTTTCAAACTTTTGTCTACCCCCCCCCCCCCCCCCAATTCAAGTATCTGGATTCCAAATATGTAAAAAAAAAATATATGTTTATTCAGAGAAAGTACGTTTTTGTGTCTGATTTCATAACTTTATTAATAGTTAGCACTAACTAATTAGCATATTTGAGGTCACCCCCAGGAACCATTAAGATTGACACTTAGTTCGTGAAAATCCGATCATTAGAACGAAAATTATTCAGGGTGATATCTTTTTTTTTTTTTTTTTGCTGACTGTACATAATTAACTTATTATTCAGTGCTGATTTTTAATTTAATACAATTAGTACTTATTCTGCACAGGATTATTTAAATAATATACCTCATTATCCATATGTTCAGAATCCCAGTGTTCCGTAAGTGTTATCTCTGACGGAAATATCTGTCCACAGTAAGGGCAAATCCACTGTCCATCTTGAAAGTGAAACTGTATATCAGGCCACCACAAAATATCACGATCATTGTGGAAAGGGCAAGTTAAAGGAAAATTGAGCTTGTATCGGTTGAGCACAGGAGAAATTCTCTAAGGAAAGAGAATAATATGGAATATAATTAATTTTTACATACATCTTTTGATATTATTATAAAAAAAATATATGAATAACAAGGATTGGCTAGTTTGAACCAGGGTTAAAACCAAACAGCTTTTTTTTAATAAGTAAATTTCTTATTTATATAACTTTCAGTTGGAATAAAACCAAATGAAAATAGATGAAGTCTTTCCAAATTTTTTAGGATTTTAAGTTTAATTGTTAAGGAGAACTTGTAATACTTCAAATAAACATAAATGTGCAACATGTAAATGTTAATGTAAAATTGTGTTCCCAAAAAAAAAAAAAAAAAAATTTTGTCAGATAAATTAATTGCTTAAATTACAGCAAACTTAAGATGAAATCATGATGTTTCTTCAAAATGCTTAAAATGAAATTGACTATCACTAATTTAATGTTTTCTGTTAATTTTTAAAATTAGTTATTTCTTGTAATTATTAAGAGTGTTACAGTCTCTCAATTTTTACTTCTTACCTACTTTTAAAAGATGCATAACGATTGCTACAGTGAAAAGTATAAATGAGAATGAGGTGCTCTTTGAAAATTTTATTTTTTCATTTTAAGTTTAGAATTATTTTTTGCTAAAAGGGTAAAAAAATTTGCATTGTATATATGCAATGTGTTTTTATTCCTTTTTATAATAGTTTCAAATAGCAATTTTTATACTAAATAAAAATAAAAAACAGTTCAAGAAAAAATATTCAAAATTCACGAAAAATATTTTTAAAGTTTTTTTTTCTTTCTTATTTATTTAATGTAACAGTACATCATTAAGAATAAAGTTATACGATAAAATATTATGTTAAAATAAATGTCAAAATGTGAAATGACCATTATATTAAAGACAAAAAAGAGTAATATGCTCTTCGTTTTCCAACCATTATAACTAAAACATACTTTTGCTGTTAAATGAGTTTATATTTATACACCCATGGGTTAAAATTTATGTTTCCTTTTCATCATTCTGTTAATTTTAAATATTTTTTAATTAAAAAAATGTAAACTGGTTAATATCAATCACACCTTTATATAAAAATTTGTACTGATTCAATAAAAGAAAAATTCATTTGTACAATTAATTGGCGCAAATGTAATAAAATGTATACTGCTAAATAATGATATAATAAATTAATAATGCATATATATTGACTATAAAGGGGAAACTTCCTTTTTACATGTACTACTAAAATAACTAGATATTAAATGCTTATTTGCATGTTAAAGTAATAAACTAGCATATTTAAAATCATTATGGCCATTCATTTTTGTATATTTATGGAACAAAAGTAAATGTTTTTGAATTCTTTATTTAATTCATTAATCAATAGCTATTAAAGATATGTAAGGAATGATTTTTAAAGGTTTAGTTACCTTTCATTTGGAGCTTAAAATATTATTTAATCATTTGTTTAAAAAAAAAAATCAAAAAATAATTAGAAACAAAAAAAACTTGGGTTTAGGCAGATTTATTGGGGTTTTTGGAAGAAAAAAAAATGTTTTTTGTCAACCCTGTCAATAACATAGTTAGGCAGAGCACATCAAGCCCAGAAAAGACTACTGTAGAAATGTTTCTAAAATCCTGAACATTTAATTTTAATGAGTACAACTAAATTGCCCTTTTCAGGTTATTTTATTAAGTTTTGTAGCAATAAGACCATTTTTAAATAGAAAACAAACCAAAGTACACTTTACAGGTTATTAAAATGAGTTTTAAAGCTACAGGTCTTAAAAAAATTAGATAAAACATAACTGTGAAATTGAAATTAACTATATGTGTAATTTCAATGACTTCTAAAACGCTTTAAAAAAAATTTTATTGATGAACTATACAAATGGAATTAACTAGATCTTGGAAAAAAATTAGATCTTGAAAAAAAAATTATAAAAATAAATCTTTACGAAAAAAACTATGCTGGAAACACTCAGAAGAGAATTCTTAAAATATATATTTTTAAGGATTATTTATTTATTTATTTATTCTTATCTTGTCAATGTATTATATGCCCAACTTTGATTACTAATGTATTATTGTAATTTCAAAGTACAACAGTAATGCTTAAATACTGATTTAAGCTGTGAATTATATAACGATCATTAATTTAAAATATATATTCAATTGTCTTACTAACGTAATACAATAACTTTTTCAATTTTAAAATCATGCCTAAGCAGTTCCTTAAATAAATTAATTATGTGTAGTTAATTATGTCATTACAATTTATATACAGCTAAGTAAATTATATTTGTGTCCAAAATGTCTAATTAAGATGACAAATCCTTTTGACACTGTGGAAATAACATTCAACAAAACAAAAAATACATTTTAAGAACTAAGCAAGAAGTTGAGCCCTTGAGGAATTAGTTATATATTTGTAAATTTGTTAATACATTAAACATAAAAAGTATACACAGAACAACATGCATAAAATTTGTAAGAGTACATAATTTTTTTTTTTTTTCCTTTGTCAATAATTCACTGGAAAGTTTTATTTGATATGATTTTAAAAGCACAAAGTTTAGGAAAACAGGAACAGTGATTTTAATTAGTTTTAAAGCTATTTGGAAAGCAATGGAAGCATAACTAGATCTATTTGGAGATATTAAGATTCCAGGTGAAAATATTATATAAGATTTTTTTTTAAATTCAGTTTAAATAAATTAACAATTATGTAGAAAATTAGAAAATATATGGTTATATATGTGTTTCCACTTTAAAAGGAAAGGTACAGGAAAAAACGAGACATCATTTATGAACAGCCCTTACTATCAAATGTCAAAAGTTAGGAAACTAAGTATTTTTTTAAATAAATTCTTACTGCAAATTTTTTGGAAAAAAAATTCTATTCTGCTTTATAAAATATTTTTGCTTCATCCAAAGAGAAATGTTTATTTATTTACAATTTGAATTTGGCTGTTCTCAATAATAATGTAGAAGCCCTTTTTTGGCTAACAACTTAACTAACAAATAAATAGAGATATTAATTTTTTTGCCAGATATGCCAAGATCAGTGGATGAAAACATAAAAGCTATATATTTTTGTAGTTAAATACTTTAGTACAAATAATATTAACTACAACTATTTTTTTTTTAAAAAAAGTAGTGATTACAATCTATTTTTGAAACGTAGTATTTTCACTACTTTTAGGTGACAAATTTTGTTGGAGAACTTAATTTACACCCATATTCAAAATGGTTTCAATTAAAAAAATTGACTTATGAGGAATAATTAAAAATTATTTATTAATGTTTACATGAGACAGTTTGTTATACAAACCATTCTTTACAACTTCTTTTAAGCTTTTTTAAAATTCCATGCAATTTCATGATATCTAGTGTTTCCTAAATTAAACTTCTCGACCATCAAGTCTTCTCTTAGTATGAGTATACAATGTAAAAAAAAAAAAAAAAAAAAAAAAAAAAAAAAAAAAAAAACAGATCACCCTGAATAACTTTTGATCTAATGATCAGATCTTCACGTTTTAGGACTCATTCTTAATGACTCAAAGGGGTGACTTCAGCTATGCTAAATGTATGAATGATCTAGGCGAATAGCATTTGCGCTATTAGGTAATACCGATTCTTTTTTCATAATAATAATTAGGTCTGCTAATCTTTTTTGAAAAGCTAGTGGCGTTGTTTCATTACTAAACTAATGTTAAAAGCAGTTGTCAGGAATTGCTACACTACAAACTAAGAAAAGAGTGTCCACTACAGTAGTTTCGCTACATGTAGAGCGCTTGTTCTGACCACTTATCAAGGTATTACAACTAATAAAATGTATATTGTATGTATACATAAAATGTATATATGCACTTATTAATAGTATATATAAAGCAGTGATTTTGAGAGAAAAATTTAAAATTAATAAAAATTTAAGTCCACACATACCTTATTTATAATTAAACGAACCAATCTTGACTTAATTCTAGAACATTTGAAGATACTTTTAGGTGGCGAATTTCCTCCAATATAATACAAGATCATCAGTATAAATATCTAAAATAAATAGACAGTATTAAAGAACTATCACATAGCTGCATATAAATTTTAAGAAATTAATGTTCTTAAAACATTCTTATAATGTATTACTTAATTATAAAAAAATTAAAACTAATTAGATAAAAAATTAAAACTAATTAGATAAAAAATTAAAACTAATTAGATAAAAAATTAAAACTAATTAGATAAAAAATTAAAACTAATAGAATTTGGAAACTGTTATATGGTTGCTACTGTTTAAAATGCATTAAAATTTGTAATTAGGAGCACACTTTCTTTTCTGCCAACACATTTGAACACATAAGGCTAAGAAAAAGAGCCTTGGCAGTAAATTAAATAAATTAGTAGCCAATACATGGATCACTTAACTTTCCTTGGCAAAAACTATGCTAACGTTTAGATGAAACTTGCATTTTTTATTTCTTATCAGACGGAGAGGTCTTGAAGGGTTCAACCTTGCAGCTCCACCCTCCGAGCTATTTTCTAAATTTATTATTTTAATAATGCATATGTACATAAAAAAATTTAACATTTCTCTTTACCTTGGAGCTCCATATATTTTGAAATTGAACATTTGTTTGTTAATCATGATTTGATTCTTCATTTAAACAGTCTATGATGTTTAATGTATAATTGCTGGCCTGTATCACTCTCGAATAAAATACCAACAATTGGAAATACATCAATCAACTTCTTCTTTTTCAATTAATGGGAAATACATCAACTTTTTCATTCAAAAAAATTTTTATGATGATTTAGCATCTATATTTTTTATGATATACCAGGATACTTGCATATAATCTTTACATTTTTATTTCAAGATTTGTAACTAAAGAAGAACTTGAGCCACTGCTATTTCATCTAATTTTATAACTTATATTTACTTGAAAACTCACATTAATGAGGAGCCACAACTGTATCCAAAATGACATTTATAGTAATCAGGGTCTAAGTGTGTCAAGGCTACACAATGTCGAAGAATGCGATAGTAAGTTACTAGTTTTGTGCACTTTTCATTACTAGCCATAAAAATATATTATCATATTTTTCTCAGTAATCTGAAGTAATTTCTTTTCAAATATCTTTTACTTAAACAATATAATGTTTTAAGATAAATTTTTTATCAGAAGTCTAATGAGTTGAAATAAAATAAAAATACCATGTCACCAAAGTTCATAATCTAAATTATGGTAAAAACCATCATGAGTCAAAAACTTGTAAACCCCGATACCTAATGAGCCATAGTATCTATGACTACAAGTATCAGCTTTTACATTCATAACAGTAAGTTTTTTTTAATGATTTCTTAAGCAGATATAGAATCTAAAAACTCTAATAAAAGTTTTATTATTTATTTTTAAAATTTTCAGAAATACCTAAAATAAACATAAGCAGTAGCAAACTTTTAAATATTTATTATTAAAATCAACATCTATGCACAGTTTATAAAGGCTATGAATGTAATAAAAAAATTCAGATTTGAAAAATGAATAAGACTATATTTTACATTTGCACCAAAACCTTGAAACAATAAAAAATTCAGAAAAAGAATGTATCAACAAATTACCTACTGAATGATTATTAATTTTTTAAATTGTAACAGCTCATGTTAATAAATATTTTCTCTATTTGCTTTTATATAATATGTGTGGCATGCAGAGCTCATTCTAGGCAGAAAAAAGGGCATTCTTATTCTAAAAAGGCAATAATTTCTTTCTATGGGAAAAACACGTTCTATTAAAAAACATAGTCAATTAGTAAAAGATTTTTTTTTTTTTTTACTTTATTAAAAATAGCAAAGCAATCATATTAATTACTAATTTTTATTAATAAATTAACATATATATTGAGTTAATGGGCTAATTAGCTTAGTAATTTATTTAAAATGCATGTATATATTAATAAAATAATAAATGTATGTTTTTAGGTGTCTGTAGTTATGATTTAATAATTAAAATGATTAATAATTATGATTTAATGATAGTGGAAGTAACTGCAAACTTTCAAAGACAAGTGCAACAAGGGGGTGTGATGGCTATTTTTCCTTTCCCATATAAATCCATGTATAACAGCAATGTCAAACTAAATAAAAAGTGTTAAAAATAACAAAAGTTTAAGAAATCCATGGTAGAGTTTGGGGAAAAAACAAATAAGGGTTGAGGAAAGATAGGGCAAAAAGGGTATGGAGTCTATTATATAAGGGCACTAATTTATTTCAGGGGCAACAGGGTGGATTCTTTTGACTAAAAGGGCAGCAGGGTGCTGCGCCCTGTTTACCTTGCCTAGAATGAGCTCTGGTGGCATGCAAAGGTGTGTGGATGCCCAAGAAATTTGATACCCGAGAAAAAAGAATCTAATAATGTAATCACTGAAAGAGGCAAAAACTTATTAAAATTAAAAAAGAAAAATATTGGAATGACATAGAACGATAAAAATTAAAATCTATTTTAAATATTTATTTTTAAGTTGCAGTTTTTTATGTGTAATTTTTTGTTTTGTTTTTTTGGAAAAATTTATAATTTCCCAATATAAATATATATATATATATATATATATATATATATATATATATATATATATATATATATATATATATCCTTAAATGCAAAATCTGAAAAGATATATAATTTGAAAATCAATCTGTATTATTATTATTCATAAAATATGTGGCTTAAACCAAACATTTAACACATAAAAGATTTAAATTTTCTAATTAAAATAATACAAGCAATCTAGAGCTGTGCTGAAATGTTTACATTACATTAAAGAAATTCTTTTTCTCACAACTCATTCATATATAAAACTGTTTCAGGTAGAATTTCAATGCCATATTTCTTTTTTACTATGAGACTATTCCAGCTAAATATAACTTGAAATGTAGTGTACACAGATTTTTAAAATAAAAGGAATTTTATGATTGCATAAGCCAAACCCTTTGACTACTAATTATATTTAAATTTGGAATAAGTAAAATACTATCCATTCACAAAAGACAGTCAAATAAATTCTACACTTTAAAAGAATACATTCTATTTATGGCTGATTACGAATTTTGAAATTGTTCTGAAACTTTCAGAAAAAACTATTTCAAATATTTTTTTCATAGTTCAACTAATAAGATCATTTCGCCTTTATAGATAAATGTAGAATGATGAAGAAAAAAAATTAATTAAAACAACGAAGAAAATATTTAATATGTATCAACAATTAAAGGAAATTGAGACATTTTCAGCAAACCTCAACACAATAAAAGCTGCGATTCATGAGAAAAATGCTTGCAGATAAATCACACATTCAATAACTTGCTAACAAATTCAATACAAAACATGTTTTAGTTTATCATCTTAATTAAAACGATCATATGCTTATCCAGATTTGGAAGAAAAAAACTAATTCCATAATTAATCATGCTTTGTTTTTATTCAATTATTGACAGCTGACGTTATCGGCTGCCTATTTCTGTTTAACTAAAACACCTTCGAAAATGAAAACTGTAGAAAATTCTCACCAAATGCAATTGCCTCAACTCTAATCACCGAAAATAAGAAAGCCTGATTGGTGATTTTTTCGCGGGAAAATATATTTCCCCAATCTGGTTCTCATATTTTCATAACGGTGGTCGGAGGTCCGGCAACACATAGCCCAGTGGTTAAAGAATCGGACTTTGGACTATCATTCCTCTCGTTCATCAATCCTCGACTCCGATCAAGTACATACGTGCTCCTGTGATTTCGAAGCGGGTGGGTGACCACTTGGATCAGTCTGCGTAGGGACCGAGGGTGTGCGGTATTGGTCCTCGTTAAACTGCTCTACCGTAAAGTGCTCGACTTCGCGTGCAGGTTGTTGGGCTACCGACGCAGGGGTGCCATCCCCTCTGCAGAGGATCAAAATTGTGATGGCATGTCTTCGGATCATCCTCAGGGATGTTTCCCAGACCGTCGCCAATAGCCCATTGTGCAGCTCTAGTGCGACGTAAATTAACTACATCATCATCTACATCCTGTGATTTCGAAAGTCCTGTGGTCGGTCGCTGTGCAGTAGCATGGGTGCAGGGATCTGGAAAAATTTAATTCCCATTTAGATCTATGTCTTAATTGAAGAAGTGGCTTCATAAAATTCTGTCGGCTTGTCTTGAGATCATCCTCAGGGATGTTTCCCTGACCGTCGTCAATTGCCCATTGTGCAGCTCAAGTGTGACGTAAATAAAGTACATACCAAGGAACCTACCTATCTACCTCAAAGTTTATTTTTATCGAAATATTTTTCAAAATTTATTCATAAAAATTCTTTTTTATAAAAAAAAAAAACATAATAATGATTATAATAATAAAGGTGAGGTTTTGTATTTTATTTTAGCAACATCCAACTTCCTTAGCTCCCAACTTCCAACATTTATACCAAATCACAAATGATACTTATTTATTCATTTTTATTTTATTTGCTTATTTTTACTTTATATATATATATATATATATATATATATATATATATATTTTTTTTTTTTTTTTTTTTTTTTTGTATTATTTTTTTTTTTAACTATACTTTCTTTTAATTTACGAGCACTGTCATGCTCAGTATACTTTTTATAAATTTTTCTATTCCATGTTTCTAGAATTTTTTTTTAAACTGAAACATCATTATTAACCAGAACCAAATCTACATTACAACAAACGTCATACACTGCCCTAGTATGAGAAGCAAAAAGTGACTCATTTGCCTGCGGTACAAAAAAAAAAAAAAGTAAAAAATTCATTATTAAAATATTCACGGGAATGCTTTAATTCAAACTGTTATGGATATCGACAATACAAATTAAACGAGAAATTTTAATGATACAAAATTTAATCAAGCGAGTTGAAATATTACGATACATGGCAAATTTATTCTTCTTTTATTCAGATTAAAACTGATAATGAAAAAATGAATTAAATTATGTTTTACACTTGAAATTAGTGAATTTTAAGTAAAAGATTTCACAAAGTAAACTGTATATTGTGACCTTTTTAATTCAATTCTAGTAAAATCAATGTAAATGATAAATGAAAATTGTTTAATGACCTACAGAGGGTTGGTCTTGTTTAATTTGATGCAATGGTTAACGACTAGTAAATTTCAACTAAACAAAGTTTTAGATTAGTTCTTCGCCGCTGGAAGTTTGATGCCGTTTCATTTAGATAAAAGCAGTAGTAAAAAAAACTTAAGGAACAAAAATAAATAAAACTCATTAAACTCATCGTGTTGGCATATTCTGACTAACGTTATGCGCACCAAGAAATTAAAATAAGCTATACATTTTGAATAAATGAACTTTATAAAAGAGAGCAAAGAAAAATTCGAATTTGGCAAGTTTAACAGCCTTCTAATTCAAACAAAATATCGTTTGGTAAAATCCCACTGTGCGATTATATATAAAGATAGTAAACTCTTTGTTATTAATATTTTTTATGCTGGTTTGACTTAATAACAGTTAGGCGAACATAACATGCAGGACAATAAAATAATAATAATTATTTTTTTTTTCAGAAGGTAAAACGATATTTCTTCAATGCAGAATTTATAAAATATTATTTTGATCTGTATATGTCTCCAGACAATAGACCTAAGTTAACAGCATTGTTTAATACAATAAAATCAACATTTACGTGAATTTACCAACTACAAGAAAAAGGCGAAAACAGAAAAGAGTTGTACAAAATCTTAAGGAGACCATGGCTGTAGAGATGATAAAATCAACGTGGTTCCTTATTGATATGGAATAGTAGAGTATAAGTGCGATTGGAATACAATAAAAATAGTTTTCGTGGCTAAGAAAAGATATATGACCGCAATTGGTTTAATTACTTGCATTCCTTTTTTATGTTCAATTGACTATACAGCACAGCGTAAAACGTAAAGAGTATTGTGATCCAGTGAAGCTAAGCAAACGGTTTAAAAAGAAATTTTGAAGGTGACTGGGGCGCCAAACAATATTCTTAATTCGGTGTTTAAAAGAAGAATGCATATATTCTAAGAGAATACTGAGCAAATAAAGGAAGAATACTAATAAATTAAGTAATTTCGAATAAATGAGCTAACAAAATACAGCTCTAAATACATATTACTTACTAATATAGAGCCCCTCAATCAAATAAAACTGATTATTGAAAAATCCTTTTAGTGCAAAATATAAACGTGCTGTCTGTTTATTCTAATGATGTGAGAACGAGCTGAGTAAATTAATGAATAATTAAATGCAAATAAAGATCACAAAAAATTACTCCCTTAAAATATTTGATGTTTTTTAGTTCGGATAAAATAAGTTTTGGAAAAATTCAGAACTATTAACCAAAAAATAAAAACTAGTAAATCATTCACAGACATGCTTTATTTAGTTTGATGATTTTCTTTTAAACTATGTAACATTGCAGAAATTCGAAAGTATTTAACAATCTAAAGTCATTTACATTCATTTTAAAAACATTTTTATTAAAATATATAATTTTTTGCATCATTTTATAGAATGTAATTTTTTTATGGCAAATTACAAAATTTGAGTAAAATTGATTGAGTGGTTCCTGAGAAATCAAGTTTTAAAATTATGACATTTTTCAAAAATTCGATTTCTCAGGAACTATTTGGCCGATTTAGCTCACATTTTGTATTTTTCTTTGTAAGATTACATTCTAAAATGATTTTAAAAAAAATTGTGTATCTTACGATTCAAAATTTCATTTATCATTATTAAATAAAATTATAGAAAATAATAATTAGTTATTAAAAATTAATTTTTCCATCTTTCTTTCTCTAAACAAATTTTATAATAGTAAGTAAAAAAATTTCAATTCGTTTAAAAAATTCTCGAGTTATGGCAAAACATATAAAAAATAAAATTGACGTAAGGAGTCCAAACTTTGGACCGCTCTCCTGACCAAACTATTGGGATCATATTTCCAAGATTGTGGCTACTCCTTATATTTCGGGGTCAGAAATCTGAATCTGTCAAAAAAGAAGAAGAAAAAGGTATGTTTATTCAGAGAAAGTACGTTTTTGTATCTAATTTCGTATTAAAATATCGTCTGCGCTAATTAATTTTATTTCATAACCATTTTGAGTTTACGACTACTTAATAACCCACTCCCCAGCTATTAAAATTGAGTCTTAGATCGTAAAGATATGGTCATTAGAAAAGAAAAGAAAAAGTTATTAAAGTTAAGTTATTGAGGAAGATCCGTTACCTTTTTTTTCGTACCGTACATTAGAGTTACCAATTTACGATATCTCATCGAAGAATTTTTACCGATAAATAAAAACGTTATTCAGGATGTCCACTTCAGCCCCATGTTCCCACTAGCCCCCTCTCCCCTACTTTCAAAAAATTTCAGTTAGGTTAATTTTTTTCCCATGCAGAACAAAGGTTTCAACTTTTAAATGTTTTTAATTAATTAAGAAATAAGTTTAAAAAATAGTTTTCGTGGTTAATAGTGGAGTCACTCTATTAGTATTTTGAAAATTATTAGAATTTTTTTTCCTCCATGACATTTTTTCCTCCATACATAGTTTCCGTTAAATACAATTTAGACTGAAAGCGTTGCAACACACGCAGAGTACAACTAATGTTCAATAAGATTCTAAATGTAAATTGAAAAATTACCAGCTTCTGTGAAATAGGGGAGAACAAGGCTTGTTGACACAAAAGTTTATATTGTACTTATAATTTCTTCCACCCAATCGGACATCTTAAAGATTTTGCTGTTTTGTGAAACCCCAAAACATTAGGGGTTCACAAAGGCATTTTCAATAGTTGGGGTAGACAGAATGGGGATTACGGTTATATTTGTGTGTATCATATTTAAATAGAAAGAAAAAAGAAAAAAAAAAAAACTTTTGTGGAACAGTGATTTAACTATTAGCTTTTGTCAATTTTTTAAATGGTGTTTGGATTTCAAATTAACATTTAATAATTTTTTTAATCGAAATGAATTCCTAAAAAAACTTTAAATTACTAAACTTTCGTTAAAATTTTAGAATTTCGTTAAAATTAGAATTTTGTTTAATTAAAGCATTTAATATGTTACTGTTTAATATCTGTTTTGATTTTAGTTACTAATCTGTGTTTATTCTACTGATTCTATTAAATCACTATTATGATATGCCAACTTATCTCCCATAGAAGAAATTGTTTATTTTGATTTTGTTGTAAATTCTCCATTAAATGTATTTTTTAAATTTTTTAGTGTTAGTTTGTAGTCAAGCGGCGACCTTAGCAACAGAAATACAGCTATAGTTTGGTGTAAACATTATAAAACAAAATAAATAAATAAATAAAAAATAAATAAATAAAAAAAAAGGTAGAAAGAAAACAAATTATCAAAAGCTAAAAACTATGCCAACTAGCTCTATTCTCTTCTGCTAAAAGCAAAAGATTTTTTTTTTTCGTTTTTTGTTTTTATTACAACCCCGATGTTCTAGATTTGTTTGATTTTTCTTTTTCCAAGTTACATTTTTTTAAGGTACTGTGTCTTGGTACTTATAGCATGGTAGACATTCCTGGTATTTCTAGTAAAACATATTCTGATTTTTAATCAGGTATTTTGAACACGACGAGAAACTTAACCCCTTCTTTTATTTTCATATTCTTTTACCGTAATTTGGTTATCGCACGGGCTCTCTTAATTTATCGTTTGCCTTTTCATTAATTGGAGGAATGGATCACATGACCCATGCATTACCTCTCGTGCAAACGTCAGCCTTTCAAATGTTCGAAACTTAAGTTTTATTTTAAAACAAACCAAATTATTGTGCAAGGTTTTAGTGGAGAGTGTGTGTAATAACGGATTTTCTTCGTTAAAATGAATGAATATAGTGGAAATTCTTCATGCCGTAACTTTATAATGCTATCTCAAAAGATGTATTTACTTTTCCTACGCTACATTTTAGGCGGGAGATTACGAGCACCCCCAGAAGCTGATTTGACATATTTAATTTCCACATTTCAGTATGGTGCGAAAACTGATCGAAGAGCTTTACAAAGCAAGTTTAAAAGCTGGGCGAAACGCATGGTTGTAGAAAATTATAAATTGAAACTTATATGTTCTGATAAGGAAATAATTCCCATAGAAGCTAGTTGTAAAATTGTGATGGACATGCATTTTCAAGGTCATCAATCCATTAGCCAAGTGATTCAGCAGGTAATATTTTTTTTAACTATTTTGTATTTAGAAGTTGTTTCTTAAAATTCAAAATTGCTTTTTTTAAAGTTTTATCGTTTGGCGATAGTTTATCAATCAAAACTCGTAGAACGAATTATTTTCGCCAAATGAGTGTTGCAAAGGAAGTTCCAGCTGTTAATTAAGAAGATAATATAATTTTTTACGTTAATTTCTGATAATAGGATTTAATTCGTCAGCTTGTCTGTTTGATAATTTACTAATTTAACTTCTTAAACAAATTGACATTTTATTTATTTATTTTTTGTCTTTATCTTTATGTCTTTTTATCTTTTCATTTGTAAACCATGGGAATGAGAAAAGGTAATTTTCTTCAGGATCTTAGTTCAAGTTAGTGAATCTAGCAATAATATTTTACAATTTCTATTAATTTAGTGTTTCGTAATCAACTTGGATTGTCGACTGGGAATTTTTTTTCCTTTAGTTTATAGTGTTTAAGTAATACATATTTTTACTTGATTGATAAAATAAAGTTAAGAGAATGCACATTTGAGCCCAAACAAATTTTTGTTTTAATAGTACTTTAAAGAAATAAAAAAATAAAAAAACCTTTTTAGTGGTTTACTTTCTTCATATAAATGAGGATTCCAAGACCTTCAATCGTACTAGAGATTTTTCCTCATTTCAACTGGCTTGTTTCCGTCTTTTTTTGTCGGACGTGGTTTACAACACCTTAGAACAAAATAGCTGCTTGCGGATCTTGTGTCATTAAAACTTAACATTTAATCAATAATTTGTTGCATTCTTTTTATATTCAGTAGATTTTTATTTTTTGAAACAAAAAAAAAAGGGTTCATGGCATTAAGTTACATTGAAAAAAAGAAGTCGAACTTGCTAAGTCGACGGTACTAAATGACCTTTAAACTATTGGATAAGAAAGGCTTGGTGCTATAACAAGGTAAATTTTTAAAAAAATCATTTTATTTCATTATTTATTTGATATATTTTGTTTCCATTTATTCATTTAGTGCAATAAAAAGACACTGATGTAAAATCGGATTTCTCATTGTGGTAAATTTAGTAAGGGAAAATGATAGAAGCCACTAATTTTAAATTTCATTTGCTCTTCACTAAGGATTTCTAAGAGTGGAATTACCTTGTAATAGTACCAAGCCCTTACTATAAAATATTACGGAGTTATAAAAGGGGTCCTAGTATTATTCTTAGTATACACAGTATGCAAATAAATTAAAAATCATTTAATATTATTGAAAAATATTATATTTCAACAATTTTATAAGATTAATTTGATTCTTATTTTTATATCTAATATATGTTTTTAATACAATCTTTTTACAAGTCTCTTGGCCTAATTTCTATTTACCAATTTTGGATTTTATCACAACTAACAGAGCACCAAAGTAACTTCTATCTAAGCGATTGCTTTTTTAAAAAAATATAATAGATTACGTCTGGCAAATTTATTTTATAAGCAAAATCAATTACGTTCAAGAATAAATATTGTGCATTTGTACATACTAAAATGAATTATAAAGTTTAGGATAGTCTTAAAAAATGATTAATATAAAAACAGAGTGTGTTTCAGTCTGCATGGTGCAACATGTTCAATTATTATTTTTTAAAATTTTTTTTACGATATCAGCAATGGAAATTTTTTAAAAACAATCAAGTCGCAGTTTTTTACACGACTTTTTTTCAACTAAATAAACAAAATGGATGATCATTTTAAAAATTTGTTTACAACTTACAAATAGTCAGTCTTAGTTTCCAACTTTTTCTTCGCGATATCTCGAAATCAACAGATTCCTGATTTCAAATCATTGATTTTTAACACTTTCGCTACGAGCGCCATATTTAGCTGGCGATGCCCAGTATGGTATTGCGCCACGTCATCGCGAATAATTCCTCGTGGGTCAATTATCAAGTCCAGAGCTACGTATTTCAGTCTACTTTGGATAAATATTTTAAATAGAAATAGTTGCCCATAAGATTTTCGTTTTAACGGTTAATCTGCAATTTATCTGGAATTTTTTTTTTCTTTTTCTTACAACGTATTTATATTTTTGTTTGAAATTATATAGTGTAGTCACGGAAAAATCTTCCAAATAGTTCAACTAAGAAAGTACTCGAACCTCTTATTTTTAATTTAAATTTTTGCAATACTATATTTCTATGACTATTTTAGCTAATCAGGAAATATCAGTGCAGAATTAAAAAAATGGCATTTTGTTTATAAGTAACTTTTAATAATTATTTAGTTAAATAATAATTGAAATATTTTTGACTTGTAAGAAAAACAAATCTTTACATCGCAATCTTTACATGATGTTTCATATTGTAAGATGATTTCTTCCTTATTCAAATCCTTTTTTTAAAAATTCCAGAAAATGTTTTTATAAATTCCCAATAACATTTGAAGCTTATACCACATTCAAATTGAACTTTTTTCTTAATTAGCGGGGAAAATGTTATTACATTGAAACTGCTTTCTTAGACAATAATAGCTTGCCAAGATTTTAGCATTTTTTGGTTTCTATTTTCAAGATTTCACACAACGTTTTATAAACAATTTCGTAGTATTCACTAAATTACATAAAACCATCGGTCGCAGCATCGTATAAAAATAGTTGAGGAAGAATTAGGATAATTTTTTACCGATTTTTTATGAAAGATTTTAACTACCACGGAATATTAACAATTTAGGTGAAAATATCTAATTCTATAACTGAAAAATATTTAATTATTAGACAAAAGAGAAATCTTAAAAGAGGCATGAAAGCGAAATCCAAACAAAAATATTATGTTGGTTTATATGAACTTTAATTTATAACCCCTTCTCTGCAAAATACGAAGATTACAAAAGCCTCCCCATGTGCCGCAGGGCTTAGAGAATAAAGTGTTCGCCTAAAAATTATGAAACACTGGTTCGAATCCCAGCTGCGTCAGGTTGATATGAATTTTGTTCCCGATTCATACCGACCACAATGCTGACTTAAAACATCCTCAGTGGCAGACAGACCATGGGTTAGAATCCCCTTGCCATCGGGCTAACCGTAAGAAGTTTTTGTAGTTTTTTTTCTCTATGTAACGCAAATTCGGGTTAGTTCCATCAAAAAATCTTCAATGAATGATAGTTTGTCCTACTGCTTGATCCTGGAGTTCCCCTGTCTTTTGAGTTGGCTTAAAAATTACGAGGCTATGAACATTAAGCATTGAAAGTCGTAAACTCTGAATTGAGTCGGATATAATATACAAAACAAAAAACCCAAAATATAATATAAAAATACATAAGAAATTTCAAAAATTCCATCTCTTTGTTTTTACTTTTACTGTAATGATCTAATTTTAGAAATAAATTTAAACAAATAATGCAAATTTGCATAAAACGTAATTTATGTTTAAATTTATTTTATACAATTTTAAGTAGAATATTCTTGAGGAAATTTTTTGTGTTTTACTTTGGTAGAAAAAAATCTAAACCTTCAAAACTTATTAAAGAAATTTTTTCTAACATTTTCGCACCTCATATTTATCTTTAATTACAAATATGAAACTTTCGAAGCTTAATATTTTGCCAAATTGTTTGTTGCCTATTTGCATTTTAAAAAAATTTAAATAAGGGAATTTAATAGTCATCTTACTTAAATATTTTTTCCAACCCCTGTAGATCAAACTTGAAAATTATTCAATTAAATAAATCCTAAATTTTTTTTTTTTTTTTTTTGGGGGGGGGGGGTTAACATAGATTTATTTCCCCATTTCATCGGATAAAATTTAAAGCAGGTATTGCTCGATTATCACTGCAACATCATCTAAAATTTTATTTTTAATTTTCAGTTTTATTTTTGAATTTTTAGTAACAATAAAAACTCATTAAAAGATTTTTCGCCTAAGAGGTTTAGTAATAATGCAAAGAGTTAAATTGAATATATAATTAACTTGCTATATAATAATTATAAAACTGTTAAAAATTATGTATCCTATTAAATAGGTTTCTCATAAAATGTTACGTAATATATTACTTTTTGATAAATTAAATCGCTTTTAGATTTAAACCATTAATTTGAAATAATAATTACTATTAAAAATGCAATAATAGCAGGGAATAATACTAAGAAATGTGATGATAAATAACTATTAATAAATAAATGATAATGAAATATTTTAGAGATAAAAAATACCTTTATAACTTTTATTAATTTTATGTTGACCAAATAAATATGGTAAGTTCTTTGTTGATCCAAGATTCGATATTATATGATTTTTGTGGCGAAAAAGAATTCATCAACAAAAAAACTATTATTAGACCATTATTGGTTCAGGTTTTAGAATTCAGACCATTATTTTTTATGTTATATGGAGAAATATTGCTTTTCCAATAAAAGTTATAATTGTAAAATTAAAAGTTATAATTATAGTAACTAAAAATTATAATTGAGCACTAACAATTTTTAAATTGTCAATCGTTAACTTATCAGGAAAATAATTTTGTTCAGAAGCATTATTTTTTAAAGGCAAAATGAAATATTAATTAGCATAATTGAATTGTTTATTGAAAGTTCCCTGTCTTTTAGATTCAAGAGAAATACACCTGGACCAAGAAAAATTTTGGATTGGATCGGCAGATGATAGTTGATTTTATATTGAAGAACTGTAACAATCTGGATTGCATTCGAGCTATCGAAAGTAACGAACTTATGAGAAATTATCAGCGAGAAGATTACTTTAAAGGTAACAAAAATTATCGTTATTTACGTATTTTGCTATTGTTTATCGTAACGTTTCACATCTTTCAAACATTTCAAGTTCTGAACATTTGCTTCGTTCTAGTTTTTTTTTTTTTTTTTCTTTCTTCAAATCTACAGGTTTTGTAAGATTCTGATTCTGACCAAATTGAAATCGCTTTCGAATTGTGGTTTGTTTATTTTTACCTTACAAAATGTATATCTAAGTCAAATTAATCGATTAAGAGATGTTAAACGGTGAGTCTTCGCGGGAGAAAGAAGTATTCATTCGCGGGAGAAAGAAGTATTCAAAGCAAGGCAGCTAATTCTGGTTAAGCCGCGAAGTCAAATATTATTAGAATCAAGTAAAATATTCTTTTTTTTTTCGGTCATCAGTTTTCGCTTTGAGCTTCTGCTTCAGTGTTTTTGTCTCTTCTTTTTCCGATGAAAAAGCTGATAATTTTTAAATATTATGATTTGTATGCTTTTATAATATTCTAATCAAACGTTGACTAAGTTATTTTCGAATTTTCATTTTATTTTTTTTTATCCCAAATAGGTTTATTTAAGAAACGAACGATTTAAAAAATAAACTAAGAGCAATATCCGAATAAATTATGGTACATAAAAAAAGTAGACAAAAGAATGGTTATAAAAAGACTTCTGACAGTTATCTGTTTATTTTTTATTCGTTTTTGTTCCTCGCCTTTAGAGTTTGAGATCACCATTATTTTGAATTAATCCGCCAATATCCGGTGCGGTTTACACTTCTCTTTAGAAATTACTAAGTTTTCATCGATAGCTTATTGTAATCGTTCTTACCGAGCACGCTCATTTTCTAGATTTAGTTCTAACGATGATAAAACCAGAACTATTCCTTTATTTTGGATTTATTAGTTTTCAAGTATGTTAGTAAAAGCTTTATTTTAGTTTAACTTATTTACTTTCTTTCCTGTTCTTAGATTTTGAAATTATTATTTGTAATTAAATAAAACGGCCTGGCGCCGAATAGATTTTAAATTTATACATTTGGAGAGAAAAAAACATCTAGAGATATGTCTATCTGGGGCAAATGCTTTACATTACAATGCCTTACGTTATATTCTTTGAGTTGGTCCCCTACTGAGATGTTTTTTTAGTTTTTCATCGATTAAGACTTAGCGATTATTTGGCCGCAGATCACAGCACGAAAATCTTTCCATATATTTGCAAAACTAAATTGATTCTGTTGGTTGCAGTTAAAATATTTTGTCGTCTATTTTTTTTTTTTTTTTTCGAAATGCACAAGTTTAAGTTAAGGCACATCACTGGGATAAAAATTGCATTGGAATCTATGCTTGGAAATGTCGTCGTACACGTCTAGAGGCGCTTTCCTATAATGACATGTTCAGAAGCACATGAAGAAACAGTTCATGATAAGTTCAAGCGCCCCAAGCGGCGTATAGTGCCATTTACTGGCATGGATTTCTATGGAATTTTTATCTCTGTGATGTGACCTAACTCTCCTAAAAGCTTGTCACAACATTTACGCAACTTCCTCTTATATGTAACACTTGTTTAATTTTTACATTTTGACAAAGAATGGACTAAAAATGTCATTTAAAAAACTAGCTAGGAATGTGAAACCGATTGTAAATTGGAAATCAGTGATACGAAAGTAAAGATCTGTTAAAAAAACTCATGTTATAGAAAAAAAAATGATTCCCAGTGTAATTTAATTAATTCATAATAAAATGAACCAACATTAATTTTAATGTTATATATTTGGATTTACAATTACAAGTTTCATCTGGATTCTGGACTTAGTATCTGCTGGACGAGTAAATTATTATTATACGAGTATAAACTATTAATATCATGCTTTTTCCCGCACATTCCTCGCGTTCAGCTTTATTGAAAAATTAAAAAAAAATTTCTGATTTAAAAATATTTTTTTCCTTACAAAAAACATAAGAGGCTACACAGCCATTATCATAAACATATTATGTATAAAATAAAGATTTCATAAAAAAATATTCATAGAAAATGTTTGGTATTATTATTATTATTTTTTTTAAAGTTTCTTTTCTTTTTTTACAATGACTCATCGACAGAAGGAAGTCTTTTAATGTTTAATAGTTATTTTTATTCTAAGTTTATGATAGAGCTTAAAACTATTTTAAATAATAATTTAAAGCAATTAACTGCATACTTGAAAAACAAAAGCAATAGATATTTCTTTAGATTTATATATATTTTTTTGAAAAAATTAAAAAGTAAAATAAGTTTTCTATTTTCACGGTTGAAAGTTTAAAAATTAAATTGGAAATTCCGACATTTCTCAATTGAGTACAACTTTAAGTTTTTTTTTTCTATCAACATTTTATTTCATTTTTTAAAAATTAAACTATCTTTATTGTTATTATAATTTATACTACCCTTATTTGCCTGGGTTAAGATTTTTTCTTCTAAATGTTTTCCATTAATTTTAAAAATTACCGTATAAGCAATAAGATTTATTAAGATTGTTGCATTTAAAACTTACTTAGTGTGTTAATATATTCAAAGAAGTATGTTTTAAAAATATAAAATCTTTTATTTTTAAAATAAACTTAAATTTCTTGACGATTGATTCATGATAAAGATAAGATATTTTATGTAATTTTCAGATTGAAAAAGCCGTAATTGGCGAACTAGTGGTACAGGTACACTATATGATCTTAGTCGTTATCTATTTTGTTAACTTTTTTTCTTTTTAACCTACAAACGATTTTTAACAATTGTTCGAATTTTGTGTCTTATAAGAAATATAAAAGTATTGTTCAACTTAACGTATTATAACGTGTTGCGATGAATTTCAACGTTATTACTGAATTATTTCTAAAGCCCAATATCAGCGAAAATGTCTATGTAATAAACCCTTTGCCATCTTTCAATGCATACTTAATATTTGAGAAGCCCTTATTTTTTCAAATTAAAATATATTTTGAAAGTGTTAAAGTTAAAAGTTTGCATGTATAAAATATCAAGTTTGTTGAGTTAGCTATTATAATATTTCTATATCTCAAATTTATACTAAAGTTTATTTAAGTGCAGTTATTTTAATTAAACTCAAAGTAATTTGAAAATTTTAGTCAGTTTACAAAGTTGAAGGCTTTTGTAACTTATTGTAATGAAGTATTAATAGTTAAAAAGACATTACTGTTAACTATATATAGTCTGAAAGGTCTTGTTGTAAAAGATACGATTTAAGTTAGAAAACGATACCAGTATGCGCAGTTTTTTCAGAATTCAAGAATTAGATAATTGTAACTAATTTCATTCTGTTACCGTTTGAAGTTTGGAGTCTGTTTATATATTTTTTACAAAGCCTCTATAAAAGATTTAAACTGAATAAATATGAGCCGATTAATTTTTGTTTGTATGATATACGCAAGTAGAAAATCAGCTTTTATTTGCAAATATTTCCTTTTAGAGAATAGGAATCAGGGAGAATATTTTAACGCATTAACTGCATTCGTATTCGTATTGCGCAATTTTTATTCTAAGATGGATAGTTCCGATTTGAGAAATAACTCCAAAGAAAGTATTATCGTCTGCAAATCAATTCAGCAAACGATTTTTCATGGTAAGTTTTGTTTTTAAGTAAAAACTGTAGAGTATTAATTGTATGCGCTTAAATAAGAAATCTTACAAATATTTGTATTCGAAAGTGTAAGCTAAAAAATCTAATAAAATTTTTTTCTATTTGTAACTCCATATTGCAGCAAATTTCACTAATGAAATTGTTTAATTATTTCTAATTTTCTCATGTGTACAATGTATTTGAGATAGATGGAAAACCTTTTCAGTATTGTAAAAATAAATATCTTACTATTATAAATAAAATTATTGCTCTAAAATTATTTATTAAAAACAATTATTTTTTGCTAAATTCGAATTTCCTTTAAAGCTCGTTACGATAAAACTAAATTACCAATATGTAATAATAAAACTTTATGTAGAAATTGATGCATACAATTTTATTTATCTTAGATTGATGCAAACATTTATGTTTAATTTATTCAGAACTAAGTATTTATTTACTATTATATGTATTTATTATATCTCTCTAGCCCTCTAATATCTCCGAATTAGAAACACGACTTGTAATATTTCAACGACTAATTATTTTTTGGTAATTAAGATTACAATTTTTTTTCTCAAAAGGAATGAAATGACTACATTTTATTTCAAAATAGCATTTTTATATAGGCATCGTGCTACACGTAAAATATGATATTATGATATATATTATGATACAACTCTGAGGAGTTAGGTCATTTCTGAATAAATTAGTAGCTATACTTTAGACCAATTGTGCTATTATGAGAACTTATGACTGAATGTCTGGTTGTGTATACTCTGCTATGAAAAATAGAATTAAATCATTCCTCGTGTGTGGGGGGAATCAAAAAAACTGAAGGACATCTTGTGATAGCCGGTAGGTACGTCGTATTTTATTAATAATATTTGTATGTATTTTTTTAAAATAGCCAACATTACGATCGCTTTATGATTAATATGTAGTTGTCTTAAGGGGGGACCCCACCCTGAAATGGTAAAATAGTAACGTTTTTCTTAAAAAAAATTTTAAGTAATAGAGACAATGCAAAGACTCCTTGTTTTGTTTTTAATGTTATTTAGCTACAATTTAAGTCTATTATAAAAAAAATTTCTTTTACAAAATAATAAAAAATAAGTTGGTGGCAGCTCCGTGTGTGGCTGGTAATCAAAAAGTAGCACCTCACTGGCCTCATGGATTTAGAAGTCCTGAAACATAGGAAAACGATTTTGTTTAGATTTTCTGAAACATAAAGACATTATCTAAAAAGTAGCATAGCGGTTTTTTGATATTTGCAAAATTACCAAAATGGTCGCAATTTAAAAAAAAAGTTAAGTTTTTCATTAAAAAATATTCATTAAAATACTAATATAAAATAGAAATATAAAAATATCAAAAAAATCCTATGCTACTTTCTAAAGAATATATATTTTTACGTAATTTAAAGTAAAGAACTGATTATTTCGTTGTATAGATCATGAGAAAAACGTTAGGCCAGGTCAAAAAACAGTGTTTTGAGAAAAACGCGTTTAAAGTTTTGACTTATGGTAGGGAAAAACTTTTAATTTCATATATATAATGGTCGATAAATGAAATGCCTACAATAAGTTTCTATATACAGTCAACAGAATGGATGAGACACAAAAAGAATGTCACCCCTCATAATTTGGCCGAACGGGCCTTTCTACCTGCTTAGCGACGACTCTCTATTTTTCCGGTATAACTTCCAAATGCAGTTAGGTACCAAGAAATTGTTTTAGACAGACATTAGGAAGAGTACAAAAATTCGAAAAATGCAATAAAATTTTTTTCGAATTTTTGAAATATTCAGGGTGGGGTCCCCTCTTAAACGTATTTAATATAAGTTCTGCTATTCTTTTGCTAGTGTTTTGAATATGTTTTTGATTATGTATAACTTTCGAATAATGCGATACTGTTATTTTATGATACTGTATCATCTTAATTTATTTCAGATATGATGCTTTCTTCGGACCCTAGTATTTGCAACATATATAATCAAATGCAGCAAGGTTCTGTTTCGATGGCAAATTCTTCTACGTTTTATGGTTTGACAAAAGGACACCCTTTGTCTTCAAATTCGAGCGACATTGAAAATAGTTTTTCGAGAGATTTAAAAATCACTAATGTGAGAAGCATTAAACCCGTTCCTGATAATTTAGCGAAAGGAACTCTTTCGAAGGAAATTCCTAAAAACTTTGACATTGACCTGCAGAAAACTACAACTAGCATCAGGGAAATGTCACATACGACATCCGATGGAAATAAGCTGAAAACGGAGAAATCTTTGAGAGTAATACCGCGATCATTTCGAAAACCAAAGAACATCAATGATTTTAAAGCTCTTTTGAGAGCTGCAGAGCAGTTTTCCAATTACCCGGCGGTTTTATATAACCCGAAAACAAAGTTTTTGGGTAACTTCGGTTTGGTTCCCAAGCGAATATGTAGCAAAAAGACTCTTACCAAAGTCGAGAAAGAAAAGAAAAGGAAAAAGATACAAGACAGGCAGAATATGATATATCATCAAAACAGAAAAAATCTTCGTGATCGGAACAAGCTTAACAAAATAAAGCTGAAAGAAATGGAGAAGCGAGCGTACTTGGAAAATTTCAAAAGAAATTCTGTGGGTAGATTATGTAAGATGGTTTCGAACAGTTCTTCTGGGACTATGTCGAACTGTTCTAACAGTGCTATTAGCAATAGCAATGAATCGAATAATGTCATTAGCAGTGCTGATGATAGTGAAATTGAGATTGTTGAAGTTGTTCCGAAAATAGATGGACCGGAAGTTATAGATATCGTATCATCTGATGACGAAAATAACTTTGAGAACTGTTCTTTCAAAACCAAAGATTCGAGTAGTGATGTAACGATATTGACGATTGGTAATGAAAAAATGCATGTAGAAAGTAATTTGAAAAGAAATGAAACTATGAGTTCTCTAAAGAAATGTAAAGATGGTGGTTTGAAACTCAACCAGCAAAGCAAGAATAGCCCCGGATCAACTAGCAGCACCCTTAAATCAGAAACCAAAAACAGATTCTGTTCGATTTTCAAACAACCATATCTTCTGCCACCAAAATCTAAAGGAGAAGTTGCAATTTTACCATCTCTACAATGCCGCCCTCCATTATCAATCCAAAACAAAATTGCTGGTTCTCTCAACGCTCAGAGTTCCAACCCAGTAAAATTATCGAAAGCCTTTATGCAAGGCAAAAAATCTTTTTTGCAGCCTATTTCGAGTGTGATGGGGTGTAAAAGTTCTAATATGCAAAGATTATCGACTTCAGGAATTGCCAACAGGATTCCTCGTGACATTAATGTTTATTTGGTGAAAAAACAACCGAGTGGTGTGATTAAAATGGTTCCTTGCAATAGAGTTATTACAACTAATAATGAAAGTTTACACTACGCCAAAGAAACTCCCAAAGAAACTAGACCAATATCGGTTATAAATTCTGGAAGGTGTGGGGATATTCCGACTAAGTCAAAATACAGAACCATTTTGCCTGTGCCTGACAGAGTTTTGGAGTTGAACCGCCTGAAAGTTTTAGGTAAGTGTAATTTTTAATTTAATTTTAATCAGTATGCTTAAAGCAGGTTTTTTTTTCAAAAAATCTGACCCATTGAAAAATTTTTTTTTTAATCAATTACTCTAGTTTTTTCGAATTTCAGAAATATTTTACTATTTTATTCTTAAGTTCATGGTACAGCTAAATTGATTATTTTTAATGAGATTGTAGGAAAAGCTCACATCTCATTAAAATATAAATTTAAGTTTATATTTTAATCAAGACTTTTATTAAGTCAATAAAAGTCTTATTCGTTAACTATTTATCATTTGCTTTGCTGAAATGCAACTATTTATTTATTAATATTATTATTATTTTCTTGAGATTTAGATTGCTTCCCTGAGGACAAATTTGATTCCTACTTTAGATTTCTGGGGACTGCAGATTAGTTTTAGGTTTGATTGAGATTGCTACTCAATCATTTTTATGTCTTTTTAACGATCGACAGATTGTTATATCAAAACGACATTTTTGTTTTCTTTAATTGTTTCTTGAATTTTGGGTTTATAAATACTTGATAAATGTTTTGCGCAATTTAAATGTTTTATTTAGTAGTATTATATTCATTATTTTAATTGCATTTGTTTAATGGAAATAGTTTTCCTTAAAGCTTGTAACAAAAGTTATTAATCTTAGGAAAAAATGAATCTGGGACGTCCTCAATTTATAATTTTGAAACAAAAACTCTTTGAAAGACTCATGTTTACTCCCCACAAAAACAGAAGCTTAATCTCACAACTCACAAAATTAAACGTAAATTTTTTACACGCACTTTCATGAAAAGCCACTGTTTCATTTTAAAAAAATTTTTCTTTGTTGATTTGCAAAATAAGGGCCCCATTTTCACAAAACTATAAGTATATTTTTCCTAAAAATGAACCTTTCAATTCCAAAAACGTCTAGACTCTAGAGCAGCGGTTCAAAATTTTTTTCGACTGAGAAACCCTAAATGATCGACCTTCTTTTGGCGGAAAAATTAATAAAACTGTGAACATATAGATTAACGAAAGAGTATTAATTATTTTTAAAATATGAAATGATCTAAATTTTATTAAGTATTTTGAAAATATTAAATGAATGAAATTCTTTCATCTTATCATTTTATCAATATTAGTCTAAAATTACTTTTTATGTAGATAGTTGAATTAACAGGTCTGGAGCGGCATCTAGTCTAGTTTTTAATTTGATTTTAGTTCATGCATAGACTAAAAATTATTGAGCTGAAATACAGTTTCCATTAAAATAAAACAAAGATGGACAAAAATAAACATTGGCAATGGTTATCAGAGAAACATACTTCTTCATTGTTGAATTAGTTTTTTTTTTTTATTCGATGCGAAATACCAATGCAATTTTTTCAAAAATGCATATCCTTTCCATAATTCATTTATTATAATATTGTTTGAAAAAATCATTGTTTTCAATTTTGTTTATTCACAAACATTTGATGAAATAATTTAAATAAAACAACGTAAATATTAAATAATGGATTATTAATTGAGCATAAATTTAATTTCAAATGTAAACAAAAAACATTACTGGTGAAAAAAAAAAAAGTCCTAACTCTCGAAACCCCGTTAATTCTAGGGATCCGCGAAACATGATTTGGAAATCGCTGCTCCAGAGAAACCACAGTTGCTCGAAAACTGTGGGTATCATAGTGCTAATTTTAGAAATTAATTTCTATTTTTTCCGATACCACTTCTGGAGAACGCTCTAGGTCTGCTCATCGGGAAGATGCAGCTCATAGGAAATTAAAAAAAAATATTCTATTTTTTCCTTAATCATTGAAGAGTTTTTCCGTACATTATAACAACAGTTTCATACTTTTTTATAGTTGTGCAAACCACCAATTTTGTAAAAAAAATAATAATAAAATAAAAAATAAATCATTAAAGATCTTTAACTACTAAATAGGCAAATCACGAATGAACACTTAGAGCCGTGGTTTCTCAGGGATAGAGCGCTCGCCTTCCAATAAGGTGAACCGGGTTCGAATCAATCCCAGCAATGACTGGTGATACGAATTTTTCACTCGGCTCGCACCGACCACAATGATGAAATAAAAATATACTCAGTGATAGACGGATCATGAGTTAGAGTCCCCTTGCCGTCAGGCTAACCATGGGAGATTTTCTTGGTTTTCTCCATGCACGCATATGCGGGTTAGTTCTATCAGTAAATCGTCCTAGAAGCCAAAATTTCAGTACTTGGTCCAGGAATTCCCTTGTCTTCTAGATTGAGTTCAAAATTACAGGGCTGCGGAGTTGAAGATTAATAACCGTAAGCTAAAAATTTGAGTCGGCTCTTTAACGTTGGTTATAAAATGAATGAAATAAAAAAAAAGACACCTATTACATACGATATATATTGTACAAAAAAGTTTAAAACAAATATTTTTGTAATAATTATTGTATGTGCTTAATGATTATAATAATTACTTTTGTAATAATTATTGTATTTACTAAGCGAATAATTATTATATGCACTTAGCTGTTACAATTATAAGAAAGCTCAAAACTAGATATTTAAGTTAAAAAAAAACCTCAATAGGGATTTTGACACTGTTCTCTAAAAAAAAAAAAAAAAAAAAAAAAAAAAAAAATCAATATTAAGATTTAAATTGGATAGCGTTTGCTCCAAGCATCCACGATCCAGTAGGTGTGCCGTGGCATTTGGTACCGCTGTGCATGACGGTTTTCAAACGGTACATTTTTACGAATGCCAAATGACAACATTTTTAAGAATTATCTCGCCTAATTTTCTTTGTTTGTGACAGATGAAAACAAGCTGTTAATTGACGAGGAGATGACTAAACTGTCAAAGTGGATTGGAGGCATGAAAAGTACCGTGGCACGTACATATTTCCAGCTTAATGTTCAAAAATCTAAGCAAAGGCTAGAATCACGTAAGTACTTATCTCTTATAAAATTGACTTAATGTCTTGTGATTTTAAAAGAAATATGGAAGCCTAATTTTGTTGCTTTGAGTTTATTTATGATACTGGGAGTAAAACGTCTTCTGCTTGCAATCGTTCGTTGAGCCCCGTGTTGTAGTGCTTGATATGACAAATCCAATGAAACAAGACGTGATGAAAATGTGTGAGCTTTAATTGAAAGGCATTTCATAGTTTATTTTTCGCAAAGTAAGGAACAGACTGTAAACATAAATGATTATCATGTGCTGATTAGAAGATTCCAATTTCACATAAAATTTTCGAATAAAATAGAATCGATATAATCAATATCACGTCGTAGGCAGCATAATTTAATCTTTATATAAACTGTTATTCCATCAAAAATGTTGTAATCTCATTTCTCTCTCTAAATTTAATAATGTAACCTATAGCTCACTCTTATTTAAAGATAAACTTTAGAAATTTCTCGAAAAGGAAAAAAGTAGAACAATTTATAGTATTAAAAAAAATTTCTTTTTTTACAACCAGAAAGTTCTGAAATGAATTAAAGCTTACTACAGTAAGTATCGAAATCAGTAAATTAGCTTATAGCTTTCACATATAAGAAATTATTTTAAAGCCTCAAATCGAAATAAAATAAAAACGAAAGTAGAGTGCTAAAGTGAGTAATAAAGAATGAAAGAGGTATGATGAGCAACATCACACACCAATTTGCTCACCTTTCGCCTTAAATTCATTTCATATCCCAACTGTTTTACTTTAAGATTTCTTTTTTCTTTATTTAAAATAGAGTCTACAACCTTTTATTACTCCAGCTCACCAATCCTCGGAACTTGCTCTTTTTTTTCAGATAGTGTATTAAAATTTTTTATCTTAGTTTTATTTGGCGAGAGTACAGAGTGCCAGTTTTGGTGAAAATTTTGATTTGCTAAAATATTCTATAATAAATAAACAAAGCATACTTCCTTCCTTAAAAAGCTACAATTGCATAAATTGCATAATTGCAAAACGTATGCATAAACCAGGGTTCAAGTATAAAATTGAAGATCCTAGTAAAATAAGATTTTTTCTTAGCATACTCAACATCGACTTTAAATGTTTACTGTGCATTTTTCCTGTTAAAAACTTTTTTATCGAAATACCCCAGTAGTAGTTAATGTAACAAATGCTTATAGATAACCGTAGCATGCTTTTAAACCTAAACTTATTTTGCATTTTAAGTATTTAGTTTGGAACCATCGTTTACGAATTTTCAGTAATATGAATTAAATTTAATTATCAATTACGTTAACTTATTTATCTTGGCAATTTGAGAAATATTTTTTATTTCCAATGGCAGACATGAAAGACAAATTTGTAGCTGAGAAACAAAGAAAGAACAAAAAACGAAACAGCAGCTGCAAAAAGAAGGTCTATAGGTCTCTGATAATGTGTCTCGCCCGCCAATAACGTTCCCACAAGGGCCCAGGAGGAAGTGCAGGGCAACGTCTCAGATGGTTAACGTCCATTTCTTCTTGTAGGTTACATAATGGACAAAAGGGGCTTGAAAGGACTTTGATTTTATACAGGTGTTTTGATAAACAGTCATGGCCAGTGGCAAGGCGAAAAAGGGCCACAGATTTTTCTCTTGGCCATGACGGAATATCTTTAATTCCTTCCAGCCAGTCCTTATCTTTGTTTGCTTCTTGGAGTTTTGCCTCAAATGTTGTTCGGAGAGATGTTTTTATTACCCTTTTTGCGGTGTAGAAAGGAACTGGCTTAAGTGATATTTGCAGAATCTTGGCGGCTTTTTTGGCCAAGAAGTCTGCTGTTTCGTTACCTTTAAGTCCACAATGCGCTGGTACCCATTGCATGGCGACATTTTTGTTGTGTTGGTCAAGTCTGTGAAAGGCTTGACGACAATGTAAGATGTCAGCAGATGCGGGGGCTTCGGAGGAAGTAATAGCTTGGAGTGCGGCTTTGGAGTCAGAGAGGATGACTACGTTATTGAATTTCTCAAGGTGGTTCTGAAGTTGTGATAGAGTAACGCTTCTGCGTCGAAGGCTGTTCTATACGAACCGATCGGGGTGTAAGATGAAAAAAGGTTGCATGAAACTCCGGCTCCTGCATTAGTGCCATCAGCCAATCTTGAACCGTCTGTGAATACGTGTAGCCATTCGTTCTCCGGGTACAGTAAGTGCAGAGTCTCCAGGGTGATAGATTTTAGGATCTGGTCATTTGTGTCTTTCTTGGAAACATCTTGACATAGGTTTAAACTCAGTGAGTATCTCTCTTTTTCGATAGGGCACTGTGATGTAATAAGGTCTTCTGTCTTCCAAGTGATATTTAGTTGGTCTTTTATTTCGACGACTCTTTGGAGGAAACCGTTCTGGGTCTTCAAAGTTCGACCAATATTTGCCAGTGGGGTGCTCCATAGGGAGAGGCAGTCTGGTAGTCTTAAAATTTTTTCCCACAAAATAACTGCCCTCTCTTCTACACTTGTCTTGATGTTCATATGGTGGGTAGATAATAAAAGTGCATCAATCGGAGTTGTTTTAACAGCCCCTGTTATAAGTCGAAGGGCCTGATTGTGGAATCTTTCCAGCGAGTCGAGAACTTTTTTGCTGGTCGCTGCCAGCGGCTCGCAGCAGTAAGTCATGAGGGGGAGTATATAAGCTTTGTATGTCATGTCGAGGGTATTTCTACAGCAGCCTCATTTTGACCCGGCTATTCTTTTCATTAGAGAAAGTCTCGAGGTGGCTCTCTCTAAAACTTTGGTCACGTGCTCTGCCCACGTTAGTTTTCGGTCGAATACAACACCTAAGTATGAAGAAGAGTCTGCATATAAAACGGGAAGGTCCTCATACAATAGCTTTAATTTGATAGGCTGATGTGTCAAGGAGAAGGTCTGATAACATGTCTTTTCCAGTTTGACTTCCATGTTATTAATGTGGCACCATTTGCTTAATTCCTTTAAAGCCTGATTAAGGGCTAGTTCTGACTGTCGCTCAACATTATTTTTGGGAGTTTCGGTCCAGATGACTAAGTCATCTGCGTAGAGAAGGCATTTGATACCATTAATTTTCTTAAGGTCGTCAATAAGGTCATTTATGTAGATGTTGAACAGTAAGCAGCTGGTAACAGCTCCCTAAGGGAGACCTGTCTTGAGAATCTTGAAACGGGAAAAGCAGTTCTCATAGCGAACCCTACAGATTCTCTGGCAGAGAAAACTTCGAAACCAGTCGAACATTTTTGAATGAACACCTATTTTGGCGAGTTTCAGTAGAAGGTTTTCCCTACAAACCAAATCGTAGGCGGATCTTAGGTCCACGAAAACAGCAGTGAGTACATGTTTTTTATCAAGAGCATCCTTTATATATTGGCTAAGGAGGGTGACATGTTGGTTAGGTGATCTGTACTGTCTAAATCCTGCCTGTTCTTTGGCTAGGATGTTGTATGTTTCCGTGAACCATGTCAGTCTTTTTGCAATTATTTTTTCCATGGTTTTGGCTAGAATACTCGTTAAAGAGATTAGCCTATATCCTTTTAAGTTACCTTTATCTTTGCCCTTTTTTGTGTATAGGGATAATGATTGATTTGCGCCATACTGAGGGGACGCTACCTGTATCTCACACTAAATTAAAATATTTTGGAATGGTCTGCGTTGCCTGAGTCCCCAAGTTAAGTAGAAATTCGGCAAAAATCGCATCTTCGCCTGGGGATTTTTTGGTCTTTAGTCTGCTAATTGCAGTGAGGAATTCATCGGAAGTTATGCCAGCAGAGAAAATTAGGTGGGGATTAAAGAGCTCTGAATTTAAGTTTGATTTGTTTAAGTCCTTTATACCTTTATTCGTAAGCCTTGTTTGTTTTCTGCACAAGCCAGATTTACGTTGTGCAGCAGAGAAATGTTGGACAAATGCATTGGCTATTTTGTTGCAAGATGTAAGAGTCTCCCCGTTGACTTCGAATGGTATTTTTATGAAATTAGATGTCCCATTCTTGATGCTTGAGAGGAACTTATAGGCTCTCTTTCCATCCCTTTGGAAATTCAGCTTGGAAATTTGAGAAATATAAAAACAATTATAAATGCTGTAATATTAAATTAGTTTTAAAAGTTAAAAAAATTTTTTTTTCACTCAGGGGAGAAATTTGGGTTCGTGTAAAGATGTTTGAAAGATATTTAAACTTGTTTATCATATTATAAGATGAACGCATGTTTACGATATATACAGCTTACTTAGAACTTTACAGAAACATCACAACAGACAGTCTCAATCCTAGAGTCCCCTGTAAGTTTCTTCGTCCAGTTGTTGCCAGATACATACATCTTCCCTCTAAAAATCCTGTTCAACAAGTCTGGATGGAGGACTATTGGTTCTGTCAATACGAGTCTTATATTGTTTGTCTAAAATAAGAACTCCTCCAGACATCCGTCTGGCCCTGTGGCGGTGACTATGGTAACGAGGTATGACTACTTCAAGTAGAGGTGCGGGGTCTCTGTTTTGGAGTGGTTTCGGGTCGGGTCGGCGTGAGAAATTGAATCTCTTCGGTCTATTGTGTTAGTTCTAGAGTGAAACTACCCTCCTTAAAATGCGCCATTCTTGTTTCCATAGCACCAGGCGGCCCCAGACTTTGTGGCGCGAGGAGTTCTTAACTTAGACAACTAAACTGGTTTGTTTAGTACCAGGAAGAGCAACATTAGGAGATTGGGTGATAGCACATGATTATTGATGGGATTTTATCCGGGGAACTGTCTTTCACTACTGGGGCATTAGAGGCACGGTCCCTGTTTACTGAGATATCTTCGTACTCCCGCCAGAATGATTGTGTAACAAGCGAAGGATTTAAGTAGATGCCGTTCTTGATATCTCGAGGTGTATCAATCAAATAAGACCTGAAGGTATAATTATTCTAGAATCTTAATCTTTCATTCGCAAATCATTTTGCACTGAGATTGAATGACGATGCGCCTAATATTTTAGACATTCTTCTGGTACTTAATGTCGCATCATTCGTAATTCTTGCGTTGGAGCCTAGGAGTTAAATCTATCTAATGAGTTAGACTTCAGAATTGGCATTAAGAAGTTTATGATTAGTTTCAATGTGAATTGTTAGTCCGACAATGAAATCATGAAATTTTTTACAAGCCCATATTATAGCCAATGCTGTCATTTCAATATGTGTGTATGACATCTGTATTGAACAATGTCCAAGGTACATAAAAAACTGGACGTGACTATTGTCTTTTTAACAAAGAATTAAAACCTATGCCGTAGGGCGATGCATCTGTTGAAATAAAAGTCACTTTCTTTGCATTATACAAGATTTTGACAAAGTTTCAGCTTAATTTTCTCCAATGCCATTATTCGAGATTTTCCTTAAATCCATTCTACTTCGTTTTTAAAGAACTCATAAAGAGGTTTTACTACATTTGTAAATTTTGATTCAAATTTATTTAGTAATTCAACCATTCTTAAAAATCTTATTAATTCAGTTACATATCTGAGTGTTGGAATTGTATGTATAGGCTTCTGTTCTTTCGGAATCAGGTTTTGGTTTGATACCTTTTTCAGAAATCACCTGGCAAAAGAAGGTTATGATTTTTTTTGACGAACTGACATTTTTCAGCATTCTGTCCCTCCAGTAGCTTGAACTTTTGAAAGAACTTCACGTAATTGTTGACTATAATCTTCATCGGTTGCATCAAATATTACAAATTCATGCGTGAGACCTACTATACCAGGACCTTCTTGAATAGTTTTTAGAATTCTTTTGGGAAACACCTCAGGAGCTGATTTCATTTGAATGGAAAACTCTAAAGTTTAAATCTTTCAAATGGTGTAATAAAAGTAGTTAGTTTTTCAGAATCTAGATCAATTCTTATTTTCCCGAAAACTTGCATTCGCATCCATAATACTAAATACTTAAGCATCTGAGGTCATGGGGAAAATATTCTCTTTCAATATCCTCATTCAGAACTGATAAATCAACACAAATTCTAATATCACATAATTTTTTTAGGAACAATAACCATGGATGCACACCACTGCGCGGATTTATCAACTATTTCTATAATTTCAACTCGTCAAATAATTTTTTGCTTTAATTTATCCCTTTGAGATACTGAAACTCACCCGTGGTATCAAAATATCACATGGCTTAACATCATTCTTTAACTTTATATTGTATTCCCTTCCAACTTTCCTAATCTTTTAAAAATTTTGGAAATTCTTCAACGGGATCTAATTTTGATTCTTATTTCAAAAATTCGCTGAATAAGATTCAATTTTTTACTTGTTCTGCAACTTAACAAATGATGTTGTTCATTTTGTATTACATATACACTATCTCTTAAACTAAACTTTAATTTTTTTGAGTTTTATCCCAGTCAACACCAGATTCTCTTAATCTTTGTCCAGATTCTCCTAATTTAATCTTATATGTTGCAATTTTGTTCATAAATGCTTATGGGAACAACCGTCAAACGTCTGCTCCAGTATCAATTTTTATTATCCGATCTAGGAAATTTGAATTCTCCTAGTGTTTAGAATTTCATTTAAACGTAATTTAGTCTTGCATACTTTATCATAGTATTCATCTTTTTTTTTTTTTTTTTTTGCATCGATTACAAATAGCTTTCCGAATGAGACATTAACGTAGGTTTGGTTTAATCATACGATTTTCATTTTTATAAATTGGATAAATTGAATTTTTATAGATTTAGTTAACTTATTAATTATTTTCTTCTATTAATAGATGTGAATGCTGCTATTGCCATAGTGAAAAACATTCGGAGAAAGTTGTGGGAAATTGAAAAGCTGGAAGAACAAGTTAATAGTTTGTCTAAAGATACAAGTAAGGAATTTTTTAATTGTTGCTATTGAAAGCATATTCTAGAAATAAATTTTTCAGTTGCATCTACGTTTATAAAAATTGCATGTCCGTAGTATAAAAGGCTTTTTTTTAGCATTAAAATTTGCGGTGGTTAATATCATCTATAAGAGTGCAAGTGTAATATACTCTGTATTTCTGACATTTTTATGAGTTGTTTCTTATTCTTATTATGAAAGGTATTCAATGAAGCAGCCTCAGTTTATAACACCACTTATTATTTTTAGTCGATTTTGATTGCATAATAACATTTGCGTGTGAACAAAACAATGAATTCCGGCTCTTGTGCGAGTTTATTTTACTGCGATGCGCTAACTTCAGCAGTTATTTCATTGATCAGAATTACAAGTTAGTCTTGAATGTTAAACAAATATTGTTAAATGTTATTTTGTTAGAAATAGTTGTTCTTTATTTTGCAATGTCTGAAACTGGTTTTGCTCTGAAAAACTAAAATTATGTCTGTAAATGACAATACTTTTAGAGCACATCATAATAGAGAAAATTTACATAAAATCGTTTAAGAGTTAGGTATCACTGTAACACTTTTCTTATTTCCGTCACGAAGTTATGCCTATTGGCTGCAAAATTTTTTTGTTAATAATTTTATTTTCATATTACCATAATATCAGACCAAATCAACACTTAAGCCATGAAGAGAAAAATTCGTAAGAGTGAACAAAACGTTCACCTGGACAAGCTATTTTTATTTATTTTTCTAAAATTATTTCGTAGACTTTGCAGTGTCCCTTAACTTTAAATAAAAAATTTAAAGTTAAGGGACACTGCAAACATAAAAAGGGACATAATTTTTTTTTTTTTGAGGATAGGTGCCGTAACTTCCAGTGTACATTTGCCCGGTATTCCATACACTGATGTTTTTTCTAATATACCTTAGTCAGGCATTGTTTTAATAATAAAAAATAAACCTGCTCAAAAGTGTGTTTCATAAAAAAAATTATTTATAAATTTTTTTTTTTATAACCGACGTTGAACAGCTGACCCCATTTTTTGGGCTTAAGACTACGAATGTTCAATCCCGTAGTCCTGCAATTTTGAATCCAATCCAGAAGACAAGGGAACTTCTGGATAAAGTATTGAATGAAATTTGCCTTCGATCAGGACTTTCTGATAGAACTAACCCACATTTGCGTTACATGAAGAGGAAAACCACCAAAATCTCCCGCTTTTAGCGTCAACGTAAGGGGACTCCAATCCATGATCCGTCTATCACCGAAGATATTTTACGCTACACCGTGGTCGGTGCGAGCCGGGGGCGGATTCGTATCGACCAGCCATGAATGGGATTCTAACCGGGGTAACCTCATTGGAGCACTATCCCCTGAGTCATCACGGCTCTGATTTATTAATTGAAGAAAATTTTATTTTACTTTGATCATTAACTTACTAAAGTTACTTTTTTAAAGCTCTTATAAACCAATTATTTTAATGTCAAGACTCGCCGCTTAAAACGATAAAACAAACAACCGCTGTTGCGAAATCCTTTTCTTGAAATGGGAAAATTTTCCATCACCATCTCATGTTCGTATGTAAACGTTTTTTTAAATTTTAATTTTGATGACCATATCCATTTATAGTTCTTCAGTTCTCGTCCTGTTTCTAGTGTCGAGACGTTTGGTTTTAGAAATTTCTTTACTATTTTCCGCAACTGTTTAAGGAACGCTGCACTACTCTTGAAAAACTATTAAAATTCTTAGTGCATAAATTTTGTGTGACTCCTTGCCTTCCTTAAAATTATTGATATTGATAACTTTTTCTTTTATATTATTGAAATTTAAAATTGATTTCATATATAATTTTTTTTTTTACAGAAACCCTTATCTAATGTCAGGAATACTCAATGATATGAAATATGAATGGTCATAAGATCTTAGTGAAATTAAAAAAAAAAAAAAGGATTAAAAAAATACTGAATCTTTATTCGGCATAGACATTTTTATTATTTTTTGCGATATGTTATGGCAAAAACATACTGTAGATTATTATGTTTCGATATTTCAAATAAAATTATTTATTCATTACCAGTTTATTCAGTTTTTTATATTATTTGTGAGTTGTCGTCATATTTGCCGTAAAAATTGAAGGGGAACTCATTTTGATCATATTTTGTTTGAAGCTGCTGATAAAAAAAAAAAGATTTTTAAAACGGTACCTCCCGGCAGGGTAAGGCACTAAAACATCAGCATTTAAATGTCATATATGCGGCGTTTTGCATTCAAAGCAAAATAGCAGTCTTTAATTTTGCTTTCTACAAAATTAGCAACATATTTTTTTAATTATTACATATAGCTTAGCTTTTTCAAAATTTTCATAAATTCGATTATCCGTTGTTTTATCTGGGAGGTTCTTCGAGAATCGAGAGTCTAATATATATATATATATATATATATATATATATATATATATATATATATAATGTAAAATTCTGCGTTGAGCAGCGCCAATGTACCAGCTGTAAAAATATTTGAAGAAAATATTATAAAATGAAATAAAATATGTTGATAAAAAAAAGATTACCAAATCATTATTTTATTGGTTGAATAAATTATTCATTTGAAGTTGATGCCGCTTCGGATATAGCTTCATATCATACAAATTTGCATTTGAGCATTGAAATAAAATCTGGTAGAAATTAAGTTTTTAATTTATAAATTTTATATCATGCATTCATTGTTATATTTTTGAAGCTATTTTATGTTAATTTACATGATCTTTATTTTAGAAATAATACATGCCACTTATTTTAAATATATTTGCAAATATATGAGGCCAATACATAAGAGGGAATAATTTTATATATATTCGAAGCAAAGGTATCTAGGTGCTCCAAAGTTATTAAGCTTATTTCATGAATGGGTATTGAATATACCCGTCATTTAAATACTGCTCATGTTGGAGTTATTAAATGTTTAAAATTATGATGAGTAAAACTGTCGTAAAGTAACTCTTTTTTTATTTTTTAAACATAAATGATGCTGAATAATTATCAACTGCCCTGTTTACATGACGGGTTTGGGTTTTTAGTCGCATTTCTCGGATTGTTCTGGAGAGATTTTTAAGTAAAAAACATCACAATTTTCTTATGGGTTATGATATGTTTTGTGCATAGTGCTGCCATCTAGTGGAAATTCCAGCAATTGTGAATTAGCTATCAGAAAATATTAAGGAAGAGTTCGATGTAAAAATGTCATACTTGAATGTGTAATTCACCGCATTTATTTTTTCGCTTAAAAAAACTGTTTCATTGAAATGTTTTAACTAAAAAAAAATTTACTTTTCAAAATACATTATTTATATTTGGTTTACGAAATGTATATTCATGTTGTTGTATAATATAGTTTAAAAACTTTTTGTCAATAATAAATTACTAGACTATATATCTGGGTGGTTTTTTGCAGTCGATTATACTTATATAGCACTCATTGTTAAAACCTTTGCTCACAACATACTGCGAATTTAATATTGCAAATTTTTTCATAATTCGCAGTTTAGTTCGAGTTATCTTTTGATTATCTTGCGCTTGCTATTTCCCAAGAAAAATAATTTTCCTTAGCAACATTAATTTCCTTAATAGAAGGGGGAATTTTAGTTAACCTCATAAATCTCAAAATGACATCCAAAATCGTATTTGTATCTCAATCTACTTAATGCTCCTAATATTGGATATTATTTTGATTTGTTTTAAAATGTTTTCATAGAACGTTAGGGAATAAAAATACCTTAATATGTACTTCTCTAGAGTCATAGGCTCGCCATGTCTGGCTTAGAGCACCCGAATATCTACGAGAGCTCCGTACCCGAGGATACTGTATGTTTCAATCGTTTCCTCGTTTATATTTTATAACCGTCGTTGAACCAACCGACCCAATTTTTTGAGTTTACGACTGCTAATGTTCAATTCCGTACCCTTGTAATTTTGAACCCTATTCAGAAGACAAGGGAACACCTGAATCAAGTATTGGGAGAAATTTTCCTTCGTGGGGGACTTTTTGATGGAACTAATCCGCATTTGTGTTACATGGAGAGGAAGACCACGAGAAACTCCCACGATTAGCCTGACTGCAAGGGGACCCCAATCCAGGATCCATCTACCACTTAGGATATTTTACGAGAACACTGTAGTCAGTACGAGCCGGGTGCGGAATTTGTTTCGACCAGCCAGCCATCGCTGGGATTCGAACCCGGTTCACCTCAGTGGAAGGCGGATGCACTATCCCCTGAGTCATCACGGCTCTGATTTATTAATTAAAGACTCTAAGCCGTAATCCGTCAACCACTGAGAATATTTTACGTCAGCACTGTGGTCGGTGCAAGCCGGATGCGGAATTCAAACCCAGTTCACCTCATTGGAAAGCGAACGCTCTATCGCTTGAGCCATCGGCTCTCCCTCGTCTATATTGACAAAATTTATACCTAAAACAAAATTGATCATCAGTTGAAATTCGGACCAATTTTTTACCAGCTGAAGCTTCACTATCACTACAATGCTAAATTTAATCCTACCTTGACCGCAACAAGCAGAATCTATTGCTTTATTGCGAAAGAGGCAAATTATCGTCTAAGTATATTTCAACAAACCAAATTGATTTTCTGGACGTCTATTGCAGATTTTGCAATAAAAGTTTTAATGGTTTCCTAACGGCTACACATTGAATTTATCGCCAAATAGAATTAATTATCGTTTATCAAAATTTTGACTACTTTCCGACCAGTGATCAATTTTTAATTGTACTTGCTGTCAAGTTCTAAAAACTTTCTGACCACTGCAAGCAAAACACATCTCTTTATTATCTTTTCGATCTGGCATGTCTTTCTCGAGCTACCCTATTTTCCGTAAACGATTGGAGCGTCACCTGTGACTTCAAAATCAACCTGTTAGTAAAAGGGGTACTTTTTTCTATAATTTTCAAATCTACAATACAAAATAAGGGTTCCTATTTGGATTTTAAAAGTTCCTCCCGCCCTAACTCCAGGGTTGAGGTTGGGATCGAATTTTGTATCAATAAACGTTTCACGTTGAAAACATATAATTCGTTTGTTTTTAGATTAGATTTTTTTATGTGGTGTATATTTCAAAACATATTTGAATGTTTCCGTACTTTTTGGACATTCTGATGTATTATGCTATTGCCATTCCTGGCATTATAATTATTTTTAAAATAACATTTTAATTGTCAACCCCTTAACTTGTGCGCTCGAGTTAATTCGAGCGAGCTAAACAGGCCAAATTGTGCTCACTAGACTTAATTCGAGAGGCGTTGTATTTTATGCTGCTATAATTTTTCACACTCGAATATAATCGAGAATTGAAAATAACAATGTGAAAGCTAAGAAAAAAAATCGTTTTATTGATATTTATCATTTACATAGGATTGTAAGCTATAACACTTATTTATTCAAGAATAAAATATACAGAGATGCCAACTTGCTCCAGACAGCAAATATATATTTTACAGTGGTAGTTTATCAATTGTGATTCTTGGTTTAATAAATTCAATTTAGTATCCACCAATTTAGTATTTAGTTTTATCCACCACTGCTTCTAAACAATTCGTAGGCTTATATATAATTCTAAACTTTATAGTACTTATGTCACGCGATACCTTTTAAAAAGTAAGCAAAAATAGTCAAATATTAGCAAAATTTACTTTGCAGTTATTTACCGCTTTTTTAAATTATTTTGGCATGTCCGGAGCAGTTGGCATCTCTGAATATAGCCTTTTTCCATGGAACAAAAGCGCAGTATATCAAAATTGTCCACCAAAAGAAAAGACAATGTTCTAAAGTGTGTTTTTTTTTTTTTTTTACATAAAAAAATAGATTTTTGCTGCCGGTTTTTATCAAAAAATCTGTGCGTTAAGAGGTTAAATTATAATTTTTATAAAGTGTTTCAATTATTTAAATAAATACAAGTTATCAACAAATTAGATATTTTATTTCATACAGTCCAAATGATATGCTTTTAAACACTTTGAGATTTTTGTGATATGACATGATATAGTATTTACTCAATATAAATCTACCTTTAAAGGAAATCTTATATTTAAGAGGTCGAGCGCCATCTAACAGAAGTGAAGGAAATCAGACTTCATTGGCTACATAATAAATTAAAGCAAAATGGACTTGGAAGAACGTGCCTTTAATGCATTGTAGAATTCAATGATCACGGATTCGCATAAAAAAATTTCTTTGGGTTCTGTAAATTTTTATATCACAGTTTAATGTCCAATTTTTTTTCATGTCCGATTCTCGTTTAAGATTCGCTAGTAAAATGTTTGTTGAAAAGACGTCAAGTAGAATCAAAGTTCGCCATTTTGAAACTTCAGCTTAGTATTTTAGTTTCTTTTAACACTTTGCTGACCGAACTAGTTGCTTTTGAGTATAAACTAAACACCACGCATTGTTTATCACAGCTAACTATTGCCAAGCGAGAAGATCTCGCCGAACAGTCGGCAAAGTATTCAGAATGCTTCTACTTGTATCTCTTTAAGTATACTGACTCGTGTATACAGATACTGAAAAGTACAATTTTTTTTTAACTTACTCATAATAGCAGGTTTTTGTAAAGGTTATTTAAATATATTTGGCTCAAATTGATTGCATACAAGAAATGAACACGAACAACAGTCAATTTTTTTTCTTACACCATAAGTTGTTGGTTGAATTTAGAGCAAATATCCTAACACTACGAACACCTTCTTGTACTAACGTTGTTGAACAGCGAACCACTTTGCTTTGTCTAATGTCAGTAGGAAAAAAAACTATCTTTCACTGTCCAATAGCATTGGTATTTGCAGCTGTCAGAGGAGTTGACAGATTTGTTTCAAATCAGCTGTTTTCCGAAGGCTCCGTCGTAATATGAAAGGATGCTTTTTTGCGAATAATATGCTATTCTTATAGATGCTGTGAGTTTGTAACTGTTACTCATGACCATTAGGTCAAGTATAGCCTATCTAAAAAAGCCAGCGTTATCTACGCTTATTATGAAAATGGCACAAAACGTCAACATGGAGAAAAGTCACAGTTTTGTGAAAATAAAAAGCACGTTTGTGGTTTAATTTTGTAATATTTAAAAACTTACTCCAACGCTGCATTTTACTTGGGCTTAAAAAAATTTGCAAAAATTGAGAATATGGCGTTAATTTTGATAATTGGTGGGAAAATGTCACCAAATTGGCGATTTTTAAAACATTTTAATAACTTTTAAATTATCGGTCTGTTCTAAAGCCCAGATAATTCTTCACGGCAAGATTATGCATATAGTTTAAAACCATCGCATTGCTTCAAGTGTAAGGCACTTAAAGTATGTCTTTTATTTTCCTTGGCGACAGAACTTCGAAAAACAGCGTTAAATGTAGCTCAGCTCAGTGGTGAGTCGTCAATTTGGCTACAAAGAAGGATTTCAGCTTTTTAGGTTTCTTGTAAACACTTAAATAAAGAAGTGTTTTAATAACGAATAATTAAAAAAATTACATTGTGGTTGATTATGTGAACTAATTATTAAAAAAAATATATAATTTTTTTTTTTTTTGATAATGTGAAGTGTTTATTATGTGAAGTATTTTCCTTATGAAAAAAATATAAACGAATTATTTTTTTTTAAATCATTGGCTTTATAAATTTTTGATAGCCAACCATTTTTGTAATCTTTAGTGTTTTTCTTCCTTCTGTTAGTGTTTAGTACGAAATTTAAGTAATTAAATCCTTTTTAAAAGCTATTTGAATAGTTTTAACGTTGGACAGCAGTATAATTATGACATTTCGAGCAAATATCTTAACTCTACGAATTCCTGCCAGTGGTAATACTTCAGAGCAGAGAACCTGTTCGGTTGAAAAAAAAGTTATTAATTTGTCTAGATTTAAAAGAAGCTAGAAATATGTTTGTCTAATGACTGTATACAAAAAAAAAAAAAAAAATTTAAACGTGTTCGACGTCTTTCGGACACACTTAATGCAAGCGATACCTTTGGTACGGGAGTTGGACTGACATTATACTTCTTATGTTCACTTTATCATTAATATTGAAAACAGAATATTCTAGAAAATTGTGTAAGAACAGCATCTCAAAAAAGTCTGTCAAGATCATTTAATTGATACAAGATGTTCTATAATGTTCACTCTTACTGTATTTTTTAAATTTTTTTTTTTCAAAAATAGAAACAAAATTATATTCTCATTAGGGGTCGTAATTTAATATCTAAGAAAGGAAAAAGCAAAAGCCCTATCAAAATATGATGAATCACCATTGAAAGAAATAGAGAATAATTTCATCAAAGCTCTTTAACTGCCGGTGGTAATCGTGAGAAGGTACATCTACCAGAAACTTTTTTTTCTGGCAAATGAGCTATTTTTTACATTATTTAACTCAGCCGTTAATGTTTTTTTCACTTGCTTATTAATTTACCACCCATAATCTCCATAATATTTTGACAACTATTTTAAAAAATAAAAATTAATGACGATGATTGTAAAACCCTCTGTGTATTTTTTACATATATTCTGTTTTGGATATGATGAATTGTTTTCGTTTGCTTAACCACGAGCAATAGTTGACTAAATAGTTAAAGTTGTGCAAGTGAAAGAAATTGTATAATCAATTAAAAAACTGGGATGTAACCTTCCTGGTGGTATTTTCTAAGTATATAGTGACGGGGGATCTTAGATTGAAATTGGAGAATTTGAATGCAATTGACTTATACATTATAATAAATGCGAATGTAAATACCGTCAAAAGAATTGTGGAACAATTATTACAATATTATCTGTACAACATGTAAAACAAAATGCATTGGAAGAGGCTTAGGTTATTATATGATTGTTAGAATATATACGACATAATGAATTAAATATCACAAGCATCTTTTAGTTTTAGAACAAAAACAGCATCATTAAGCCAGTAGAATGCCTGATCTAGGTCTCCTTCGCACAAATAAGGCAATCTCGTCCATCTTACAACTTCAAAACCACAGTCAGAAAACACGGATTCCGTGAGAGCGGATACTTGTTCTTCAAATTTCTTGCCACATGACAGAGCTATTTTTTCCACAGGAGCGTTGTACTTTGATCCTGTAAACGAAAGAATAGATCTTTTTGTACACTTTTATTATAAATAAATATACTAGTTTAAAATCTAGTTTAATTATAATTGCATACTCTGTGTTCGAATAGAGCACTGCCATTTTTTTAAAATATATCAAGTGTTTTGAATAGTTTAAGATGCAAACTGAAGTTCATATCCCTTTTTAGCTTCTTGGCGGTTGTTGAAAATATGGTAAGTTATGTTTATACGTAGTATGAAAATACATATCGTATTTTCAGATGTATTAGTTAATTTCTTCGAATCCCTTAATTGCGAGCCGCGATGGCTCAGGGGATAGAGCGTTCGCCTTCCAATGAGGCGAACCGGGTTCGAATCCCAGTCGATACGAATTCCGCATCCGGCTTGCACTGACCACAGTGCCGACGTGAAATATCCTCAGTGGTAGACGGATCATGGGTTAGAGTCCCCTTGCCGTCAGTCTAACCGTGGGAGGTTCTCGTGGTCTTCCTCTCCATGTAACGCAAATGCGGGTTAGCTCCATCAAAAAGTCTTCCACGAAGGCAAATTTCTCCCAATACTCGATCCAGGAGTTCCTTTGTCTTCTGGATTGGGTTCAAAATTACAAGGCTACGGAGTTGAACATTAGTAGCCGTAAACCCATTAAGTTGGGTCGGCTGTTCAACGACGGTTATAAAATAAAATAAAATCCCTTAATTGCAATGAAAGTTGTGATCGACTTAAACACAAGTAACAAATTTGGACACAAGGACTTTTTTCTGAAATAAATTAATCTAATCTATAAGAATCTAATCTATAAAAAAATAATCTAATCTATAAGATAAATGCGAACATAATATGAACATCTCTATTATAATTCAATAAAAACTTATATATAACAATAAAATAACATTTACATATAAGCCATTAAGAATTCTATTCTTCAAGAAATTCTACATTTTATCCATATAATATAAATTTCAGTACCTTCCAAAGAAATTTGATTACCACATTTCTGAAAATAAATTTAATTAAGAGCACATAAATATTTTACCCTATATCCAGAATGATTTGACATATAAATTTTTTGAAAACTAAATTCAATTCTTTAAATTGCCCAAGTATCAAGAATTCATCAGAATCAGAACAAGTTCAGAACATCGTTCTTAGAGGGTTACAAAAGCAAATGCTGACACACGTTTTTAAGAGTTCATATTACTTTATCTATAAATTATATTTTATGGTTAAAGGTGAAAGAAAAATCTTAGATTATCTCTTTAAGTTTTTTAAAATTATTTTTTGTTAATACCTTTAGATAAACGAGTATTTGGTTAGAATTTTTTTTTTTTTTTTTCTCAAACTAATGTGAATTTGGGGTTCAATTAATACACCGAATACCACACAAATCTACCATTTTGAAGTTAAAAATAGGAACCAATTCATACTACCGCTCAACTTGTACATCGAAAAATATGATAGTTTTATCAACGTCCAGGAAAAATTAAAAAGTTCTTAAAAGTTTCAAAAATGATAAGTGAAAAAAAAAATCCCACTTTATCTTTCCAATTTAAAATTCTCCGAAATCTTTATAATATAAATATTTTTTAACTTGAAAATATAAAGGACTGTTTTCAAATATTCGTCCAAAAACTTTTTTTGTGTATTTTTTATTAATTTTCTGTTTACAAATAGTATTTGTAGCGGTCCTATCGCAGAAGGTATAAACAAAGCGGAGGAATACAAGAAGCACGGAGTAATGCATCGATACGCCGAAGGATATGGAATGTGCTAAATGAATAGTTAACAGTCTGGTCGTTGATCACGGTCATCGTCCGTTAATGTACTTATTCTTTTTTTTCTTCTTAAATATCTTATAAATTTTGTAAATGATCATTATTAAAGTAGAGTTGATTGCTATTGATCATGATCATTATTAAAGTTTTTTTTTCAAATGGCAGGCACTGAACTTTATTCTTCGCCTTAGAAGATGCCGGAACTGTTACTCATTTTACGTTACCCAGTGGGCACCTGTGACCCAGCGGGCCAACCAAAGTCACGGAGGCGAGCAACATTAACCACGCCACACTGCCACAAACCCGTTCATAGGGTGGGCCACATTCACACATCACACATAACAGAGGACAACACATAGAGAGAGAAACATCCATGCCCAGAGCGGGATTCGAACCCGCAGCCATTGGCTTCGCAGCCAGGCGCGCTTAACTGCTCGTCCACCTGGCCGGCTCAATATTAAAGTATAGTTGATTTTTAAGAATCTTATTATGTGTGTTCAATCCATTTCTACAATATTAATTTAAATATAAATTATTTTAATTTAATCATATTTTTTGGTTACGAGATATTATTGGCATACAAATTGCAGTGATAATTAAATTTTGTTGCTGTTTCTAATACCACGTAACTATTCATTCAAGTAACATTACAAAAAAAATTATTTTAAACCAAAGATATTGAAACTTTGAAATGGCCAGCTAAGTCTCCAGATCTCAACCCAATAGAGAACTTATGGGGAGACCTCATACGAAGAGTTAATGTAAATGGGAGACATTTTACATCATCAATTGAGTTGAAATCTACTATCAAAGATGAATGGCAAGACGAATAACCCCGAACTTTTTTAAAAACTAGTTTTATACCTAAATACTAGAATATTTAAAGCAATATGGAAAAATCAATCTTACACAAGCTTCTATTATTTTTATATGTTTTTTTTTTGGGGGGGGGGAGGCTTAAAGTTTTTTTCAGGCTGGAATACTAATTTTGCACATTAAAATTTTTCTTGATAATTATAAAATTACAAATTACATGTTTGTTGCATTATTTCTCAAAAATGTACTTTAAGAATTAATAATACAATAATATTTAAATCATTTTTATTTTCATTTCCTCAAAAAAAAAAAAAAAAAAAAAAAAAATTCAGACTGTATAAATACGGTATAGTATATAGATGCAAGTTAATAACTCAGTCAGTTGCTCTCAGAAATCTTTAGAAAGTCCGACCAACAGGCTAAAATAACTTTTAATATAGATAAATAACTAAATAACAGGCTAAAATAACTTTGTAGTAATATAAATAAGTTTAATAATATATAGCTGAAGAAGTTATTGTAACTTCTGTTTCGCGTTACCAGTATGTTCGATACGACTGACCAAGATCACTTCTAATTTTAAATAATGTATTTTCAAAGTAGTTTAAATTGCGGAGAAATTTTTTTAATATTTATTATGCCACCAAACCTACAATATTTTTGTCTGAAAACAAAAATTTACAGTGAAGTTTTTAAATTCGATTAGATCTTGAGTTTGATTTTATGATATCGAACACAATAGTAAGCAATAAAGAAACAAAAGATAATGCCGAGTCAGGTTTCTAATATTTTGAATATTTGATTGTTCTACTGATTACGAAATTTTACATTTTCAATTTCATGATTTTGATAACGTTACTCTTTTCATTTTGGATTTTATGGATAATTTAGATAATAGACTTGATTTAGAAAATATTTACATTAGTAGTCTTAAAACTCTTTTTCCATATGGATTAAATAGTAAGTTTAATGGGGAAGGTATTGTTAATGCTGGTGATTATTGTATTTATGACAGATTTAAAGTTTTTGATTTTCCTGGGGTTTTTAATTCAAAATATAGGAATAAAAGAGGTAGTGGGAAAGGTAAAGGTAAAGTTGTTGCTTTTGATGAATTTTTGAATTTTTGCAATTTACCTGTTAATTTGAATAATATTTTCAATATTAGGAAATATATTTTTGGTTTTAAAAATAAGGTTCTTAAAAATTTTCTTATTAATTTTGGTTCTAAAATTAAATATGATACTGAACTAGTTAGATTTATTGTTTTGGATTTAATTAAATCAAAACTTGGGGTTAGTAAGACAGATTTGCTTTTTAATAAGGTTTATAGTTTTGAAAAGGTTTTTTGTACGATTAATTTTCATGATAAAAAATTTGAAAATGCTAAATTGCCACAGATTATACATGAACTTTCGGATTTTTTTCCTTTAAAGCATATTAATGTTTCTGTCGCTTTTAAGTATTCTTCTACACTTAGGAAAAGGGTCTGCAATTATAATTTTTTAAGTCAAAATTTAAAATGTATTTCTAAATTTGATTGTTATTGTAATGAAAAGGAATATTCACAATATATTGATAATGATTATGGGCATATTATTACCGGAAATTTGGAGATTGTTGGTAATGAAGATTTAATTAATATTTTAGGCAAAGGTTCAAAATTTAGGACAAGGTTTAGAATGAATAAAAAAGATTTTATTTTGTCCATTAAAAAAGATCTTGATTTTTTTATAGCAAAAATTTCCAGAAAATATCATTGGCCCGTTGAGGGTTTTTCAGAGTGGAAGGCTAAAATTATTGAAAAGGTTAATTTTAATTTATTTAATACCAGTTTTGGTTCTTTTCCTAGTGGTACCATTATTGATTATGATCTGTCTAGTAAAATTAAAAATCTTAAGGATAAATTTATTGTTACGGTTGTGGATAAAGCTTCAAATAATTTTTGTATTATGTGTAAATATTTTTTTAAAAATTTGATTATTGGAGAATATAACGCAAATAATACTTATTTAAAATTAAAAGTGGATGGGAAGGTTGTTGAAAAAAGAATTATTGCGTTTAGTAAAAAATTAAAATTTAGGTTAAATAGGATTAAATTTCCATATTTATTTCCTATTGTTAAATTTCATAAAAATCCTGTTAAATTTAGGTTTATAGCGTGTGGTACTAATTGTTACAATTCTGATGTTAGTAAAAAGTTTTTTAGTTTTCTAAAAATTATTTTGCTTAAAATTAAAAAAGAGAAAAATATTATTATTGATAGTAATGTTGATGTTTTGGATTATATTAATAATAATGAAATATCCAACATTAATACTTTTGATTTTGAAAATTTGTATACAAGTATACCACACGAAAAGATTATTGATATCTGTAATGACATTTTTGATAAATATTTAATTAATGAGAAAATTGATAAGTCTAATTGGTTGGATTTGTGTAGGTTTAATCTTTTTGAGAATGTTCTTTTTAATGGTTTAGATTTTTATAAACAAATTATTGGAATTCCACAAGGTAATTCCTTTTCTGGTGCTTTTGCTAATATTTTTTTGCATGTTTTTGAAGCTAAATTCCTTGAAAATAATGATTTTAAAGCTTTTAGATATATTGATGACCTGATTTTGTTTAATAGTGATAATTATAATTTTATTTATAGTATTTATCCTGGAGATTTGGTTTTGAAGAAAACTAATGAGGATTGTTTTAATGTTGAGTATTTAGATTTTAAAATTGATATCGTTGACAAAATTATTAAAATTGGTGTTTTTGATAAAAGAAAGGCTTTTAAATTTAAAGTTATTTTTTTCTGCAACTTTTATACTAATTTGTGTAATAAAATTTTTAAAAATTTAGTTTTTTCACAATTGGTTAGGATTAAAAATATTTGCAATAATGTTGAAAGTTTTCAAGAGGCTGTGAATAATTTTTTGAATCATTTGAGTAATAATGATTTTCCTTATAATTTTTGTAATGTTAATTTGTTAATTAAGAAAATGATTGAAGAATATTAGTTTTTTTATTTCTTTTAACAGGGCGCAATTCAAGACTTAACTGAGCAGCCCCAGTTAAGCATTCTATTAATATGTGACGTAAATTTTCTTTGACAACTTCTACCTATCTTTTTTTAATTCTGCGCATTTTAAAAGAGGGCGTTGTTTTTCTTTTGGTTTAAGTGATTCCTTTTCATTTGGTTTGCTTTAGAGTTTGCTGTCTGACCTTGTTTATGTGAGTTTTTATTTTTTGTTGATTTTTATTTTCTGAATAATTTGAGTTTTTGATGAGATGTATGAGTTTCTTTTCTGTATTAGTTTTATGTCTTGCTTGATTTTCTCCTGGACTTTTAAACAAAACCTTCGGGGTACTGAGGAAGGTTTTTAGGCTTTTGCCTTCTTCCTCAATAGAAAAGGTTTTGTTTTTTGGCCACTGGAGCCGGTACCCCCTGAAGACGTCGGCTTCAGTGGTCATATTTTTAATTTTGTTCTTTTCTACATTTATTTCTATTTTTATTCTCTCTTTTTTTGAAAATTCTGCTGCTTTTTAGCGCATTTTTTTAAAAGAAGTTTTCTTCATTTTGTTTTGATTTTAATTGTGCTCTTTTAGTATGGAAAAATCAATCTTACACAAGCTTCTATTATTTTTATATGTTTTTTTTTTTTGGGGGGGGGGGGGGAGGCTTAAAGTTTTTTTCAGGCTGGAATACTAATTTTGCACATTAAAATTTTTCTTGATAATTATAAAATTACAAATTACATGTTTGTTGCATTATTTCTCAAAAATGTACTTTAAGAATTAATAATACAATAATATTTAAATCATTTTTATTTTCATTTCCTCAAAAAAAAAAAAAAAAAAAAAAAAAAATTCAGACTGTATAAATACGGTATAGTATATAGATGCAAGTTAATAACTCAGTCAGTTGCTCTCAGAAATCTTTAGAAAGTCCGACCAACAGGCTAAAATAACTTTTAATATAGATAAATAACTAAATAACAGGCTAAAATAACTTTGTAGTAATATAAATAAGTTTAATAATATATAGCTGAAGAAGTTATTGTAACTTCTGTTTCGCGTTACCAGTATGTTCGATACGACTGACCAAGATCACTTCTAATTTTAAATAATGTATTTTCAAAGTAGTTTAAATTGCGGAGAAATTTTTTTAATATTTATTATGCCACCAAACCTACAATATTTTTGTCTGAAAACAAAAATTTACAGTGAAGTTTTTAAATTCGATTAGATCTTGAGTTTGATTTTATGATATCGAACACAATAGTAAGCAATAAAGAAACAAAAGATAATGCCGAGTCAGGTTTCTAATATTTTGAAATTACCTGATTCGACGTACTGACTAAAAGGCAGCACAACAGCTAAGATCAGTAGACCTCTTTCGGGATTCAATTTTCTTCTAATTTGCTGAAGCAGCGTTACCGGACAGTCGCAGCGATCTAGAAGGTTTAAGCAGCTGATCACGTCAAAATATTGCGGACTATCGTTAGTCTCGTACCATTTCTCGACGTCTAGGACCCTAAAATAAAAGAGAATCGATTAGAAATAATGGTTTAACGACATGGGTGATATGTTACCGGCGAAGTTTTAAATCCGACAGTCTAAAGCATGCCAAAAACTAACCGGCAATCTATGAAAAATATTCATAGACATTCTATAGAATGCCAAATGAGAAACCTGCAAATTATGAAGTGGATCTTGGAATTGTTTCTAATATTACCTGGCAAAGCTCTTAATTTCTTTTTCTTTCGTAAATTTCTTATTTTTTATATTTTTTGCCTTAATTTCTTATTTTTTGTATGAAAATTCATATTTTGCACATTTTCTAGGCATTCTATACAATGCTAATTGAGAAATCGGCAAAGTATGAAATACAACTTTGATTCGTTTCAAATATCACTTGGCAAAGCTCTTAAATTCTTTTTTTTTTTTTTTCCATTCATTTTTTATTTTTATATTTTTGCCTCAATTTCTGATTTTTTATATGAAAATTTATATTGTGCACATTTTGAAAATCAAATGAGAAACCGGCAAAGTATAAAAATAGATCTCCGACTCGTTTCGAATATCATGTAGCAAGGTTCTTGGTTTTTTTCTTTTTTTGTTGCTGTAAATTTCTTATTTTATATATTTTTTATCTCTATTTCTTATTTTTTTATATGAAAATTCATATTTCACACTTTTTCTAGGCATTCTATAGAATACCATATACATCTCCATTTCGTGTCGAATATCACGCGGCAAGACTTTTAATTTCATTTTTTTAAATGTATTATGCCTCACTTTCTTACAGTTTTTATATCAAAACTTTCTTTCACTTAATTAAATTAACATTAAAATTTAAATTTAACGGCATGAAATTTTATTTTGTAGAACATCAATTTTTCTTTAAGTATTTTGAATAATATTTTTTTATTGGCATTCTCATTATTTTTTCAGAATAACATTTGTATTTTTGAGGAATGCAAGCCATAGCCTTATCAGGACCATTTTTCATACTTAGTCTAAATAGCATTTTTCATTTTATAGAATGCCTAGGTATTACATATAATGTCGAGAAACAGTATGCAATATTTCTCATATTTCATACTTAGCATCCGCATTATCTTCAATAGAATGCCGGTGATTCATAATTTCCCAATAGTTATAAATAAAAACATATATTAATGATCTTTGCTTTGAGAAATCTGAACCGAACCTTTAAAATGCAATTAATTAAAAAAAAAAACGCAGAAATTTTTTTTTTTTGATTTTCAACTTATGCATAATTCTTCTAAAAATGGTTACATCTCATGCAAATTTTTGTGAAATTTGAAAAGGCTTGATGATATAATGTTGAAAAAAGTGAAAATTTGAAAAGGCTTGATAATAAAAAAATAATTTATAACGAAAATAACGATTCTTAATTTTACAATGCAACTTTCTTCCCTTACTGTATGGTGTTGCACAACCTTTTTAGGAAAAAGAAGACTACTTAGCTAAATGATTGAGTTTCCGAGGGCGGTAAGGATAAGAAAAATTGTTTTGTTTCTTAAAAGCTGTTTAATTTCTCTTATAAAGTTTAGCTAAACTTATTCAATTTTCTGAAAATGTCCAGAGGTATTATTCAGCAGAGGGTTATTTTCCATAAAATTAATTATTTGACCATGGAGAAACAATCTTAATATCTTTGACTACATTTAGGTAACATATTTTGCTAATAATTTAAATATTTCTGAAAAATAAAGGGATCGAACAAAAAAAAAAAAAAATAATAAAATCCAGAAATTCGATTTGGTGTTTTCTGAGATGGTCAAGTCCATAGATTCGATTCTACTTAAATTGTGTAGTGAATTCAAGGTCAAATGGCGTGCTAAACTAAGTCTGGAAGAAAGATGAAGAAAACATGATTAAAATATTTTTAAATCTTAGAAGAAATCAGAAACGAAAACGTACTTTCTCTGAATAAACAATTTTTTTTTTTTTGACGGATTCGGAAATTTGCCCCACCTCATAATAGGGGGTAGGCGTAATTTGGGAAATAGTTAGGCAAAGAGAGTGGCCCGGATTGTGGGCCCTAATTTTTCTTACTTTTTGCATGTTTCATCATATGTCATTTTTTGCACACAATTATAAAATTCATTTATCCAAAGATGATTCCTTGCAAAAATATTTTTTTGTTAAATAGTTATTATTTTATTTCATAATAGTCGACAAAAGTTTGCATAGTACGACGGTAGTAATTTTTTAGATAATTTTAAAGAATGTAATATTGTATAACAGAATACAAAAATCGGTTGAATAGTTCCTGTGAAATCGAATTTTACAAATATGACATTTCTTTAAATATTTATTTTATTTTTATTCGTTTTATTTTATCGTCGTTGAACAGCCAATCGAAATTTTGGGTTCACAACTACTAATGTTCAACTCCGTAGTCTTGTAATTTTGGACTCAATCCAGAAGACAATGGAACTCCTGGATCAAGTATTGGGTGAAATTTGCCTTCGTGGAGGACTTTTTGATAGAACTAATCTGCACCTGTGTTACGTGAAAAGAAAGACCGCGAAACTCTCCCACGGTTTGCCCGACAGCAAGGGGACTGTAACCCATGATCTGTTTACCACTGGGGATGTTTCACGTCATCTCTGTGATCGATGCGAGCTGGGTGCGGAATTTGTATCAACCAGCCATCAAAATCCGAGCTCGGTCCAAACTCATTGGAAGGCAACCATCTATCTCATTGGAATCAACCATTTTGCAACAATCGTTGAACAGTCGACACAAATTTTGAGTTTACGACTACCAATGTTCAACTTCGTAGCCTTGAAATTTTGAACCCAATCCAGAAGACAAGGGAACTCCTGGATCATTACCCCCAGCGGAAATTATTTGTTATGAGAACTTGGAGGACTTTGTGACTTAGAAGGATTTAACCTGCACCAGTCTCCATTTAATACACGGGGATTCTTCGGCCGGCTAGATTCGAACTCTCGTCCAACACCCTACCAATCAGGCTATTCCGGACCCTTTAAATATCTAATTTTAACTTCGTGTTTTTTTGAGAACAAAAAAAAGTTTAGTTCAATGAGTACAATAATACCTGTAGCCCTTCGAAGTAAGTATGTTCCGCATCACTCCAGACATTTCTGTGACATAGGTTTGCTTAAAATATCTCGCCATGATGTCAGTAACTTTCCCATCTCCAGCACCTAAATCAAGAAGATTTCCATCCGATTTCCATTTAGCATTCGTGTGTTTCATCCATGGTTCAAGTAACTTCCCAAATTGAGCATCAGAAAATACAAACATAGACCCTCTTCCTAATAACCTGAAATTTTTTTTAATGTTTTTAGCCATTATGGTTTTATTACATATTCTCTGTAGAAAAAACTAGACAGACATAAAAATTGACATAAAATAATTAATTTGATGTCATTATAGGCCTGAAAGTAGTGGTTATTAAAAGATGGTCTGCGGGAACCTAGAGTTTTGTAGAAGGGTTATAGGTGTTAAAATTCGTCCTAGAATCGAGATTTTTTTTTTAAACAGCAATGATTTTTGAAAGTAGTTACTACAATTATATTTAGTTGAAATCAATAGTCCTTTAGTCATTTGTATGGAATCATTTAAATAAAATTCAAGTGAAAAAATGATATATAACAGTTTGTTGATACTTATAGCAGTTTTTTTTTTATTTTCATTTCGACGAAATCATATTTTAATATTACTTTAATGTATTATTTATTTAGCTTTTTATACCCCAAAACGAAATTTAAAACCAGCTAGAGTTCTTCAGGCCAGCGAATTCAACTGTTGGACACAAAACCGAATTTTAAGACTTTTATTGATGAAAAAGAAATTTCGCACATCAGATTGAATAATTTCAAAATAATTGGATGTCTGATTAGTTAATATGTTTACAATTACAAAAGTATTTTACTTACAAAGTCGGGGTTGTTCCATCAAAAACCTATGGAAACCACCAAAAAACTAAAACTTTGGAGGAAAAAAAATTCAAATAAGGTGTGATAATGAGAAACAAAAAAGTTCACACTTCCTGAGGGGGCGTTTTCCTTTAAAACTATAATTTTTAGGTAATTTAGAAATAAAAGTTTAATGCTTAGTTTTTTTGGTTTTAATACAATTAATAGCTAGAAAATAAGTCATATACATACTAGAAATGTATTAAAACCAATTATACACCTGTTCATATTCTCTAAGTTCATTACTCCTCTAACTACCCTTAATACTCTAGTCTTAGGTATTAGGGGGGCCGGAAAGTAATGTCGTTTCGGAGCATTTTATATTTGTTATCAAGATTTTATTTTTAATTAATAATATATTCACCCTCGTTAACAACAATCTTTTATTGCCGAATCTAAAATGAATCGAGAAAAAAAAATGATTTGGTTTTTAAGACTAACTAATATTTAATGCGCCGAATCGACATTACTTTCTGGTCCTCCTAATACTTTCCAAATAATATTTTTCTTGTTTTTCAAGCAATTAAATGTTTGAATATAACTTACCTAGATCCTAATAATGAAATTTTTTTTTCACATTCCTTGAGAATGACACTATCCCATATAACTTTTAAATACTTTAAAAATGAAAATTTATTTTTAGCAATTAAATGTTGGAATGTAACTTATATGGATTCTAGCAATAAAAAAATGCCCATTTTCACCGAGGATAACACTACACCCTGAAAAAACCATACCTCCCAAAAACATTTTATACTTAATGTTTTTAAAAAAATTTTTAAGCAATTAAATGTTAGAATTTAGTTTATTTAGAACCTAGAAAATAATTTTCCTTCGAAAGAGGGACATTCTTCCCTCTTAAAACTCTAAATTCTATGCTCTTTCAAACAAAATTTTAAGGCAGATTTTATTTTAAATTATATTTAAGATTTTATTTTATTTAAGCAATTAAACCTTAGATGTTTTAACGCTTTGAAGGTCAGGGGGAACTAATTTTTCTTCAAGGGTGGGGAAATATTATTTTTTTTTCATTGCTAGAACCAATCTAAGTTTTAGATAGATATGTTTAACGTTTAATAGCTTAAAATTGAAAATAAAAAGTCTGCATAAAATCTTAATTTAGAAAAAACATGAAGTTTATAGTTTTTGGAGGAGAGCGAAAAGTGTCATTCTCTAGTGGGGAATTTTTTTTTTTTTTTTTTTTTTTTAACTATTAAGATTCATATAAACTAAATTCCAACATTTAATTGATTAAAAATAAAATAAAGTGTAAAACTTTTATTTGAAAAGTGCATAAAACCTTTGCGTTTTTTTTATTTTTATGGGGAGAGAGGTGTAATGTCATACTCAGGTAGCATGAACTATTTTAAAATCCTTATTAGGATTCATATAATTTATATTCGAATATATAATTGCTTAAATATAAAGAGATTTTTTTTAAAATTTTATTTTTAAGGTATTTACACCAGTGACTTTAGAGAGGGAAAGGGATATGAATCACAATCTATATTTGAAAATAATTTTTCCCCTAAGTTACATTAATATGGAACGGTTAAAATATTCGTAGTCATCAAACTACAATCTATATTTGAAAATCATTTTTCCACTAAGTTACTTTAATATGGAACGGTTAAAATATTCGTAGTCATCAAACTACAATCTATATTTGAAAATCATTTTTCCACTAAGTTACTTTAATATGGAACGGTTAAAATATTCGTAGTCATCAAACTACAATCTATATTTGAAAATCATTTTTCCACTAAGTTACTTTATTATGGAACGGTTAAAATATTCATAGTCATCTAACTACAATCTATATTTGAAAATCATTTTCCCACTAAGTTACTTTAATATGGAACGGTTAAAATATTCGTCGTCATCTAACTACAATCTATATTTGAAAATCATTTTTCCACTAAGTTACTTTAATATGGAACGGTTAAAATATTCGTAGTCATCAAACTACAATCTATATTTGAAAATCATTTTTCCACTAAGTTACTTTAATATGGAACGGTTAAAATATTCGTAGTCATCAAACTACAATCTATATTTGAAAATCATTTTTCCACTAAGTTACTTTAATATGGAACGGTTAAAATATTCGTAGTCATCAAACTACAATCTATATTTGAAAATCATTTTTCCACTAAGTTACTTTATTATGGAACGGTTAAAATATTCATAGTCATCTAACTACAATCTATATTTGAAAATCATTTTCCCACTAAGTTACTTTAATATGGAACGGTTAAAATATTCGTCGTCATCTAACTACAATCTATATTTGAAAATCATTTTTCCACTAAGTTACTTTAATATGGAACGGTTAAAATATTCGTAGTCATCAAACTACAATCTATATTTGAAAATCATTTTTCCACTAAGTTACTTTATTATGGAACGGTTAAAATATTCATAGTCATCTAACTACAATCTATATTTGAAAATCATTTTCCCACTAAGTTACTTTAATATGGAACAGTTAAAATATTCGTAGTCATCAAACTACAATCTATATTTGAAAATCATTTTTCCACTAAGTTACTTTATTATGGAACGGTTAAAATATTCATAGTCATCTAACTACAATCTATATTTGAAAATCATTTTCCCACTATGTTACTTTAATATGGAACGGTTAAAATATTCGTCGTCATCTAACTACAATCTATATTTGAAAATCATTTTTCCACTAAGTTACTTTAATATGGAACGGTTAAAATATTCGTAGTCATCAAACTACAATCTATATTTGAAAATCATTTTTCCACTAAGTTACTTTATTATGGAACGGTTAAAATATTCATAGTCATCTAACTACAATCTATATTTGAAAATCATTTTCCCACTAAGTTACTTTAATATGGAACGGTTAAAATATTCGTCGTCATCTAACTACAATCTATATTTGAAAATCATTTTTCCACTAAGTTACTTTAATATGGAACGGTTAAAATATTCGTAGTCATCAAACTACAATCTATATTTGAAAATCATTTTTCCACTAAGTTACTTTATTATGGAACGGTTAAAATATTCATAGTCATCTAACTACAATCTATATTTGAAAATCATTTTTCCACTAAGTTACTTTAATATGGAACGGTTAAAATATTCGTAGTCATCAAACTACAATCTATATTTGAAAATCATTTTTCCACTAAGTTACTTTAATATGGAACGGTTAAAATATTCGTAGTCATCAAACTACAATCTATATTTGAAAATCATTTTTCCACTAAGTTACTTTATTATGGAACGGTTAAAATATTCGTCGTCATCTAACTACAATCTATATTTGAAAATCATTTTTCCACTAAGTTACTTTAATATGGAACGGTTAAAATATTCGTAGTCATCAAACTACAATCTATATTTGAAAATCATTTTTCCACTAAGTTACTTTAATATGGAACGGTTAAAATATTCATAGTCATCTAACTACAATCTATATTTGAAAATCATTTTCCCACTAAGTTACTTTAATATGGAACGGTTAAAATATTCGTCGTCATCTAACTACAATCTATATTTGAAAATCATTTTTCCACTAAGTTACTTTAATATGGAACGGTTAAAATATTCGTAGTCATCAAACTACAATCTATATTTGAAAATCATTTTTCCACTAAGTTACTTTAATATGGAACGGTTAAAATATTCGTAGTCATCAAACTACAATCTATATTTGAAAATCATTTTCCCACTAAGTTACTTTAATATGGAACGGTTAAAATATTCGTAGTCATCAAACTACAATCTATATTTGAAAATCATTTTTCCACTAAGTTACTTTATTATGGAACGGTTAAAATATTCATAGTCATCTAACTACAATCTATATTTGAAAATCATTTTCCCACTAAGTTACTTTAATATGGAACGGTTAAAATATTCGTCGTCATCTAACTACAATCTATATTTGAAAATCATTTTTCCACTAAGTTACTTTAATATGGAACGGTTAAAATATTCGTAGTCATCAAACTACAATCTATATTTGAAAATCATTTTTCCACTAAGTTACTTTAATATGGAACGGTTAAAATATTCATAGTCATCTAACTACAATCTATATTTGAAAATCATTTTCCCACTAAGTTACTTTAATATGGAACGGTAAAAATATTCGTAGTCATCTAACTACAATCTATATTTGAAAATCATTTTTCCCCTAAGTTACTTTAATATGGAACGGTTAAAATATTCGTAGTCATCTAACTACAATATATATTTGAAAATAATTTTTCCACTAAGTTACTTTAATATGTAACGGTTAAAATATTCGTAGTTAGATGACATTTCAACAAAGAACTGATTTTTACTATATTTAGCAGGCAAATGATTTTTTGCCGATAGAAAATGCTTTAAACAAAATTGGATTCAATTATTCCCTTTTTGATTAATTTTAATTTTTAAAAAACTTTATACTTCTTGTAAAATCTTTGCAACAGATTTGTAATTGAAAATTGGACCAGCCTCCAACAAGGATGTGATCATTTTTCAATGTCACTCTGGACAATGGACGACAAGGCACCCAACATTCCTCAACTAAATAAAAATTAAAAAAAGAAAGAAAAAGTGTTTCCGTTAAGTTTAGCCATGGTTCGTCACGAGGTCGATTGAAAAATCCCTCTTCTCTCCTCTGATTGGCTACTTTTCCAAAGTCTTTCGACCCCACTCCTTCCTGAAGCATCCCTTTCCGTACACTGACTCCCTCTACATCACTATCTCTCCAAATGAAATTTCACAAAATAAAAAAAAAGAAGAACTGAAGTGAAGTAAAAAAGAAAATTTTAATGGAAAACGAGAGACTGAAATCTAAGAGAGAAAGGTGATGCTTGTTACCTAGGTTACGAGAATGAGTTGCCGAGGACGAGAGGTAGATTATTCTACACTGGACTCGCAACCCCCATTGGACGACGCAAATAAACACAAAATAGAGATGTTTTTCCACCCCCACCTTTTACTTTTCTACAACCCCTACATTTAAAATTTTTTTTTTCCATTATTATTATTTTTCTTTTACAAACAGCAATGTAAATCAATACTACCGAACAAAAAAAAAAGTAAGGTGTTCAGTTATGTTCTGGCAGGGGGGTGGCTTAGAATTACAGTTGCCGTACACAGCACCCCCCTTTGTTATTATTTGAGTAAGAGCAGCATCTTAAGCATAAAGCAAATCGCTCCTCTTCTCTACTTAAGATGATTCGTGCGTGGAGAAGGCAGCCAAATTCCATAGTTGCAAATCAAGCAGACGAACACCCCATTGAAAAAAAAGTCGAAGTTCCTCTGGAATTTTAAAATCTTTCCATCCCGGGAGGTTACAGTTACATCACTTCTCTTTACGAATATAGGTGGGGGGAGCAAATCTCAGCAACTGTACCCCTTCAACTATATACTCAGTGAATAAAAATACAAGTCATAAATGTCAACATTCACGAAAGTTTACGAGAGCTGGTGTTTAGGTAGTGCACGTGCGTTTTGAGTTGGCATAAACCCTTATAAAATGCAAACGGATACTTGGCAGTAGGCTTAGTAACGGGACATGGAGCGTAAAATTTCACCTTTTCTCTGCTATGCATATAGCCTATTTCGATTTTATCGACATATTTATAGTGTAAATATTCGAAGTTTGCATTGGGAAAGTTTAGTGAAACTTTATGTTAATTCTTTTGTTCATGAGTGTACTTAATTTGCACAGAATAGTTTTAATTTTGTTAAATTCTTAGGATTATTGATTTACAAGTTCACATGAGTCGACCAACGGTTTCGCATCTGGGCAATTTTGTATAAAAATTTCTCCTTAATACACATTTTTCTCATTGGTTAGTAAGGAAGAAAACGGCTTTTTTGGTAGTTGGATAATTTTGCATAGAAATTTCTCCTTAATACTCATTTTTCTTATTGAGTAACAGGGGAGATAAATGGTTTTTCAGTAGTTGGGTAATTTTGTATATTGATTTCTCCTCAATAGACAATTTTCTCATTGGTTAACAAGAGAAAAAACTAGTTTTTCAGCAATTGAGTAATTTTAAAGAGACATTTCTCTTCAATACACAATTTTCTTATTGATTAAAAAAGGTGAAAATTGGCATTTCGTTAAGGAAAACAACAAGTTAAAAGTCGTCTTCAAGCGTTGCAAATATTCAGTCGGTTAACATTGTGGAAATATAAAATATGCATAATGCACACAAAGTCAGAAAAATATATAATTGAGTAATATACAGATGATTTTATTAATATACAGCAATCCAAAATATGAGCCGCGATGGCCTAGTGGTTGAGAAGCCTGTCTCTTCCATCACCAGTTTGGTTTTTTAAGTAAAATATTTGATTTTTTTTCCTTCTTTTTTTTTTTTTTCTTAACAAACTATTTATGCTAGAGTATCTTTCAACAGTACTATACAACAGTAACAGTATAAATTAGGAAAAAAAATAGTGCTTGATAGTTTGTAGAATTTTTAAACTGGAAATGATGCAATATATAGTTTTTTTTTATGTACGTATTATAAATAATGCCTTCGTATTACTATTATTACTAACAATTTCAGTACTTGAGTGGATTTTAAGCATGAGTTGTATCAGCTATGTTTATATTCTCCTCACTTTTACATTGTAACCGTCTCATATAGCTTTGTACTTGAATATGAAACATGCATTATGTGTACTAGTTTTTTGATAAATATCATGCGCAGACAAATATTACTTGTACTTGGCTGGATTCCATGAGACAATTTGAATCTTTTTAAGGTGCCGCAACTAGGAAATGTTTGGGAATGCCTAATTTGCAGCATATCTAATATAGCGAACCTCTGTTAGTTAATATCTTTCTTGTTTTTATTTATTTTATTTGATTTATTTTACTTTATTTATTTAATTTATTTTATTTTATTTATTTTCTTTTACTTATTTAATTTAATTTAATTTATTTAATTCATTTATTTTGTTTCATTTATTTTATTTTATTCAATTTATTTTATTTATTTATTTTATTTCATTTATTTCAGGGTCCGTTAAAATATTACGTCAGCACCAACTAGGGTTAGGGGGCTTGTGATTAGTTTATTAAATGTCAGGAAAAAAGTACGTGTAGAAAATTTCAGATGTGGATTAAAAGTTGAATTCTGGAAAGAAAATGGGAATTTTTTTTTTCTTTCTCTATAGCCGAAGTCAACAGTTTTGAATACAAAATAAAAACACAAAAAATTCCTACAAAATATTCGACTCAAAACTTTATAAAATGAATCAAAACATAAATTTTGTTTAATACAAAGTTTATATCTTTTTTCATTTGAAATTAATTTGAAACATAGATTATAACAGTATAAGTCAAAGTTTAAGCAAAACCGGGGAGGGTTTGAAACTTTCTTATGCAAGCATAGTATTTCTGATTTGCTTATTTTTCTGGCAAGGGGAAGTCAAAAATTACTGAAAATATTCTTATGTATTATTTAAACGGTTCCTTATGGCTTTCCCTCCCCTTTTTTGTGTAAATTGCATAACGCAAATTTTGAACTTTAGACATTATTTAATAGGCTTTAGTTTTACTTATTTTTAGAGATAGGTAGGCAAATTACAACTATAGCCGGCCTAAACATTTTAATTGACAAAAAAAAAAAAAAAAAAAAAAAAAAAAACAAGATAAAGAGAGTATTAATACCTTTTTTTTTTGTTAATTATTCAGATATGCTTCGAAGAAAAAAGGTGTAATATTCCAAATAACATATAAATTGTTTTTTAGTCTGATTAGGAAGAGGAACAAAAATATAGAGATGAGCAAATGGAAGTTACAGCAGTTGAGAGTTTTCATTGAAAAACTGTGATAATTTTTACTTCCAAACATATGTTTAACGCACAATTTCATACGATAGTCATAAACAATTAAAAAAACATGTGTTCCTGAGCACGATCGTCAAATTAAAAGTGTGCGGCAACGTGTCAACTATTAATCTTTTAATATACTATATGATTTTATTGAAGCAATTTAAGGAATTTTTGAATTCCTTAAATTAAGAATCTATTAGTTTAATTTATTGAAACTAATACATAAACCGTATTATCTCGTTTCAGTGCAAGAATTAATTTTTTAATTCGATATGAATTTTAGTTTTAAAAACTGGGACTTTTTTGCATAAACTGCACAACTATAAATTTTGTACTTCAGCCATTTTTTAACTTAATTATAAATCGCTAAAAGGACATGTTTTAATCACGTTTCGTTTTCAAATAAGAATAATAGTTTTTTCTGATTCTTATTTGAATTTCAATTCTAAAAAATTGATTTTCATTTGTTATTATTTATTTCTTACAGGATGGAAGTGTTGGGACAATTCTAGTAACACTTTCCTATCAAAACACTCTTTAAATATCAAAGTATGTTACTAATTTGCAAAAATATTCCAGAATTTAAATGCAGGAACTATATCGTTTTAAAGAGTAGAAAACAAATTAGATATATGTTTCTCTCAACCTCAAAATTTAACTATACGATTTTATCTCAGATTGCATCTATGTCATCAGTCAAATAATAAAGAGCAATTTAAACAGATAGCAGATTTTTGAAGGGGGCCTGAACAAAATGATTGAAACTTAAATTAAAAGCAAAATTTTCAACAAAAATTTAAAAAAGATTAAGTATAACATAAAATTTCAATGAAGTATCTGTAAAACTGCACTGGTTCACATTTTCAAAATCTTGTTTGATTTAAAAAGCAGTTCGCAAATTGCAATTCGCAAAAATTGAAATCAGTTAAAATTTATTTCAAATTTAAATTCGAATTCAATTAGAAATTAAAAGTAAAGTTCAAAAAATTGAAATATAATTTAAAATTCTGTTAGAATTATTTACATTATAATATTTTTCTTAATTGGCTAACCTTAGAATTGAAATATAAATTAATATTTGATAAAATGTTCTGTTTAAGCGTTTGTTAAAAAATAAAATATAAATATAGAAAAATGGATTTTTTAATCCTGCAATTAAAAATTAAATATATAAATCTTAAATATATAAATCTTAAATACATAAATATATAAACTGAATTTGATAAAAATTCTTATTTTTAAATTGTGTGCCAGAATGTGTTTCGAATTTGTCAATAGATGGCGCTAAATGTCTACAGTTGATGAAATATTTGGGAATGACTTTCTCCCATTACCGAGGCAGGGAAGATGTTCTCAAATCCCTTCATTGAGAAGAAGTTCAATACAAGGTATGTAAGAAAGAAGCTCGTCATCCATAAATAATAAACGCCGTATCTGGACATTTTTCAACGCGTTGGTAGCCATTTTTATTGCTTAGATATCAAGATGGCCGACGTTTCAACATCAGAAACTTAAAAGAGCGTGTTTGAAGAGAATATTTAATTTGGGAAAATATCGAATATATAATTTTTAAAAAGTTTAAAAAATTTTTGGTTTTGAACTATATTATAAAGAACAATTAAATTCTTAAGAAAAAAATAACATTTTAATTTTTTTGAAGAAGGTCAAAAATATAATATTTGTTTTACATATTGATTTAAATCATATTTTAGACAAAATGTATTTATTTACAATTTTAAACACAATGTTTTGATATAAGTTTTTAAATGTATCGGTTCAGCATTTACACAATTACAATATTTTATTATAAAATGCCAAATATCATCCTTTCCTATCTAATGTTAAATACAATATTTTTCTGTAGACTGTTAATTTTTTGGATAATTCTTAAGTTTTATTCTTAAGTTTTGCTGAATTAGGAAACAATCTGAAATAATCTATTGTAATTTATTAAATAAATGCAAATAGAAAATATAAATGATAATAAAAGTTTCTCTGAAGATGAATAAATTTAACTTAACAATTATAATAATTTGTAATCATATACTGGAGTGGGATATATAAAATATATTTTTCGGGCACATTTTATTATAAAAAAAAAAAAAAAAAAAAATACAAAATGAATTTCAGTTTCATATAGCAATATCTGCTACTGCTTAAGTCTAAGAAAATTTTGTATTCATATTTTCTATAAGAAACAAATGAAAGTTAACGTGCAGTAATTTCATAACTCTTCAAATACTGCATTGGATTGATTTTTTATATGAAAAAGTGAAATGTTGTGCTTTATTTTATTTCATAAAAAAATCATTTTTGAAAACTATAAAACGATTCTAAAAATTTTCAATTTGTAAAAAAATTCTATTCTTTCTCTAACTCAAATACAATTAACAACGTCTTTCGGTGGAACATTCAATACAAGATTTTTCCAATACAATGTTAAACCCAAAACTGAAAAATAGAAAACTTTTCTAATATTTCGTCATTCGTAAAAGTCCACTTGAATATATGATACCTTCATAAATAGGTACCTTCACCTTGAATATTCAATACCTTCTATAAATAGTTAAATACAATGTTCTTATATAGAGTTTTCAATAAAATTATTAAATAAAAATTTTTCCAAACTATGTTAAATTAAATGTTTACAATATTTAACATAATCTTTAATAAAATGTTAAACACAATGCTAAATACAATAATTTCCAATACAATGCTAATTATAGTATATTCTTCTACAAAGTCAAACAATGTTTTCCTGTTCAATGTTAAATACAATGCTGAATACCTTGTTTTATTATACATTATTAAATACAATATTTTCCTATACAATGTTAAATTCAATGTTCCTATAATATATTTTCTAACTTAATAAAGTTCATTTATACCATTGTTTTAATTGCAGAATTCCAAAGCTTATTTTCACCACATTTCTTTCAAAAATTTGTTTTTCCTTCTATTATATCGAAGCACCACAATGCTAACGGATTTTGAGATTTTTGATTTGGTTAAAAGAAGCAAGTTTTTTATTGTCTTATTAGTTAATTAATAAACCCTTAAGAGATTGTCGACTAGGGGATGATAAATGTCATTTTTTTAAACTTTGAGATTTGGTATTTTATTGTTAATTTAGATAACATGGAAAAACAATTATCTGAATATAAAATTATTTTTTTTTGTAAATGTAAAATATTCGAATAATATCTAATAGACTGAATAATTTTTTTTTTCTCCATCGTATTTTTGACAAATAGGAAGAAAAAAAATTTGCTTTGCGAAAATAATTTATATGAAAAAGAGAATGCATTTAGAGCCCCCAGTAACTTTTTATTAATTTCTTTTATTTCTAAATACGTCAAACCACTGATACCAAGCATTGATTACAAAATATTTCAGTTTCGATAGGATGGGTGACACTATTCATAATATGATCTCTAAATACAGTATTATAGCAGGATTTTTATAATTTGCAAGAAAATCTTGCTTAAAATGCATTGTTTCAAAACAAGTTTAAATTTATCATTAAGAAATCTGTTAAGAGACAAATGATTATTAAGTCTACAAAAATAGAACCTACGTGAAATATTTATTAAACACATTAGTAGCTCATGTTTTAATACCTGATTATTGCAAAAGAAAAATAATTCATTAAAAACCATAAATGCGTCAAATTTTTGATTTGTTTTCCTCAGAAAAGTCAGTTAAACACTGAACTATAATATCGGTAGACCTGAAAATTTAAATTTTCAGTTAGTGGCCTGTAAGCTCTAATAACTTAGTAGCCACTTTTTCCTCAAATCTAATGAGTCGATGACCGATATTGATAGGTCTTTATTTATTTTTTCTTTTTTTAAATTTAATATCTATTTTTGCCAACTTTTTTTTTTGTTGCTTGGATTAAATAAATTATGTTATTTAAAACCCACTGGCGGTTAAGGAAATGGGCGAAATTGGGAGAAAGTTTCTCCCCTACACACAGTTCCCCTATCTATTAACATTGGAAAACCGGTTTTGCTATGCAGTGAAGACTGCAGGTTAAAATACGACTTTCTACGTGCAGAACCGTCAGTGGGTTAAAAAAATTCATATTAGAAATAATCCACGACTATAAAAGTAATATAAATATGTGGCAAAATTTAATTAAACATACTGATTTTAAAGAATTTTTTAAAAAAAAACAAAACATTTGTAAAGGTAAAATACGTATACATTATAACTTCGAAATATGGAAATTGTTACAGAACTCTCCTTTCACGAGAATCTTTCCACCACAAATTGATGGATTCTGAAGAATCAAAATTTTAAATGGAGACAATAGGACATTTTAGTGAAATTTCTGTTTTCCTGAATCATTTTCAACATTGTTATATTAGAGGGACCGGAAAGTAATGTAGTTTCGATGCATTTGATATGTGTTATCAAGATTTTATTTTTAATTAATAATGTATTCACCCTCGTTAGCAACAACCTTTCATTGCCGGATCGAAAATGAATCGGAAAAAAAATTATTTGATTTTCAAGACTAACGAATATTTAATGCGCCGAAACGACATTAGTCCTAATGGCTTTATCATTAAACGATGAGGGGAAAAAATGATGTGAAAAAGTTGCCGGTTGTTTATTCAATTTGAGTCACCACATTTTTTTGTTGACTCGTCGTGTTGGCGAGTAGCGAGTGGTCACTTTCAGGTCTAAATATCAGTAACTTGAAACTAAAATATGGTTCAGATTTGCTGCATATTTAATAAGCATTAAATTGAACCATGAGTCCATTCAATTTGTACCTTAAAATCCTGCAATAAAGCTTAAGAAGTACGAACAACATATTAAGGTTGAAGTAATTATGAACAATATTGAGGTTCAATAAGCTCCAAAACTTCAAACATAGTCATAACGGCTATATTTTCTTCTATCTTTTCTTTATTATATTATAGACACTGTTATTTAATATAGAAAAAGTTTATAACCTTTTTCAATTTTCAATAGAGAGCTCTGTTTTTAATTCATAAATTCAAATCATTTAATTCGCTAATAAAATTTGCGATTTTTTTTTCCTTCAAAATTTAGAAAAAAGTAGAACTTTTACAAAAAACAAAATCACAAATAAATAAACATATTATTCAAAAAATAAAATGACATTAATACGGCTCTTTTCATAAACTATAAAAAAAATCTGAAAGCAGAAAAAACCACATTGTCAAAACATATTTTACTTTACACTGAAAAAAAAATGAGAAGAGAAATAAGAATAAAATGGTAAACATATGGCGTGAAAAAAATTGGGGCCCCATTTTTTTTTCCTCCTGAGTTTTAAGATTCGATGAGCCCTATGGGGTCCTAAGACGCGTGCCAAATGTAGGCAGCAATCGACTATAAAGAGGGGGGGGGGGAATGGCGTAGACCACGTGAACGATAAGAAAGTGCAAAAAAGATTACGCAGAAAAAGTTAGCATATTCGCCTTTATTTTTTCCCCTTTGACAGATGTTAGGCAAAAAGCATTTTTTTTTAACAATTCACAAGGGAGGTTAAAAGATTTTTTTCAAAAAGTTTCGCGCAATCTTTTAGAAGTTTAGACTTTAGATGTTGACAGGGGATTTATGCAGTCTAAGCGTACAGAGGAATTTACTTTTTCATGTTTTAATTTGTAAGGACTTTTTTGTTGAAGCTTAACGTGCAGTCAGTTGCTTTATGATTATTATTATAAATTATGTAATATTTTAACGGTACTTTCTAAGAACCATTTGGAATTTTACTGATTTATCTGTACTGTACTTACGTGAACTGAAAACTAAGTTATTACCAATCAGTGCTGGTTATCTCTTTGAGGTTAAGCACTAAAAATGAACCACTATATGTGAAAAATCATGTATTTCAAATTTAGAGTTTTAGCAAACTAGAAATATGTTAATTGGAAAAATAAAAGCTATGATTTTGAGAGCCACTGACTATGTCATCTCTTACATTGATCAAAAGTTATTAGCCGGTCATATAATTTTATCAACTACCCAATTTTGTTATACACTGTTAGAACTTTCCTTCTGAAATTATAGTTAAATAACCGTCCATTCTGTCCATACAATCAACCATAAAAATTAAGGTAAAGAACCTTTTTTACCTTTCCGGTTTGGAAACCGCTTACAACTAGCATGGTTCTAAGACAACCAATACAATTTTACACGGTTTTCTAGCCATTTACAACTATCATGGTTTCAAAAGCGTAACAAAGAAATTTAACTGGACATTACAGCTAGGCCTTTAGTTGGGTAATGGGCATTGGGGAGTGCAGGACACTGGAAACTCTTCAGACGCTTTTTTAACCATTTACAACTAGCATGGTTTCAAAACCGTAACAAAACTGGTGCGATAAAATTCTGATTGTTTAACCGTTTTAGGTGAAAGCAGTTAAGAAACGGATTTTCTCACAGTTAACACTTTGATTACCATCTTTTTTACGGTTATTTGACTGTTTTGCTTAAAATTGGTAAAATAACAATTAAATAAATTGTTATTCAACCATTTTTTCCCCATGAAATTTCTAATAGTGTAGTTCATATTCAAATTAGTGAAATAGATTAATACTCAAGCAGCACCAATTTATCATTTTTGTATTAAATTTCAATTAATAACAAAGAAATTAAATATAAAAATAAGAAATATCAAATTTTAAATATTGATAAATCATAATTAATTAGTATTATCTTTTAAAACGTCATTAAAAGCATGAGTTCAAATACTGTTTAGTTAAAAATGCTGAGTGATTTTCCTACTTTGTAAAAATGTAACAAATGCCACATTTTCATATTTAAAACATGCATGTTTTCGTGTATCTCAATAAAACTTAAGTGTATTATTCTATTTAGGATTACGTTTCAATTTATAAACTTTAATACTGATAGTTTAACTTAGATAAGAACAAAAAATTTCTGAGAACATTTTGAAGGATATACCAAATTTATAAAGTTTTAAAAATGTCATTATGTAATATCATAGTATTTGTCTTATATATTGTGAAGAAATAAGAATAATTAGAGGAATTTTTCTCAACTTGTTTATTTTTATAGGGCTTAAAACATAAAAGAGAAGCTTATCATTGTTTTGCAATAAGCCCTTCAAATCAAATTCTGAAATAGTAAATAAAAGTTATAACTGTTTAAACTATACACCTGAATTCATATAATATATTTTTTAAAAGCCTATTGATGTTTGAAATAAAATTATTAGATAGATTTCTTCCCCACGTTCCAATATTCGTAGTAATTAAAAATTCTTATAAGTCCTCAGCCAATTTCTGTAAAACAGTGATGATATCAACAAAATGGATCTAAACCAGTGGTTCCCAACCTTTTGTGGACCATCGCCCCCTCTTGGGGTTGGCTGACACATATCGCCCCTTTCTCTTTTTGCTCAAATCCATTCATTGTTGCTTGTGAGCAACAAACACTGAAAGTAGGCTAAGTTATATTTGACTTTAATTTAAATTGTAATGCAAATAAAGAGACAATTTTATACTGCTTTTTTTATTCATTAAAAAAAAATTGTCCATCTTATTTGTTCAAAAATAAATGATATTTAAAACGAAATGATCAAAACACAAGTACATTTTTTTAAATTCATATTTTTATGTAATCAAGAAAAAGTTAAAACGTTAACAACTAAAATTTGAGAAAAAAAAAATGAAGAGCAAGAAAGTACATTTTTATCACTTCAATGACTGCCCTGTGCTTAGTGTATTTCAGTTAAATCTTGAATGTCAGGTTTTATGTTCATCAGATTTAAATGCAGGTCTCCTTTGAAGCAAATGTCCAACCTATTTCTTTGCTTTGAGAGCAGCTGGACGACAGAACTAAATCCTCTCTCCACTAAATATGTTGACGGGAACGATATGATGAGCGGCTCAGTTTGTTTCCACAATTGTGGATAAGTGTCCATAAGCTTTACCCAAGCTAATTCATAACCGTTTTTTTAAAGACGACTTTAGCCTCACAATCATACTTCAAATCTAAAAACTCAGTCTGCAAAGAGGAAGTGAACTTATTCACAACTTCAAAAGAGAAAAGATCGAAAATCCAATCCGGAATTTCTAGTTTCATCAAATCTTTAAATCTTGATTCCATATCAGTTTTTAACTGATCAAGGTGATCAGTAAAAATTAAGATTTTATTTTCGAGAATCTCGATATTTGCCATTGAACACTTTTAAAGAGTTGAAAATTGCATTATCTCTTTGGGACCAATGTTTGACTTATAGATATCAAACTTGACGATGAATGAAGATATGATTCCTTTAGCATTGGTAATTTTCATTTTATTTCCTTGAAGTTTTACGTTGATTTCGTTCATTTTTTCAAAAATATCCGTGAGGTACGCAGTTTACAACTCTCACTTAAAATAGGATCAGTGGTGTCAAGAAACTAAGTAACCAAGTCAAACAATTCGAAGAAACGGAACAAACAGTCTCCTTTTGTAAGCCATCTCAAAGATGTATGTAGAAGCAAGCGCTTGAAATCTTCATCATTTTCATGGCAAAATTCTCGGAACAAACGGTCATTGAGAGAATTAGCTTTTATTTTATTGATGCTAGAAATAACGAATTGTAAAGTGTCATGCAGGGCACCACTCAACTTTTTTGCAACCAAATGTTGACGATGAATGACACAATGAATGGTGATGACCTCTGGTACTTCTTTTCTAAGGTGTGCCAGAAACCCAGTATGATGACCAGACATTGCAGGAGCAGGGAATTTCTTTTTCCTCAAAATAATCTTTGACCAATTTAAAAATCGACGATCCTTTTGTATCAGTGATCAAAGTTCTTGTAAACAACACTTCCTCGTTAATCTCCTTACTCTCATTTATGAATCTCAGGTAAGCTAATACAATAGCTTTATTATCTATCACAGTTGATTCATCAATCTACAACGCAAATTTACTTTCTTTCAAAAATTTGATGAGTTTTGATTCTCATTGAGAAATGGTCTCTCATTCGCGAGGGTTTCATCGCCTCATTGCTAGTAAATGTTTCAGCACACAAAAGACAATATGGAAACAGTACATTTTTCAATAATGCGATAAAACCGAATTTTAAATATTCGGATGAATACTAACGACACTTCCTTTTCGAATCCATTGACACTTCAATATAAATGCATGGAAGCTAAACTATAAAAAAATAAGCTAACACTTTATGGCTGTGGAAAACAAGCTAACAAATATTAACGTCGAGATACAAGTAGCAATTAATAACGATAAAAACAATTAATAACGATATGAAACAACCTAACAATTAACAGCCAATAACTAATAACAAAATTTAAAAAAAAAACAAAAACAATTAAGCGATGCGAGGGGAAGAAAACGATTTAAAAACTGCACAAGAGTAAGGACACTATAGCAATGGCGAGGAGAGTCAAAAAGTTGGCTGACCAGTGCAAAAACATAGCCAAAGCGCCAATTATTTAGTCTTGGAAACTAATTCATCCCCAAATTAAAACACCTTCTTCTTTGTACATTCGCTTTTCTGAGAGGGTATTTATGGGAGGAATGCATTTAAAGACGAAAAAACTTCAAATACATGTTACAAGATAAAATCGTCTTACTGTACAATATATCTTTATAATTGTACTCATACTAAAACTGTAATTAATTCCAAGAAAATGCAGAACTACTTTTCAAAAGTTACATTTCCTACCTTTCTCTCAAAAAATTTTTTTATAGCTCTCCAGGTCCATAAGAAACTGGTCTGGGGATGCCTGCTTCAATGGTTACCAGCAGGAGCACATTTCTAATGGGGGTACAATGAAAGAATGAATGTGACGATTGGTTTACTTGCGGTGACCTATGTCAAGATTAAGACAAAACTATTCCCCTCACCTATACAAAGTGAATTTTCCTCGTAACCATAGCACTAGCAAGGACGCGACACTGATGTCTGGAGTTTTCCTGAAAACCGTATTATAACTGCCAAACCGCAGAATTATCTGACGATAATTGTTACGTATATCAATCCGTTTCTCCCATAAAACATGCCTTTTGAAATTGAAGGTCAGGGAATGAGACGAGAGTGGAACATTTGAGGAGAAGAAGGTATATAAAAGACCATGACTTTCAACAAAAGAGAATTCTTGAAGGTCAAATTTCCGCCTGCGATACCAAAACCTATTACAAAAACGACCCTGAACTTGAAATTTTTTAATTTTTAACTATCATAATTCTTTTTCTACACCAGAACCATAAATTTAATATATGTTTTCAATTTCGATCTCAAATAGCTTTTGTTATTAATATTATTAGCAATTTTTATCTTTTGAATACTCGTCGCCCCCTGATCGCCCCCCTAAGGATTATCACCCCCTTGATGGGCTCCATCGCCCCCAGGTTGGGAACCACTGATCTAAACTATTGTTTTATATCCAGTTTTTTGGCTGTTCTCCACAATTTGGCATATACATTGTTCATTTAACATTATCATTTATAAGTTTGGGGGTTTCATCTGTTCTATACGGTCAAACACAAAATTTACGCGAAGCAATATTTTTAGTGATAGTGCGTTAACAAGTTGAACCTTAATATCTTTATCTAATATTCAGGCATGGTTAAGGTTAAATGGTAACAATGTTCGAGCTCAATGACTATCTCAGCTGTAAGCATACGTTGAAGATATTATAATTCCTCAATTGGTCTTTAAGGTGGGGATATGCACCAGAAAAAAATGCATAGCTAACTAAAACGTCTGCAAAAGTTCATCCAAAACCTATAAAATGTAAGAGATCTTAAAAGCAAGAGGATTTTTTGTAAAAGAGTAATTAGTCAGGAAAAAAAACACACACACACACAGTGTAAGTTTAAGCGAACTTAGGCATTACGAGGGCATAAACACCCATCACTGTTTTTTATTAATGGCGATTTCACAATTACGCTTCTTTGTAATAGAACACATTATGATGCCTCACTTTTTTAAAACTGAAGATAATGATTCATTGTTTTTGGCACTGATTGATGATGGTTCCCTGTTTTTGCAAAAGATTCTAATGTTTGGCTGTTGTGTAACTTAAGAAAATGTTTCATTGTTTTTCGCACTGATGATTGTGGTTCTTTGTTTTGGAACAGAAGATGATGCCTCGCTATTTTAGAACTGAAGATAATGTTTCATTGCTTTTGCCACGGATGTTGGTGGTTCTTTGTGTTGGTTCTGAATATGATGCTTCTCTATTTCAGAACTGAAGACAATGTTTTTGGCACTGGCGATGATGGTTCTCTGTTTTTACAAAGATTATGATGCTTTTTCAGTTTTGGAACTAATAACGATTATGTTTCTCTGTTTTAAGCATTGATGAGGATTCTTCTCTGTTTTGATACAGACTATGGTAATTTTCTATTCTGTAACAGCTGATTATTTTTCGACATCGATTGAACAGATTATGAAGATTCTTCGTTTTGGTATCGGTTTCACCACAACTGAAAATGCTTGACCCATGAACAGAAATGACTGAGTAAATCTAAACTTTCATTTCGTGTTTCTCTGACTTGCTTCTCAACTTATTATTATCAATGTATCAATCTGGCCCACTAAAAATTAAAAGTCAGTTGATTTTCTAGATTGTCTATATTTTGAAAAGCCTGTATATTTCTTCTGTTTCGAGCCAGTCCACACAAAGTAAAGTACTAAGTGTCAATTAGCATGAGTTCGACATTTAATAATTTAATTATGATTTTTATAAAATTGAAATTTATACTTAAAGCTGCCACTTCAATATATCGGAAAAAGTGAATTGATTTTACAATTTGTAAGAAAACGTAAAAAAAGGCAAATTTTTTCTTTTTCGTTCAAAAGCCTGTCTACTTTTCCCTCTTCGAGCCTGTAGATAGGAAAAAAAAGGGAAAACTTAATTTCGTTTGAGATAACGATTGTATCGCAATTTTTTTCATTACTTTTTTTTCTGCCTCTTCAAAAATACAGTCCTGTACTATTTTTCCGGGAAATCATTAAAGTTTTCTTTCTCCTTTTCTATTCAAAATTGCTGAAAGTTGTTTGGAAAGTACGTTGGAATTTGTTCCGTCCCCCCCCCAAGCTCCTTCAAAACTCTTTTTCTTATTTTTTTTAGCCCACCCTACACCTTAAGATGCAAAATCCGTGCCGTTGCTAATCGAATAGTCCGAGTTTAAATTTCTGCACCTTCTCCTTCCCAAGTATCGTCCTTCTTTGTCTCCCTTTGCGCGGGAAATATCATTCCCAGGATCCTCTGCTTCAGCTACTTAGTACGCAACCTCTTCACTTCACTTCTCACGTCGACGGTCGTCGTCTGAGCATGAAGAAAAAGAAACTTCCATCTTAAGGGCGGCGTTTCTCGATATATTATGCAAAGGAGTCCCTGATCATGCCAGCCCCCACGCGCCCCAAGTAACCCCTACTATCTTTTTTTGAGACCCCCCTTTTCTTATACGATCTTTCTTTTCTTCTGTACCTGAGAAAATTAAGACGCGAAACACATCTCAACTCTTCTTCTTTTTTTTCTTTTCTACATATTTAGAATGAAAGAAAATTTTCTCTTTTGTTTTGTTCTTGCTTTCGTTCGATGGCTTTTATAGTTTGCTTTTGTGCGCCCCGGCACAAAGACAAAGGTTTCCATTACTTTTTCGTTGTTAAGGGATTTCGCTCCTTTTTGTTTTTTATTTGAGCTCCTTCTAAAATGATATTGAAATTTCCATGCCGGCTGTCAACGTATCTCTCTCTACCTTTATCTTCGACAGAAATAACAATCGGATATAGTAAGACAATCAGAGGATCTTATAATGGCAAAAATCCAGGATTGTCTCCCTTTTTTTTTTAGTATCTGTTTCTTGTCTGTAGAAGAAAAAAAAAATGGTTGAGATGGCGGAATTAAGAGATGACATTGGTAAAAACAGCTGCGAATTTCTTTTACAATTGGAACAGTGTAGAATTTGTAATAGGGCAAAGGAATGCACCCGAAAAGAAAATTACCAATCTAAACGGAAGTATTAGTGTTATGTTTTATAAGTAGAAAGTTCTTTCCGAAGAAAAGAACAATTTTTAACTAATTTTGCAGTCGAACATTGTATTTTCTATATGTCTTTCTTTCTTTTTTAGTTGGGACTTTAAAAATGTTTTTCAATTCTTTCTTCGCTATCTATTTTTTCTTTTTATGAATTCATTTATGTCCAACTGCAGAGGTTCTCAAGTCAAAGTACATACAGAAAGAAATGTTGCCAACGGTACATACCGTAAAAAACCGTAACAGATACCGTAAAAAACTCTGGGAACTTTTGTGGTAAATATTACTATAAAATTTAGTTTCGGCAAGAATAAGTTAAGTTTTTTTAATGTAAATGAGTCTAGATTAATACGAATAATGGTAGCTTCTTTCTTATTCCACAAAGGAATAAATTCTGGTAAAATTACCGTAATGTATGGCAAAGGCATTTCTCTTAAAAGAAAACCAAAATTCTGGTAAATAAAACTAAGTATAGTATGGTAGTTTAGATATTACCATTCATCTGGTAATATTTCTGTTCATATCGTAACGGCTAACCAAAAATTCTGGTTTTCAAAATTATAGTTCTTATTACTCCACGTTTAGTAAAAAATTCGAAACTGAAAAGTAAATTTAATTAAATCAATCGTTGTCGTGCCATGCTGTAAGGTATCATAGGAAAATTACCAAATTTTAATACACAATATGAAATTACATTTAATTGTTAATTTTACAAAAACGAAATAAAGGTTTGTTAAGTGTCTTATATTATTCTAATGCATTTAAGCAGAATTTCGATAATTGATAAATAGAAAAGCCAATTCACACCACATGACACTCAGTAGACACTGCAAAAAGTTAAGAGGGATAAAAAAAGAAGAAAATCCTCCATTTTTATCTGATAGTGTCAATTTAGCGTTTCATTGATTCTGTTGTAGCAAAATAATTTGAAAAAAAAAAAAAATCATTTCGTGGAAGAAATCAGAATCGAAGAAATTATTTGTTATGACGTTTCTAGAAAAATGACATAATGCAACACTTAAATGCAACGATATTTACGGATCCTTCGCTATCAGTTTTATTCAATAAAATGCCAAACCAAAAACTCAAAAGCCATTCAGTTCCGAATATTTAAATTTTTTCTTTCCTTCTAAAACTTGTAATAATAAGGTGCATGATTCGAATATAAAATGAAGTTTATCTGTCTTTTAGAGTTAGTAATGTGTTAAAAGATATCATCCAAAATATTTATTTCTAACTAGATAATTTTTATTTCCATTGTTGACTGTACATTTCTACTGGCCAGAAAATCACCTGATAGGACCAAGTTATGCCACATTAATTTATCATCAGCATTAAGTTAATAATTAAAGTCTAAAAGGTATGTTCACCTGTAAAATATATTTGTAAAACGTATAACATTAATGTCTCTTATTTTACTCTATTATTATTCAGTTTTTGATTTTGATTATTTCTTAAATTAAGAGTATAAAACTAAAAGAGCTGTTTCTTAATCATAACGTATTTCTATGATATTTATTTATTATGCTACATTTTAAAATAAAATTATTTGAATCGGTGTCAAAACTTATTAACCGTTATACAGTTAATATTTTTTGTTGTAAATTACATTAACATACTATTGTAAAATACCGTAAAAAAAATTAGTTAAATGATTAAGTACATAACGATCAGCTTCATACACAATGTGATGAATGCACTAATTTTATTGAATAGATCAACCTGTTTGTTGAACTAAAATGTTAAATTACAGATGTGAACATACTAAATTTATGATAACAATATACCTTTAATTTTAAATGTTATTAAAAAAAAAAATTTATCAAGAAAAATTATTTGTGTTCACTAAAAGAGTTTGAATTATAAAGGAAATAGAATCATGCGAGATCTTTCATACCATTTACACTAAGAAAAAAAAAATGATCAAATTAATCACAATATGGCGAATCACAATAGGGCGCTTAGTCTCTCAGTGACTACATAAAAACACATTAACATGAGTTCAAATCATATTTATAGATATTTATATTTATATTTTATATTTTATATTTACATTCATATATTTTTTTTATAGATAGAGCAATATTCATCATAAAGTTTAAAAAGGGGCAAAAATTTGCTGCTAGTTAAAATGATGAAAAAGTGCTAAAAATATTAAAACAGAGAAAAAATTTTAAAGTTAAAGTTGAAGTTCATAACAATTAAATAAATAATAGTAAATAAAAAGTAAAATTAGTAAAGCTAAATACCAACACCAAATAGTTTTACAGCTATCAAAAAACAAAAAAATGCTTGCGCTTACATGAATAAATAAAAATCAATAACTTTCAATATTTTGCGACAAAAAAAAAATCAAATATGCATCACATTTTTTATAAACAGTATTTAAAGTTTGAAAAAATAAAAAAGTTATTTTCGTGAGATGCGCAAATTACATGTAACTGCAAGAAAGACAAAATTGAAAAAAAAAGTCAAATTTTGAGTTGTTTTTTTTTCATTTAAAAAGTCGCATTCACGGACTATCGCTTATTTTCTAAGAAGAGAAGGTGAGCTTTTTTGTAATGGAAGGACCTGGGCTAGCGATCAATATTTGCCTAATAACCCGTGAAGGGGGTGTAGATGAAGGGGGGTTGGGGGATAAATGGTCTGGACCCAGGGATGCAGCAGGCGTTAGTGACGTTGGTGAAAAAAATAATAATAATGATAGGGGGATGGGGGTCGGGAAGCATCGCGCGACGCCAATGGGACATTCCATTTTCGGTTTTCTAAGGGTTGACCAGTAGTTTAAAATTCAGATGAGGATGAAAATGAAATATTTTTAAGACTTCAATGGACAGGATAACGCCATTTTCTCCAGATCGAACGTTATGCTTTACTTTAAAATATTGAAAGTGACAAAAAAAATGATGCAGTTATTTTGCTATCGGTTATTTATAATATTCGATTACTAATATTTTATTGATTTATTTTTATCCAATAATCATCGCGCTCTAGCATTTTACTATTTCGTATGACTTAATTTTGTTTTTCTTTATAAGATCAATAAAAGTTACTTGTTTTAGTGAAAATGGCAAGATTTTTATACAGTTTTAAAATTCAATAGTAACGCTGACGCTAGAGAGCAAATTTTTTGTAACTAATACTTAACCTTGTCTAGATTTCAAATTTAAAATTGGTTTTGCTCCCAAAACTTTTTTAGTCAATTTTTTGTCGAAATGTACAAGTTTAAAAACGTTATAAATTACTGGGGGTCGCGTAACTATTACGAAAAACTTTTGAAAGGCCACATCACAAGAATTAAAACTGCATAGGATCCCATACCTCGAAATGCCGTCATACCCGGCTAGGGGCACTTTCCTATTAAGACCAGAAATATTTGAAACAAGCAAAAGAGAAAAAATGGCGTTATCCTGTCCATTGAAACACATGAAGTAGGGAAGAGTCTCTAGTGGCGCATGTCGACATTTCCGGGCATGGGTTCCTATGAAATTTTTAATATTGATGACGTTGTCTTATACCCCTAGATGTTATTAAACTTGAACATTTTGACATAAAATAGAATAAAGAGGTCAGATTTTAAGAAAAGTTGTGAGAGAGAAACCGATTTTAAAATTGAAATCATCAATACAAAAGTATCTAAAATAAGTTTTTAAAAAATTTCCCGCAACAGAAAAAAAAAAATTGTTTCCCAGCTTTAATTATGAATTTAAAAATAGACGAAACATTTAACAAAAACTGATGTTGATTATAAAAATGACGGAAAATATGAATAAGTAAATAAGTCAGGAACATGAATACTCAGTATCACTTAAATACATGTATCATTAAAAGGTACACAGATGAAAATTAAGGGTGGCATATTTATTGTACCTTTGAAATATGTACTTCAATAAGCGGTACATGAGCGTAGAAAGAGAGTAACAATGTGCCTTTAAATTTTTAAGGTACAGTGATTTTTTTTAAATATAAAGGTCAAAGTATTTCATTTTTACCTCTGAAATCAGGTTAGAGAGTTGCTAGATTGAAAAATGTCTCGCATGCTTCAAATTGACTTTTTATCATTCTAGCGAATGAATACACCGTAAAAAAAATTTAAATCAAATTACGGTAAAAAGTACCGGCACTAAGGATGTCTGGGCATCATATGTGATACATTTATTGCCAAAAAATTGACTTTCTCAAAGATCGAGGGTACAAGAAGAAAAGGCAGATCATCTACACTGTAAAAAAAATTCCGGATCAAATTCCGGTAAAAAGCACCGGCAAACAGAGTGTCGTACTTTTACGCGTAAAATTCATTTTAATCGGAATATGTTACGGAACAAAAAATACGATATACCGTAATTTTTACAGTAATAATTATCGTAAAATCTCTGAATCACTCTAATCAAATAAATATTACAGTAGAAATAATGGTATAATATTCGACGGTAAAAATGAATTTTACGGTAAAAATAGATTTTACGGATAATACATCCAAAGTGCCGGTACCTAATATCGTAGTTTGATTAGGAATTATTTACTGAGTATTTAGGTGAAATGTCATCGGTAAGAATTGTCACTGAACTGTCGTCACTGAACTGTCATCGAAAAGAATTGTCACTGAATTTTCATTGTAGAGAACTGTCACTGAACTGTCATTGTAAAGAACTAGGATTCAATCTCCAGTGGCGGCCCAAAGTCCACCCAGCTTCAGATAGATGGGTACCAGCATATCTGGGAAGTAAAGCGGCCTGTGCGCAATGTTTACCACATTGTCACGAAATTGCGAAACCTTAACTTCCAAGACACCCTCGCCCACAATGCAGCTTGCGGGACCTTAACATTATGATAAATACCTAAAATATCAAGATATATTAATACATCTTAGATATTAACTGTTATTGTGAAATATTAATTATTATTTTTAAATATTAATTATATTTAATTTTTTTATAATACCTCAATGTATGATGAATATGTAACTGTTAATAATATTCATTACGTTATAATTAAAGAGTCATTAATTTATGGGGACATTCTTCATATTATAATCATTTCAATTAATCATATTATGAAGAATAATTGATAAGGCAATTAGAAAAATTATAATATTTTTTCGCACTTGTTAAAGAATATCTTCTTCATCATTCGATCATATAGCAAAATATCATCAATATTTAAATTCTGAATTATTCTATTAATCGATTTTTCAAAGATTCTTTAATTCTGGGAAATACCTTGTTTTAGTAAATAGCAAGTCATTTATTATTAGTAGTATTGCATTGCATACAAAGCAATAATAACACAAATTTAAAATTATTCATGTCTTTTTTTTCCATCTATAAGTGAAGTTTGCCAAACTGGTGACCTTAAAATAATGATTTTAAAAATATAAACAAATGGTTTTATCAATGAACCCCTTCAAATCTTTTTAGCAAAATAAGATACAGGAAGCAGCTAAGGATTTCCAGGACTGATGTAATAAGCTCCAAGAAATTAAAAAAACTAATACATTTTTGTGAATTTATGTATCAAAATTTTTGATAAAATTTCGTAAAATTCAGTATATTAAATATTTTTATATTTTAGCTATTTAGAGTTACTAAAACAAACTACAAATACTACAAGACATTTTCCTTCTGTTGAAATTCTGAAAATATTCTCACTTATTCAGCTTTGATTATAATATACATTAAGTTGAATTTGTAAATATTTTCTCCCATTGATTTTATTTATTTAAAAATTTTTAAAAATTAATAAAAAAATTTTTGTGAAATTTTGGTACTTTGAGTTCGAAAACAAATGTGTATTTAAATAGTAAAAATAAAAAAATTTTTATATAGAATTCAGTACAATTAGAATTTAACATTATCAGAATTTTAAATTTAGTGAGTTGAAATTTGTTATGTTTCTGGTTTAATATGCAATAAAATGGAAAAATTACCCAAAATTTCCCTGTAATGTCAAAAATTGTGCGTTACGCAAAATTTCCCTATTTGTGATTTTCTAGTGCTAGCAACTACACTGAAAAAAAAAAAAAAAAATTTGCATCAAATTACGGTATAAAGTACCGGCACTTAAGATGCACCATCAGTAAAATCTGTTCTAACCGTAAAATCAATGGTACCGTAAAATTCATTTTACCGTAAAATCCATTTTTTGCCGTATAATGTTATTCCGTAATTTTTACATTAATATTTATTAAATTATATTGATTCAGTGATTTTACGTTAAAATTATTGCTATAAAAGTACCGGCACCCTGAGTGCGATAATGTGGTCTGGAAATTCTTAAAGAGTATGTCATTAAATTTGTCTCGAAGTAACCCCTACCTGTTCTAATTACTTCTGTATTCGGCTGTAAAGATTTCAGGAGCGACTTTCGGAAAGTTCCTTCAATTTTGACATTCTTAGTATGTTCAACACCCTTGAACTTCTATCAATTTTAGCGATTATTTCAGTTTTAAAAACAACAGGTCCGCAAGAAATTTGCTCAAATAGTATGTCGATGCAACTGAGCAGTTTTGCACCTAAAAATTAATTAAAATAGCATAGTTTAAGGATGTAAAAAGTTAGTAAAAAATATAACGTCAGAGCATTCCGGACAAGGACTTTAAAATTTGTCTCTGAAATTTTTACAACTTAGTTCAAAAGTACGTTACGGCAGGAGGATATTACTATATAAAGAAAAAAATTCTGGCAAATTTGATTTTTGTTAAAAAAAAAAAAAAATAAATAAATAAAAAAAAAAATTCTTTATCTACATTTTAAGTAAACACTACAAATGAATACCATCACGAAATTATTTCATTTCAAATTAAAAATTATTTTCCTTTACCATTGTTCTTTATTCAATTTACTTATTTATGAAAGAAATATATATTTTAGAAATATAAGGATTGGATAAAACAAGCTCAAACTATTTTTTTCAGTTATAGCTTAACATTGCAAGAATCAGCATAAACAATCATACAATAATACATTAAGTATAACATAGCGTAATAAAAGCAGGTGCATCGTCCCGGCTCACCCCTTTTAACCCTCTCGTAATGCTAAAGCAGCAAGTGTGTATAAAAACGAAGTGTGCATAAAAACGAAACAAGGTGTGTATAAAAACGAACCCTTTATATGGATGGCATTCAACAGGTAGCAGACTTTGCCCCAAATGTATACCCCAAATATCACCCCTTTCACATAGTAGCGATATGGCAAGAAGTTCGAACGCCTTTTTTTTCTGCCACAGACGATAACCCTTCCTCACCCCTATGGAGTGATTTCTAGGCCAAGGTTAACAGACCTAGGCCGGTAACTTCTCCGTAAATGCTCAGATAGAGATCATAGTAGGAAAAAAATAGAGAGCAAAAATAGAAAGAAAGATGGTAAGTTTGTGTCTGCTTGTCTGTCTGCATGCGATGATCCATCATATTTTTACCCGCCGTTCTTTTTACTTTACGAACTCTTTTCTCCCTTATCGTACACGCGCGCTGTTCTTTTTCTTTTTCATTTTTTTTTTTTTATAGTTTTTTTCGTTGAGTTTATTTTTTTTTATTCATACATTCCTAGCGTAGTAAGAATTGAAGGAGTAAGGAATGTATGTTATGTTGTGAGCTAGCGCCATCTATAGGTGAAATAGGGTGAAAACCACAATAAATCATAGACTTGACTTTTGCTTAAAATATGTGGATTGAATATATTTAGGGAAGAAAAGTTTACTAGAAGAGTAAGTTTGCCTATGTAGAGATTTTTAACTTAAAAGATGGATAGACTTGAGTCAACGAAGACACACGATTGATAGAATGTACCAAGTTTCTTAAACTGAAAAAAAAAAAAAAAAATTATCAGCGTAAAAATTTTGTGCATTAAAATAACAATGTATTTAATGAAAAAAGTATACAAAAACTCTAATACATTACGTAAAAAAAAAAAAAAATAGTTGGTGCTCCAAAATAATATAAAGATATATTATTTTATCCATCCAAAAATTCAATGTTGGAAATAGTTTTTAGCATATAAAGTATATATATTTATAATTCTAAATTATAATTCGGGAAATTATTTCGAGCAATTCTTTTTCTCGGACTTTTGAAAGTTTGCTGTTAAAAATTATGTCCTATCATTCATAAATTTTAACTTATTTAAAAAATGTTTTAGTAGACTTTAGCAATATAAATAAGAATTATTGGCACATTGAATTTTATTGTTCAATTTAAAAACTTGAATAATTACCAAATTGTCAACAATATATCAATTTATTTGTCTTTCCTTTTAACACTCATTTGATAAAATTTATTATTGTTTTAATAAATAAATCTTATTACGAATAGCAAATTTCCTTTCTTAAAAACTAATTTTTTTTACTTATATATTACAAAGCAAATTATGTGAACTTAAAGTCAGTTAGAAACTAAATTTACTTATTTTTTTCTTAGTTCTAGATTAAAAAATTTGCCACAAAATTTTATAGAAACAAACCCTTTCCTAGAAAACATTGAAACAAATGCTTTTTTTTTGCAGTAATATAAATTGATAACCAAATTATTATGCATAAAAGAAAATATATAAATAAAAATAATTAGTATGCGATTTCCTTTTAATAACATAAGAGTAATATAGGCAAATGCACACTACAATGGTTTAGATCAAGAACACATAAAAGTAATTAAATAAAAAAATAATAATAAATACAATCAATAATAGCGTATTTATTAACAATTAATTTTTATACATTTAAGCTCTCTAACACTAGCTTGCACGCTATTTCTTGCAAACAAAAACAAAATTAGTATCAAGTACAATTAAAATTTCATCTCAAAAATTTAAAATTCGCTTATCATTAATCGCTGAATGAAAATGCCCTTAAATTCCACAACATTGAAACAAAATCATTAGTTTCTCTATTCAAAAATATAAAACTATCTTATCATTAACTATAAAATGAAAATTTTATTTTAATCCACAACATTCAAACAAAATTATTAGTTTCCCTTATAAAAATGTAAAATTTCCAGAATGAAACCACAGAATGAAAATGTCCTTTCATTTCACAATATTGAAATAAAATTAGTAGTTTTCCTAATCAAAAGATTAAAACTCTCTTATCATTTACAAAGAATAAAATTTTCATTTCATTCCACAACATACAAAAGCATTAGTTTCCAAAATCATAAAAATAAAAATCTCTTATTATTTATCGCCGTATGAAAATGTCATTTCATTCTGCAACTTTGAAACAAAATTATTAGTTTCCCAAATCAAAAATATAAAGCTATCTTATCATTCACCACAGAATGAAATATTATTTTTTTAAACGGGCATTATAATCCACATTTAGTTAACTAAAATGCCCGGCAGGGCTTGAAACAATTCTGAGATTTTTCGAGTCTTGTGTCATTTTTGGCCAAGATAAACATATTTTATGAAGTCATTCTTTTAAGGTCTATTCAATTATCTTGATAATGGATATATTTATTCCTCAAAGGAATACTATTGCAGCTTCAACAACAAATGAAAGGTAAAAAAGGTTTTTTTTTTAATTATAAATATTAAGTTCAAAATCTTAAAAAGTTTACAAATTTACTTATTTGATTTTATGATATTAGATTGAAACGGAATATTGCACGAAATTCATTATTAATGTAAGCAATCTTGTTTAGTTAATAAATTGTAAACAGAAATTAAAATTAAGATGTTTTTTTTTTAATTTCATATTTAGTTAGAAAATGAGAAACAACTTTCTAAAATAAAAATGGAGTTACAAATGAAATTAAGTAATTTACAATAAAAACTACTGAAAAAAAAAAGGAAGGTAGTAAAAGCAAAACACAGGAAAAAAAAACTAGATATATAAACAAAAAAGTTTCATGAAGAAAATTACAAATTTAAACAAACATAATAGTAATAGGAATTCCAAAAACTAAATATTTCTTTTTTAAAAAAATAGTTAACAAGTAATTATTTACCTTGGATAAACGCTTTCATAAATAGTGTATTATTAACTATACAAGTTGATGAAGTTATAATAGTAATGGTGGTTTTCTTATTGAAGAATAAGTAAAAAATGGAATTTAAATTTTAAGCACAAACTTAAACGGACAAGATGGCATTTTCAGCCGAATGTTATATCTATAATAGAATTATATATAAAAATTGCAAGAATAATAAATCTTCGTTTTTAAGTTGAAAAGCAATAATAATGAACTCTGAATAAACTTATCAACGAACAAACAGACAGTTATGGTTTCGTAATTATCCATAAAAAGAAAACATTAAAAAAATTAAATTAAAAAAGGAGATGTTTTGTGTTGAATAATATCAATAATATTAAGAAAACGAATAATAATAAGAATAATAAAAATAAAATGAATAATAATAAGAAAACTTTATATTAATATTTTAGCAATTATTAAATTAGTTGATAAGTTTGCAAGATTAATACACAATAGTTTCGATATTGAAAGAAAAGTAACTGTAAAACTCAATATAGTGTTTGATTAACATTTTGATGACAAACTCAGATAAAAATTAACGATATGATAATTTTTCGATACGATAATAGGTATTTATTTCAATAAACAAAATGAATACCAAAAAATTGAAAAATTAACAAAATAATTTATTGTTAACATCTAAACCAAATTTAAACGGATAATATAATAAGCGATAAATGAATGTACAATAATGAATAAGATGATAAATCTACTTAAATGTTATTTCCATAACTACATTACTGGATGAACTTCCAAGAATAATACAGCGTAATTTTTTTGTTTAAAAAACAAATTAAAAAAACGGACAAAAAATTAGGAAAAAGTTCTGATGAATAAAAAAAAAAATTTAAAAAAAAAATAATTGTGCGCTATTAACTTAGATTTTTATATATTTAGCTATATGCTTAGATTATATTTAGAGTTCATCAATTATTGTTGATACTATTATTTTACTAGTATTAAGTGAAGAACTCTAAATATAATGGAAGTTTTTACGTTCAAATCTAAATTAATAAAATTATAATTTTTGATAATTTTTCATTAATTACTAAAGTGAATTTCTAAGAATAATAGAAGGTATTATTTTGTTGAAATAAATTATAAAAAAAAGCATTTGGTTAAGTTGTGAATTAATATTTCGATGCATGAAAAGGCAGAATTATTTAAATTATATAAAAGAGTTGGAAGTTTTTGTATAGAAAACTCGTTAAAAATTTGATGCAAACTCTGACCAAAAATTAAGTTTAACAAAGTTATATTCATGCTTAAATAACTATTGTAAAATGTGTTTAACTTTCTTGCATCATGAATGTTAAGTGTTGAAAAAGTGATTCAATAATTTTACTGCTAACTTAGATTCCAACGAAGTTGATCTACACAACAAAGTTAGTTGAATTTTGTAAATTGTATTAAATTCGTGTTTTAGCAGTGAATATATACATGCGTATTTATTATTTGAATTTACTGATTTATAAATTTCAACTACTATAATTTTATAGAGTATATAAAAGAGAAAGTTTATATTCTTATCAATAGATGGCGTGAATTGTCTTGGACGAGCAGAAAGAGATACAGTAATACAGTTAAATTCAAATTTTGTGATTAAATGGCTATACTTAGGTATTTGATTATATTTTAAATTTACATCCTTATAAAATAATTATCCATTTATTTCTACATGCAGCTGAATTTTAGATTTGTTTAAATAAATTTTTAATCTTTCAAATTCAGTTGACGTACTCACATATGAATCATTAGTTTTGACATTATAAAATTAGCCTAAGAATTAGTATTCAAATGCATAATAGATTTTTTAAAAAAAAAACTATATTTTCAGCAAATAAATTTAATTAGAGGTGATAATTTTATTCAAGATGATTTTATACTTTTAAGAGGAAGATTTTCTAACAAGTTTGAAAAAGAATAAAACATAATTTATTAGACGCCTAAAAGTATTAACATTCAAAAATTAAATAAAATGAGGAATGTTATACTAATTGAAGAGAAACAAATCCGCTTATTTATTTATTCATTTTATTTTACACAAGAGGAACGATTTAAAGTAAAACAATTACCCACTTTACAAAAATCAATGTGTATATTTTAATTAAATAACGTAAATATTAGCATTAAATGAAACTGACACTTAGATTATACAAAAAAAAATTTATTTCATTATTTAATATTTAATTGTTTTGTAAAAAAGTTTGCCGTTCTATAAATATTTTCGTACAATTACTATCAAAATCGGAAGGGGAAAAAAAACAAGTAGAATAGGAATAAATTTGAAAATATTTTTGATGTGAGGCATGGAATATAATAAATATATGAGAATATGGATTAATATGTGAACGCTAAATAAGCTATGAATGAGAATAAGCAAATTATGAGGAATTATATTAGGAATATGCAAATTACATAAACATGCCAATACTGTGAATATGCAATATAACCTGATCTCCCTGATTTATTTCTGATTTCGTTTCATTTAATATCATTAAATTTTTACCAGTATATGTAATTAAGAGAATATGTTCAAAACTATATTCAGTCCCTGGCCAAATTACGCATTATAAGATTCTATGTAAAATCTGAATTATCAGGTGATACTATCTATACAGCTTTATTGTTTTCATGCAACTGAAACCGAGTTGCACTTGTTTCCGTTCGTGTATCAATTGGTGAAATTAGACGATATATAATATAAATTCGACAATTGGATAAATTAGACGATATATTATATAAATATAGAATATTTATTATATCAGGTATTATATTAGTATATTATAATAATTAGATCAAATTATTAGACGCACTGTGGCGTTTTAATAATTTCATGTTTTATACGAGTTTATATGCAATACTTGTATATTTAAACATACATGTAACAGATTTTTATTCCGGAGATATTTTAAATACTTCCTACTTTTAAATACTTCCTTAGATACTTAAATACTTTACTTTCGTATTTATTTTTAACGTATTGCACTACACTTATAACCAATTGATACACGAACACAAACAAGTGTAAACTGGTTTCAGTCGCGTAAAAACAATAATACTGTATAGTATCACCTGATAATTAAGATTTTATATAGAATATTACAGAGCGTCTAATAATGTGGTTAGGGACTGTAAGTATAATAGTTCAGCTACTTTTTAATAAAACTCAATATTAAAACGCAAAATTTGAAGTATGAAAAATAACAAAATATGGTTCACTGTACACTGTAACAGGATTTTTTTTCTTCACAAAAACGTTTCAAGAAATAGCTTAAAAACAACTCGAGATAATTAGTATACAGTTAATTGACTGCTAGTTAAGTAATTGCTTCTCGATTGCAACAAGTTAGTTCCGAATCTAATAAATTAGTTACTAACTTATTAAGTTACATGAACATTATAAACAAGAATATTGAAATAAATTTATGTAAAAAAATATTCTTGTACGCCCAAAGAGTTTATATTAATTTTTTTAAAAACTTTTTTACAGTGAATCAAGTGACTAAACAGCGTAGAAAATTTATGAGAGTGTTGGAGTGAACAGGTTGAGAAACTTTAGGCAGGCCATACACTGAGGAGACAATCGGTAAGAAAAAAGCATACAGGTGGCGAGTTCTTATACTTATGCGTTAGGATGCGCAGAGGTGATGTGCTCCATCAAGAAGAAACCATCAGGTGGAGTGAATGTCAAGTTTAATATCACAAGAATTAGAAATGGTTATACTATGCCAAACTTTAACATTAGTACGAACTCGTGGTATTTTTTATTTAAACGGCGTTTAAATAAACTTAGCCAGATTTTTCAACAAAAAATACGCACCTTTTAAGTAATTTTAAAGCAACCAAAAATATTTGTAATCACTCTTCAAAAAAAAAAAAAAATCATAATTAGGATCTGTGCAGTAATAAAAATTAATTTTTCTGTCGTTTAAAGTTCTTAATTTATAAACATAAAATCAATAAAATTCAAAAACTTTATATGATCATGAAAAAATAACTAGTTTCTGGTAAAGATTGCAGATGTAATTGTGGAAATCATGTATTTTTTGTAATTTAGATCAACAATCGACAAGGCAAAGAAAAAACCTCATTTTAAATGATAGAAAATTAAGCACTTTTTACAAACCTCGAATAAAAAAAGCACATTTAAGGGCTATTTAAAAAAACGTGGATCAAAAATAAGCATTTTTAAGCACTTTTTTAAAAATGCTACGCACCCTATTAATGATAAAAAAAAAATGTGGATTATTTTTAATCGAACTAATTTAAAATTCTTTCAAATTTTCGGTGAAATTTTTAAAAAAAACTTTTTTAGAAATATATGTAATTTTAAAAGATATGTATTTTTGATAAAATTTGAACAGATTTCCAGGGAAATTTTTTTTTAAACTTTATAAATAAATATACGCATTTTTAATTTTTTCTAATTACTGAAAAAAGTAAAGCAAAGATAATTTTTATTCAAGCTTCATATTATTCAGAATTTATAAAGACATATGTACCCGATATGTCAGTTAGATATAAAACGAAAGATAAATTAATTTACACCAGAAAACATAAAAAAAATCATCCATCCTAAATTATTCTTGCCCGCAGAAGTCTATCTTCATTATTTATGTACTCAAACTACTTGTTCAATAAGTTTCAAAAGTATTAGTATTTAAATAAACATAAAACTAATAGTTAAATGTGTTTATTAAATAGCAAAATATTTTGGTTACAGTTATAGGAAAGTTACAATTTAAAGGTTTCTCATAACTTTAATCTAAATTCAGTCTCCTTTTTTTTAAGTCTATTTTGAACTTGAAATAATAAATTACAAGCATTTATCTCATCATTTCTCTGCATAAAACAGTCAATGAAATAAAAAATAAAAGTTATCACAATCAAAAGATTATATTTATCAATTACCCTAAATAAAATATATTTTTGACATCAATAAATTTTTTTTTTCAAAGGTGAAATAATAATTTACAAAATCAAGTGATTTAAATTACGGTTTAAAACATTTTAATTAGATCATTTTAATCTACATTTAGTCTTTTTTATAGTTTATTTTGAACTTCAAATAATAAGTTACAGGCATTTACCTCATTATTTGTCTGTATAACACAATCAATTGTCAATGAAATAAGATTTAAAAAAAATCACAATCGAAAGATTACATTCATCAATTACCCTAAAAAAAATATTTTCTCAAATCAATGATTTTTTTTCTCTTTTAAAAATAAAATAATTTTTCAAAACAATTTAGTGATTTAAATTATGATTTAAATCGTGCCTACTCAGGGAAAATATGAAAGCTAATTTTTATATTTTCCCAGAAAATAATTTTCTTTAGCAATGAGATTTTCTTCCACATGTAAGCTCCCTTTAAACTCATATTAAAGAACAAAATTTAGCATAAAGTAATCTATAATAAGAATAAAGTTTAAAGTTAAGTATTTGATAATTAGTAGGGCTCACACAATAAAAATTTAGTGGTCCAATAGGACCACTAAGGTATTAATTTAGTTGTCCAAAAAATTAATATGGTAGACAAACTTTAGAAAAATCGAACATAATTCATGTTATCATATTGTTGTAATTGTAAAATTACATAATTCTGTCTCAACACGTGTGTTATCATGTTACAACACATCAAAAATTAATAATTATCATCGATAACACCCTAAAACTAATAACCCATAATGATTGAAGATTAGTACCTAGTTATTAAAATTAGGTGCAAAAAAGTTAAAATAATATTGGTAAATAGATTCAACATAAAGATTAAAAAGCTGAGAGCAAATAAATAAATAAATGAAGAAAACAGAGAAAGTAAGAACTAACGAAATATTATATTAAAAATTAATTATCCAAAAAATTATAAAATTTTAAATAAAGTCAATTCTAAAAGAGAAAAAGAATATTATTTTATTCATGAACAATATTACTGCCAATACATGAATGCAAAACACAGCACAACATGTAAATTTAAAACTTAAACATTTAACTCTTTTTGTTGTTCTTTTTGTTGTTCTATTTGAAGACCACGAATTTGAATTCCATTCCACGCATAGAACAATAAAATTAATGCAAAATTTTTTTTTTGAATGCATGGAATTCGATGCCAAAAACTATTTTTCGTTATTATTTTGTAAATTACAAACATATTTAAAGAAGACAAATTGGTATCCCTTGCGTCTGATTTTCGCGACATTTTTAGAACATTTGACGACAATTTTTGACATAACGCCTTACTGGCGTGAACCATAATAATTAGCATCATTAACTACATACATCATATAAAAACTATTTCTCAAGACCGTTAAAACCTATTCACAAACATACGAGTAAGCCTATGAAATAATATAAAATCGATAAACGCCAGATAAAAACAAAATGCTAAATATGGCACCTCCTATATTTTAACTACGGCATTACCGAACTTTTCACAAGTTATGAATAATGCATCAATAAAAGCAGAAATCTTATTAAGAAGAAGATCCTGGAAAGAATACTTTCATATGCAAATTTCTTGCAGCCTGGCAACATCTAAAAAGTAGTTGAAAATTATGCATTGACGCTCAGGATAAGACTTTTAATAACTTTTATTGATGCATAATTCATAATTTGCTCTGGAACTAAGATCAAACAACACATTCTAAACTTGTTTTTATGAGTTTTGGTATTTTAAATGAATTATTATGCGGAGTAAATTAGTATTTTTGATAAGTATTCGTTGAAAATGTATTATCAGTTTTTGTGTTTATTATGAGGGAGATTTAGTTGGGTAAATTACAAATTTCTGATATCTGTTTACATTCAGTTGAGTTTTCAATTTTAATGTTTTCAATTTTTAAAACTTCGCACTCTTTATATTTTAATACTTATAGCCAATATCTTTTATAAATATTTGCTTTGAAATATGAAATTTTATATTTTGAAAGGTGTTATATGAAAGTGAATCAAAGTTTTAATGTTAAACATACATTAATTCGACTCAGAAAAACAAATATCCGTAGGAATATAATTAACTACAACAACAAAATATAATTAAACATAGAAATATAATTGAATACAAATATAATTTGGTTTGAAATAAAATTACTGGAAATATAAACATCCTAAATTAAATTAAAGTAAAAATATCTATAGTAAAATTAATCCCAGAAATATAAGAGGTCGTATATATATTATTTTGGGGAATTGTATTTAGATATTGAATTATAATATTTTATATAAAAATAGCTGTAACCTACAATATTAAATACTAATACGTACATTTTCACAAAACAAATGAAATTTCTTTGTTTGCGTTGGCAACGGTAAGTTAAAACAAAGTGAGCTGTAAGTTGGATAGAACTGAAAAGTTAAATGCGAACAGTTTATATAAACAAAACAAACTGTTCTATATTTTTGTTTAAATTACGCTTATCAATTTATCCCGGTAACATAATATACAGTTTATATATTATATGACACATTTTAGTTTTAATGAAGCAAAATAATTAACGTAGGAGAGAGATGTGTTTTATTAGCGGATATCAAGTAATTTAACCTTTTTTTTAACTCTGGTATATAACCTCCATTTATACTTTTATCACTTTAATTAACCTTCCTTTTCTTATATTTCTCTCTGGTTTTAATTTATTCTACGAGTTTTTGTTTAAAGAAAAGACTCAAAAGTATTGCATCTCTTCATACACTAAAATTTATAACTGTGTATACAGGGAAATTCTATAAATTATTTGTCCCAAATGTAATTTCCAAGCAGCATTGAAATGTATATAAATCAAATTTTAATTTATGTAAATTGAATGTAATTTTTTTAAATCAAAATTTTATCCTTTAATTATATAGTTAAAGATACAGATAGGGCCTACAGTTCAAATTCTTAAGTTACGGTTTTAGTTTTAATGTGAAAAACACTGTTTGGCAGGAAAACTTTGTCTATTGTTGCTCAGATATTTTGACAGTTATAGGATAAGAAAGGTCTATAGTTCATATTCTTCAGTTACGGTTTCAGTTTTAATGAAAGAAACTGCTTCACAGAAAAAAATTTGTAAAATGATGCTCTATTGTATAGACAGTTTAAGAATAAGAAAGGATGTTAACTTTTCAAATATTCAGACAGTTTATGGATAAGAAACTCCTCTAGTTTTCATTCCGTTGTTATGATTTTAGTTTTAAAGCGGAAAAGCATTGCTTTTTGTACAAAAATGCTCAAGTTTTACACAGTTAAAGAATAAAAATGAAAGAAAATTTTTAAACTCTTTAGTTATGATTTGTTCTGATCTCCATTTAGTTCCGCACGTCAAACATTTTAGTTATGATGTGGTTTCAATATTATACAGAAAATAAATATTTAAGTTCAATTTTTATTCAACCTTAAGGCAACCGCTCGAGGAAGAAATGGTAAAATATTTACCAAATTCACTTAAATCTAAACGCCGAGTCAGTTTGCAAGAAGTGGCACTAGCATTCCAATATGTAATCGAAATATGGCCATTGGCAAACATTTCAAATTAATATTTCCCCGAAGTCATATTTTACTTGATTCTTCCTCGAGCCAAAATGGCGACAAGAATCTATTCGTACAAGCTTTAAAATTTTCTCTAAGTGTTTATGTTACTTCATTGCAAAGTAAGAGATAGTCAAATGGCTTGAAGCAGCTTCATATCAAGTCACAACCTCGGGACAGATTGAAATTACATCTGACGGGGAAATATGACGAGACCCCAATTTCATCTGGAGTTTGGTTAAGATGCAGTTGGCGGTTTAAATGCTTCAATTTCATTTTTGCTGGGGACGCCAATGCCCTATGGCAGTCGAGTAATTTGAAGACTTATAAGTTCTAGGAAAGTAATTTTGGTAGCTCAGTTAAAATTTTCGAAGTGAGTCGATTTTAGAAGTTAAATATTTGATATGTATTATTTTTCAATAATCGAATAAAGTACAAGTGACCATTTACTTGTAATCCCAATAATAACATGTAATCATAATAAGTAACCTTGCTGTAATCGTATACTGTGTATTATATTTCATACCATATAACATTATCTCTCATAAAAGTGGACAAAATTAAGGAAAGTTTCCAATTTGGTCGATAACATTCAAAACTACAGGTTAATTTTTAATAAAATTTGGTATGAATGTAGGTTTAAATAATAGAAAATTAATAATATTCAGCAGTTATAACGAACTATATTCATGATCGTGGGCAACACTTATCCATGACAGAAGGGAGAAAACAGTAGTCTTAGAATCGAGGCAAAATAATGGGTTAATAGGGGAAACGGCTCTTTGTTAAAGGTATACAGGTTTTATAACGTGATTTCATACTGTAAGTAAAGCAATTTAGAAATTTACCATTTGTTCTACTAGTTGAATGCTGTTTTTTAGTGCTAGATGGTTTTCAGACAGAGATGAGATAGAGAATTCTAATTACTCTCTCCATAGCTTCACATTACCAAACCATAGCCAAGTACCTAGCCCTGTTTTAAAGGGCTATATCTTTCAACAGCCGTGGAAAGAGTGTCATATGGACAGCGCCTTAACTGGTACCCCTCTCGTCAAATTTCCATAACAAACAAGAGGACTTTCAGCCACGACAGACTAAACGTACTTTCACATAAATGTCGGTTGTTTTGTCAACAGTCAAGATTGAACTCACCACCCCTAGCTCTCCACTAATGGGGTGAGTGGCCTCTTAGCCGATTGTGCTATCGTAGCTTTTCAGAAATACTTCATAAGGATGAGGTCTGAAGACCTGACTGCCCAATCATATCGGCGAATCTTTTCAGTTTCACTAAAATCGTTTATTAGCTGAGCTCTATGCGGCTGCGCCGTCCACTAAAAAGAAATCAAAGACCAATTTAACTCGGAGACGTAAACATGGCGTTCCAAGAATTTATCCCAAAGCCTCAAACCATATAATGCCTTCCTTAAAAACATGGAACTCTAATTTCATTTTCATCAAGGGTGCGGCCACATAAAACTTACTTCCAATATCGACAATTTTCCGGGTTGATTGATCAGAAAGGTCTGGAGACCTCCATCATACAGATAATGAGTGAGAGGCTCTGGGAAGGGCAAATGGAACTCGTCATATCTCGCCGAATATCCTCTACGAACATAAAACAACGCTGTTGAACAATATTGTTTTATTTTATAAACGGCGTTGAACAGCCAGCCCAATTCTGAGTTTACTACTACCAATGCTCAACTCCGTAGTCTTGAATTTTGAACCCCATCTAGAAGACAAGGGAACTTCTGGATCAGGCATTGGAAGAAACTAGTCTTCGCGAAGGACTTTTTAATGTGCTTTTAATAACTAACAAGCATTTGCGTCAGATGGATAGAAACCACGAAAACCTTCCGCGGTTAGCTCGACAGCAAGGGGACTCAAACTCATGAACTGTGCATCACTGGGGATATGTTACGTTAGCACTGTGTTCCGTGCGAGCCGGGTGCAGAATTAACACCAACCAGCCATCGCTGAGATTCCAACCTGGGTCTACCTCATTGGGAGGCCAGCGCTCTATCCCCTGAGTCATGATGGCTCCTGTTTGACAATTGAGAATAATTGCCACAGAAACTTCTAAAGTCTTATATTAGAAATGAAATCACGTTTTCAGATCTGTATATTTGTTAGAGCGAGCCATTCTTATTTATTTATTGTTCAATATTTGAACTACTGTCTCAAATCTTTAAGCTTTGATTAATCAAGATCATGTCTATGTATCATATTAGCAAGATCATAACTCTACAGTACGCTTATAACTATTACGCTTATAGGAATTCTATTGGAGCGGGGATCTGCAACTTATATATATATATATATATATATATATATATATATATATATATATATATATATATATATATATAAGAAGAGTAGTAAAAGAATGCAGATTGTTTAGATCCAGTAGACAATTATGCATCTCAAGAAACTTAGACGAAAATTCAAAAATATATTGCAGTCACTTTTGAGGATTCAAATTAATTTTGATTTAAACAATCTTGAGGAGACAATTCAGCAGATAATTTAAAATCGCAGTTAATTTAGACAAAACTTCAAAAACATGCAGGGTACACTCTCAGAAATAAAACTCTAATTTTTTACGATACCGCAATCCTTGTATCTCGTTAATTTTGAGAATCATTTCGTCAGGAAATCATGTGATTTGTGACGAAAGCGAACTCCCCAAAAAATGTCGAAAATGTCGGAACTCATTAAACTCGGAATCTCATCGCAGGGCATTGTGGGAGAATATTAACTAGAATGAAGACTAGACGATCGGTACTAGAAAAACGAAATAAGTCCATCGCCCGGTATGGTGGTGGTCAATGACATGACAAAGAAAATCAGGGGTTCGAATCCCTCTTTAGACATGGATGTAATTTATCTCTCTGTTTTATCAGTCCTTCTTATGCTGTTGGGGTGACATTGACCCACCTATGTGGTGCCAATGAAGAAGTGATCAACAATACCACCTATTAGATAACATAAATGTTTCATAGTATTTTTTCTTTTTTACTTTTTTTTCTATGGGGAAGGCAAAAGAAATACGAAACATTTCTTTACATTAGATGAAATTCATTTCCTCGAGGATGTGACGATAGTTATTTCGTCACTTTGTCGAAATGTTTACTCAGAGCACATACAGGGAATTGGTTTCGTCAAAAACGCAGAAAGTTTCAGAAATTTGAGTATCTATTTTTTACATAATATGTACTTGTTGATGTGTATGATTTTTCTATGTATATGTTTTTTCTATGGGGGAGGGAAAAGATCGACGTAACATTTCTTTACATTAGATGAAGTTCATTTCTTCGAGAAAGTGACGATAGGAATATTGGCACTTTGTCGAAATGTTTACTCAGAGCACATACAGGGAATTGGTTTCGTCATAAACGAAGAAAGTTTCAGAAATTTGAGTATCTATTTTTTACAATGTATATGTTGATGTGTGTGTGGAAAAATAACTCCTGCGCCCTTGAATCTCCTAAAATGTAAGGTGGTTTCGACGAAGTGCAAAGTAGATATTCTTAGAAAATAAAGAAATTGTTTTTTATACGCAACTTTATGATAATATTAAGAAAGCTTTAAAATAATTTTTTTGTATTCAAGTTTTATCAAGTTCTAAAATATATTGTTTATGGAGGTTTGTATAAAACAATTATTTCTGCCATTTTACCTTAGTGGGATTTATTTTTTGTTTCACAAAAAAAACATAGTTTCATTTTGTTTCGTAAATACAAAATTACTGCGTGATAGGATATATGAGGTGATAGGAATTGTATTTAAGTTTTTTAGGCAATTTCATATCGCCGCCATTGCACGTGACATTTTTGTAAGAACCTACTATATTTTTATATATAAGGAGGTTTTGTGAAAAAAAATATGTTAACACTCGATAAATAATAATAAACATGTTAACACTTTTTACGTTATCAATTTTTCTTTATTTTCATTTATGACTTAATAGAGTAGAAACAAACAATGCAAGAAATATTTCAATTATCTGGGATCAAATGGTCCATAATGGTAACCATGAAAGTTATAAATAATAAATTACACAAAGAAATAAAAATACAAACACATAAAACTAAATATACAAAAAAAAAAAATAAATAAATAAAATAAATAAATAAAAAATGCATGCAACATACTAGTGGTAAACAGGGTGTTGTTTAATAAATGAACCCACAAGTAATAAAGGATTGTTAAAAAGGTTTTGCTAACTTTTTTTTCAAATGATAAAAATTATAAATTAAAATTTTCAACTTTTTTGACACATGGTTAACGTGAGATTTCCATTTTATGTTCGAATTAATGTAAATTCCAAGATACTTCGTCATGAAAACTTAAACGAAGCCTCAATGAAATGATTAATTGAGTGTATCGAAATTTATCGCACTGGATCCATATTGATCGCATTTTAGTGGTGATACAGTGGATCTCTATTGATAGCATTTTAGTGGTGATACAGTGGATCTCTATTGATTTCATTTTGGTGGTGATACAGTGGATCTCTATTGATCGCATTTTAGTGGTGATACCTCTATTGATTGCATTTTGGTGGTGATACACTGGATCTTTATTGATAGCATTTTAGTGGTGATACAGTGGATCTCTATTGATAACATTTCGGTGGTGATACAGTGGATCTTTATTGATTGCATTTTGGTGGTGATACAGTGGATCTCTATTGATAACATTTCGGTGGTGATACAGTGGATCTTTATTGATAGCATTTTAGTGGTGATACAGTGGATCTCTATTGATAACATTTCGGTGGTGATACAGTGGATCTTTGATTGCATTTTGGTGGTGATACAGTTGATATCTATTGATCGAAGAAGATGCAACTACTAGCAAATGCTAATTAAACAAAATGCTAACTATACCGAAAACAACTAACAATTTTTGCATATGCTAATGTTAGCATGCGTAAAGATTAGCGAATATACATTTTTTTTCTTCGATTTTGTTATTCAATGCATTTTTTTGTTGAAGTAAGAAGCTTTTATGGTAAGATATGTAAACGTTAGATGCCTTTAACAATTCGGTCACCGATAAAGATTCAGATCAATTGGCACTGAAATGGTTTTTCAGTGGCCGATCCAGCTAGGAAAAAAAAAAAAAAATACAATCCCAGCAAAACACTTTGCAAAGCAACGACCATTTCTTCACCGTTTGTGCAAATGCCAAGTCCCAACAGTATTCGTGCACAACACCCACCTCCCATCTCTTATGCTAAGTCAATGCATAACGTACGAAACGAAAACCATTTCCAACGAAATAATAAAAAAGAAACGAGAAATGATAACGAAAAAAGAAAAATCCCAAATACAAAAAAAAAAGCATCATGATGGAGGTTTGGGGTAGGTGACGGGGGAGAGTTCAAAAACGTTACTTCTTCAGATGAACGGGGAGGGGGGGGGCTAAAAATACTAAAAAATATTACATAAAAAGTCTTGGCCCGAAATACCGTCAATGGTCCTAATGATGGCTGCCATCTTGAGATGGGGGCATCTTCCCCCCAGGGCTACCGATTTCTCTCACTGGTAGCAGCTGGTCTTCAACCCCTCCCCCCTAAAACCATCTTCGAAGATGAGGGGGAGGGGGACTAAATCCTCCTGAAGCCCACGAGAGAAAGAGACCGATGCAAATGGTATAGTGCATTGCACGCTGAAGAAGAATCATAAGAGTAAGATGGAGGAAGAGCAAGAGAAGGATTCCACCCGGAATTCAACATCTTTCTCTTCTCAACGGATCATTTCTTCATCTTCCTCCTCCAAGAGGGGGTGGAAGTGAGGCCTTTTGACTGCATTATGCAGGCCCCCGCCCTGGCTCATTAATTACTGGAGAGGATTGCCTACCCCTTCTTCTTTTTTTCCGGATTCCTACGCACACTCTGTTATTCAACCATCCATCCAGGCTTTACTTAAGTATGTTATCGTTTGGAGGGATAGTGGAGTGAGGACGGCACCTTCGAATTATAGTTATGATAATCAGAAGCGTATCTCCAGACTTTGAATAAAAAAAAATATAGTAAAAGGGGAAAAAAAAGAGAAAGATAATAAAATTCGATCCATTAAATTAAAGGTATTGAACATAAATCTGAAATTTAACGAGACAAAATATTTTTTTACTTTGCATTTAGTGTATCCATTAAGAAATAACATCTATATGCAAGTCACAATATTTTAGGAAATTTTTATGATAATTTTGGGGTTACAGATTAAAAATTATTTACTGAAACTAGTTTAATTAAATTCTTTTGAATAATTTTATGATTTAAATATGGAACCGTTTAAATATGACACGAGCACCTAAAAAGGAGAGGGATTCTGATTTGCTTTCTTTTGCTGATAGGGAGAGGAGGGATGCTTACGTAACTGTTAAGGCGAGAAATGTTTACGTAAGACCTTAAATTACACTTATTTTAAATATTTCTTCTATTCAAAAAAATGTAACAAAAAAATTTGGAAAAAAATTATAATTGGAAAAATTTTAAATTTGAAATGAAAGTTAAATATGAGAAAAGAAAATGCTATAAAAAATTTTCTTCAAGCAGTTTCTAAAATTTTATAAAATGAATTAAAACTTAAATTTCGTTTCTTTTTAAGTTTCTTCTTAAGTTTTGCTCATATTTTATTTGAATTAGGTCCTGACATTTTTAAAATTGGATTTATAAAGGTATCTAATAGTATTGACTGAATTTAATGTCTATAATCGATGATAAAATCGAAAGTTTAAACAAACGATCAAAATTCAGTGAATGATAAATATACCAAATTCTAGTCATAGTTATCACTTGAGTTTTATAAAATAAATTATTAAAAATATGAGAAAAATATTCATAAAATGATAAAATGAATGACATTAAAACCTGATATTAGTTATATTTCTTAAAATGTCATTAATAGAAGAAAACAAGAATAAAAATGTACATTAAGGCTAAAGGTTGTGGTGCAGGCAATTACCATTGAAATCCTTTTAGATTTTAAAAAAATAACGAAAAAATTTATAGATACATAAAAGAATTACATGATTAGACATTCATAAAGGCATTAATATCATATAATAATTTTAATTTATCTCAATCGATGATAAAAACTAAGGTAAAATTATGTACGAAATTTATAGGGGCCTGAGTGATAATTATACCAAATTTCAATAATAGTTATGATTAGAATTTTCCTAGAAAAAATAATTAAAATAGTACAAGAAGTAGTTATAAAATGATATCATGATATAAATATTGATATATTATAAATATAGATATCATTATATAGCTGTAAATGATATCATGATATAAATGTAAATATTGATACATTATAAATATAAGATATCATTATATAGCTGTAAATGATATCATGATATAAATGTAAATATTGATACATTATAAATATAAGATATCATTATATAGCTGTAAATGATATCATGATATAAATGTAAATATTGATACATTATAAATATAAGATATCATTATATAGCTGTAAATGATATCATGATATAAATGTAAATATTGATACATTATAAATATAAGATATCATTATATAGCTGTAAATGATATCATGATATAAATGTAAATATTGATACATTATAAATATAAGATATCATTATATAGCTGTAAATGATATCATGATATAAATGTAAATATTGATACATTATAAATATAAGATATCATTATATAGCTGTAAATGATATCATGATATAAATGTAAATATTGATACATTATAAATATAAGATATCATTATATAGCTGTAAATGATATCATGATATAAATGTAAATATTGATACATTATAAATATAAGATATCATTATATAGCTGTAAATGATATCATGATATAAATGTAAATATTGATACATTATAAATATAAGATATCATTATATAGCTGTAAATGATATCATGATATAAATGTAAATATTGATACATTATAAATATAAGATATCATTATATAGCTGTAAATGATATCATGATATAAATGTAAATATTGATACATTATAAATATAAGATATCATTATATAGCTGTAAATGATATCATGATATAAATGTAAATATTGATACATTATAAATATAAGATATCATTATATAGCTGTAAATGATATCATGATATAAATGTAAATATTGATACATTATAAATATAAGATATCATTATATAGCTGTAAATGATATCATGATATAAATGTAAATATTGATACATTATAAATATAAGATATCATTATATAGCTGTAAATGATATCATGATATAAATATAAATGATAAAACATTATAATCTGATATAAATTATATCGAGTTTAACTGAGAAAAAAATAAAATGTATATGGGCCATTCTCCACTGTAAACACTCTAAACCTCAAGTTTTATCTTACTTGTACATATTTTTTATTTATTGAATAATAAAGTACATAGGGTAAATCTTAAAAAATTAGATACAATAATAGTTATATTTAAATTTTTATTATGGAAACAATTCTTAAAGTTTAGCTTTGTACTTTTTAAGTTTTCATGTTATAATCAACATATTTACATTTATTTCTTTAGCTGAAAAAATATTATAGCATTTCAATTTTCTTCTTTTTTTTAAGTATATCTATATAATACTCTTATTTAAAAATGAATTAAAAATTTAAAAATCTAATTAAAATTATGTAACAAATAACAATTTATTTGAGCAGAAATTGGATGTCCCGTGCATAACACGAAAACATGATAATTTTTATTTTTCTCATTTATTTTTAGAGCAAAACAGAAACTGCTTCAACTTTACTTTCTTTCTCTTAGTACCGACTTATATTACAAAGGAAGTTTCTCTAAGTTTAATATTAGATAAAAAATTAGCACTTATTTTCATGTCCCGTGCATAACTTAGATTTCTCTAAAAATTGGGTAAATCAAAAACTCCAAGAGCATTTATAACTATAGGTGGCTGAATAACTTTAACAACTTCCTCTTGTTGTAAAACACTTTTTCTCCCGTTTAGGCTATTTCCAATATTTTCCAGGCTTTACCATGGCAGAAACTTGAATATCATTTCCCAGCACTTGCTTAACTTCTCTAGCATATAAACTATAATCATATTTCACAACAACCCAATTTCCTCCAATACTTTTTGTGGTGTTAATTGCCCTGGTATTAAGATTTCCTTTCATTGGTGCTGCAGCATTTTTATAAAAGTTTGAACCAGAAGGTGAATGTGTAATTCCATGCATTTTAGAAATTCCTGGTAAAGTATTACTGTTGCGTTGGTTCACATATTATTATCTCTGTTTATATCTTTATCTAAAAATAGCATCACTGTAGTAAATGTATAGCTTTTTTTACAACATTTACAAAATCTTCCACAGACTGCACAATTGGAGCTGTAGATTTTTTTGACCCCAACAGGGTTTTGTACCAAGCATTTTGCCTCACCGCCAATTCCATCCACCACACCTTTGCCATGGGCAGTTGCAAAATATTTCCAGTAGAAAGTCTTTTTGAATTTCTATGGTCTTGTAGCAGCAAGGTCATGAACCTATTTTTAAACTTTGATGAAGGTTTATCTGTCCAGATTACCTCATCAAGAAATTTGTTTTTTTCATCATTTGACTTGATTTCTTTATAAATTTTTTCAATGAAAGCTTTGACAGTATTTTTTTTTTCTTTCTCACAAATGTCGGAACATATTAGATAAGTACTGCATTTTTCGGGCAAGAATACTGCAGCTGTAAATAAAGTTATACTTTTTTGAGTTCAAAGTACACTCTGTACTTGATCCTCACATGAACAGCTATAGTTCATAGCAAAATTCTTTTTTCAGGTGAACTTTTATCATTTTGAAATTCTTGGAATTGAATTCTTTTTGCGTTAATATGAAACCTTATTGATGAAAAATTGTCGCACGTACTTTCCAAAACTTATCCAATGCATGTCTGCTTCACTTGGCAATATAATTTTGCATCTTCACTTTCCCCCCTTTTTTTCCAACAAACAATTATGAGAAAGATCTTCATTACATTTTAATTTTTGCCCATAGCAGCAATTTTTACAAAATCCTTGCCAACATAAGGAGTTTATCGAATCATTACAAAGTGTTTCTTTCCAAAATAGTTTTCGATTCATATGGAACATTTAGTGTTTTAAGCTGAAGAAAGAAGTTTTCACATACTGATCTTCTGGTGTTTGATGCAGCAGAAAAACATTTTCTGGTCTTAACTTTCAAAATGTGGAAAAGCTGATGAAAGAATTTGGGTATTCATCCTTAAAAACTGAATATGCTTTACAGGGGCTTAGTTTTGAACGTCCTAAACTGGTTCTAACAGGACATGTGGGCTTTATTGATTTAAACTGCTTTTTTTTGCTGGAGATTTAGGTAAAGATTTTCATGATTTTCTCATTGCTTTTCCGAAAGCTTGAAAAATCTTGTTGGTATTTTCAATTTGGCTTCTTGATGGTGTATTATTCCTAAACTCTGTTTTCTTTCGTTGGTGATACAGTTGTAATTATCCTTTATAATGATTTATAAAGCTTCTAATCCAGATCACAAACTAAATTCAAAATATGAATTAGTGTTGCCACGTCAAAATATACATAATTAAATCAAGTGTATGCCTCTGTGTGTAATAAATTGCTGACATGTCCCGTGCATAACATTAGTTATGTCCCGTGCATAACACAAATAAATTAAATTTAGAATTTTATCGAATGATGTATTTGGAAAATATGTAGCATAATTTAATAGAAGTAATATTTATCAGCTGAGAAAAAAATATAATGACAGTATACAAGTTCTAAATTCACAGAGTTTATGAAAAATAGAAGTCAGGGTAGAAATTAATATTTTTCTGCGTCCCGTGCGTAACGACTATATTAAATCCCTTTTCAAGTATTTAAATTTTAATTTTTGATTTGTTTTCTATACAATCTTTAAGAAACAGACCTGTTTTGAAGTGAAATGTTAAAAAATTATTAATTACCCCATTATTTTACTATTTTTATATACTTCAAAAGCCTGCAAATGTCCCGTGCATAACAGGAGAATGGCCCATATGAAGAATGAAAATTGTAGTTTAAATGATTATCATTAGACTCTATCTAGATTTTAATAATGAAACAAAAATATAAGAGTTGATGTTAATAAGGAAATTAAAATCTTATTCTAATTTTAATGTTTTTTTATCGATCAGAAACAGTAAGTATAAACAAAGGGTAAGATAAAGTAAAAAATTGTTGAGGGACCAATGTCCTGTAATAGTTAACATATAAGTTTCAACAAGCTAAATAATCAAAATAGTAATAAACTGATAAACTAATAGTTTAAAAAATTAACAAAATTAGAAAACATATTAAAATATATATGCAGGATGAAAGTTGCGGAATAAATTATTTAGAAACTTCAAGGTGCAAATAAAGGCCATTAATGAATAACTAACCTAACAATGAATGATATTAGTTTATTGCATTTTTAATTTTAAAAACGAAAATGAATAAATGAATTAAAACAAGCCCAGTATAAAAACCCTATACTGTTCTCATTCACCAGAACTTGCAAAATGTATCCTCCAAACTTTTGGAAATGTTTATCTATGATATAGACAAGAAAACAACAAGAAAATTCTGGAAGTTATTTCCTTTATCAAAGAGAAAATCTAAAATATGCATATAGTTAGATAAATAATTTAGACAACTATTATTTATACGAACTATAACGTATTTCAGTTATACTTTTTCCAGTTATATTTTTTAATATTTTAAAAATAAACAAATATTAGATTTTAAAGAAAGGCAAATTGAAGTAATATGAAGTTGAATAAGATTTTAAGGCCATTGAAAAAATAAAAAACAGAGCAAATGTTAACATTAAGTAAAATATTTTAACAGTTATTAGAAGACCCTTCTCCAAAGAAAAAAAAAGCCACAATTTAAATGCTTAACACTTGAAGCAAAGCTATAATTTTAGACTACATGTACCTACTTTTAATAGAATTATCTAGGCCATAGAAACAGGCAAATAGCTTAAATATTTTAAAAGTAATAAAAAAATTTTCGATGTTTTTTCACAATTACAAAATTTATCAAAATTGATAAATAATTGTACATTTTTTAGAATTTTTTATGAGTTTAAATAAGGAAGAGTTAGAGAGACTTTTTAAATATTTTAAAATTAGATTACAAATGCTCTTAATTTTCACAGGAATATGGTTTTTCATTATATTGGAGTATTGCGCCATTTTCAGAATTAGCAAACAGAGCTAAGCTTGACCTAACAGTCATTAATTCGTTGTGCATTGAGAATGTGTTGTAAACTTATAACAGTTATGTAAAAAAGCCCAGAAAAAGAGTTATAGCGTAATTCACAATAAAGCGCTATAGCGATATATGTTACGATAGAGTCTTCGGCAAACAGCCTTAAAATGGTTGAAAAGTTTTTGTTCCAGTTCCCTTTAGCATTAAAGTTTCTTCTGATTAGCTTAATAGAAAGCTATATCCAGCTTTCATGTAATAAATGAAAGAAAATAAAAATTAAAAAAAAATTAAATAGACATTAAAGAAATACAAACGAAAGTCATAAAAATAATATAAGGAAAGCATAATAGTTTAATCAGTGTATTAAAGTAAGAAATTGAAATTTTATTAGAATATCAGCAACTTCGGGAAAAAAAATAGAATTCGAAGTTAATCCAAGCTTTAGAATTAATTATCAATAAATACATGTAAATGACTTTTTATAAAAAGGCTTAACGAATTGCACCTATACTTAACATAGAGTTTATTCTTAGATAGCGGGCAAACTTATTTTCATTTTAATTTGGTTGGAGTAGAAAGGTTGACTAATTAATCTTTTTAGAAATTAATACTTGCTTTGTAGAAATATCAGGATGCCAAGTTTGTTTCCTTAAATATTGAATAAAGGAATGTTAAAAACTTTACTCAAAAAACCCTCACATTTTAGCTTTTTCCTGAAAACATTGTTTTTGCTTTTTTTTCACTCCAGCTTTCTCCTGACACTCAAATGTTACATTTCATTTGTGATTAAAACTGAAAGATACCTTCACTTTTAAAGGGTTAAAAAAGGTGTATTAGAGCCTGCGCAAATATGCCTTGTTTCAGTCATAAAATCATAATAATGGTCATAAAATCTAAAATAAATCTAATCTAAAATAGGTGAATTTATCCTCGGTTTGAGAACGCCTTTCTATACTCTTGATTTGCGAAGGATGATTCCTCCTCGATCTCAGAACGTTTTTCTAATCTTATTTTTTAAAGGCAGAAACACGCGTAAATCAGCATAGTTACATTTAACATTGTTTCAAGCTTGCATGGTTTATTTGCTAATCATTTATAAACCTTGTTGAGGTTTTATAGTAAAGTTGTGCTGCCGACCTTAAAACCAACCTCACACTTTTATCTCGATTTAGATTTCGAAAATAATAATAAAAATAAAAAATATAGCAATTTATAAGAAAGATTCTAAATATAATAAACATTTTTAATAAAAAGTGCAATAAAATTTATTTTTATTTATCACTAGACATCACCAGTTTTGAAAATAATTAAACTATGAAAGAATAAAATTTTCAAAATGCAACTTTAAATCAAGTTTTATCACATACCTGATTAAAAGAAAAGAAATTCAAATAAAATTATTTTTGCCGCAAGATCCCATCAGTATTTATTTAATTAAAAAAAAATTTTTTTTTTTAAATACATTGTTTTCGGAAAAATTTCTTATATCACTTAAAAATAAAATTAATTCCCAGAGTTTAAAAAATGAAGTTAATAAGAACGGTTGTATTGTTAGCAAGTAAAAATTAATGTAAAAAAAAACGTTTAAAATAAGAATGCTGGTAAGTGTTGGGTGATATTAGAATTTCAATGTACCACTATATTGAAATAAAATGTATATCATGGTACTTTGCTATTTATTCATGAATTGCAAAACTTTTTACAAAAATTTCTTAATTTTAAATTGGACAATATTTTTTCTACACAAATGAAATATTTAAAAAATATAATGATCATGCTATTATCAAATTCGATAATAATCGTTATCTATGATTCCAGCGATATTGTCATCTTCTTTATTTTTATTGTCATCGTTAATGATTGCGATATTAACATATGTTCGATAATTATCACACATTCGATATTTGGTAAAATATTGTATTCACAATATATTGTGAGAATAAGTTTTAAAATATCGTGACCTGAATGCTTTAAAATATCGTTATTTCACAATATCTTATTTGTTACTGATACTATCATATTCAGTAACAATATTTATGATATCACAGCATATAAAATAATAGAATTGCAATGTACAGAATAATAATCCTAGTATGTAGATTGTAGCATTCAAGTACATAAAAATATAGAAATTTAATCTCGTGATAACGGAACTGATAGTGAACATGTTAAATAGTCCTTGGCGGTCAAGAATATAGAATATTTTAATTAATCCGCCATTTGGTTGTATTAAAATAGTTGGTCATTTGGTTGTGTAGTTTTAGTTTGGTCACATTGTAATCGATTTGACAACATTTTGATCCCATTTCGGTCACATATGAAAATTTTTTAGTCATGTTTTGATCATATCTGAGCTAAATTTGTTAATAATTTGGTCACATTTAAACAAAATTTGGTCATATTTTGGTTACGTAACCATAGACTGCTAAAATCTGCACAAAATTTACCCATATTTGGTTGCAACTTTAATAATATGCTTCGGTCAATGAGGGCATAGTTTCTAATAAGTAATCTATATTCAAAATTTATTTTTAGTGAAATAAAATGCGAGTTGTTTAACTTAAAATTTTTTATTTGACAGGTCAGACAAACAGTCACAAATTTGAAATTTTGATGTTTCAAGGATAGTAAAGGAGATGTTGAAGACGAATTCCCTCAGGACGAACAGTAAAAAAAAAAAATATATATATATATTCATGATACTGACTTAACCCTATAGTGCTGCATCCTTCTTTCCATATGGTTACGCTTGCTCGAATCTCCTGTTGTTTCTGAAATGCCTTAGATTCCTGTTTTCTTTTTCAGCCAAACTTGGCAAAAATTTTATTTCATTTCTACAGGATCCCAAAGGATTCTACACTCTCTGCGGGAGAGGATGCATGAAAAAAAAAAAAAAAAAAAAAAAGCAGACGCTGCTGATAAAGGCAGAATTTTTTTTCATTATATTTATTTATTCTCCTATACTTACACTCCACTCTGCCTTCTTCAACATGCGTACTCTTCGGAATATAGCGCGCTTAAATGAATAATGATGATTCATCTTTTATACTTACATCTTCAAAAGATCAAACCCCTATCTATTTATGACGCCCGAGTGCTCGCCAAAATCTATTTTTCGCACTGCCCTGGCGTGTAAAGAGTTCTTTTTATTTTGACTTTTGCAAACACACACAGCGAAATGAAAAATACTCAGAGAGAGAAGCACAGACTTGGCTTATTTTTTCCCTAGTAATTACGCCAGTAAGTTTGCCCCATGTCACTGCCAGAGATTGAAGAAGAGTAAAAGTTTTGGAGTGCACTTTTTGGTAGCCTAAATTGATTAAGCGACGCCATATATTTTTAGATCGCTCCACCCCTATAAAGAGACCCATCTGGGAATGAAATGCAGTGAAGATCGTGTATGAGCATTTTATCTCTGCCTATTTTACTCCTTTTTAGGAAGTCCAAAGGGGTTGGCAACTCAAATGTAAGGGGGAGTGGTAACAATTGTCAGTGAGTAGGGACATTTTTGAATGTTAGGTAGAGCAGGTCATTATGCTAAACATGCTGTCAAAAACATCCTTATAGAGGGACTAGAAGTTAGATTCGTTCTAAGAGGAGTTTCCTAAACGTTGTCAATTATGTCCCTGTCTAACTTGAAACAATCCGTGCGTGGTAGGATCTATAGCTGCATTTGGCAAGAAATATTGCTAGGAATATTAATGAAATGATGGTAGGTAGGAAAAAAAAAAAAAAAAAAAAAAAAGGAGAGCCTCACGATATAACTGATATAATAAGTTGAACATTTCTGAAAAACAAATTTGTCCAAGGAAGTGTAAGTACTTGTGAAACATAGGCTAAGGAAGTATGAATTCATGTTAAATGTTACTTCTCCCAAAAGAGGAATTTCAAATGTAGTTTTTTTCTTCTTTACATCAATGTTGAATCAAATTCCTATTAAAGGGAATGTTGAAGGGAAAAAAAAATACATTTAAAGAAATTGTATTATGAAGAAAATATTTTGGTAATGTTATTAAGACTTTTAAAACGCAATAAAATAGCTTACTTTTTTTTCTCTTCAAAATTTAAGAATATTGCAAAATGTAAGAAGAAAGTTGGTATGATTGCAGTAGAAAAAAAAGTACCAAAATACCATTAATCATTAAAAGAATGTGTCTTTCGATTGTTCTGTGGACATATAAAACAGAACGTTTTCGTGAATAATATGCTATTTTCATAACAGCTGTGAGTTTGCAACACTTATTCATGACTGTTAGTTTAAGTTAAACTTATCTTTAGTCAACGCCATCTATGCTAACACTGAAAATGGCACAAAACGTCAATAATAGACAAAAACCAGAGTTTTTTTGAAAATGAAAAGCGTTTATTATGAAAATTTTCATACTTAAAAATTTACAATAATGTCACATTATCTGAGCTCAAAAATTTGAAAAAATTAAAATTAAACTAAACTCAGTGGCACGACAGCCCAAAGAGGGCCAAGGCCTACTGTGCCCATCTCAGTTTTCTTGACCTTGGGCTCTGGGGTGCAGGAGCAGATGTTCCGGTTGAGTGGTCAGCCGAACGCGGAACCCCCAGTGTTTAGTTCCCAAGCATGCTTGGTACTCATTTATCGACCCACTGAAGGGATGAAAGGCTGAGTCAGCTTTGCCCGGCCCGGGGATCGAACCCAGGACCTGGGGCATAGGAGTGCGAAGCGCTACCACTCAGGCACCGGGCGTTTTGAAAAAATTAAAATTATTCATTAATTTCGATAATTTTAATTTAGGTAAAAAATCTTATCCAATTGACGAAATTTTAATAAACTTTAATAGTTTTTAGGCTTATTTATGTGTTCAAAAGTCAAGAAAATTTTTTACTGCAAGATGGTACATATATTTTAAAATTATCAATTGTCTCTCAAGTATAAGGTACTTAAACGGCGGCTTTTTTTTTTTTTTTTTTTTTTTATTACTTTCTTGGCAAAAAAAAAAAAAAAAAAAAAAATTCGAAAAACGCTGTTAAAATTTTGCTATTATTTTTAATTTGTAATGGTAAATTTTGAAAAAGAGTAAAATTTTAATTCTCCTACTATCACGCTGCTATAATAACCAATCTAAAAATCTACTCAAATAAATTAACTTTAAAATCAACTACTGCACATTAAAATATTATTCATAATAACGTATAAATTAACAAAATTAAATTTTTATTATTTGTTTTAAGCAAATGAAATGAAGTCATACTTTCATGTCGATAAAAAGTACTAGTATTCTTCACAATTAAGTACATTGAATTAAGATAAAAAAAAATTAATTTTTTATTACTAAATGTGTTTAATTGCTTAGAATTAAATTACTTCAAACAAATTTTTCTTTTCCCATTTAAGGCAACGCTAAATTTAATTTAAATTGTAAAATCTAAAAATGCGCAGAAATAAATTATAATAATAAAATGAAAACAAAGTTTTATATATTCCAAATTATCTGAATTTAAATTTCATTCATTTTTTTTATAATTTACTAATGCGTCAGTCTAATTATTGATATGATTGAGGTATACTATGTATCAGAAAATGAATCTAAAATTAAATAAATAAATTTTTAAAAAAAATTAAAATTTTAAAAACAATTTACAATTCAAAGAAAAGGTACAGAAATAACAGTGTTTATAAAGAGAAAGTGTTTGCGGAATATTATGAACAAATGTTATTTAAAGTTAAAATATAAAGATTGATGAATCACTAAAGGTTTGAAATATTTAGGAATTTCATTCCATTCATGCGTCCCTGATTTTTATGTTTCAACTTTTGCAGTAGCGCCATCTGTGGGAATACTTTGGAAAATGAATTGAAACGCAACTACATAATTACCTCCAAATGTTATTTGTATTTAATGTTTACAAACCATGTAGTGTAAGAATTTTAAATTCATCCAAGAAATATTCAAGAAAGTCTTTGGTTTCTGATGAAAAATCGGTTACAATATTAGCATAAATAATTGATATCGTATCCGAGAAAGATTATATTTTTAATTTATATTAGTTATGTAATAATCAGGGGTATTTTTGTAATATTTAGAGATATTTTATTTAGAGATGATTCGCGTAATAAAAACAAATTAAAACCTATTTGGTATTTAAGTGATTTTTATTTTAATTAAAAAAAAATTATTATGTAAAAGTTTTAATAAATATCGTTGAGCAAAGAGCGCAAATTTTTATTTTTAATCAATTATAAAGAATTATATGCAATTCTGTAAGTTAATTAAATTGTGTTAATTTTACTGTAAACAAATTATTAATTTCGAATTTTAGTTAATATTATTTAATGTTACATGCATTTAGAAACATTACAAATTGACAATTGAGTCATAATTATGCTTAATTTTTAATTTATAAACATTTTTAAGTGCATTATTTAATTTTAATTAATCATAAAGAGTTCTAATTAATTAATTATTCATTTTTATATAACATTGCATAAACTATTTTAATTACACATTTTTATTTCTTATTAATTATGAAGAGTTATGTGATATTCTGTGTGTTAATTAAATTGGGTTAATTTTACTGCAAGCTAATAATTAATTTCGAATTTTATTTAATATATTTTAAAGTTACAAGCATTTAGAAACAATACAAATTGACAATTATATCATAATTAAGCTAAATTTTTAAAGATGTTTAAGTGTTTTATTTCAGTTATGCAATAAAAATTTTAAGAAACATTTTCTAATAAATGTGCGTATAGCCTTAATAATAAATTATACAGACATACTTTTTACAGTCTCTATACGTATGTAGCAAAACTTTATGAATAATTGGACAAAATATTTTAAGATTATGATAAGATTGCGTGATTACAAAAAGATGATAATTTTTATTTTTAATTCATTAATTAATTTTATTTAACTCAATATTTTTGATTTTAATATTATAATTAAAACAATAATTAAGTTTTAAAAAGTTGAGTTATAAAAATACATTCAATGTATATTTGCAGAAAAAGATAATATTTCATTTTATTAATGCTATAAATAACTGCTTATTTTTTAAAAAAAAAATCGAATAAGTATTATTTTAAGTTTTGGAAGATGTTTTGAAATTTTTTTGTGTTTGTTGTAATTATAATTTTGAACCACTTTTTATATTCTCTTAATAAATTTTTCTATCATTTTTAAATTTATAACTTACCATCAAAGTACGAGTAGTTTAGAAGAAACATTACAGATGTATATTGATTTCAAAATTATTTAGAATTAAATATTCAGGTTAAATACAATTTCGTTGGTTACGGTGGATTGCATCTATCAGAAATTTATAACTCAATCCCTAACATAAAATTCGCATTTATTTTACGGAATTTTATATATTATTCTTTGGTAAAATATTTTATTAAGTTGTATTTTACTCCTTTCTTATCTTCCTCTTTAATATCTTACCGTTTTATGAATAATTTCAAAGTATAACAAAATAAAGTGATTCAGGGTGCGTAGCCAAATTATTCAACAAAAAAAAGCACCTTTTAAGGACTTTTCAAGCACTCAAAAAATATTTTTAAGTACTTTAAAAAAATATCATAGTTAGGCAGGGTTGGAAAGTTTTTGACAATTGACGGTTTTAACTGCCATGTCTCAAAAAAAAAAAAAAAAAAAAAATTGCATCGTTTTTAAAAATTGTTAAAAATCAGGAAATTTTGAATCATGTAAAACGAATGGCGTTTTCATACGCTACGGACTGACATTACGCTGAAATAGATAGAGGTTGAATCAATTGTGAAAACGTTGAATAGAACAATGTGAACTGTGTCTTTTTGCATAATTCGTAGCAAAAATCGACATGGTAAAAGAAAAATGTCATTTTGGAAAAGGGAAAATTAAGCACTTTAAAAAAAACACCCAGTGAAAAAAGCACCTTTAAGGGCTTTTGAAAAACGAAAATCGAAAATAAGCACCTTTAAGCACTTTTTAAAAACGCTACGCACCCTGTGATTTCATAAAAAGAATAAGGTTCGTAAGGGGTGTTTTTTAAAAGAATTTTTTTTTTTTTTTTTTGTTGGTAAAAATATTTAGTATTATATATTATTCAAATCTTATGCTTTCAATTAATAAATTACAATATCAAGGAAAAAAAAAAAAACATTTTAGGATAGACTTAAAAATTAATCAATTCTAATTGTTCCAACAATCATGAACAATCATGAAAAAAAAAGAGACTCGTCAGCATGAAGTTACACTCGCCTTTCTCTTACTGTAGTTTACCCACACTTAATGGTATTTTATTACCCTCTTCTTTTTTCACGACTGCCATTTTTAGTTTCTCAATTTTGCAGATTATTTTGAAAGAATTGTTTTTAAAGAATAATGCTCGATTTAACTCACAAAATTATCTGCAGCTTTAATGAATTTAACTTTTACCAGTTGATGTCATGACATGAAGTTATGTATTTATTTTACCAATAAATATGTTTAAGGATGTAGTGTATCTACCACTACATAATTACAACTACAATTTACTAGTGTATAAGACATGCTAACTCGATTCTATGGTGGGGAACCTCTTCATAGATGACGGTTGACATTGTCTGTAACTACTATCCGCACATTGGTGGCCCGGACGTGATTTGAACACGCCTACTTTGGCAGAAACTCCCACTTCGAAATGAACACGCCTACCTAGACAGTAACGCCTACTTCGATGGATGGTCTACATTGAAAAGTTGACTTGCTACTTGTGACTGCGACATTAACCAACTCCTCGCGCTGTTGCTATTCAGTCACGATTATACACAACGTCGACCGACATACACTCGACTGCTAAAGGCAACATTGGAGCGATAACGACCGTGAACTTAATACAGCTCTCACGACCACCACTCAAAGTCCGGTGATCTTAATACAGCTCTCCCGGCTTAGTCCAACTAGTGGTACCCATGTATCGAATTCTATCACAGATATAATTCTGGTGGGGGAGTACTGTAGCGTATCTACCACTACATAATTACAACTACAATTCACTAGTATATAAGACATGTTAGCTCGCCTCTATGTGGAGTACCTTTTCATAGATGAAGGTTGACATGGTCAATAACTACTCTCCCCACAAAGGAGTAGGGCTTTATATATTTGAAACTTTTATACAAAGAAATGCATACATTGTTTGGAATTTTTTGTGCAGTCAAAATATTTTAAAAGTAAGCACAAAATGCTCCCATATCTAATAAAAGATTTTTTACATTTAAAAAAAAAATGGATGCTTTTGATTCGTGTAATAACTGTAAATATTATGTCGAAAAATTCTCAATTTCATTTTTATTTGGAATAATAACATTTATTCTAGTTTGCCTTCATCATTATTTAATATTAGTTATACGTATATTTATTTCATTTTTAATATTTTTAAAAAGTTATTTATTTATAGATAAAATATGTATATTTTTTTGATTTTCTGTTAATCAATAAAAGACAAATATAGCTGTTTTTTATACATTTGAAATAGTTCAAAAAATGTAGAATAGTCATGGAAAAAATGAGTCTTCAAAAATTTACCATTCTTTGAATTTAAATGAAGGGAAAAAAATTAAATCTACTCTGAGGAAAAAAGATGTGGGCAAAATTACCAGAATATGGTAAAATTACCGTGGTTCTTGCTCTATGGGAACACCAGAAATCTCGGTAATTTTTACCGTAGTTCTTTGGTAATGATTTTGGAAAAATTTATAACAAAATATTGTTTATAATATGTGATAAAATTTGGTAGTTTTATCATAATAGCTTAGAGCATGGCATGAAAAATTCATAAGATAGAAAAGAAAGATAATTTCATAAATTAAAATTTCAGGTAAACCATTACCATGTGAACGGAAAAATTACGCACTGTATATTTTTTTAAACCAAAATTATGTTTTTTTTTTTTTTTTTTTAAACCAGAAATGTTTTTATTACATAGTACGGAAATTTTAACACAGATTTTTTCTCTGTGAAATCTCGCTCCCTAATGGTGATGAGAATCAAATAATTTTTTCATCATTATTTGAATAAAGTTTTTACCATTGTTTTAATTTTTAATAACTAATTTGGTAGAATTTTTTTTTTCATTCTGAAAATGCCACTTACCCGGTACTTCCACTAAATTTTTCAATCAATATAGCTAAAATAATTAAATTTTTATTTTATTTAATATAGTATTTGTTGCATCGTTGTAGTTGCTGCATTTTTTGTAGTTTATCCCATTGGAATAAAAATAAAATATATTTAACATCACTTGACATGATGTAATTGCTTGCGGCTAACTCTTGAGAGTCAAAATTATTTACCATTATCAAGTAATTTTGCCGGGTACATATCCCTTTTGAGGGACCGTAAAACATTTATTTCTAAGGTATCAGCATTAAAACTGTTTAGTATTGGTGTAGTTTTAATAATCACCAAATATATCAATATAATATAATATATAACATAATATAATTAATTTATAACATAATCCTTTAACATTTGAGTTTTGTGCGAAATACATTTGTCCGTAGCAGCCAACTAAAGCTGATTTTTAAAAAGAAGAAAAATAAAGGATTTTTATTAGAACTCTATAAAGATTTGGAAGCATGGCCCTTTCTCTATTTGACTTTTAATTTACTGTTAAAATATTTATAAGTAGCAGAATAAAAAGGTTCTTTTAATTCAAATTCATTAAAATATTAATACGCTGTCGTTGCTAATACTAGAAAAAATAGTTACTGAAGCTAAAGAAAACCCGTTGCCGAATTCTTATCAAAGCTGCACCGTAATATCATTAGTACATATTACTGTCAGTAGTATATATTAGTTAAGTGAAATCTGTAAATGGCAATTTTTTACGGTTTTATTAAACGAACTTTCTATTAACCTTTTCTTCATTAACTTTCGCTTTTTAGCATATAGCTTATTTTATTTCATTTAGTACATATTATCAATATTAATAAGCATTAGTGTCAAAAATAATACGGCGATTTTCTACCGTTCCTCAAAACGAATCTGTATTTTTTCTCCATTATTTTTACTTTTTAGTACATAAATTATTTTTTTAAAATTTCAACTAATACACACGACTAATATTAGTAAAGCAACATTGTCATCAATGATTGTATGGCGTTTTCTTATGGTTCTTCTAGACAAATAAATTCCTTTACTCCACTACTTTTACTTTCTTGTACTTATTCTTATTTCTTTTATTAAAGTATGCATATATTACATAAATTTCTTAAGCATCATTGGCGTCAATAATATGGCGAATTTGTATCTTTCTCCTAAGTGAATTAGTTACACATTCCCATTAATTTTATCTTTGAATACATAAATATTGTTTTTCCATTCAATTATCGTTAATTTAAATAAATAGGCTGTGCGTGTTGTTAGTAGTACCACATAAATAGGCAAATAAATTTATTATAGCTAAAAATCAAGTATTAGCCACATTTACTCTATGATCAGCACTTTCCGCCTCAAAATTGAAAAACGTTAAACTCGGTAGTTTTAGAGAACAATGGTTTAAAATCATTAAACATACCCTATGTTTTTCTCTGATTTATGTGTTGTGGTAGTTTCTTCCACACAATTTGATTATGATATCTTTTTTTTTTATCACATCTAATGTTTTGATTACACAATTTGACTACTCTATACAACCTGATTACGATACCTCTTTTTTGTCACTTTTAATATTTTGACAACGTAGTTTGATGTCAAACTTGCACATTTATATCTTTTCAAAAATTAGATATTTCGAAAATATAGTAAAAAAAAGATCTCACGCATAAATAAATATATAAATAAAAAATTCTTTTACCAAATATAAATTGTTATCATAATCTTACCGCCGCCCCCAACGGAATTGATTAAAGATACAAAAAGTCCAAAATAATGATTATGCAAAATATTTTCCTTCTCCCAATTTTATTAAAAAGTTTAAGGCATTCACTACCCCCTTCCATTCTTTAACCTTATCCAGAAATAATTGCATTTTCCTGTGCACAAGGAAAGCAAGGGGAAAATAATGGAATGCACTTATTTTGCGTACACCCCAAAACGGACGAAGCTTATTAAGTTCAGAAAAATTCAGATTTTGTTTGAAGGCAAACTAGAAAAAAAAAATAATGATAATAATAACTAGAACGATGTATCTATTCGCTAAAAAGTCTTGTTTACTGCAACGTTTACTTTTTCGAAAATTTCCTTTTTCATTTGGCGATCTTTTTTATTTTTTTTCCCACGACATTTTCCATACCTAACAATCGCCAAAAACTACAGTCCTTTCGCCGGTGGTGTTTGTGCTTTGGAATATGGAGAAAAATTATTAAAATCGAGAAAGCTTGAAGAGAAGAACGAGTCGCACACAGGCATGGGAGAGAAAGGGAGAAAAGAGGAAAAAAAACTGGATAAAAACGGGATGAAATAAAAATAAATAAATAAAAGACTTCAGAGAACTGATCTCATTTTGGCACCAATTTGCAAAACCGTTTTTCTCTGAGATCAAATAATAAGTGCAACGTTCTTCTATCCTAACAGCCAGGAGGAAAAACGCTATGAAGTAAAATAAATAAATAAATAACTATATGAACAGAAGCCAAGACACGCCAAAATTCCTTTTTTTAGCGTTAATCTTGCTGCCAAGGAGGAGGGTGGTGCTAAGATGGGGGTGAGTAAAAAGCGCTAAAGATTTTTAGTTTTTTCGAAGGGGGTTATTACTCTACATCTATATATACACGCACACGCACATACATATTCAGGCTGCATGCATACAAATTTAAAACAAACAAAAACTGCAGGATAAAAACGGACTGCCGGATAGATAAACAGGAGGCAAAATCTTGCAGCTAAATGTAGAAGGACAGACACATTTCTTGTTAAGGTCTGAAAATGAGATAAATTTTTTTTATTTTGCGTGCCAGGGTGAAGATATAATGGAAGGAGGTGAAGGTGTGCCTTGGCACAGGAAAGGGTATGCTGCATTTGGGGGGGGGGGGGGGGGCTGTATCCTTCGAAAGTGGGAGGAGCGTGTGGTCTTGTAAAAGGGTAAAAAGGGGGTGGTATTAGAATTTTTCCCGAAAATTCAGCTTATTGATTTAATAGACAGAAGATAATGTTATTTCTTCTTTCTCTATTTTCACTGTTTCTATCAAGTATTTATATTATTACGTTCCTCTATGTGTTTATTTTAGTTTCACACTCACTCCCAGCACTAGAAATTCCATCACATCTTTCATAACCAATAACCGGGCATGGAGAAATAAAATGCGTGGAATAGACAAAAAACGAGAACGAGGTGAAATTCCTTTCATTGGAATCTTGTTAAAAACCCAGGCTGGTTGTCATCACTTGTATTGTATACCAACAATGTGGATTACTTATTGGGTTGCATGAAATTTTATTTCGAAATGTATATGGTTATATCCAAATATCTATACAATGAGCTTTGCAGGAAAAAAAATAATGAAATGACGCCATTTTTTAAAATTTTTTCTTAAAAGTTATAAGATAAGTGGGAAACAATAACATCCTGGCTGCCTGTTTCATTGTCGTTATACTCAACTATAAGCGACGAGAAAGAGTTGCATCTTTGTGAGCAAAAATTTCCATTGTAACACTTAGAAATAAGTATGGTCAAAACGCCCAGAATATGGTAAAATTTATCGTGTAAGTAAAATTTACCTCTATGGAAATATCAAAAAGCTCGGTAGTTTATACCAAAGCTTTTGGGATATGATTGTGGTAAAATTAACAGCAAAAGTAATTTTGTAATGTGTATAAAATTTGGTAATTTTTATCATAAAAGCCACCCATTCCATTGAATTAATTCTTAAGTTTCGTATTTTTTACTAATTATTTTGTAATATGAAATAAAATTTTAAAAATCAGAATTTAGGTAAACTGTTACCAAAAAATTTACAGAAAAATTACCAAACCAATGGTTTAAATACAGTATATTTTAATTTTTATCAACCAGAATTATGTTTTCTTGCTTTTCTTTTTTTTTTTTTATTACTAGAAATGTCATAACCATACAGTACGGTAATTTTACCAGAATTTGTTTCTCCCAGTAAACTTTGTATACCAATAACGATTGGTTCTTTCAGCTATTGTGCCTTCTCCATACGCAGCACAAATTTCACGATCAGTTTATGCAGTCTCACAACTTGTATTAAAAGCAAAAGAACACAAATAAAAAGAGGTGTCGAAAATTTCACAACTTAAAACCAGAGACTTATTTTTCTCAACTTAATTTTTTTTCCATAAATCAGATTTATTTTGATTCGTTAACAAGTCTGAATAACTAATAATTAATTATTAGAGCTAATTACCAATTACATTATCTAAACCCTTCAGAAAAACTTGTAGTCCACTTAAAAAGAAAAAAAACCATAAATAACTTTTGCCCTAATAACCAGATTTCTACACATTATATTGTAAACTTTATGATTTAGGGGCACAATAAATGCACGCAAATTGAATAATGCTAAGCACTTTTTAAATTATAAGATAGGACACTAAAACACTCTTTTTATAAGAAAAGAAAAAATAAGTATTAAATAATAGAGGATTTATAGTTGTTAACTGCATGGTTGGAGACATAAGAAAATACATGCTAATTAAGTAGTGTTCATTTTTTTTTTTTTTTTTTTCAAAATTTCCGAAATCAGACGTATGAACGTTGCTGTCAAAACATTTTCTAATAAAGAATCATGGCTCTTCTTTGGGATAAAAAAAATTCAAACCCTTTTAAATTTTTTTTTTTTTTTTAAGTTAAGGCAATAAACAAAAATTCTATCAAGTTATTTCGTACTCCATGTCTCCAAAACACGTAGTTATAAAGGTTCAGTTATCTCCCAAATATAATTTTGTATCTGTTAAATATTTTCCACAATTCAATTTAATAATGATCGCATTTTTTAACAGTTATAAGAGAAAAATATTTTTTAGATTATGCTGAATTTTTCAATTTTTTGTGCTAAAACTTAAAATTTGAGACTGATAACTTTTTCTAGTCAGGCTTCAACTGTATGATATCAGTGACATTAACAAGACTTTTTTAATCCCTATGCATGCAGACCTTATTGATTCTTACCATAAAAATCATATTTCAAGTTACTGATTAAAGTTTCAAGTTTTAATTAACATATTCAGTGATGTAACATTCTATGACCGATTGTAATTGTAAGTAAAAACAGAATATTTATTCTTTTAAGACTGAAAGTAAGAGAATTTTTAATTATAAAATGAAATGTTTTACAAACATTTTCCTGATGACTTAATAGGTTTTAAAACTAATTTTTTAAAAATGATATTTACTGCGTTATATCACTGAATATGTTAATTGAAACATGTTAATTAAAAACTAAAAAAATGTCTTGCTTTAAAAATACCTTGCCCCCCCCCCCCCCCCGAAGCTTAAACAAATGTCTTGCCAAAATCTTTTTGATATATATATTAAAAAAAAAAAAATGATTTGTTTTAAATTTTTTAAAAATGTCACTTAACATGTTTGCCCCCCCCCCTCCCTAGACTTTGAAAATAAAGTCTTGCAAACAACTTCGGGATTTTTTACACTTATTCTTCTCTTAGTGTTTTAAAAGTGTTGAGTAATGTATTACCTAAGAACTGATTTTTTAAAAGCGAAATTTAATGCGTTACATTCTTGAATATGTTAAGTGAAACATGTTAATTAAAAATTTAAAAAAAATGCCTTACCCTAAAACTTAAACAAATGTCTTACCAACATCTTTCTGGTGTTAAATAAAAATTGATTTGTTTTAAATTTTTTAAAAATGTCACTTAACAGGTTTGTCACTAAGCTTTGAAAATAAAGTCTTGCAAACATCGCCGTGATGTTTTCAAGCTGCTTTTGTCCCAGTGTTTTATAAATCTGGATTAATGTATTTTTAACTAAAACACATTAGCAAACTCGAAAGAATGTCTTGCCAAGATCTTTCTGTTATTTAAAAACTGATTCTTTTAAATATCTTAAAAATATCACTTATTTTGTTTTGCACTAAAACCCTCCTAAGGTGTAAAAACTGATTTTTTTTCTTCAATTTTTTTAAAATGTCACATGAACATATTTTTCATTGAAACTTCTTTTAACGTGCTTTTTTTTTCCTTCAAAATATTTCCCCCCGGAAGTAAAACACGCTTCCAATTAAAATGTTTTTTCTTTAAGCTCCTCGATTGTCAAATGATTTATAGAAGGTGTTCGAATAAAAGAACACTTAAGAATAATTTCACTCTTGTAAAAGATGTGACTTGTTATTACGCATAACTGATGCAATATAATGTACAGAAATTTGATCTCAAAAAAGATGTAAAATCACAGAATCTGAAAGAGGCACATATTTTTAATCGGCAGTCGGGGAAATTCAAGTCACAATAACTCCAGCTTCGAACATTCTCATTTTCAATTTCAGAATCCAATTTCAGGTACAGTGACGTCAGCCGGGGAATCACAATTTAATTTCCGAAATTATTCCCACTTCTAAGATCTGAAGTAACCTTCCGGTTATGTCAGTCACTTCGCCGAAAATTACGAGAAAAAGAAAAAAAAAATATATGTTTCTCTTTCATATAGAACAGACTGAAGTAAAAGAAAAAATCTTGAGAATGTAATAAGAAAAGACTTCGTCTTTCGGCAAGCAAGAACATGTTTTCATGATGAACGCCAAGATGAAGGGAAAAAAAAATTAAGTTACAACTACCAGCCCTTCTTCGCATATAGTTTCTACGCATTTTATAGTGTCAGCATTCTGTGACGAAGAAATAAATTGTGAATTTAATATTCAACTTTCTGAAATCTTGGGTATCTTTGTAGGGGAAGATAGTTATACTTTCCTTTGCAGAATAAAATATAAAAAAAATATATAAATAGAAGCTGGCATTGTGAAAGAGAGAGCTTTCATATATATTTTCCAGCACACACGTGTTTGTTTTCCCCAAACCCTCCCGCTGCCCTCCCAGCGCATTCCTTCTCGTCACAACCCTTTCCCTCGACTTCTTTCAGTGGTTCTGGGTTTTTCTGTTTTGGGCAACCCGTGATGAACCACTTTTTAACACGGTGTCAATCTGCGAGAGAAAGTGTAATATCGCGTAAGAATGACAAGACCTCGATTCGTTTTCGTCTTTGTAGGAACGAATCGGACCCTAGGCGAAAGGTTCAGACAAGTTGGGAAAGGGGGTGAAGACCCTTTTAAGGAATTTTCCGCAAAGGGTTGCAAAGGAGGAGCTCGCTCACCCTATAAAATCTGAAAACATACACCTATAAGTCCTCCCTTCTGTAATAGATAGAGTGCCTAATATGAGGACGGCTAGGGGAAAATATCATTTATTGATATCATATATATGAGGATAAAAATGAAAAAGTAGGTTTGCCAATGTAAAAGCATATGAATATGTCAGATTTTATTCATAACAGCAACGTATGAAAATAAAATTTTGATATTATGATATCTACTAGATATCGGGGGGGGATTGACTCGTTATTATCTTTGTCGAAAACTTTAAAAAAAAAAAAAAAAAAATTAAATAATAATATTAATAATCAATTGATTAATAGCGAATCTCGAGGAATTGGTAAATGAATATGGTCAATTTTATTCGTGAATATGGTAAATTTTATTCGTAAAAATAGTAAATTTTATTCCCAAATAAACATGGTAAATTTTGTTCGTACCAAGTAAGGTAAGGAAAGAAAATAATTTGTCCACATAATAATATTTTCAAATATCGAGGGCATGATGGACTTTACTGTCTTTTCCAGAATACCCCTTTAGGAAAATTTACAATAAGTTTGCCATATTTCTATGGAGTTTTGCCTATGGTAAAATTTTGCCACTCACTTTGGCCACATACGTATGGCAAAATTTTACTTATACTTAAAAATATAAACTTATAAAATAAGTATTTTTGAAACAATTTAATTGAAGAACTAGAACACAAGTAAGGAAATTATTCAAGTGTTTGCTTGAATCTTCTTTTTCTCAATCACAGAAAGGCCGAGTGAAAAATTTTCACTGAAAAAGATTAATGGTATTGAGACACATTAAAGCAGATACAAAAAGAAATACAAAGATAACTTTTTATTTACCCTTGATAGTATCAAAATAAATTGTTGATCTAATGATATTTGCTAGATATACGGACTTTTACTGTCTTTGCCAGAATATCATAAGTAAAAGAAATAAAGATATTTGCTAGATATACGGACTTTTACTGTCTTTGCCAGAATATCATAAGTAAAAGTAATAAAGATATTTGCTAGATATACGGACTTTTACTGTCTTTGCCAGAATATAAGTAAAAGTAATAAAGATATTTGCTAGATGTACGGACTTTTACTGTCTTTGCCAGAATATCATAAGTAAAAGTAATAAAGATATTTGCTAGATATACGGACTTTTACTGTCTTTGCCAGAATATCATAAGTAAAAGTAATAAAGATATTTGCTAGATATACGGACTTTTACTGTCTTTGCCAGAATATCATAAGTAAAAGTAATAAAGATATTTGCTATATATACGGACTTTTACTGTCTTTGCCAGAATATCATAAGTAAAAGTAATAAAGATATTTGCTAGATATACGGACTTTTACTGTCTTTGCCAGAATATCATAAGTAAAAGTAATAAAGATATTTGCTAGATATACGGACTTTTACTGTCTTTGCCAGAATATCATAAGTAAAAGTAATAAAGATATTTGCTAGATATACGGACTTTTACTGTCTTTGCCAGAATATCATAAGTAAAAGTAATAAAGATATTTGCTAGATATACGGACTTTTACTGTCTTTGCCAGAATATCATAAGTAAAAGTAATAAAGATATTTGCTAGATATACGGACTTTTACTGTCTTTGCCAGAATATCATAAGTAAAAGTAATAAAGATATTTGCTAGATATACGGACTTTTACTGTCTTTGCCAGAATATCATAAGTAAAAGTAATAAAGATATTTGCTAGATATACGGACTTTTACTGTCTTTGCCAGAATATCATAAGTAAAAGTAATAAAGATATTTGCTAGATATACGGACTTTTACTGTCTTTGCCAGAATATCATAAGTAAAAGTAATAAAGATATTTGCTGGATATCGGACGTATGATAGACTTTTTACGGTTATTGCCAGACTATGAAAACAAAAAGCTGTTTCTGAAATAACACGACAGTTAACGTGTTGCAATTTAATGGTCCAGAGCCTGTAGTAGTACATAAAATATTTGTGATGTAATAATATAGTAGCACTTAAAATGCTTGTGATTTCATGCAATCTTTTTAAATACACAAGAGCTTTAGTGGAACTGTACTCATGTCCATGAAATAGCTTTTCTGGACATGTTCAAACTACTCAACTACTTTTTTCAAACTACTGCCTTTCATAAAAGAAGTGTCTTTTATGAAAAAAAAAAAAAATGGTTCCTAAATATTCATACAGCTAGCATGGACAAACTAAGATGTAGGAACAAATAAACATTTAAGAGAAACTAAAAAAAATTATTTAGATGAAAACTGTAAAATTTAGGAGTAGTTTTACAGGATGGAGAGAAGTATATAAACCCTGAAGTTTATTTCACTTTAATCCTTATAATGTAGGTTTAATATTGTTTAATATTTTATATTCAGATGTAAATCTAGAGATATAGATTCAGATATAAGTGCTTAGTATTCAGATGTATATAATATACCGTCAAAAAGGGTCTAGAACTTTCTTTTTAATTTTTTCAAATGCTATCAAAAATAAAAGTGTTTTTCTCCAAAAAAATATTGAAAATACAATTTTAAATAAAAAATTAAATCATGTTATGAAAATCTTTAGCAAAAATATTGCATTTTTTTTAGAAAAATTTAAACGTTTATTTTAAAGAATATTTTATTAGGAATAAAATGGTATAATGATTAAGGGTTTTAGAATGAACGGAGACGACGTTATGGTCATTATTAGAAATGTAGATAAAATGAATATTTAAGCCCAAGGGAGGAAGGACAGAGACATGGGTAGGAAATGCTCCATTCACTAGTAACTAATAATTGACTAAAAACATGTCAATTATTAGATTGTTGCTAATAATTGTCATAGTACCATAGCAGAGCCGCGATGGCTCAGGGGATAGAGCGTGCGCCTTCCAATAAGGTTAACCAGGTTGGAATCCAAACGATGACTGGTCGATACGAATTCGGCATCCGACTTGCACCGACCACAGTGCTGACGTGAAATATCCTCAGTGGTTGACGAATCATAGGTTCGAGTCCCCTTGCGGCCAGGCTAACCATGGGAGGTTCTCATGGTCTTCCTCACCATGTAACGCAAATACGGGTTAGTTCCATCAAAAAGTCCACCATGAAAGCAAATTTCTCCCAATACTTAATCCAGGAGTTCCCTTGTCTTCTGGATTGGGTTCAAAATTACAAGGCTACGTAGTTGAACATTAGTAGTCCAAAACTCAAAAATTGGTTGTTCATCGCCGGATATATATATATATATATATATATATATATATATATATATATATATATATATATATGGTGAGTACCGTGCTTCAACCGTTTTTACTTCCCAAACAAGCTGTTATTCATCGATCTGAAGCTGGGTGAGATTCAAACAGTAGGGATCGAACCCCAGTGCTTCACAATTGATTGCCTTAACCATTTTCGGTTCAAATAGTTATTGACTTATTGAAAAATAAAAGCACGTTTTATCTAATATTTGTTGAATCAAATCAAAAATAAATTAAATTAATAATAAAAAAGTTTATTTTCAAGGAGACTTTTCCAAGTTTTACAACTCCTGTACCCAATACCAATCTCACAGACGACTAACATAAAAATCGATTATAATATAACGATCCCCGATTCCGTTTCGGGCATACGTAATTCCAAGACGAAAAAATTACAAGGGGCTTTCTTTTGTAAAAGGTAATTTCGACGAGCCACGCGATTTGAAACTAAACTGTGGCCATTAGGCCACGGCCCACACTCCCGCTCTTTGACATCCCTTCTGTCCGCCTTTATTGGCAATTTCTTACACCCGTCTTTCGTCTCGGACTGTCAGATTTCTCCTCTCGAATTCCACCCCCTTATTTTACTACCCCCCTTCTCGTTACTCTAACCCTTTCCCTTAAAATCATTCCACTCGTTCTTTTTCCCTATTTTTAGGGAATTTATTCGAGTTTTTTCCCTCTGTCCAAATCTTATATATATATATATATATATATATATATATGAAAGAAAGGAATGTAAAAAAGAGTACAAAAAGAAGGAGGAACAGAAAAATACCAAAAAGCTATGGAAAGTAAATAGAATTTTTTTTATTAGGCTTTTGTTTTCGAATATTCTATTTGAATGCACTGGACGCTTGGGATTTTGCGTTCGCATCGGAGCATGTGAATGTTTGTTTTTATTTTTGAATGTTAGTCTTATGCTTCATGAGCATTTAAGCTTAGTTGATGGGAAAAAAAAGTTTAACTGTTTTATATTTAAGAATATTTTTTTGGAATAGATAGTGCATATACATTACATAATAGATAGGTCATATATATAATACACATAGAATTTCTCTTACGTCATTATTTTACAAGTGTTTATTGTTACACTTATCATATATTAATGTTCTTGCATGTAATAAAAATTGATAAATAATAAGATTACGTATCTGGTTCTGCTAAATAGTTATAATAACGAAAAAAAAATTTTTTTCAAATGCAGATCAGTATATAAAAACTATAAAAATGTTCTATAAATTAATTTGTACATTGTAAAATAAATAAATAATGTAAATCTCAATAAACACGTAGGTTTCTATGCAATCTCAATATTTTCAAAAGTTATTATTCGTAAAAAAAAAAAAAAAAAAAAAAAGACATTGATAGTATAAAACAATCCCGAAACAGTCTGTTGTGAGCCAGGGACGTCGTACTGTAATCACTTCTTCACTTCTCAGACAAGCTAGCAATTATCTACTTGAAGCTGGGTAGGTTTCAAGTCACCACCTAGTATCGAGACCCTGTGCTTAGGAATCGCAATTCAATACATTGATTGTACATTGAGAAGTAAAAAATTAAAAGTTACACTAAGAAAAAAAAAGGATGTTCAAGACTACCAGAATATGGTAAAATTTACCGTGTTTCTGACTATACGGGGGCACAAAAAATCTCGGTAATTTTCCCAAAAGCGCTTTGGTAGTAATTTCGGTAAAATTAACCATAAAATATGGTTTTATATTATTTGATAAAATTTAGTAATTTTTCCCTGATTTCCTAGAGCATGGCATAAAAACCCTTTTATTCGGTTAAATTTACTTTCAGTTTTTATTTTTTTCTAAATGTGTTACTAAAGGACTATAATTTTGAAAACCAAAATCTCTGGTAAACCGTTGCTATACGAAAGGAAAAATTATTAAATGAATGGTTTAAGAACCGTATAGTTCTGTTTTATTAATTAGAATCATGAATTCCTTAAAACCGAGTTCAACCCTCTTCTTTTTTAGCCACGACCAAAAGAAAAGACATCTAGATCAAATTCGTGGCCTATTCTTTATTAAATTAACATTGTTTACTAAAAACCTTAATATTTTGTTGCGTTAAATGCAACAAAAGATAAGATTTTTAAAATAAGAAAACTAAATGAATAAAACTGTACGCGTGAACAAGTCTAAAAGCTATCTATAAAAATACAGGAATTAAAAATTTAAGTAATGATAAGATGCAAAGAACTAAATTTAGACTTTTCTGCTTCATCCTATAGCTATAAAAATAATCAAGGTTTAAAATTAAAAAGAATAATGATTTAATTCTAACTTTCCGATAAGCTTTTGCGACCTACCTCAATACACCAAACTTGAGACATGACTACCATCCGTGTTTCACAATATGAATCATCAATGATCAATATAATCATCAATGAATCATCAATATAATCATCAATGAATCATCAATATAATCTTCAATGAATCATCAATATAATCGTTTTATTTAACAAAATGATGTTGTTTTAACGAGATTTTAACAATGATCCAAATGGCAGTTTCTCTAAAAGTATAATCTCATGCCAGCTGTTAAAAGGTAAAACACTAAAAATCAGGGGTTCCTGTGACGCGTCACTCCAGCGTTCAAGGAGATAGCAGCGAGATGCCCGTGACTTTAAGTCTAAGTACTAATACTTTAAAGAAATTCTGTACTAGTTAAAAGATGCTTTTAAGGTAGAACTGAAAGAGTTTTAAATAGATGAGCGTATCCTGTACAAAATGAAAAAGCAATGAAGGTTTTCTTTGATACGCTGCTTTATATCTTAGCATAGCTGGTTTTTCAGCAGTTGATGTTTTAAAGAGTAAATATTGTTGGGGAAAAAATATCGAAAAAGATGCGAGTAGCTTTATTGCTCCTTATACCATAATTTCCAAAAAATTATGTAATGAGAAATAAAGACATCGCATTAAACTATATCGCAATAATTTCGAGTGTGAATGGAAATTACCATTTACTTACATTTTCACAAAGTTACTGCTATTTGTAACATTATAATTAATATTTTCTAATTAATTGAAATTAAAGTATCTGAAAAGATATTAAGCAGGGGTAGAAATTAAGAAAATCAAGTCATTGGTCCGCAGGACTACTAATTCAAATATATTACTAGTTTGAACACATTTTCACTGTTCCGTTTAAATGTCTTAACAAAATTTTGTTTTTAAAAAATTCATAAATTTAATATAAATAAAAAAAAAAAATACAAAGAATGTGTAGCGTTCACAATTATGGTGAAACATACTATTTTATGACCAAGAATGCTTACCATTCTTTTGCATCGATTGCTGATCTTGGAGACTACTGATGATTTTTATTATTGGGATCAGAGTTAAAACTTTGATGCTTTGATGATACCGCTAACTACGAGCTCTGATTTTAAGTATAATATGTGTTAGGCTTGCTGATTATCTCATATTTTAAAACCCTCGGTAAATCTAATATTAATCTTTAATAGTAATCTGCTGCCATTTGAAAGAGAAAAAAAAGAAGAGAAAAACGTGTTATTGTTGAAGACCGTGTCACTAGTACATTTATAATTACAAGACATGCTAGGAAATTTTCAGAAAATTGGAAACTCCATGCAGTGTCGCTTCGAAGCCTGTGTTACTGCTTCTGGACAGAAAATCAAACACTTTTCGTTGCAAGTAGCTGTTAACCAATATATAACATGTGATTAAGATAGTTTCTGCTACATTAACATATTGCGGCTCTTCACACTGACACCAAGTTCCATAGAATGTCCCTATAAAAATCACACAATTGCCTTGACTGTTTCTGGTTGAAAAATCAAGCTCCCTCTGTAGCAGGTAGCTATCTATTGATCAATTCACATTGATCAATTATGCGTCATTAAGATAGTTACTGTTCATCACAATGACTCTGAGTCCCAAACAGAGACACTGCAAAAAGCACAGTACTTTTGGAAAATGAAACACCCTCTGTCATTGACGAATGTAAAGCACTTCATTAAGATGGCTTTTGTTACACTAATTATTTTGCGGTCTGTATCACTGACTTTATTGCGGTCTTCACACTGACACCAAAATCCATACAGTGCGACTGTAAGAAGCACATAACTCACTGTTTGACTGTTTCTGGTTGAAAAATCAAATATTCTCTGTAACAAGAAACTGAGTAACTACCATTGGACAACTGGAGTAACAAAAGGAGGCTACCACTGTAAAACAGGTCATTAATATGGTTTCTGTTATATCAAGGTATTGTAATTTCGTTTTGTTTTCTTTGATTTAAACATAGCCCGTAAAAAATACCTATTGGACACCGCAAAGAAAAGCTGTATCTCTCAGACGTTCTATTGTTGAAAGCCTAATTAGTAAATTTGTCAAGGATTTTATTCAATTTTCTTGAACAAAAAATGTCTTATGCTAGACCCTATAGCAAGGCATGCAATATGGGGACTTAATTGATCTCGCACTGGTGTCACCCTTGAGGTCGATAGGACTGACGATAATACGACAAGTTTTAAATTATAAAAATTTGAATATATATCGGGAAAAAAATCGCAAACATATTTTAATCAAAAAAGAAAAATATTCCACGTTTTTTTCCGACAGTCTTCTCATAAAGAAGCTTTAAAGTTTTGTTTGAGAAAACGAAATGAAAAACAATATTATAGTTTTTGATAATTGTTTTTAATAGAAAGAATTTCGTTAATAATATTGTTTAAAACTAATTAAAGTGTCAGGATTGGAGGAGAGGTTGAACTAGAATATTTAATTCGAGTTGTGAGTAGGGGAAAAAAGGGGGTTCAGCCGCAGCAGGAGGGGTACAACTCAACATTTCAGATTCGGCTACTGCCGCAGCAGGAGAAATACAACTCAACGAGCTATGACGTCAGAGGTTTTTCTGAGAGTGTGAGATCCCTACTGTAGATAAGGTTTTATCTAGAGGGTTGTTTTTATCTCTTCTGTAGAAAGTGAAGGAATTATTTTCATTTTCGGGACTTAGAAATTTTTCGTACCCAAGTGTATTTTATTAAGTTTTCAATATTTAAATTAATATACCAATTATTATTTTCTCATTTAAACATTATATTTTATTCTATTCCTAATATTTAAATTAATATTTTAAATAAATAATTTTTCTTTATAATGCTTACGATTTACTTTGATTACTAAAATGGAGATTGCGACATCCCCTCTTTAGATAAGATTTTAACATTTTTATTATCTCTTCTTTGGAAAGTGGAAGAATTATTTTTATTTTAGAGACTTAGAAATTTTTTGCAAGCTAGTATATTTTATTATGCTTTCAATATTTAAATTAATGTGTGAATTATTATTTTCTCAATGAAGCATCATAATTTCACTGATTTAATTTCAAAAATGAACCTTCAGAGATTACATTTTTATTAATTTTATACAATATAACTAAAAATTCTAAACTGATTAAATAGTTTCATAATCAGAATGTTTATATTTAATTAGTTTTCTCAGTGAGTTGATCGCTAATGTGATGAGGAACGTTTTTTTTTTCTTTTTTTTTTCCCAGCACTTTAAATTTATCGATAGAAATTTTTCGCAAGATAGTATATTTTTTTTTATGTGATCATCATATTTTTATTATTGTGTCAATTATTATTTTCCCAATAAAATATTATGATTACATTGATTTAATTTCTAAATGAACCCTTCTTTAGAGATGACATTTTTATTATTTTTAAATGATATGTCTAATAATTCTAAACTGATGAAATAGTTTCATAGTCAGGATGTTTATATTGAATTATTTGATACAGTAAATGTGTAATAATCATTCTAAGTGGTAACTATACATATTCAGTTGAATGAAATGGTATATGAGTTAATATCCTAAATTTGTCTACTCATTATCAGTGATATAGTGTAATTATGATCCATTAACATTCTCCGTTAAAATTCGTTCAATTAAGAAAGTTTTCGGAAATATAGATAAAAATACTGGCGTCTTTGATATTAAGCCATGAAAGTTAAATAAACTCATAACGTTACTCTATAAATGGAATTTTCGAAAAATATGTCTCGTTTTTAATCATGTGTATACAACAACTCTTCTGATTGGTAGTTAAAGTTGGAATAATTTTCAAACTGTTTCTATTCAGAAAATTCCTGATGTTATTGGTACTTAGAAAATTTTTTAAGTTGGAGAAACGATATTTAAAGAGTTGCAGAAAATTGCTGTTAGAAAAGTTTTCTATTTGTTTCGACTTTGAAAAATGTTTAAATTATGTGTACTTTAAAAAATTTTGAAGTTGTTTTAACATAGAAAATTATTTTAGTTGGGAAAAACGGGTATACCAGAACTTGCGCAAGTTTTTATTTATTATTTCAAATTGTTTTTGACTATCAAAATGTTTTTGATTATTTATACTTTGAAAATTTCTGGATCTGTTGGTTTTAGAAAGATTCTGAAGTTGTTCATACATAGAAATTTTTTTTAGTTAGAAAAAAAATTTCCTTTATTTTTTACTTATTATTTATTTCATTTATTATACTTTCCATTTTTTTTCAGAAAAATATTTCTATGACTTAAAATACTTTTCTACATTAAACTTACCTTATTATTATATAATTTTAATGCAATTTGACGCTTTTTGTTAAGCTTTAACAATTAATTGGAAAAAACAGGTGTATAAGGAATCGGAGAGGTTTGAAGTTAGGAAAAAATTTTCCAACTGTTTGTGCTTAGAAAATTTCTGATGTTGTTGGTTCTATGAATAACTTTCAAATTGTTTTGAGTTTGAAACATTATAAATTTTTTTTGCACTTAGAAATACTCTGAAGTAGTGTGAACAAAGAATTTTTTTTAGTTTCAAACAATTGATGTATGGTAGTAAAATATATTTTCAACTTGTTTGGAATTTTAGGAATTTTCAAACTTAGAAAAATGCTGATGTGTTGTTGGTAGAAAATTTCTGAAGTTGTTTTTACATTGAATTATTTTCAAACTGTTTTGACTTTGAAAAATCTTCAAAATGTTTGCACGTAGAGATATTTTGAAGTTTAGGACACTTGAAAATTTTTGAAGTTGAAAAAAAGGTATTTAAGGAGTAGCAGAAGTTTGTGCCTTGAATAATTTTCAACTTGTTTCGAATTTAAAAATTTTTCGAATTATTTTTACTTTGAAAAATTCTGAATCTGCAGGTTTTAGAAAAATTATGAAATTGTTTAATTTCAAATTGTTTTGACTTCGAATGACTTTCAAATTTTTTGTGTTTAGAAATATTCTGAAGTTGTAAAAACATAGAAAATTTTTTTAGTTGGAAAAACTTGTATATAAGGATTTGTAGAAGTTCTAAGTATACAAAGTGAAAACTTTTCAAAGTGTTTGTACTTAGAAAATTTCTGATGTTATTGGTAGTTAGAAAATTTCCGAAGTTGTTTGGGCATTGAATAACTTTCAAATAGTTTTCACATTAAAAAAATTTTAGAATTTTTCCAAAACTAATTTTTTAAAATTCAAATTATCCAAAATTCTTAATTTTTCAAAATTAGAAATCTTTTGAAGTCTTGCAAATTTGAAAATTTTCGAAGTTGGAAACAAAGGTGCTTAAAGAGTTGCAGAAGTTTGATCTTAGAAAAATCTTCAATATGTTTCGACTTAGAAAAATTTTCTCATTATTTGTACTTTGAAAAATTCTGAAATTGTTTGAACCTAGAAAAATTCTGAAATTGTTGGAACCTAGAAAAAATATTTTAGTTGGAAAAAATTGAATTTTTTTTTCTTTTTCAAATTGTTTTTACTTTTAAAAATTGCCAAATTATTTGTACTTTGAAAAGTTCTGAACCTCCCGGTTTCAAAAATATTCTGAAATTGTTTGTACACATAAAATTTTTTTAGTTAGAAAAAATGCGCATATAGAAAGAGTAGCAGGTGTTTTGCCGTGAAAAAATTATCAAACTGGTTTAGACGTTGAAAAATTTTCCCATTTTTTGCACTTTGAAAAATTCTGAAAATGTTCCGAACTAGAAAAATTCAGAAGTCGTTGATGTTTTTAAAAGTTCTGAAGTTCTTAAAAAACAAAGGGGCGAAAATAAAGAATCATCACAGACGCTGTAAGTAACAAAAACTTTCACTTTGAAAAATTGCGATGTTGTTGGTTCTTAGAAAATTTCTCAAGTTGTTTATTGTTTTGACAGAGAAAATTTTTGTTAAAATTTTTCATACTTTGAAAAATTCTAAATCTGATGGTTTTAGAAATATTCTGCAGTTATTTGAAATAGAAAATTTCACTGCTATATAACAAATGGCAGAAGTTTATTCTTTGAAAAATTTTCAAACTGTTACTACTTTAAAAGAATTCTGACGTTGTTTGAACTTTAAAAAATTTAAACTTGTTTGTACTTGAAAATAATCTGCAAATATTAAAGCATAGAAATTTTTTGAAGTAAAAAAAATTGATTTATAATGAGTGGCAGAAGATTGGTTTTAGAAATTTGTTTTGGACCTTAAAAAAATTTCAAATAGACTTCGAAAAATTCTGAGATTGATGGTACTTAAAAAAATTTTCAAATTATTTTGACTAAAAAATTTAAAAATTTTATGTACCGAAACGATTATGAAGTTATTTGAACTTGGAAATTTTTACAGTTAGAAAAAAAAAGAAAAAAAAGGTATATAAGTTGAAGCAGAAGTTTATGGTTAAAAAATTTTCAGCCTATTTGGACTTGTTTTGTACTTAGAATTATTCTAAAATACTTTGAACATTATAAATTATTTTAAGTGGGGAAAAACGGGTATATAAGAAGACGCAGAATGTTGCTTTCAAATTGATTGTTTCGACTTCGAAAATTTTTTAAATTATTTGTACTCTCAAAATTTTTTTTATCTGTTTTCGAAATATTCTGAAATTATTTGAATATAAAAAACTGTTTTTTTATTTGAAATGAATATGAGGGGTCGCAAGTGTTTGAAATCAGAAAAATTTACAACTTGTTTGGACTGGGAAAAATTTTCAAATTGCCAATCCCCCTAAAGTTAAGTGAACTTAGGAAGAAAAAAAAAACCGGTATATAAGGAGTAGCAGGTGTTTTGGCCATGGAAAAGTTTTCGTACTGTTTCGAGTTAGAAATTTTTCAAATTTTTCATACTTTGATGAATTCCGAATCTGTTGGTTTTTGAAAAATTCTGAAAATGTTTAGAATTAGAAAATTATAGGCACTTAGAAAAATTCTGATATTCTTAAGAAACTGGTTTATAAGTCACAGAAGTTGGAAGTTAGAAACATTTTCAAGCTGTTTGCACTTAGAATAATTCTGACGTTAGTAATTGGAAAATTTCTGAAGCTGTTGATACTTTGTATAATTTTTAATTTTCTTTCTTCCTTTTTTTTTTTTTTTTTTTTTTTTTTTTTGTACTTGAAAATATTTTGAAGATGTGTGAACTTGAGAGTTTTTAAAGTTGGAAAAAAAGGTATTTATGGAGGAGCAGAAGTTTATCATTAGAAAAATTTTCATTTTGTTTAGACTTTGAATAATTTTCAAATTCTTCGTAGTACGAAGAACATCTTTTAATCTGTCGGTTTTAGAAAAGTTCTGAAGTTGTTTGAATATAGAAAATTTTTTAAAGTTGGAAAAATTTTTTATCTAACAAACAGCAGAAGTTTGCTCTTGGAATAATTTTCAAATGTTTTGTAATGACAAAAACTCGGATAAGTTTATTACTTAGAAAAATTCTGTGAAGTTGTTTTAACTTTGAATATTTTTCAAATTCTTTTGACTTTGAAAAATTTTCAAACCGTTTGTAATTAGAAATATTCTGCAAATGTTTAAACATAGAAATTAATTGAAGATGGACAAAACAGCTATATAACGAGTAGCAGAAGTTTGCTCATGGAAATTTTTTTAATTTGTTTCAGCTTAGAAATTTCTTAATTTATTTAGACTAGAATTTTAGAATTCTGACAATGTTGATACTTCAAAAATTTTTCAAATTCTTATGAATTAAAAAACTTTATAATTTTCTTTACCTTAAACGATTATGAAGTTGTTTGAACGTGAAAAGTTTTGAAGCTAGGAAAAAAAAAAGGTCTCTAAGGTGTCGCAGAAGTTTGAATTTCAAATATTTTCAACTTATTCGGACTTGTTTCGTACTTAGAATTATTCTGAAATTCTTCGCACATTAAAAATTATTTTTGTGGGGGGAAAAATGCATACATAAAAAGTCGTAGAAATATTTTTCAAATTGTTTTGACTTCGAAAAATGTTCAAAGTGTTAGTATTTTTTTTAAAAAAAAAATTCTGATGTTGCTGGTACTTAGAAAATTTCTATACTTTGAATAATTCCAAACTGTTTTGACGCAAAAAAAAAGTTTTTTGTTTTCAAAAATTAAAAACTTTTAGAAACTGTTTGAACGTAACAAAATTTTCGAAGCTGAGAAAAATGGGTATATAACGAGTCATAGTTGATTGGTCTAGGAAAAATTTAAAATTTGTTTCGATTCTTGAAACATTTTCAAGTTGAATGTTTTTTTTTTTTTTTTTTTTTTAAATATGAAGCTGCAGGTACTTTGAAAAATTCTAAATTTGTTAAGGCTTAAGTAATTTCTGAAGTTGTTTGTACCTAAAAAATGTTTTAATTTGTTTCGATAAAAATTTTTTTTAAATTTTGAAACTTAAAATGATTTTTAAGTTGAGCATTTCTTGAAGTTCTTTTAAAATAACAGGTATATAAGGATTCGCAAAAGTCTGGAATTTTCAATTTTTTAAGACTTTGAAAAATATTAAAATTGTTTGTACTTAGAAAAATTACGTTGTAGGTACTTTTAAAAATTCTGAAGTTGTTTGTACTTTTAATAAGTTTAAAATTGTTTTTATTTTTGTAAAATTTTCAAGCTCTTAGCACTTAAAAAAAATTCTGAAGTTATGTGGACACAAACATTTTAAAACTGTTTTACTTAGAAATATTCCGATAATCTTAGAACATAGAAAAAATTTTAGTTGGAAAACGGGTATATTTTAAGAGTTACTGAGACCTTATCAGTGGGGTTGAGCTCTCGTCCATACTGAGGTAGTCGGGTGTAAAGATTGATAACCTCTATAGGATTAATGCTACTCCCGACTACCTCAGTATGGACGAGAGCTCAACCCCACTGATAAGGTCTCAGTAACTCTTAAAATATACCCGTTTTCCAACTAAAATTTTTTCTATGTTCTAAGATTATCGGAATATTTCTAAGTAAAACAGTTTTAAAATGTTTGTGTCCACATAACTTCAGAATTTTTTTTAAGTGCTAAGAGCTTGAAAATTTTACAAAAATAAAAACAATTTTAAACTTATTAAAAGTACAAACAACTTCAGAATTTTTAAAAGTACCTACAACGTAATTTTTCTAAGTACAAACAATTTTAATATTTTTCAAAGTCTTAAAAAATTGAAAATTCCAGACTTTTGCGAATCCTTATATACCTGTTATTTTAAAAGAACTTCAAGAAATGCTCAACTTAAAAATCATTTTAAGTTTCAAAATTTAAAAAAATTTTTTATCGAAACAAATTAAAACATTTTTTAGGTACAAACAACTTCAGAAATTACTTAAGCCTTAACAAATTTAGAATTTTTCAAAGTACCTGCAGCTTCATATTTAAAAAAAAAAAAAAAACAAAACATTCAACTTGAAAATGTTTCAAGAATCGAAACAAATTTTAAATTTTTCCTAGACCAATCAACTATGACTCGTTATATACCCATTTTTCTCAGCTTCGAAAATTTTGTTACGTTCAAACAGTTTCTAAAAGTTTTTAATTTTTGAAAACAAAAAACTTTTTTTTTGCGTCAAAACAGTTTGGAATTATTCAAAGTATAGAAATTTTCTAAGTACCAGCAACATCAGAATTTTTTTTTTAAAAAAAATACTAACACTTTGAACATTTTTCGAAGTCAAAACAATTTGAAAAATATTTCTACGACTTTTTATGTATGCATTTTTCCCCCCACAAAAATAATTTTTAATGTGCGAAGAATTTCAGAATAATTCTAAGTACGAAACAAGTCCGAATAAGTTGAAAATATTTGAAATTCAAACTTCTGCGACACCTTAGAGACCTTTTTTTTTTCCTAGCTTCAAAACTTTTCACGTTCAAACAACTTCATAATCGTTTAAGGTAAAGAAAATTATAAAGTTTTTTAATTCATAAGAATTTGAAAAATTTTTGAAGTATCAACATTGTCAGAATTCTAAAATTCTAGTCTAAATAAATTAAGAAATTTCTAAGCTGAAACAAATTAAAAAAATTTCCATGAGCAAACTTCTGCTACTCGTTATATAGCTGTTTTGTCCATCTTCAATTAATTTCTATGTTTAAACATTTGCAGAATATTTCTAATTACAAACGGTTTGAAAATTTTTCAAAGTCAAAAGAATTTGAAAAATATTCAAAGTTAAAACAACTTCACAGAATTTTTCTAAGTAATAAACTTATCCGAGTTTTTGTCATTACAAAACATTTGAAAATTATTCCAAGAGCAAACTTCTGCTGTTTGTTAGATAAAAAATTTTTCCAACTTTAAAAAATTTTCTATATTCAAACAACTTCAGAACTTTTCTAAAACCGACAGATTAAAAGATGTTCTTCGTACTACGAAGAATTTGAAAATTATTCAAAGTCTAAACAAAATGAAAATTTTTCTAATGATAAACTTCTGCTCCTCCATAAATACCTTTTTTTCCAACTTTAAAAACTCTCAAGTTCACACATCTTCAAAATATTTTCAAGTACAAAAAAAAAAAAAAAAAAAAAAAAAAAAAAGGAAGAAAGAAAATTAAAAATTATACAAAGTATCAACAGCTTCAGAAATTTTCCAATTACTAACGTCAGAATTATTCTAAGTGCAAACAGCTTGAAAATGTTTCTAACTTCCAACTTCTGTGACTTATAAACCAGTTTCTTAAGAATATCAGAATTTTTCTAAGTGCCTATAATTTTCTAATTCTAAACATTTTCAGAATTTTTCAAAAACCAACAGATTCGGAATTCATCAAAGTATGAAAAATTTGAAAAATTTCTAACTCGAAACAGTACGAAAACTTTTCCATGGCCAAAACACCTGCTACTCCTTATATACCGGTTTTTTTTTTCTTCCTAAGTTCACTTAACTTTAGGGGGATTGGCAATTTGAAAATTTTTCCCAGTCCAAACAAGTTGTAAATTTTTCTGATTTCAAACACTTGCGACCCCTCATATTCATTTCAAATAAAAAAACAGTTTTTTATATTCAAATAATTTCAGAATATTTCGAAAACAGATAAAAAAAATTTTGAGAGTACAAATAATTTAAAAAATTTTCGAAGTCGAAACAATCAATTTGAAAGCAACATTCTGCGTCTTCTTATATACCCGTTTTTCCCCACTTAAAATAATTTATAATGTTCAAAGTATTTTAGAATAATTCTAAGTACAAAACAAGTCCAAATAGGCTGAAAATTTTTTAACCATAAACTTCTGCTTCAACTTATATACCTTTTTTTTCTTTTTTTTTCTAACTGTAAAAATTTCCAAGTTCAAATAACTTCATAATCGTTTCGGTACATAAAATTTTTAAATTTTTTAGTCAAAATAATTTGAAAATTTTTTTAAGTACCATCAATCTCAGAATTTTTCGAAGTCTATTTGAAATTTTTTTAAGGTCCAAAACAAATTTCTAAAACCAATCTTCTGCCACTCATTATAAATCAATTTTTTTTACTTCAAAAAATTTCTATGCTTTAATATTTGCAGATTATTTTCAAGTACAAACAAGTTTAAATTTTTTAAAGTTCAAACAACGTCAGAATTCTTTTAAAGTAGTAACAGTTTGAAAATTTTTCAAAGAATAAACTTCTGCCATTTGTTATATAGCAGTGAAATTTTCTATTTCAAATAACTGCAGAATATTTCTAAAACCATCAGATTTAGAATTTTTCAAAGTATGAAAAATTTTAACAAAAATTTTCTCTGTCAAAACAATAAACAACTTGAGAAATTTTCTAAGAACCAACAACATCGCAATTTTTCAAAGTGAAAGTTTTTGTTACTTACAGCGTCTGTGATGATTCTTTATTTTCGCCCCTTTGTTTTTTAAGAACTTCAGAACTTTTAAAAACATCAACGACTTCTGAATTTTTCTAGTTCGGAACATTTTCAGAATTTTTCAAAGTGCAAAAAATGGGAAAATTTTTCAACGTCTAAACCAGTTTGATAATTTTTTCACGGCAAAACACCTGCTACTCTTTCTATATGCGCATTTTTTCTAACTAAAAAAATTTTATGTGTACAAACAATTTCAGAATATTTTTGAAACCGGGAGGTTCAGAACTTTTCAAAGTACAAATAATTTGGCAATTTTTAAAAGTAAAAACAATTTGAAAAAGAAAAAAAAATTCAATTTTTTCCAACTAAAATATTTTTTCTAGGTTCCAACAATTTCAGAATTTTTCTAGGTTCAAACAATTTCAGAATTTTTCAAAGTACAAATAATGAGAAAATTTTTCTAAGTCGAAACATATTGAAGATTTTTCTAAGATCAAACTTCTGCAACTCTTTAAGCACCTTTGTTTCCAACTTCGAAAATTTTCAAATTTGCAAGACTTCAAAAGATTTCTAATTTTGAAAAATTAAGAATTTTGGATAATTTGAATTTTAAAAAATTAGTTTTGGAAAAATTCTAAAATTTTTTTAATGTGAAAACTATTTGAAAGTTATTCAATGCCCAAACAACTTCGGAAATTTTCTAACTACCAATAACATCAGAAATTTTCTAAGTACAAACACTTTGAAAAGTTTTCACTTTGTATACTTAGAACTTCTACAAATCCTTATATACAAGTTTTTCCAACTAAAAAAATTTTCTATGTTTTTACAACTTCAGAATATTTCTAAACACAAAAAATTTGAAAGTCATTCGAAGTCAAAACAATTTGAAATTAAACAATTTCATAATTTTTCTAAAACCTGCAGATTCAGAATTTTTCAAAGTAAAAATAATTCGAAAAATTTTTAAATTCGAAACAAGTTGAAAATTATTCAAGGCACAAACTTCTGCTACTCCTTAAATACCTTTTTTTTCAACTTCAAAAATTTTCAAGTGTCCTAAACTTCAAAATATCTCTACGTGCAAACATTTTGAAGATTTTTCAAAGTCAAAACAGTTTGAAAATAATTCAATGTAAAAACAACTTCAGAAATTTTCTACCAACAACACATCAGCATTTTTCTAAGTTTGAAAATTCCTAAAATTCCAAACAAGTTGAAAATATATTTTACTACCATACATCAATTGTTTGAAACTAAAAAAAATTCTTTGTTCACACTACTTCAGAGTATTTCTAAGTGCAAAAAAAATTTATAATGTTTCAAACTCAAAACAATTTGAAAGTTATTCATAGAACCAACAACATCAGAAATTTTCTAAGCACAAACAGTTGGAAAATTTTTTCCTAACTTCAAACCTCTCCGATTCCTTATACACCTGTTTTTTCCAATTAATTGTTAAAGCTTAACAAAAAGCGTCAAATTGCATTAAAATTATATAATAATAAGGTAAGTTTAATGTAGAAAAGTATTTTAAGTCATAGAAATATTTTTCTGAAAAAAAATGGAAAGTATAATAAATGAAATAAATAATAAGTAAAAAATAAAGGAAATTTTTTTTCTAACTAAAAAAAATTTCTATGTATGAACAACTTCAGAATCTTTCTAAAACCAACAGATCCAGAAATTTTCAAAGTATAAATAATCAAAAACATTTTGATAGTCAAAAACAATTTGAAATAATAAATAAAAACTTGCGCAAGTTCTGGTATACCCGTTTTTCCCAACTAAAATAATTTTCTATGTTAAAACAACTTCAAAATTTTTTAAAGTACACATAATTTAAACATTTTTCAAAGTCGAAACAAATAGAAAACTTTTCTAACAGCAATTTTCTGCAACTCTTTAAATATCGTTTCTCCAACTTAAAAAATTTTCTAAGTACCAATAACATCAGGAATTTTCTGAATAGAAACAGTTTGAAAATTATTCCAACTTTAACTACCAATCAGAAGAGTTGTTGTATACACATGATTAAAAACGAGACATATTTTTCGAAAATTCCATTTATAGAGTAACGTTATGAGTTTATTTAACTTTCATGGCTTAATATCAAAGACGCCAGTATTTTTATCTATATTTCCGAAAACTTTCTTAATTGAACGAATTTTAACGGAGAATGTTAATGGATCATAATTACACTATATCACTGATAATGAGTAGACAAATTTAGGATATTAACTCATATACCATTTCATTCAACTGAATATGTATAGTTACCACTTAGAATGATTATTACACATTTACTGTATCAAATAATTCAATATAAACATCCTGACTATGAAACTATTTCATCAGTTTAGAATTATTAGACATATCATTTAAAAATAATAAAAATGTCATCTCTAAAGAAGGGTTCATTTAGAAATTAAATCAATGTAATCATAATATTTTATTGGGAAAATAATAATTGACACAATAATAAAAATATGATGATCACATAAAAAAAAATATACTATCTTGCGAAAAATTTCTATCGATAAATTTAAAGTGCTGGGAAAAAAAAAAGAAAAAAAAAACGTTCCTCATCACATTAGCGATCAACTCACTGAGAAAACTAATTAAATATAAACATTCTGATTATGAAACTATTTAATCAGTTTAGAATTTTTAGTTATATTGTATAAAATTAATAAAAATGTAATCTCTGAAGGTTCATTTTTGAAATTAAATCAGTGAAATTATGATGCTTCATTGAGAAAATAATAATTCACACATTAATTTAAATATTGAAAGCATAATAAAATATACTAGCTTGCAAAAAATTTCTAAGTCTCTAAAATAAAAATAATTCTTCCACTTTCCAAAGAAGAGATAATAAAAATGTTAAAATCTTATCTAAAGAGGGGATGTCGCAATCTCCATTTTAGTAATCAAAGTAAATCGTAAGCATTATAAAGAAAAATTATTTATTTAAAATATTAATTTAAATATTAGGAATAGAATAAAATATAATGTTTAAATGAGAAAATAATAATTGGTATATTAATTTAAATATTGAAAACTTAATAAAATACACTTGGGTACGAAAAATTTCTAAGTCCCGAAAATGAAAATAATTCCTTCACTTTCTACAGAAGAGATAAAAACAACCCTCTAGATAAAACCTTATCTACAGTAGGGATCTCACACTCTCAGAAAAACCTCTGACGTCATAGCTCGTTGAGTTGTATTTCTCCTGCTGCGGCAGTAGCCGAATCTGAAATGTTGAGTTGTACCCCTCCTGCTGCGGCTGAACCCCCTTTTTTCCCCTACTGTTGTGAAATGCATTCGGCTTAATGACCACTAAAGTTTATATCTTGTACAAGATAACAAGGTGATCAAGCCGGTCGCCAAACGTGAACAAGCTGGTCGCCAAAGACGCTTAGCAGGGAGATATTTCATGAGATAACAGTAATGTGTCAGCATACGTTAACAGATGCGAGCAGTTTATAAAGATAAATTTTTATCTTTTTAAAAAACAAAGAATCAGACTCTATTTTGTTTACTACACAATTTTTGTGTTACTATTGGATAACATTATTTTTGTATTATGAGACTAAACATTATACCAAAAGCCTAAACTCTCATAGAAAAACATTTTCTAAACAACCCTTTATTTAGTTAATGTTTATGAGCTATCTTTCCCTAGATACAACCTTATTTTCCCTCCAAACTATGTACAAAAGGAAACTACGCATTTATACAAAACAAGCTTAAGTCATTGATTTGTATGGTATTTTTGTATTATTAATGGAGAACATTATTTTTGTATTGTGAGACTAAAAATTATACCAAAAGCCTAGACTCTCATTGAAAAACATTTTCTAAACAACCCTTTATTTAGTTGATGTTTATTTGATACAACCTTTTTTTTCCTCAAAACTATGTACAAAAGGAAACTACGCATTTATACAAAACAAGCTTAAGTCATTGATTTTTATGGTATTTTTGTATTATTAATAGAGAACATTATTTTTGTATTATGAGACTAAAATTATAACAAAAGTCTGAACTCTCAAAGTAAGGGATTTTCTAAACAACGCTTTATTTAGCCAACGTTCATGACCTATCTTTCGCTTGATAAAACCCTTTTGTCCTTGAAGCTATGTACAAAAGAAAACGACGCATTTATACTAAACTAGCTTAAGTCATTGATTTTTATGGAAAACCATAAGCGTGCTTATAAGCTTTTAGCAAAATCTAAATAGCACCATATATTACTTGGCACCTCCTGCAATAGCATTTTCCAAGAAGAAATTTAAATTTTAACCAAAAAGGAAATAAGGAAAGAGAAATTGACGAATCTTCTCAAAGCCCACCCCCATTCCAAACTGGTATTAAAACTCAGGGTACTACACGAATGTTAGTTTCGTTCGCACAAAATCCAACCGTATTGAGAGAAGAATCCCTAGAATGAAAGGATGCAAAAAGTACAAAAAGTAGCAAAAAAAAGAAAGACAGAGAAGGGGGGCGAATACTTTCTTCGACAGAGGGGGGACTTCGATTAAGGGGGAGGGGGACGGCTACTCGGACTTTGAGAGTGATGTTGTTCCCATTCTTTTAAGACAGCATCTTGGGGGGTGAGGGTGCAGGGGGTATTATTTCAGAGCAGCTACATTTCTGTCCTTTTGGAGTGTCACTGTGGGGGAGCTAGAAAAAATTAAACAAAAAAAAGAGAAAAGAACATTCAGGCTAGATCGGGAAATAGGGCTAATTTGTTTCTTGGACACATTTTAACTGCCTGAACGCGCGGTTCTTTCACCCAAAATGCATCCTTTGTGGGGGTAGTGGGTCCTCCACACCACCCTTTAACGTTCTTCCAAATTTTCTTCAATGCCCCCCTTTCTTTTTAGTTCTAGAATGTTCTATATTTCCACCTCATTTCCCCCTTGCTCTCCATAGGATATATATATATATATATTCTTATCATGAGAAGTCAGTTTTATTTATTTTGTATTATTTTTCCTTGCTCGTCCCGAAAAAAAATTTATCTTTTTAGTTTTTGTTTTTAACTTTCATTCCTCTGAACCTTCAGCCATTTCCTAATTTCGGCATTAAGACAGTTGGAGGCATCGAATTTTTTTTTTCGGGAGAGGGTGCTTTTTAGCTTGTTTGATTAGATTTTTTTTTTCATCCGTAAAAAAGTTTGAGAGGAGTGAGGGCGTAGGGGTGAGCTACGAAAAATAGAACAAAAAAAATCACTGCAACCGTACTGAGAAGGATGTTATAGTTTAAGGTGATGTGACGTAATTTGGAGGGTGCTTATGATCAAACCAAAGGGATCGGAAATTCACCCCCTTTTCTTTTCTTTTTTAACGAAATTATGCAAATTGGCCGGCGCGCGCCATTGCTTGAAATTCGAGAGGCCCCACCCCCAACTAGTGTATTTGCCAATGAGGGTATAGATTTTTTTCGGAGCAGAAAAGGGTTCAGAAGAAAAACTTTGGAATGAATTAATTTTCGCACGGTATTTCCGATGACTCATCTTACAGATTTCCAGATCCCCTTTTCATTTTGTCCACATACTTTTCAAAAAAAAAATTTCTGCGAAAAGGAAGGGGGGGGGGGCAGAGGCATCTCCCAGAAATCATACAACTAAGAATTTTACTCTGTTCCTCTTCAAAAAGAATGAAAACCCCGGCGGCAGTTTATTAACTGCAAACAAGATTGAAATGAACAGACAAAATCCTTAGAGCCAATCAGAATCGAGATTAGAGAATCCAATGGACCAATCAGAATCTTTGCAAATGCATTCAGGGTGCCCGTGAATAGAATGTTCTAATGGTCATCCAGTTTTCGAACTGCAAAATAAGGCTCTTCGTATTTCAATAATCCCAATTAGTCATTGCATTCGAGAAATATAATGAACCACAAAATTTATGAACCCCGAAATTCATGAGAAATATGAAATGATGCACCATGAACTAGAACTTGATTGTGATTCATCCGGGAAAAAAAATTCATACCATAGTTTTCATCATACAATCAAATTGATGATCTCCTAAAGAAGTGTATGATTCATTTTTGGATTTTTATTCTAGTTCGTTATTATTAAATTTATTTCCTTCCTTTATGGTACATTTTTCATTCTATTATTCATCCTTGTATGCAAGACGGTTTTCAAAAATTTTGAAAAAAAAAGTTATAAAAATTGAAAATATGTAAAAAATTCAAATGAGATTTTCCTGCTGTTCCGTGCAGAACTGCAAATTAGGTTTAGGGAAACAAAATCAGCGTTCGAAATGTAGTTTTGTGAAATTCTCTCTACATCTAATGAATGCTAATATTGGGGGAAAAAAAAAATAATAATATCCTAGATCGATACTAGAATATTATTTTTTAAAAAAAATATATGAAAAGTAGACTTTTATTAGAATACTGAGCAAAAGACAACTCGATACGTAATAGTTTTCTCTTGAAATAGATTTCAGAAATTTAAATTGAAAAAAGAAATTAAAATTTAAGAAAGTTAAGTTTTCTTAGATATTGTTATATGAGTGTCCTATGAAATTAAATAAAAAAAGTGCCGTAACATTTTTGTAATATACTTTGCTTAAAAAAATGATATTATTGACATTTTTTTTTTAAATTGTTAATCTAATAAAACACATTTTTTATAGAATGATAAAAATACTATTTATTTTATTATAAAAAAAAATCAATTTTTAAAATAATTTTTCCAAAAAAAGAAAAAAAAACGTTATAAAAAAAATATATATTATAGTCTAAAAAAAATCAATGTACGACATAAAGTTTTCTAAGTTTGTTCACAATAAGTAAATAGTAATACGAAAATGAAATAAACACAATAAATATATATAATTTTTAATAAAAATTTTTTAAGTAAATTTAAATATTTGCACTGTACAATCATTCGTTTTAATGAATTGCACAAGTTTAAATTTTCAATTAATATTTGACTTTTGTCGTAATTCCAAGATTTCGTAAGTTCAAGTTATCTCTGTACAGAAAAAACTAAAATAAGATAGCATGTAATAAAGTTTATCTCATTTTTCGATTTTCTTTGAAATAAAAAAAATATGCAATTAAATGTTTCATATGCTTAAAAGATGTGACAAATTATGACAAGAAAAAAAAAAAAAAAAAAAAAAAAAAAAAAAAATACAGAATTAAAAATCTTCTAAATCAAAAAATACGAAGAAAAATATAACTGTTCGATTTTATACAAAACCCGTGCATTTATAAAAAGAACCATAAAATTTGAGATAAAATAAATGGTACAGAGATATTCAAATTTTTCCAACAAAGGAAAGGGTAACACTTTGAGCTTTATAGACTAAAGCAAAAAACAACGTGAATAAAGCACAAATAAAAATACGTAAATATCAACAAAGCACAAAAGAAAATACATTTATATAGATTCATTTGTGCTTTATTCACGTTGTTTTTTGCACAAATAAAAATACGTAAATATCAACAAAGCACAAAAGAAAATACATTTATATAGATTCATTTGTGCTTTATTCACGTTGTTTTTTGCACAAATAAAAATACGTAAATATCAACAAAGCACAAAAGAAAATACATTTATATAGATTCATTTGTGCTTTATTCACGTTGTTTTTTGCACAAATAAAAATACGTAAATATTAACAAAGCACAAAAGAAAATACATTTATATAGATTCATTTGTGCTTTATTCACGTTGTTTTTTGCACAAATAAAAATACGTAAATATCAACAAAGCACAAAGGAAAATACATTTATATAGATTCATTTGTGCTTTATTCACGTTGTTTTTTGCTTTAGTACACTCTAATTTGCTTTAATTGATAAAAGTAAAACGTTGAATCGAAAACAAATGCTCATTAACCTGTATGAGTAATAAAATCATCATTACAACGGCATTCAATGAACTAAGATAATTTAGTCAAATTAAACTAATTTGAAAAAAAAAAAAAAAAAAAAAAAAAACAGTATCAAAGTTATAAATCTTAGAATAATTTTACGAAGATATCTGTTTTCCATTTTCATAAGAAATTCATTAAGTACTCAGAGAAAAAAAAGTATGGTAAAAACTACTCGTATATGGTAAAATTTACCATGTTTCTGGCTCAATGGGAATACCAAATGCTGCGTAATTTTTACTGAAGTGCTTTGGCAATGAGTTTTGGTAAACATAACATTAAAATAAGGTTTTATTACCATGCTGTTTGGTAGTGAATGTGGTAAAATGTAATTTTACCGTGATACCTTAGAGCATGTCATAAAAATCACTTAACCGTTTAAATGTCCTATTCAGTTTTGCATTTGTAACATGAGTGATAATAAGAACTATAATTTTGGAAACTAGAATATCATAACGGAAAATCATAAAAAAAAAACAAAACAAAAAAACTACCAAATGAACGGTTTAAATTAAGAATATTTTGGTTTTATTACCAGAATTAGTATTTTTTCGAACTAGAAATGCCATTATCTAGCAAGTACGGAAATTTTACTAAAATTTTTTCTCCATCTATCTTGAAAAAAAAAAAAAAAAAAAAAACAAAAAAAAAAAAAAAATTCTTACACTTACGATGTATTACTTTATATTCCCAATTTTTGTTTAATGATGAAAAAAAAAAAAAAAAAAAAAAAAAAAAATCAAATTACGGAATAAATTTATTTGTTTTTGAATAATGAAAAAATAATGGTGTTTATGAAATTTAATCATTTTGTTAAAGAGAAATTAAGCTTGTTCTACCGAATTTAATAGTTTTACATTTTCTTAAAATTAATTTTTAAAATCATTTACAAGTTAAGAACAAATCAGGATAATAGAACATTTATAAAAATATATATACATGGATAGTTTACAACAAATATTTCAATAAAAAAAATAAAAAAAAAACTTTTTGATTTCCTTTCTTAAAAATGTATTTTAGGTTTTATTTGTCGTTTCAAAGGCATTGATTTTGAAGATATCAATTTTTAATGTTTTGGGATGCAATTCTGTATAAAGAAGAAAAACCACGGACATTTTTCAGTACAAAGACTATTTGAAATATATATAAAACAAACTCAAGTCAGTGTACTCGCCTTTGATTATGCTTGTTCAAGAATATATCTATATTTTGATTTATTTTACCAAGAAAGAATATGTGATGTAACCTTTGAGATTTGTGCTTATCTTTTATCAAACTATGTTTGTTCTATCGATCGCAAACTTAATTCAATTAATTAAATTACAAAATTAAATTCAATGAGTTTTAACCTTTGAGATTTTAATATTTAGTGAGTATTCAGTGAGAAATTTTCAATCAATTAATAAAACAATTTAATTTTGATTTATTTTACCAAGAAAGAATATATGATGCAACCTTCAAGATTTGTGCTTATCTTTTAACCAAAGTATGTTATGTTCCTTCGTTCGCAAACTTACTGCAATTAGTTAAGTTTTAAATTAAATTCAATGAGTTTTAACCTTTGATATTTTTATAATTATTTTTAGCAAATTTCAACTCGTAATACTTATATAATTAATAAGGTTTTAAATTAAGTTCAATAATTTTTAGTTTCAGTGCAAAATTTTCAATCAAGTTATAAAACAATTTAATTTTGGTTTATTTTTCCCAGAAATCATATGTGCTTTAAGATTTGCACTTATCTTTTACAAAAGTACGTTTTTTCTTCCGTTCGAAACTTAGCTCTATTAATTAAATTCAGTGAGTTTGAACCTTTAAGATTTTTATGTTATATCTCAGTGAAAAATTTAACTCGTAATGTTTGTTAAAACATTTTCATGTCTTGTTGGAGAATTTTTATCAAGTCGTAAAACAGTTTAATTCTGTATTTAAACTTTTAACAATAAATTTTCTCACCCACATCATAAACGGCCAAAAAAATTTCCATAACAAATAAACTGTATACCATTTTCTAATATTAATGAAATGCAAAATCATTTTTCATTACCTTATAAAAGCTATATTTCCTTAGAATATTTATTTTTACACTTAGAGTTTGTATATATACTTTGTAAGGCCGCATGCTTTACTCTGGAGCAACAGACGTTCCCTTCATTCTTAATTAAACTTTTTTTTAATGATATTTTGGCTTATTTCTTATCAAAGTAACGTTTTCGTTTCACTGTCGAATTTTATAAAATTGATAAGTAAGTTAAATTTTAACTTCTTAAATAACTTCAAAAAGTTTGATTCACATTATTTTTAGTCAAATTAGCTTGTTTCTTTCGTCGTTAAATATTATAAGAATATTTTGATTTTAAAGTAAATTCAATGACTCTCTTTGATATTTGAGATTCATACTTAGATTGTGCCAAAGTAGTTTTATCATTTTGTCCCCAAAATTACTTACATTTTGAAATAAATTCAATTCATTGAAATTTTCTAGATATTCTTTGTCAGAGTAATTTTTCATTCTTCTTTCGATTAATTATATTCCGAATTAAGTTCAATAAGTCTGTAAGATATTTTTCGTCACTCTAACTTTACTTTTTCATTGTCAAACTCTTTCCGATTAATTAATTTCTGAAAAATTTAACAAGTTTTAGGTTAAAATATCCAAATAAATTTGAAATTTTCTTCTCCAGCTAATTAATAGGATTCTAAGATAAATTTAAATTCACCCTGTGAGTGATAAATAGGCTAAAAAGGCTTAAAGCTTTCAATTTAAGATGCGTGAAAATGCAGAGCTATTTTTTCATTATTGAGTTCTCAATCACAGATAGCATTGAGAAACACATTTTATAAAACTGTGAAGGTGAAAATAATTTCTGTAAGGATATTGACTTTAAAACAGTTATATTCTAAATTGATTGCTTAATTTATTATTTCACTATTAAGTTCCCAAAACAAAAAAGAATAATTGCAGTGCCACGCATCAATACGTTGTAAATATTCAAAAAATATGATTGAAAAATATGGTACATTATTGTCAGTTTTCTCCCTTCTATTACACTTTTCAGGTACTCCAAATACCATGTTAGAAAGAATATTATTTTTCTAAAAATCTACTAAAATAAATTATTGAGCTAATAATATAATTATTATATTTTTAATGAAAATATAAAACAGTACATTAAAAATACATAGCAACAGTTCGTAGCATAAAGCAACACAAAAGCAATAGTTCGTAGATAGAATAATTGTTAATAAAATTCTTTAAATGGGCCTAAGATTTTGCTATAAATGTAAAATTATTTAAAATAGCAAAATTAAATTTTAGAAATGTGGAAATATGTCAAAATCAATCTCTACCATAGTACTTCCTTTTATGGAGAATTTACAAAAGTCCAATGTGTAATGAATCTAAAGCAATAGAATAAAATAAAATAATAAATATCGGAAAGTAATGCGATTGCATGTTTGAAACTGCAATAAACTTTTTTATTTTATACTTCTTAGGTAAAATGTATTTTGTAAAATATATATAATATGCTTTTTTCTAAACTTTATTTAAACAATAATAAAGAGCTATTATTAATTTGTGTATACCAAAAATTTTAAAATATTTTAAAACATACTACAGTATGTCTTGAATAAAAATATAAAAAGTATGTTTCAAGTTATATTTTATGAAATGTTTCCTTAAAATATGTTTTCCATTGTTAAAAAGTAAGAAATTACATTAAATAAAAGAGTTTACTTTTGTGTTCAAGTATAAATGATGTATTTTTTTGTAACTTTTATTTTTTTAAAAAAATGCGTTCTAAAATAAATTGGTTGGCAAAAAAAAAAAAAAAAAAAAAAATAATAATAATAAATAAATAAATGAAACAATTATAAAGATAACTGAATTTGAAATCACTCACTGTAATCATATCATATAGAAAACACTCCATTTACAAGAAAAAGGTTAAAAATACAAGGAAACTTCTTAAACTTCATTAGGGAATTCAATATGCCAAAGATCTTGTCAAAAAAGCATCCTTTCGAAATTTATTGAGAAGCCAATTTGTTATAAGACATCGTTGGCGACCAAGCTATATAATTAAAGCTAAAATTTTCAGCATAATTCAGAGAGCACTTCAATTACCAAAAGAAAGTGCGAAATAAAGCACAGCAGCAAAAAATACAGGAACCTCTAAAAAACTCCAAACCTAAAAACTCCATAAAAACAAACCTAAAATCTGAATATAAAAACTCTATAAACATGACACAAAATCATGGTTGAATCATGTATTTTTCTACCCCTGATTTATCAAACTATGAAAAAAAACACGGTATATTTAGAAGCTTAATATAAACTTTTTAAGAATGCTTCTTACATCTGAATGAAGAATTATAATAAAGAGTAAAGTCCCTTTAATGGTAGCTTAATTGTTTTATGTCCTCCAGATAACACTTCTATTACCAGAACACGTTAAAAACTTAATATATAAGGAAACTTAACTTCATTACAGAAACAAATATTTCAAAAACTCAATCAAACCATTCAAAACAATTTAATTTATTACAATTCTCTAGAAGACTCAAAACATTTAGTCTTCAAAACATTTAAATAAAACATAGCGCGTGACCACTTTTGATAGTTTAAATCTTAATTTATTCCTTTTTCCCCAACATCTTTTTGACAGTATCAAAAGTAGGTAGAAATAAATATCTCAGTCTTTTACGAACTTCATTTATTAGCTAAATATGCTTACAAGAACCCCCAAATAATTTATCATAATTTTCTGAAAAGCCATTCAGAAAATAAGACATCGTTGGCGACCAAGCTATGTAATTAAAGCTAAAACTTATTCTCTACTTTTTTTTCTACGTCATTCAGAGAGCACTTCAATTACCAAAAAGAAGGTAAGAAATACATAGAACAGCAACAAAAAAATATAGGCCCCTCTCTCTGCCTGAAAACTCAACGAACGTGAGACGAAAGCTTCATGGGTTGAAAAGAACTTCTTAAGAATGCTTCGTACAACTGAATATGAAATCGTTATGAAGTGTTAAAAGCTACCCACAAGAAGGTAGAACAAGTAAGTGAAAGAAGTTTCTTACACGCCAAAAAGAACTTTTTCAGAGGGACCTTTGGCGGTATATGTATACATTTTCTGATTTCCCCAATGAGAAGGCAATCTAGCAAATGCAAAGGCTTATGTATGGTCCTTGGCTAAAACAATGCCGCCAACATATAAAACAGGTAGATCTTTGTGCATGATCTGTGATTGGAGAAAGCTATGGCGACGTGTATGTTTCATATCTGATGGAAACGAATATCAGCAAGAGAATGAAGAGAAGAAAAAAAAAGGATTCTTTTTTCTTAAAGTTTTGCAGAATATTGAAAGAAGATCACCTTCTTAGAACAGGATCCGGATTTTATGTTGATTACTAAGAGTATGACCTAACTTTTTAGGTGATTGCACCACACTATTTGTAAGCAAAAGAAAGTGTACACTCTTAAAAATTTTGGACTATACTCATAGTATGGTACAATTTTGCTGCACCCTTTTAGTATAGTAATGAACCATTTCATCGTACTTCTGGAACTTAATTACACTTTATTACTGTTCAATTTGAACTGTAACATGGTTCCATTTAATAACCAGATTAAGGCAGTTTAGGGAATTTTTTTTTTTTAATAATTATTTAGCGAATATGTTTGAAAAAATGAAAGTTCTAAGATCGGCAAAACCGGACAAACATCTTAATTAGAATATTTTTTTTTAACTTATTTTTTTCTCTTTTATGTATTTCTTAAGTATAAATATAAGTATGGAAGATTAGGTGTGACCTTTGCAAGTGTTACTTACAAAGGGTGCATGGTTGGTTTTCGGTTTATAATGTAAGACAACTTTGCAGTTATTGCAAACAAAACTGTTATAAAATAGTTCAACACAATACATGTCGCTTTTAAAAGCTTGAAAAGTTACCAGATGAAAAATTTTATGTTTTCTTTTATTTTAATAATTTATATTTAAAACTATTCGGAATATATAGATATTTAAATAAAAAGAAAAACAAGTTTTGATTTGTTAAAACTTCTAGATAGTATTTTTTGATTATATGTTCTTACAAACATGTTCTTATAATTTTCAAATTATTATATGTTATAATAACAAACAGAAGTATTTTATTAATTAGTGATCAACTCTTAACTAAATTTCTCTTAAAAACTTCACTTTGGATCATTTAATTTATTTGTATTATTAATTTTAGATTCAATAAACATTTCTGACACATTTAATTAAAAAAACTAAACAAATTCGAGTGAAATCTTTCAAATTATGCAAAACCTATATTTTGTTAAATTAATTTAAAACTATTTGTAGCTTAAAAAAGTTTACCCTATTTTCTATTTCTATCGTATTTCTTATAATTCATATTAAGCTTCTATTTAATGAATTGAAAGTGTATTTGGTGTGAAGAAAAATTGAACATTTATGTTATTTTACTTGAAATGAACATCTAATAAACTTAACTGAGAACAAATAATTTATTTTAAAAAAAATCTTACAAAAACTAAATAGTTTTGCATTTTTTCTGATTTCAATTACAGACGTTTCATAAAAAGTATTAATAATTATTTTATATTTCAAACGTATTGGATATACTTCCAAATTGTAGTAAGAAATTATTTCAAGCAGTTAATAAATGATATTTTACCTTAAAGAATCTTCACATCGTCCTCAAATGAGAGATCTTTTTGTTTCAAGAGACATGAACACAACAGATGATAAATCAAAATTTTGAAACAGAGAGATTTCAAAAAAAAGTATTTACCTGTAACAAAAAAGTATGAAATTAAATAGCATATCCCAATTAAGTTATTAAATAAAGTTACAAAATATTCAAAAAATAAACTTAGAATACTCCAGAAGTGAAAGAACTTTTACAAGAATTTTTTACATCAGAGAATACCTTAGAATTCTAAAAATATTTTATAGACTTTTCGCAGAAGGTGAACTTTAACAATTGTATTTTATTTATTAAAATATCTTTAGTTCTTAAAGTTTTTGACTCAATAATATTTGACATTATGAACATCTTTTTAGGCCTCAGTGTTAGTTATGCACTGTATAAAAATTTCTCGTAAAAATTGGTTAAATAACAATATATTTATTTGTTATTTTACTTCTTCAAACAAAACAGTCAACCATAAATAAGATGGTATTCAGACTGTTTTTCGTGAGAAAACCCGTTTATTAACTGCTTTCACCTAATACTGTTAAACAATCAGAATTTCATACTAGCCCACCTATTGAAGACTCTTCGTTCCTTAAAGCTGGGTATATACTATAGCCCAGAGGACTAATCTGTCATTCTCATGACCAACAGAACAGGGGGTCGAGTTGACACTAAAATATATCTTCCATTCTTACTTCTATTTATTGTTATTTCGACACTGGAAACTCTTGCGCACGAAGAGTTTCCAGTGCTCTGTACTCCCCAATTTGTGACACTGGACTAATAGAATAGGATACTATCATTCACGCATAGACGGCAGCACCATAAAGCTCCTTAAAATAAAAAATTTTGAAGCCATGCTTATTGTAAATGCTTAAAAAACTGTATAGTTTTTTGTTCATTGTTTTTTAACCAAACTAGTTGTAAACGGTTTCAAAATCGTAAAGGCGAAAAATGTTCTTCACAGCAAATATTACGGTTAATTGGATGGACAAACTACTAACGGTTATTTTACCGTAATTTTAGAATGACAATTGTAACAGTGTGTATTTTTAATGGTTTTAAGAAATAGAACTAAACAACAATCAGTAGAAACAATATATTATAATCAATAGAGTTAGAAAACAACCTTATTTTATTAACTGGAAGTTTATAAAATAGGATAGTTAAATCTATTAAGATCATTCTATATATATATATATTCGAAATTCATTTCCGATTTACAAAATATATATTTTAATGAGATAAAGCGACATTAGCCATTCGAAGAGAAAATATTTTAAATTTAAAATAAAGTTTGATTAAAATAGTTATTTAGAAATGCATAAATTTATATTAGTTTATTTTTGTTAATGCTAACAATGTAGTATGAACTTTAAGTAATAATAAGGTTAAAATTGATTCATAAAATGTGAAAGTTTTAGAGATTTACAGGAAAATTAACTTCTGCTTCAATAATTTTCACTTTCTTAATATATTTAATTAATTATTTCTAATCATTTATTCAAAACCATCTCAACAACCCTTTTCTATTGGATAGTTCCATGAGAAACTATTTAATAGATATCGTAAAATACAAACTACATTTTACTTATGATATAAATGATCTCATGATGATTGAAAATATGAAATTTAAAAAGTTTAAGAAATAATTTAAACCTTTCAATAAAAGTTAAGAGACTAGTTTAGAAATAGTTTCAAAATTATTTATCTTTTTTCATCTTCGATGAATTTTGAATGAAAAATTAATAATTCAAGCAGCTAAACGTTGTAGCACTTCATTCATAAATGGTATGTAACTTTAACAGCACAGGTTTACCGGAATTTTTTATAGAATACTATAGAAATGAGCATATTTTGTAGAAAGATAAGTATTGCGTAGAAATTTTGAAATTAGTTGATAAAACTTATTGGTTGAAATTTAAAGACAGCACAGAAACTTATATTGATAACTTAGAACTTGATTCAGAAGTTATAACTTGATTCAGATAACTTGAAGATAACTTGAACTCAGAAGATAACTTGATTCAGAAGTTATAAAAATAAATTATAAAAAAGAATTTGCGTAAAATTTTAATTCAATCATAACTAAAATAAATTAATGAAGCTTAAATAAATTAAAATTTCAAAATTTTCATATTAATTTACAAAATTTGCATCATTTTAAAATTGCCTAAGTTTTTAACTTATAGCAGCTATTTTATTCGTATCAAAGTCAAGTGAATGAATTTAAATTATGAAGCATGTTTTAATCCTTTTATAAATAACATGCAATGATGATTTAATAAAATTAATGCTGATTTAATAAAAAAAAAAATTCAAAATGATAGTTTTATGAAACATGCATTGGTTAAAGTTCTAATTTCTTCATATACTTTAACTTATTATAATGATTCCCATAGGAACCTTTAAAAAACTTTAATCGTACTAATTATTAAACATTGTTTTAACGTATCGAAAAATAAAATAAATCAGTGATGATGAAAATTTTTTTTTAAGAACTGCAATTGAAATTTAAATTTTTTTCAAACACATATCATGTAATATACTTAACAGAAATATTTTAAAGTTTATTCCATAAATTTTAATATCATTAGCGTAACAAATCTTGTACATTATAATTTCTCCGTAATAAATTGGTTATTATTACAAACATTAAGATGAACCAATAAAGACATGATAAACAGGACAATTTACCGATAAACAGAACAATTTTTAAATAATTTTTATTAATGAAAAACTTCTAATTGGTAGATTCCATATGGAGAAAAAAATTCTTGTAAAATTACCGTATTCTATTGTAATAATATTTCTGGTAGAAAAAAAAATCATGATTCTGATTATAAAATTAAAATATAAGGTATTTAAATCATTCATTTGGTAATTTTTCCGTTCATACGGTAATGGTTTACCGGAAATTCTGGTTTTCACCATTATAATTCTTATTAGCACACATTTAGCAAATTAGCACACATTTACCTTATTAGCACACAATTAACTAAATAAATGGTTTTTATGCCATGCTCTAAGACAGTGTTTCCCAAACTTTTGACTTTTATGTACCCTTTCTAAATTTTCCGTAACGTTGTGTACCACTATTAAAAAAATGAATGTATTTTTTTTACTATAAAAAAATTCCACAAAAGTTTAAATCATAACTGGCAGTTGACACCACTAATTATCAACTGTTAAAGTCTGCAAAAAATAGGTAATAGTAAATTTTCCTTTCTAGCTTTGTTTTTAAAGGAAATTTTTTTAAATTTTCGTTTGTTGCAAGATATTTCGCATAAGAACGCGTACCCCCGCTAAACTATTCCCGTACCCCTGGGGGTACGCGTACCACAGTTTGGGAAACACTGCTCTAAGATATCACATTAAAAATACCAAATTTTATCACATATAATAAAATCATATTTTAGTGCTAATTTTATTAAAATCATTACCAAAGCGTTTCGGTAAAAATTATCAAGCTTTTTGGTGTTCCTACAGAGCCAGAAACATGGTAAAATTTACCATATTCTGGTAGTTTTGACTACACTTTTTTTCTCAATGTATCTTGATAGAAAAGTTTATGACTAAATAATAAGTTATTACTAACATTTCTTAGCCAAAATAGATAATCTTAAACAGAGGAAAGATTAAAAAGGTGTATTAAAAACTCAAAGTACAAAGCAATTTCTGTTTAAAGATGTATATTAGAGTAAAAACTAGTAAAAAATTACAAAATATTAACAAAACAATTTAAATAAGAGAATTAGGGTAAACTTAAGATTTCTCGAATGAGAATTCATCGGAGGATCGACCTTATCATAGCCGACCCGGGCACGTTAAAGGGCGGTAATCAACATATTCCAGAGGCGTCGCACCGCCGGATTGCACATCATCCTTTGAGACCGAATCAGAAATTCCTGAGACCGGCAGCGGCCGAAAAATATACTTGCAATTTTCATATATCTTTAAAATTAATGAAGTTGATTACAGTGCAATTTACTTAGTAACATCAATTATATCCTAAATGCTTGGCGTTACATATTATTGTTATTTGCTTGCATTATTCATAGTTAAACGCTTAAAAGCTAAAAGAAATTTACGCCATCTAATTAAAAATGAGATTATTGATTGAATTAGAAGGTAAAGAAAGTGGCAGAAAACTGATTAATAACTTTTATCTGAAACAACAATTGCATATCAAAGATTATCAATCTTAATTGTGAGAGCTCAAAAAAATTTCAAGATTATTGAAACTGCTTTACAAATAAAGATTGAACTTGAAACTATAATAAATCGAAGTTTATAAACTAAGAATAGAAAGAACAAGTGGCAGAAAATAGGTTTATAACTTTTATCTTTGACGCAACAATTACAAATTAAAGATAAACAATTTTAATGTTGGAAGCTCAAAAATATTTAAGATAAACCAGCTTCCAAAATAAAATATAGATTGAACTTAAAATTATAATATATCGAAGTTTACAAACTGAAAATCTGTAAACTTAAGTTTAAGTTAAAGTTAAGTTTAAGTTAAACAATTTAAAGTAAATTATTTTACTGAATTGTACAATAAAATTAATACAACACTAACTTTATAAGTAATTGGATTTAGTAAAAAGGAAAAGTAATAGAAAGTTACTTTATCGTTTTTCATTTAAAATAAATAGATTTTGAATAATGTATCAAAGTTCATGAACAGTTCAAAACAAAGTTTATGTACAGTTGTATCAACAATTTGTGAAATGAACAATTTTTAAATAACATAATTTGAAGTAAAACTGTTCAATTTGTTTAATTGTGCAATAAAAGTGAAAGAAAACCGGCTTGGATTTAATAGCTTTTTTAAAGGCACACCACACGAAACATACAAAAATGTTGAGAGAATAATTAATTTTACATTTTCTTTTAAGACACAGTTGCTACATACTGAACTTTAACTTTAAAACGTTGAACTTTAAAACCTTAAAAATAAATTCTTTGATTAAATTGAAAATTAAAATTAACAGAAATTTGTAGCAATAAGTTTTCTTTAAAACAAATTATGTTGCATAGCGCTTTAATTTATTTCTTTTTTAGAAAAAACAAGATTTTATTTAAACATTATATTTAAGATGGAAAAATAACACCTTGAAGACAAATGAAATAGCATAATACAAAAGTTAAAACGATATAAATGTTTTCAGATATAAAGAAAATAGATTAATTATCGCGCAACTGTGAAATACTTTTATTAAATTTAACAATTAAAAACCATGATAAAAAGTAATATTGTGTTAAGCTAGATCCACATAAAACTTTAAACTTAATTTTAATAAAACTCTCTAAAAATTGGCAAATAGTATTAAATTGAACAATAAATGTTGCATAAAAATTATCTTTTTTTTGCTTAGAAAAGAAAAAAATATTAAAATGCAAATTTTAACGTTATAGTTTCTAACTTTAGTATTACAATAATAGTGTTACAAATAGTACTACTAACTCCTGCACTAAATATACATAGATATAAATGACAATCAAAAGTAAAAATTGTTTTACCTTAAAGTTTAATTAAATTACATGTTTTTCTTAGCAAATAGGAAGAATAAGGTTTAAAGTTTTAAAGGTTAAAAGATGGAAATTTTTTGATAATATTACACAAAATTTGAGTTACAAGTATAAAAACTCTAAAACTTTATGCATGCAAAAAAAAAAAAAAAAAAAAGAAAAAAAAAAAGAAACATATTTTACAATCAAAACAATTTTTTTTTTTTTTTAATTTAAGATATCATTAATTCACTTATTTCTCAATACATTTTTTTTTTAAAAAAAAAAACTAACTACATCAGAAGTATTTGTTTTTACATATGATCATTTAAATATTCAAGTATTTTGAGATTTTGAAATGAAAAATTTTTACAAACACTTTCAAAGGTTCAAAGAGTTTTTTTTAAAAAAAACAAAAAAACAAAACTGTGACACAAAAATCAAAATAGTCATCGATGTCACAATTTAGTTAAAAATTCCCTTTAAACTTAAGCATTGGATTCCCATAGTAAGTCGAAACATAAAAATTCGTGTATAAAGTATAGGAAGTCATATTTTTTACGATGTCTCTGATATGAGGACAAAAATACTTTTATACTCCATAAAAACGTCACTATATTTTTAGGACTTTTACTAAGTTTCTGACCTTAGGTGCGAATTTTAAGGTACAAAACAAGAAGTAGTAGAAAAATGGAAGAATGTAGGAGGGGGCTTTCGAGTTTTTATAAAGTGCTGAGAAAAAAAAACATTTTTCTTCGTCTTGATATTATAAAGCTTTTTTTGAAAGACAGAAGAGATATTTGATAAACTAGTAGAAATAAATACTGAAACTCTTCATATCTAAAGAGTTTCTTTGTGGTAAAATACAATGCTCTCTATTGTAAGGGAAAAGAAACAGTAAGATGATTTTATATAGAAGAAGATATCTAACAGAAATAAGAAAATGTAATAATAAATACTTCCCATACTCAACTGATAGAATTGTTCGAGAAAAAGTTTTTAAGTAAACACTTTATTATTGATTTAGGAAAGTGTTAAAATTTAAGAGGGACGTTTAAAATTTTTTTTTTCTCCAATTTATTAATCAATAAGTTTTTTTTTTTTTTTTTTTTTAAATAAAGCCGCATTAATCATTTACAAACAAAATTTCATCATTTTATATTTAAAATGAGTAATATCCTTACGTCAGTGATTCTCAACCTTTTTTTTTTTGTGGCGGCACACTTTTAACGATTTCGAAATTTGACGGCACACAATAAAAAAATTGGTTTAAAAGTTGTTTACTTACCTATAATACACTGTGTTAAATAGTTTGTGATAATAATTTTGAATGTGAAATAAAATAATATGTACTACAAAAGTACGTTTATCAAGAGATTACTTATTTCTTTCGACTAATTTTTTATTAGTTCGTAACAGTTATTTATTTTTCTTGCTAGTTATTAATTGTTAGCTTGTTTTCTATAGTTATTAACTGTTAATTTTTTTAACATTAATTTTTTGTGATTTTTGTTAACTAGTTTTTTTGCTAATTATTAATTGTAAGCTTATTTTTTTGTTAGTTATCCTTTGTTAATTTGCTTTTATAACTATTAATTGCATAGCTTACTTTATGATTAGCTTTTATTTCTGTTCGAAAGTTAATATTCAGCTTTCTTTTGTTAAGTAATAATTTTAATGGTCCTTAAATTTCCTACTTATTTCAACATTTTCTAAAATTGCCAAAGATAATTTAAACGCTTCCTTCTTATTTTAAGATTGTTAGAGACAAGATAATCACTGACAAAGATGTTTACGCAGTTAAAGCCTGCAAAAATTATAAAAAGTATATACTTTATAAAAAGACTTTACTTATAAAAGTATAAACTTACTTTAAAATTTATACTTAATAAAAAGTATAAACTTTACTCGTAATAAAAAAAAAAAGCATTATAATTTTTATTGCATCATTTCTAATATTTGGCGGCACATTTTAAGAATTTGGCGGCACACAAAAGTGCCGCGGCACAGTGGTTGAGAATCACTGTCTTACGTAATGGTGTAAAAGATAAAAAAAGTTACTTGCTACTGTGAGTCTTGATATTTTTTTTTGTCTAGTGATAGCGTACAGTGGTTTTTCTTGTTCTGTTTTTTCATCGTTAATTTTGAACAAGTTAGTTTTTTAACCTGACATTAAACTATCATTTCCGCTTTACATCAGTAAACCAATTTTTATGAACTAATATAGTAAGAGTAATTCAATATGAAAGTAATAGTTCTCGATGTTTTATATATTTACTCTAAGACTGACTTTTGATTTACGATTATCATACAGCTAAGTCCTGATTAATCAAACTCGGATAAAAACGCAATTAATTATAAGTTAAGGATGATTAGGACTTTCTTATAAATTAAATTCAACCATAATAAGGAATTTTTATTACGAGTAATTACTATTCATAAGTCTAGTAATCGTAATTACCCAAATAATTGTAATAAATATTATATATAATCTCGATTAAAATAGCTATAGTAATTTATAATCACAGTGATGACATGACAATTAATTAGAAGTATACTCTAGTAATTGATTGTTATGTAATCATTATCTACTTCAGTTGTAATCGGTTTTTGTGGTTAATTTCTAATACTGATTTTAATATTTGACATTTTCAGTGTAAATAAGATCAAAACAAATTGTTTCGAAATTATTATTTTATATAAATATAATGTTTATGAGTTGTGAAGAATCATTAAATTGTATATGATTTGATAAAATACAGAGTTTATAATGACATGAAATTATAATGACAGAGTATATAATAACACGATAGCTTTGAATTGGCTAAATTAGAAATTAAAAACAATCAAATTTTAATTCGTAAAAGAAAAATTCAGTAATTACGACCTTGCAATTCAGTTTCTGATACTACATCATAATTTTGATAGGTTTCAAATTTTTACAATATTTAACTAATTTACGTTAAAGAACGTAAAGCGCTCAGCTTTATGTACTAACATAATAACGAATAAAATAATAAATCTAAGGGAAATTCACTACAGTTAATTATAATCAATTTGAAATAAGTGTATGTAGTTAATATTTATAATTAAAGTCCAATCATTCAAGCTCATCATTTCCCCCTATTGAAAGTGTAGACTGTAAAAAATTCCGAATCAAATTCCCGTAAAAAGTAATAACACTTAGCGTGCCAAAACATTTTACCATAAAATCCATTTTTACCTTAAATTTAATGGGACAAAACATCTGATATACCATTACTTTTACAGACTTTTAATTTAAAATTAAGGAACTAAACAAATATTACTGTAAAAATAACGATATAAAGTTTCAAGGCAAAAATGGATTTTTTAGACGCTACATTCAGGGAGCCAGTACTTTTTTCCGTAATATTATCTGGAATGTTTTACAGTGTAATTTAAATATTTTTTTTATCGAAAAAATATATAGATTATGCCAAAACTCTAAAAGGTTTTTTTCCTCTGAAAATTTATATACTTTGTGGTAAAATCCATGTTGCTAAGTTTTATACAAAATGCATAATTTGTCGAAGCTCAATAAATTTTGCCTTCCTCTTAAGAATTATATCAACTATTTTCACTGACATAAGGTAAATAATTTTAAAAATACGAAAACTATTGTTAACTTTACAATCTTCAGATTATGCAATTAGCAAACAATTTTACTGAAATCGATAATATCTCTTAGATGTATTTTGAGTAGCATTTTATTTTAGTATTTTGAATTTTAGAACTCAATACAAAAGTGGGACTATTTTACACAGGTGAACTTTTTCCGGGTTGTCCCACGGGACATAACGCTTTTTTGCTCCTAAATTATTTAGGTAAGTCATTGCACCTTGCTTTTTTTGCTCTGATATGACCAAGCCCAATGAAAGGTCAATACAATAGTGTCCCATAAATAGAGCGACGCACGGAATTTTTTGTCTCCCAGTTTCGCGCCCCAAGTGAGTTCAGTGTTCCCTCGATTCACATAAAAAAAAGTCTTGACGATGTCAGGGGAGGACGCTACACCACAAAAAAAAACCTTTCCCGCACCCCGCATCCTGTTGTAAAAAACAGTTGTTGCGCATTTTCTTACGGGACGTTCACCTTCCCTGTCTAAGAAATATTTTTTATGAATGAATAAGAAATTTTTCGTGAATGGAGATCAACTTTTTTTTGTTCAAGAAAATGCCACCTTGCACGGAAGTGCTAGGTGTTGGATTTTGTGGTTTGCCTTAAAAAAATCACCCCCTAAGATGTTGTGAGGGCACTGCTCCACAAATAGAACTTTGACTTAAGAAAAAAAGTTTTTTTTTTTCCTTTCAGATTTTAAGGTTTCACGTCAAGGGCAATAACCTGTTGCTTAGTTTATAAAAATACTAACGGTTAACGTATTAGTAAAAGTAAATAGCGTTAAATTTAGTATAAGAAAATAATTTAATAATTTTTTGGTGGAATAAAAAATTTGTAAATACTTAAATAATTTATAATTAGATATTTATAAAATTTATTAATTTATAGTTTTTACGTCTGAAAAACTACCCAATAGGAGTATATTTTAAAAGAAAATGATTTACAAAAATAGTGGGAATATATTTACAACAATGCAAATAAACAAATTTAGGTTCATTGAAAAAATGTTTAATAAATTTATAGGGTATAATTCATGATAGGGTATAATTCATTATAATAAATAGTTCATAGTTTTATTTTTTTGAAACTTTTAATAATGAAAAATAGCATTTAATTTAGTATAAGAAAATAATTTAAAAATTTTTGGGTTGAATAAAAAAATTAGTAAGCATTTAAAAATATTTTATAATTGAATATTTTTTTTAAATTTATTAATTTATGGTTTTTAAATCTGGAAAATTATCCAATAACAGTAGATTTTAAAAGAAAAGAATTTATAAAAATAGCAAGATCATAGATATTTACAACAATACAATAAACAATTTTGGGTATATTTAAAAAAATGTTTAATATATTTTTTAAAGTATAACTCATAAATGCTTATTAATTACTCATAATATACTCATTAATATGCTCATAAATGCCTAATATTTTATAAGGTATAACTCATAAATGTTTCTTATTTTTTTTAAACTTTTAATAATAAAGAATTTAAAATTTCTATTTTAGAAAAAAGGGCAATGTAGCGTCATATTTCTTAAAGTGAAATCGTTTACAAAAATATCAATGAAATAAGTATATTTTAATGTTGGTTAAAGAAAAAAAATGTAAAAAATATTACCTGAATGCGTTTAATTAATATTGGGTTATTTACAAAATATAAATATATTTTAACAATAAAATGACTAAAAAATTAACAAAAATTTCAAAAATTAAATAAAAAATATATTAAATATTTAGTAATTATAAAATAACTTACAGATCTAAATTTTCAAAATTATATTAAAATAAAAAAATTATAATAAAATAAAAAAATTATAGTAAAATAAAAAAAATTATAATTAAATAAGAAAACAAAAATAAATAAATAAATAAATAAAACTTTTCGTGCTTGCTTATAACGTAATTTACTATAAATTCGAGTATCACCTGCATTTCGGATGATGCACTCTAAGTGCCGACCAATTATTATATTTTGTACCATAACTTGATTCTGAATTTTTTACAGTGTACTTGAATCAGGAAAACCCAATACTACAACGAAGTATTCAGAACTTCTTTTTTCTTTCGATATTAAAATTATTTTTTGATAAAATACATTATTTTGCTAGTTCCATTCAACAACTGATACCTATTTCATTTATATGAATTTATAATAACAATCGCAAACATCATTTTTAATAAACCTGTTGCTAGCCTAAAAAAAAGGAAAATATATATATATGAATAAGACTTAATCAATATAATATAAACGATTTTGTTTAACAGCAGAACATAAAGGAAAGTGACAATATAATAATTATGAGAAAATAAAAATAATTATCTTAAAATCTTCAGCGGCTACTATCAGCTATACATTCGCACATTGATGCAAATGGTATTTCTTTCCTAAACTTTTTTACCAGATGTGTCAGACACTTTGAGCAAAACGTAATAACTAACTTCATCTTACGACACTTTTAAAACTTTTTACATGAAAAAAAACGAGAAAAACTATAAAAAATACACGACGATTTCGCTTCAGCAGCTCGATATAAAATCGCCGGGAAAAGAAATAAGGGAGGAAAAAAAATCCCTTTCTCCAAAAACCAGAATCCAAACCCTATCCTCAAACGGGATAAAACCCGCAGAATAAAAAGGCATCGAAACGGAGTAAACGAAAAAAACTCACAAAGCGCAAAAAATAGAAAAAATTCGCAGTTTGGTCCAAGGCGCTCCAGAAAAATGTTGCCCAGTGTAAGAAAAAAATAAAGGAAAAAACATAACATTGCTACTTCTTTTTCAACAAAGTAAAGGTACGGATCTAGAAGTCTATACTTATAGTAGAGAAGATATCAGAGATTTAGCTTGCACGAAGACAGAAACTTAAAAGCATATTGAAGGAAAATGTACCTGTACAAAAAGTTTTCGGCTGCCTCAGCTAAAATTAAGCGAACGGTCATGGTTCAGATATTTTGCTCGAATTTACATGGCACAGGTGCATATGATTCGCTCTTTTTATTTACATTTCTAAAACATTCTATAGTTAAGAGAAAGAAGGATTCAGCGATAGGATTTCGATGCGTATTTTTTGAAATACGCTTTTAAGTAATTGCTTTTAAAAACTATGGTCTCATCATAATGTCAAACGAAAGATTTTTAAATTGAAAAAAGTTTTTTTTTTAAAAAAAAAAAAATTTTTTTTGTATGAAATGTAGGTAGAAAGATTTTTTTACTTATTTCATTGGACAGTAAAGAAAAAGGTTTAATAAATAACAAAAATACAAAGCTATGATTCATTTTAAAAATACTTTCAAGAAGCAAAAACAAAAGAGATTGTAAACAATGAGAGTTTTTTATAAAAAAAAAAATATTACCATTTATTTTTTATGATTTAAAGCAACTAACAAATAAAAATTTTCTAACAGATTATAAATTTATACTAACAGATTATAACAGATATAAATTTATTTATATTTGTTATAATCTAACAGATTATAAATTTAACTAACAGCAACTACCAGATTATAAATTTATTTAAAGTTAATTTATAATCTATTCAGATAATATTTAGTAAATTTAAATTATTTGCTTGAACGAAAAATTTTAAATCATTAATGGAGATATTCAATAATAAAATCTTTAAAAAAATAATAAAATTAAAATAATTTTTTACATACTTAAATAATTCGTTGCAAAACTAATGATCAAAATCTACATATAACTACTAAGTGAAATGTTTAAGTATGGATAGCATATGCATGATTAGTAATGATTATTCATAAAACAACAGAAAAAAAACCAATATTTCCCTTTTGAAAATTCGTCACAATAAAGTGCAGTTCAAAATAAATGCAAGATAAATAAAATTAATGTAAAACTACTGACATTTGAAATAATAACTAATAGCTAAGCAAAGGAAAAATTAAATATTTTATTTATTTCATGATGAAATTATAATAGGATAATTATATTAAAATGTACATGTATTAAAATGAAATATAACAATAGTATATAATGAAATGATAAAAATAATGGAATATAATAAAATCAAATATAGTAGTTGACTACAACAAGTCATTAAAGAATATGACTGTTTAGTGATTTATTATTGAAAATTAAATGCAATATATAAAAAAAGTTTTGAAAGGATTACTGAAAATAATATATATATATATATATATATATATATATATATATATATATATATATATATATATATATATATATATATATATATATATATATATAAAAAAAAAAAAACAGATTACGACTATAGAAATTAGCTCTCTCCTAATAATATTTCATACAGTGTTTAAGAATGATTGAATTTAACGTATTTTCTACATAATGAATTTTTTATTACAACTTTAGTTTTGGCTTGCAAGTTAAAGAATTCGTTATAAACCACTTTTTTTGCTTTTAAATTCAAAGTAGTTAAAATCTAAATAATTTTTTTTCTCTAATAATATAAGAAAATTTAAGAATGCATTAATAATTTTACGACAAATATAACGATGGCAATCTAACAAATTTTTGAATAAAAAACGGTATTTCTAGATTTTATTCAGTTTTGTCAAGGAATTTTAGTCAATCATAAACTTCAACAGTCAGAACAAAATCTAGACATTATAAAAGGCTTACAAGAACACGAATTATCATTCACAACTACATTACAATGCTTAATTTTTCTATGTTCCATTGTGTTATGTCTCGACAACTTGCTGATAGCCTCGAAAGTTAATTTAATACTGTTTTTTTTAAGAATGATATGATGAATATTTCATGTTTAGTTTTGCTTTTTCATAAAAAAAAACAATGGTTTTAAATTACTTATAAATAAAATTCTTTTCTTGCTTCTTATTTTGCAAACATGGAATATTTTATGCTCCAATCTTCTAATATTTTTTTTCTTTTGTCGGGATGATTTTCTTTTGTTTTTAAGATGGCGTTTTCTTTTATCAAGAAAACAATAAAATTGTTAAAAAAAAATTGAAATTCATCAGCAAAAGCAAAATAAAAAAAAAGACGGAAATTAGAATTTAGTTTTAAAAATATATAATACTAAGGTAAAAGGATTGGTAACCTTCTTAGAAGAAATTTTCAGATTTGTCAAGGTTTATTTCTTTTTGTTTTAGTTAATGGTTGTCAAAAAATTTACAAAGAAAAACGTTTAAGATTCATTAATTTTAATTATAAATAGCAATAAAGTAACATTGAAATTCATAATATTTTAATTCTTTTCAGTTGGATTATAAGGCTTTAAATGAAAAATTATTTGGCCATCATAAAACTTTTTGACCACAATGTTAACTTTTAAACCATAAATAAAATCATCATTATAACACAATCACTTTATATTGCTAATTATTTAATTTTTTAAATTCATTTTCGAAAACGGGTTTTTTGAAGTAATAGAAAACCCATTAGAAAAAATTAAATCTGTACAAGGATTTTCAATTGTTTTATACTTATATTTAATGCAAGTATTTCAAGAAAATAAGAACACTATGATAATAAATTTTTTTATGCATAAACAAATTTGAGGTGAACATAATAATTTAAATACTGCAATTAGATTGCAAAAGCGTAGAGATATCTGAACATTTTTATTAAATTGATGCATCTTACTTAAAACCTGTACTGCTTTTCTTAGTATAGATTGATAACAATTAAATGTATAGATTAATGTATAGATTAAGAACAATTAAAAAAATAATTGAAAACTCAGAAAAACAATACAATTGAAATATTTTTGTGCAATATTAAGAAGGTATCAGAATGTTTTGATGATAACATTTGAAGAAATCAGCATTTCATAGAATTCATTTAGCATTTCATTTTAGAAAATTTATAAAACATATAAAGTAATATTTTGTGCCACTAGAAAACAATAAGGAACCAAAAAGAACATTCGAATTTTCATCCATATAAGTTAATTATGATACATTTGCGAAAAAGTAATATTTTTGACTGAAGAACTACTATCAGCGTGTCGTTTATCAAATAGGTTTTTTAATAAATAATTAATAAATTTAGCTAGTTTAATGAGTTTTTAAAAAAATTATTGATAAATCGGTTACCTATACATACACCAATAAAAGAAATGTAGTCAAAGCTAACAGAATATGGTAAAATTTACCACGTTTTTGGCTCTAAAGAAAACCAAAAAGCATGAAGCGCTTGGCCGTGATTTTTGCAAAATTTAATAATAAAATATGGTTTTGGAAATGCATGGAAATATAAATTTTTTAATAAAACTTTGACTTACATAGACAATTACATATTATAAAATATGCAACAATTATTTATTTCAATAAATCCAAAACAATCTCTATATTTTTTTTTAAAAAATGATTTAATACAAAACATAATATGAAAGAAATCATTTTATAAAAATAAATAAATTCAAAAGACAGTTCTTTAAAATAAAAGAAAAATTGAAAACAATAAAAAATTAGCTTTAAATCTCTAACTTTTAACACAAAAAAATATTAAAACAAAAATATAAATAATTGTTGAATTTTTCACTTCATATGTTTTTTTTTTTTTCTCTCACATTAAATCGATCACCGACGATTTTTTCCCCTTCAGAACAGCATCCTTTCAGTGAATTTCTGAATTAAATCTTTTACAGCTAAAAAATTTGATCTCAGCACAAAATTTTTATCTTGTTAACTCTTTAACTAAAGTTACACAATGACATTTTCTCTTTTTAACTTCAATCTTTCCAATTTCGATTCGAAACTTAAATTAGAAAATTCGAAACACGAGAGGCAGGGAAAAAGGGGGAAAGGATTTCTGGCATTTTTAATCCTTTTTCCCCATCTTTGCTTGTAGGATATTACAAATTCTTCTTAACAGTTAAACACATTTCCCTATACAGTAACCTATCGGATGAGGAAAAAGTAATAGGAGTAACAGTGAAATTGACTTGATGTAACCTGGCCTCACGGTATACAGTTGCACAGGAATTTAAGAAACTGGGATTTCCACTGAGTAATTCAATTTCTGATTCTCATTTCTTTTCTTTGCTAGAGTGAAGGTTTTTCTTTTTTTTTCTTTTATTTATTAAGGTCCAGGTGAAAAACGTAGAGGACTTTAGAGAGGACTATGTTTCAGAAAGAGTTGGACAGGAAAGAAGAAGAACTCGAGAGTTAATCGAAATTGCCATGTAAATGGATTTTTAGATTAAAGTCAAACTCAGATAGAGAAAATTTCTTTGCATTGTTTTGATGCTTTAAGAACTTGTTCCATGGTTGAATAATTTATGAAAATGTAATCGATAGAAATAATGTTAATGTTTGTAACATCATAAAAGATATAAATAATTATATTCAAAAATGAGCAAACAATAAACTTGCTTATAATTGAATGCCTTGTAATGTAAGTTAACGTAACTTAAAACAAATATAATGTCTATAAAGAGTTGTCGATGAATTTTCAATTTTTTTACATAATTAATGAGGCACCCCAATATTGATACTACAATTATACTACAATACTATAATTTTAAAGTTGTGCTTAATAATCTTATAAGAAATATTATAATAATGTATAATATATTAAAATTGCGCTTAAAAAAATTTCCGTACTTTTCGGTCAGTTAGGCCAAGTAAAAATTGAGAAAAAAAAGAAGATCGATCTTTACCATTTTTTTTCTTTTATTAATTTTTTTAAGCATACAAAAAAATTTTAAAAAATTAAAAATTAAACAAAATAAAAATAAATAAAAAAAAATATAAAATTCAAGAAAACTTTTAAAAAATATATCGGAATTTCTTTGTACCCGGCAAAACGCAAAATTACCAAATTTCTTTGTAGTTCAACGCAGTGAAACATAAGCAACATTAACTGCAGCCAAGATAAAATGCATAAAACAAGTTACGTTAAACTTTAAAGAGCTTATAGCTATTTGCAAACATAATGAAACAACGATAATCAATGTTCAGTAAACATTATTCTATAATTTAAGATGGTTTTTTATATCTTAGAAAGATTTCATGGTACGATATTGATATTTCCAAGCATATGAAATAATTTTGCAATAAACTGAAACTTTGATTGAGTGTTGTAAAACTTAAATTAATTGAAAAAATAACATAAATATATTAAAAATATTGTCATTAATCATTTAAGAGAATTGAGAGAAAATATTTTAATAGTTATTATTCTATGACTATTAATCTGTAGTTATTAAAATTTAATATTTGTGTTACACAGTGAGTCAGAAATTTTTTTTTATTGGAAAGTTTGAATTCTATTAGAACGTAAAGAGACTTAAATAACTATAACCAAAATAGATATAAGAAAAAGATAATAATTTTATGATAGAAAGGCGATTGCAATGTTATGATATTTTCCCATTATTTAACCTATTTATGCTTGAAGTTAAAGTTGAATCACCGCAAAAAAATAATAAAAAAAAATTCACACAGAAAAATAATTTTATCTAATTTTTTATATGACGTCTTTAAACAGAGGTGAAAACAAATGTTCCAAAATCATAAAATTTATTGAAAAAAAAAATAGAAATACATATCAGTTATTAAATAGCAGTTTAATCAAAACTTATAGTTGGTAAGTTAATAATAAATTAAATGTTTTAAATTTTTTTTTGAAATCATTCGATTAGTTAAACAACAAATAATCTAAAAAAATTCTTTATCGGGACTATTAAACAACATAAATTAGGTACCATCTATAAATATATACTGTAAAGTATTCCGATTAAATTACGGCAAAATTTTATGAAACAAATAATCTCATACACCATGCTTTTTACGTAATATTTGTTGTAAAATCCTCCAATCGCTGTAATTAAATAATTATTAATGTAAAATATACGGAATATTATGAAAAAAAAGGACTTCACGGCAAAATTAATTTAATGGATGATGCATCCAAGGTGCTGGCACTTTTTACCGGAATTTTTTACAGTGTGGATAGAAATATTCTAAAACACTTTTAACGAAATTCTAGTACATAGTTTAAAAATTCGGTGCCTTATGAACCATAATACCATAGATATTTGTTGCAACAGTTGTAAGGTGTTGAGGTTAAACCATATTTCTAACCATATTACAGAATAACTAGCACTTTGTTGAAGATCTTAGTAAACAAAGACATCATCGTAGCAGTGACAAAAACTGTAATGACTTAAAAATATAACGTTAAACATTAATTTCAACAGAAAATATTTCAATGAATGTGTTTTCTTTTCTCAATTATTTCTGTAAATCTTTTTAAGACAGTTTCTTTAAACATTCTAAAGTTGATTACATTAAAATTCATTAAACAGGTAAGATTACCAAATTTTTTCAGTAAGACTTTTAACTATTAAGTCTAAAAATCATATTATTATTCAGGTAAAAAATAAAAAATCAAAGCAACTTGATATGCTATTTATAAATACTTAAAAAGAATGGAAATTATGAAATACTTTTAACAGTTAATAAAAAATACGTACAAATATTGACAGTTTCCCAAATAATCAATTGTCAATCAAATTTTCATTGTCAATTGTCTTCAAATTTTGTAAGTTTTAATTCAGGAATATAAAATAATTTTATGTATTATTTTCTTTACTATTCTTGAATCATATTAGTCCCACTCGTAGAAGACAAGAAGGAAGCATAGTTTCAATATCTATTAAAAATTTATTTGTATACATTTAATATTTTTTTCCATAAATAAATAATTACAAAAAATATGGACTTTTTTTTAAAAATCATTTTAGTCTAGTTTAAACTGAAAAAAACAGCACTGAAGTTTTGTATTTTTTAGCCCATGTAAGCATCGTACCATAGTATATCTAAATGTTTTTATTCAATATATTAGAGATACAATATTTTAATATATCAGTATTAAAAGTAAAAATAATAAGCTAGGTTTTTTAAAAATAAACGCTGAACAAAAGTATTAAATTATAAGAGATAATTTAAATTTTACTAAGGTTAATTTAACTAAACTAAGGTTTTAAAATTTAAGATTATTCAAATAATGATTAAACAAAATATTTATCTAAAAAATGTATTTACAAATTTTAAAATTAATCATTTGATTACAATACAACATCAACAGTTTTTAGAAGTTAACAATTTACAGTACATCAAAATGCTTAATACTACAAATTTTAAAATTATTCTTATGAAAAATCTTACTCTTATTTAGATTTATTTACAAAATCTGCTACAATTTAAGTTTTAATGAGACTGAAATTTTATAAACTGTTTCTAAAAAACTCCTTCTAGGTAGATAATTTTAAAAAAAAATTATTATCGGTACTTTTTTAGCAATAAAATTTCATCAATTGCATTTTACTTATATTCGAAAATCATACGTAAATATTATACGGTACGCTTTTAAAACTAAATCTTCCAATTAAAAACAATATTTATTAAATATTACACAAAATAACGCCTTGATCTAGACTTAAAAAATATTTGAAGAAAGTGCAAATTTTATAACAAAATAAATTTATAAAAACTTTTTTTCATAGAACTTTTTGGCTTTTGATGCAAAGATAAAATGATTCATATTTGACATAGTCATAAATTGAATAAATACGAGGTCAATTTAATGCATGTAAAAATTTAAATAAATTTGAGAGTAAGCAAAAATAATAATATAAGTATCACATATTGTCATCAATTCATTGTCCTTTAGAATTAGTTCCCAATCCAAAGTTTACATATCTTAAATAATATAAATAATTTTCCCTAATTCTAATTCTTTCCTTTTCTAAACATTTTTGTGTTTACTGCAGTAAATGTTTATATGCAGTAAACATGGAAATATAATAAAAACAAGCAAATATTTGATTTCAATTTAGGGATTTCATTTTATTGATATATTTGCATAGTCATCTAATCAAATTATTGCCAAACACAGTACCATTAAATTGACATAACAATTTGTTCATGTTATAGATATGTAATAACAATATATAAAATATACATTCAAAATTTAGAGTTTATTTAAAATTTAGACGGTACTTAGTAACTAGTACTAAGTAGTAACTAGTATACTGTAGTAACTAGTTACTTTACGATCCTTTTCAGAGACAAGAAATTAAGGTTTTACTCAACCCAATTTACACTGTAAAAAATTGCAGTAAAAAGTATCTGCACCTAGTGTTCCAGTACATTTTACCGCAAAATCCATTTTTACCGTAAAATTTTACGGAACAAAACATCTAATAACCATAAATTTTACAGTAATATTTACTGTTAAATCACTGTAATTAAATAAAAATTACAGTACAAAATTTTACGGTAAAATGGATTTGACGGATGCTACAGTCAGTGTGCCAGTACTTTTTACCGCAATTCTATTTGGAACTTTTAAAGTGTGATGCCATTAAAATTCAAGAAGTTACACTAATGTATGTAAATAAAAAGTTTGCAATAAATCAGCAATATTCAAAAATAAAAATGCAAACGTTTACGAGAAATTAAAACGTTTTTAAAAAATGTACTTATGTTTATGTTTTCAGTACACTAAAACTCTTATTAAATTCGTATAAATAGTGTCAGCTTTTACAATTAATATTAAATACTAGTAATTAGTGTCGATCTTTTATTTTTTGTCTTTAAATTTGAAATTTTTGTTCAATACATGAGAAAAAATTGAAAGAATCAACTCCTATACATCTTGCGGCAATACTTTCGTTTCTCGGGTATCACTAGATCATTCTATGCAAAAATTTTTCATCACTGAGCGGCATATGTTACGGATACATGCCGATACATCAGCGGCATCGAAGTTATAGAAAATTTTCAGAATGAAAGGTGTTATAAGTAAAACTTTTAATTATTTAAGGAATAATATTATTAAAATCATTTAAAAAAAATATTTATAAAGCATTTTTGTAAGTGATTGTAAAATATTTATTATACATTAAGAAAAAAAGTATGGTCAAAACTACGGAATATGGAAAAATTTACCATGTTTCTATGGGAAAACCAAAAAGCTCGGTACTTTTCACCAAGCGCTTTGCTAATGATTTCGGTAAAATTAACAAAAAAATATGGTTATATAACAAGTGATAAAATTTGGTAAATGTGGCAAAATTTGTTAATTTTATCATACCTTAGAGCATGGCGTAAAAACTATTTATTCGGTTAAATTTACATTTCAGTTTTGTATTTTTTACTTAATGTGTAGTAATAAGAACTATAATTTAGAAAATCAGAATTTCCGGTAAACTGTTACCATATGGACGGAAAAATGACCAAATGAATGGTTTAAATACCGTATACTTTAGTTTTGTTACCCAAAATTATTATTTATTTACCAGAAATGTCACTACCATACAGTACAGTAATTTAAACATAATTTTTCTTTCCGTGTACGTAAAATATTTATGATATTCATGTAGGAAACAATAAAAATATTTGGGCAATTTCATAATTGTTTTTATATCTAGATTATGAAACATTTCCATTAGTAAAAATTTTTATTTGACAATTATGTCCTTTAGTGTGAATAACTAAGCTTAATAGACTCTTTAGAAAATTACTTTGTTTAACTAAAGAAGTTATTTTCTAAATTTTTTTCTAAGTTACTTTATAATTATAAGGTAAAAAATAATTAAATTTTAATAACCTTTTTTAGTTCGAACAAATATTTTTTCAAAATGTTAATAAAAATTTTAATATCCATGAAATTGCAATAATGTAACTGTAAATAAAATAATCTTTATACTTTTCTAGGCTAAAATTATATAATCACTAATACATAATTACGATAAGTTCAAGGAAAAATCGGTTCAGTGAAATTTTAACTTGCTTAACTTCAACATCGAATAAATTTTTCTTTTATCAGATGCTGAGATTTTAAAATAGTTAAATTTAAATGGGCATCAAAATTTGAAAATCTTAACTTTACTAATTTATTTACTTCTGAGTGGAAGCATAAAGTACGAAACACGATGCAATCAAATCCAAAATCCACTTTTATCAACTAAAATAACTTATTCGTTTCGACATTTGATAAGAAGTCTTGAAATTTTATTGATTTTATTGTTATTACTTTAATGGTCAGGTCGCCTATAAGAAATAAAAGTTTACATTTATTATTCCATTTAAAAAATATTTCGTAACGCTTAAATTATTTTATTCGATTATACATATATATATTTATACTTAATATCTTATTCGATTAAGGTAATAAAAAGAAATAATTATAAATTTTTAATAACTTTATCGTTTTTTATTTAATTGCAAATTCGTGATTTCTATATATCGATCACATTGATATTGATAGTGAATGATTTTTCATATTGATAGTGAGTTTTTCAAAATCAATGGAAACTTAACTATAAAAACACTTTCTTAAAAATATTTTAATTTCAAATATTAAACAACTTTAAAATTATCAAAATTCTAAGAAAAGAAATATTTTTACTGTCTTTTTAAATTAGTCCCACAATAAAAATTATGTAATTAATAATTAAACTTATCTTTTGGATATTACAAAAAAAATAATGGTTTAGGAAGCTTCTTCAAGCCTTTTAGTTTCTTTAGGAAGTTTCTTCATGCTTAATTATGAATGTATTGACAAAATGAATTAAAAAAACTCAAAATATACATAAAATTATTAAAAGTCGAAGCAAGAGAGCTAAAATGGCTTATGGAGCTATTTTCTTTACACGGAAAAAAAAAATTCTGGTAAATTACCGTACTGTAGAGTAATGACATTTCCGGTAAAAAAAAAAAGCAACCTAATTCTAGTTGACACAACCAAAATATACGGTATTTAAACCCCTCATTTTGTAATTTTTCCGCTCATTTGGTCATCAGAAATTCTGGCTTTCAAAATTATATCTCTTATTACCTCTCATTTAGTAAAAAATAAAAAACTGTGAAGTAAATTCAATCAAGTAAATCGTTTCTAATGTCATGTACTAAGGTATCATGATAAAATTACCAAATTTAAACCCATTTACCAAATTTTATCACATATTATAAAGCCATATTTTATTGTTAGTTTAATTTTATTGTTATTTACTGTTATTAATTTTGTTGTTAGTTATTGCTAGTTTATTGTTAAGGGCATCTGAAAAAAATTAACGAGCTTTTTGGTGTTTCCATACAGACAGAAACACGGTAAATTTTACCATATTTTGTTAGTTTTGACCGTACTTTTGTTCTCAGTGTATAAATTATAAGAATCTTTAAAATCACTCTTACATGGGGTTAGTTCCAACGTGGTTATAATTATTTTTTAAAATTGTGTTTAATATAAAGTAAACTTATGAAACTATTTTCCTTATAAATTACAACAATCTTTAAAATCTTTGTTTTATGGAAAATAGTTTATGCATGCTTATATTTAGTTTCAAAGTTATGCTTAAAATTTGTTCTAAATATTGCAATTTTTAAACATTTCCATGCATTTTACTTTATTGATGAAATATAAAATTAAATTTCTAGCAAAATAAAAATTAGGTTACAAGACAAATTTTCGATTTATATTTCGGTTTGTCAAAATAACAAACTATACGTATTAAATGCATTCTTATAATTATTGATTTGGACAATATACGTATTAAATTTATTAATCTCAAAGAACGCAATATGACTGACACTTGAAACAAATTCTAAAATAAATTTAGGAGGTTTTTATCAAGATTAAAATTAATAAAGTACCAAAACCATGAATGCATTGAAAAAATGAATTTAAAAACTCAAAATATAGATAAAAGTTTTGAAAATGCGAATTAAGGGATATTTAAAAAGTAAACTTACATAGTTTCTATTTTCTTTATAAATTATAACGATCTTCAAAATATTTGCTCCATAGGAAATAGTTTAGGTAATTAGTTTTAAAATTATGCTTAACATTTTTTCTAAATCTTGAATTTTTTAAAACATTTCCATGTATTTTTTGATGAAATATACAGTTTAAATCCTAGTACTAAAAAATAAGAAGCAAGACAAATTTTTGATTTCTATTTCAAATTTTGAATGAATTTTTTAAACATTTCCCAGCATTTTTGAAGATGAAATATACAGTTTATTTCATAGTACTAAAAAAATTAAGTTACAAGTAAAGTTTTTGATTTAAATTTCAGTTTGTCAACGTAATAGAGCCATTGAGCTATATACGGGAACTAAAATATCTGAAATATGCTGTAATGATTTATGAAACACAACAAAATTTTATTAATATTTTTAGCACTGAATTATTATTTTGTATTTTAGAGTAACATTGAGAAGGAAATAAAGCCTAACCAAAATTAGGTAAAATTTATTTATGTAAACAGATGTTTTTTCTTAATCCGTTTTCCTCTGCTACATTGTTCATATTTTGTCTTTTTGCTTAATTAAAATTACGGTTTTATAGTTTAATAGTATTTGTTCAAAAACGCAATTTTTGGTTTGGAAAAGCTTAGAAATTGGACAGCTGGTTTACAAATCATTGTAAAAATTATAAGATAAATGAACTAAATAACAACAGCATCAATTTACGATCAGCATTGCTTTTATTAAAGGAAAACAAGAAAACTTCAACTGACTTATTAAAATTAAAATCACAAATTTTTGAAAAGAATTTTTTATGTTTCTGCAAAACAACATTCCATTGCATTGTTTATTTTAAAAATAGTTAGAGTGAAAATTACTTGCTTAGCTTTTAAAAATTCAATTAGAGACTTTAATATTTGAGCTTAAAAAGGTATGGTTATCATATTTCATGACTAATGTTAAAAAGTTTTAACTGTCTAAAAATGATTTTCTCTCAAAAACATTTATTAAACAATATTTTTTTTTTAAAAATTAAATTTTCAGAAAATTATGCGCATTAAAAAAAAATATATGCATTAATGACACTGTTACAAATGTAACAATTTTTATATGTATTAATATTACATTTGGTGTACAATTACAAATACATTAATATTAAGTGTACAATTACAAAATAAACATACGTATTTCTGTTTATTTTTTTGAAGAAAGAAAATTGACTGTTTTCAGAATTTGTAACAAATAGCAAGGGTTAGAATATCAAAAAACATCACTAAAATTAAAATGTAATCAGTTTATTGCATACAAAGATAAATTTAAAGATTATAATGCATTATATCCGATTATTTTAAATTTAAAAATTAAATAATTTTGACAAGTTTAGCAAAATTATTATAAGCGACAGCGATACATAGTTATAAACTCTAATAATTTTAAGGCATATTTTAAAATATGTATTTCTGTTTATTTTTTGAAAATTTTTTGTGTGACTATTTTCAGAATATGTAACAAAACGCAAGAGTTCGAATATCAAAAAAACATCACTAAAATTAAAATGTAATCAGTTTATTCCATACAAAGATAAATTTAAAGATTATAATGCATGATATCCGATTTTTTTTTATTTAAAAATAAAATAATTTTGACAAGTTTAGCGAAATTTTTATGAGCGACAGCGATACATTGTTATAAACTCTAATAATTTAGCAAAGTATATCTTTAAATTTAGCAAAACATTTCAATTTGAGTCTTGCATCCAATAAGAAGAATGATATTTTCAAAGTAATAAACATCTAAAGATTTAAAACGTTAAAAGCGTAAATATTTCAATGTCTTCCATCGTATACCATTCTTTTTATCTTTCTTAGTAAGTAAGGTATATGTCACGTCGCGGCATTTCCTTGAAAAGCTAAAATATTCAAAACTCAGAAGACTTTGAATATTTTAGAGCTTCAAAAGTAAGCCTGCTTTTAAGGTATTTAACAGCAATATCTGAATCGATGTAAGACAAATGGTTCAATATTTTCGTCTCAAAGTGAATATTTTGATAAATTTTGGGCTTATCTCGTTATTTTTATTGACTCGCATCAGTTTTGAAGGCTTTAAAGCTTGAAAGCTTACGTTATAGATTCTGATACGCAGATAAAAACAGACAACGTGTATTTCAATATGTAAAATATTTTCGTTTACTTCAGCAAGAATAATGATTCTTCAAAGAGTTGCATATTAAAAGATGAAAATTAGGGAAATATGTTTTAATAAAGACAGAAAAAAATGATTAAAAAAAGGTTACACAGAGAAAAAAGTAAGGTCAAAAGTATGGTAAAATTTACAGTGTATCTGGTTTGAAAGCTTACGTTATAGATTCTGATAAGCAGATAAAGACAGACCACCTGTATTTCAATATGTAAAATATTTCCGTTTATTTCATCAAAAATAATGATTATTCAATGAGTTGCTTATCAAAAGAGAAAAATTAAGGAAATACGTTTTAATAAAGACAGAAAAAAGTGATTGAAAAAAAAAATGTACACAGAGAAAAAAGTAAGGTCAAAAGTAACAGAATATGGTAAAATTTACCGTGTATCTGATTTGAAAGCTTGCGTTATAGATTCTGATAAGCAGATAAAGACTGACAACGTGTATTTCAGCATGTAAAATGCTTTCGTTTATTTCAGCAAGAATAATGATTATTCAAAGAGTTGCATATTAAAAGATAAAAATTAAGGAAATATGTTTTAATAAAGGCAGGAAAAAGTTATTAAAACAGGAGAAATGTACAAAGAGAAAAAAATGTAAGATCAAAAGTAACAGAATATGATAAAATTTACCGTGTATCTGGTTTGAAAGCTTACGTTATTGATTCTGATACGCAGATAAAGACAGACAACGTGTATTTCAAAATGTAAAATATTTCTGTTTATTTCAGCAAGAATAATGATTATTCAAAGAGTTGCATATTAAAAGAGAAATATGTTGTAATAAAGGCAGAAAAAAGTGATGACAAAACAGAAAAAATGTACACAGAGAAAAAAAGTAAGGTCAAAATTAACAGAATATGGTAAAATTTACAATGTATCTGGCTCTATAGGAACACCTAAAAGTTTGATAATTTTAACCAAAGCACTTTGGTAATGATTGTTGAAATATTAACAATAAAATACCGTTTACATGTGATTAAATTTGGTAAAAGTGGCAAAATTTGGTAATTTAATCATGATACCTTTTTTGAAGCGCTTTGTTAATGATTTTGGTAAAATTAAAAATAAAATCTGATTTTATTTGTTTAATATTTATAACAATAAAATAAGGTTTCATTGTTACATTTATAGTTACATATAAATTTTGGTAATTTTATCATGATACTTATTGTGTAAAATTTAATTTGCAGTTTTGTATTTTTTACCAAATGTATGATAGTAAGAGTTAAAATTTTGTTAATAAGAGCTTGGTAAACCGTTACCATATAAATGAAAGAATTACCAAAAGAATGCGTTAATTACTGCATATTTAAGTTTTATTAACAAGAATTATGTTGTTTTTTTTTTAACCAGAAATGTTATTACCACCTTACGGTAATTATATAGGAATTTTTTTTCACAGTGTACAAATTTAAAGAGTTAAAAAGAAATTAAAATAAGCAGTATATGCATTTTAATAATGAAACAAGCAAATTGAAGCTACACAGCAAAAAATTCTGGATTAAATGATGGTAAACAGCACAGGCACTCGGGGAACCGGTACTTTATACCGTTAGTTTTAAACATAAATACGGGACAAAAAAAATCTGATAAACTGTACATTTTGCCGTTGTATTTATGGAATTACTATAATCATATAAATATTACTGTAAAAATTACGTTATAAAATTTTGAGAGGAAAATAGATTTTACGGATGCTGTACTCATGATGCCAATACTTTTTACCGTAATTTTATAACGGGTTTATTTTAAAATTGTATTACATTTATTAATAAAATGTTTTTCTGTCATTGTTTGCAATATTATACAACTTTCATTATAGTTTAGATACACAGATAAAGGAAAAAGATTTTGTTTGGGGATATTTTGTTTATTCCTATTATACTTCACTATTTTGTTTGGTCCTATATGAACAATGAATTTTCGAGAGGTCATGCATTCCAAGGTAAAAACTTTGGAAATACGTATCAATCTAGATTGCAAATAGTCACGAAAATAAAAAAAAAATCTATATTAATACAAAAAAAGCTTTAAAATTTAATAGAAAACCTTTCGATACATGAAATATGTACTTTAGATAATCTGATATAAGAAATTTGTAGTATACATCGTTTAAAGTTAGTATATTATATTAGTTATAAAAATATCTTTCACACATTTTACAAAATTAGAAAATATTTCAATACAAAGTTTGATTCACAGAGATGTGTACATAATGTGTTTTTAAAAGATTTAAATAAAAATTGGGTAAAAATAATAATTGTTTAAAAATATATACATTCTGTGAGAAAAATTAAGGAAATATTTAACAATATAAACGGAAAAAGATAACAAAAAAACGAAAAAAAAAAGTTTAAAAATCTAAAATATGTAAATATGACTTTTGATAATGTATGTTATACAGCTTTTGTTATAAGAAATTTGTATTATATCTTCTTTGAACTTATTAAATGGTTTATAAAAAGTTTTTCACATATTCGTTACATTAAAAACATTTTCAATAAGAGATTTTAATACGAAAATAAAGAAAAAACCTGTTTGTTTATTTAAAAAAATGATTATTCGGGAAATAATGCATTCCAAGAGAAAAATTAAAGAAATATGTACCAATATATGAATATAAAAAATGTATTTAGCCACGAAAAAATATTCTAATTGAATAAAATTAAAGTTTGGTGCACAGAGTATGGAAAATACACGTTTATCTACCTAAGGTAGGTAATTATGTCTCAAATGTTTACACAGATTTTTTTTACATAGGCTAAAGTACAAAAAATTTCATTATAAATTCCTATATACAAACAAAAAATGCATAGAGCGCATATTTTAAGCTTGTCCTAAATATGAACGAAAGTTTTTCATACGATCACTTTAGTACAAACTCTCTACGAATTTTTATAAAAAATTATTCTTCAGAGAACTCTAATAGTACAAAAGATTTCATAATAGTTTCCTGCACACAGAAAAAAAAAAAAATAAATAAAAAACGTACGTATCGTATATTTGAAACTCTGAGAAAATATTTGAAACAATTGTAATAATACAAAAGATGGCCAAAATTACAGACAAACAGACTAATATACAAACAAACAAGACGCACGTGTCGTACATTTCACGATTTAAATAATTTCAATAAAATTTTTTCAGAATCCTGATTCTTTAAAGCATAATACATGGTAATAGAAAATAAAAGACAAACCGGGGATTTATCATATAGTATTATACGAAAAAAAAATTCTGGTAGAATTACCGTACAGTATGTTAATGACATTTCCGGTTAAAAAAAAAAATGAAATAAAACAACATAATTTTGGCAATAAAGACCAAAATATATGACATTTAAATCATTCACTTAGCAATTTTTCCATTCATATTGGAACGGTTTCCTGGAAATTTCAGTTTTCAGAATAATATTTCTTATTAAAACACAATTAGTAAAAATAAAAAAAACTGAAAAGTAAATTTACTCGAATAAATGGTTTTTATGCCATGCTCTACGGTATCATAAAATCACAACACTTACCAAAAAATTACTATTTACATATTAAAGAACCATTATTATTTATATATTAATTTTAAAAAATCACTACCAAGCGCTTCAGCAAAAATCATCCGGCATTTTGGTGTTTCTATAAATAGAGCAAAACACACGGTGAATATTGTCATAGTCTAGTAATTTTGACCATATTATTTTCACAGTGTGGCTAGTCATGATGGCAACAAAGTTTGAAATATCCCAGAAATTGACCATTAAAGAGAAAGAGAGAGAGAGAAGAGAGCCTAGACTATTGCTAATAACTATTCGCAGAGGAAGAAAAATCGAAGCAATAAAAGAGACGAATGGATTAATAATTTAAAACTAATAAATTTTAAAATAAAAATATTTCGTCTTACAGTACGGATTCTTTTATATGAAAAAATAGTTTAATTTAAAAATAATTTCTGATCTGTTAGAAACACAAAACTACAATATGCAAAATTTTGGAAATTTAGAATGCAAAATTTTGGATTATGCTGAATCATACTAACTAATATCATGAGTATTTTCGTTGCTCACATTTATATACATTTGACTATATTTGTTTAAGGCTGAGCCTAATATCTAATATCGGTACCTTGAACAATAATACCGTGCAAATACATTGCTACCCTAAAAAAAAAAGAGCCGAAATGAACCATAACCGTACAATTTAATAATAATTAAAAACACCGTGAAAAAAATATTTCAAAATTATCAGAAAATGGTAAAATTTATCGTGTTTCTGGCTCTATGGAAACAACAAAAAGCCCTATAATTTTCACCGTAGCTCTTTGGTAATACAATAAAATATGGTTTTATAATGTGCGTTAAAATCTGGTAAATGTGGTAAAATTTGGAAATTTTCTCTTGATGCCTAACAGCCTGGCATAAAAACCATTTATTCACTTAAAGTTACTCTTTAGTTTTGCATTTTTTACTAAGGGTGCGTAGCCAGATTTTTCAACAAAAAATAAGCACTTTTTAAGTAATTTTTAAGCAATCAAAAATTTTTAATTTCTTTCCGAAAAAAAAAATCATAACTAGGATCTGTGCAGTAATAAAAATTATTTTTTTTTTCTATCGTTTGAAGTTCTTAATTTATAAACATAAAATTCAAAAACATTTAAAAAAACTTTACATAAACATACTAAAATTACATAGCTACTAAAATAACTATTTTCTGATTAATATTGCAGAGAAAATTATGAAAATCATGTAGTTTTTGTAAATTAGAATGACTACAGAATTTTTTTTTTAAAAGAAAGCTTACAAAGTAATTTAAAAGGATAAAATTTTAATAAAAGCTGTGAAATCAGTTAAAAATTTTAAAAGGAAAAAAAAGCAATATTCAAAACCTTTAAGTAACATAATTTTAAAATGCAAAAAAAAAAAAATAATAATAATAATAATAAAAAATAATAATAATAATAAAAAAAAAAAAAAATTAAAAAAAAAAAAAATCGAACTAATTGTTTTCTTGCTTTTACTTTCAGTAAATATTTTACCTCAATAATGAAAAGCATACTAATATGTGGCGCCAATTTAGTATTAAATATATCTTAATAATATTATTTTTTTTTTAACATTTAGTTTTCATATAATTAAGTTGCAAAATTAATCTATAATGTACCCAATCTATAATGTATGTAATCTATAATGTACACTATAATGTACCCAAGTTAAGGAAAATATTTTGCTTCCATAAATGTCACGAAACAATGTGAAAAATAATAATGCATTAAAAAAGAATTTAGATAGCAATGGAAAATTTCCTTCAAAACTTATCGTAAACTAAAACACAAATTACTACATGCAGACAAAAGGATTACGATTAACTCGTTGATAATCTTTTATGTCTTCAAAAAATAAAAACTGTTTTGTCTTTAAAAGAGCTATATTTTGGTCTTATCAAAACCACTTAATTTTAACCATAAGCATTTATAATCCAATATAGAAATTTAAAAATTGCAAAAGATAAGAAGCAGAAGAATTTAGCATAATTATCCAATTAAAATAATTTGTAGACAGAACCGAACGAACAGATATATATTTATAGTATCTTAACGTTCTTTAATGTACGTACCTATCCGAATTAACCCATGTTGTCTTAATCCAGTATATTATTTTTGGTACATCACAGGAATTTAGAAATCAAAGTGTTTCAAAATTTATTGAGCAAAAGTTAATCTTTATAATACACAACAATTATTGAATATTAAAACGTCCGATTATGAAAGAACATTAAACTTTAAATTACTTTAAACTATAAAGTTGAAATTTGATAACTAAACTCTAAACTCTAAATTTTAAATTTGATAGGGTCAATGGCGAAGAGAAATTATAAGTTTCGATATTTTTCCCACGTAAAATATCCAGCAATATGAAGACCAATCTGATATAAGACATAATACATGTAGATGCAATCATATTTTTAAAAAAATGTTAAAAAAATAAATAATGAAAGTAAAATCTAGTTGACGCTGTCACCCCTAGCGTTATTTTATTTTTTATAAACGCTCAAAAGAAGGTTTTTATACTAATACTGCGACTTCTTGATTGTAAAATTGCATTAAGTAAAGCTTTTAGTTTCTTAAGCCCACATAATTTCGATGTTTTTCGAAAAAAGAAAAACAGACATTAAGGCTGGAATTAGGCCACAGGTACTAAAGATTTTAAACGAACCCTCAATTGACAAGTGATAAACCCAATACATTATGTATCAATGTATAATTCATAATAAATTATGTAGTTAATTTTGTATACATCACACAGTATATGAATATTACTCGATATTTAAAGCTTACTTTTGGAATAAATAGACAAATCTTTATCAAACTTCAATTTTTCCCCATAATCACCTGTTTTATCCGATGTAAGATATAAAATAAATAAACATTCACAATTCAATAATTTGACAAAAAATAATAAAAATAATGCAGTTATTTAAATGTAAACAAAATAGTAATTGGCTATATGAGTTAAAATGGATTTTAATAATTAATTTCTTAATAAAAAATTTTTCCCCTCCATTTCACCCAACATTCCAATAATTAATTTTGTCAGAATCTGAAAAATTAAAATTCAATTTTTCATAAGAACAATTACCAATTCAATTATAAATGAATACATTAAATTGAAGTATGAATTATAATTAATTAATTTAATTTTTAAAACTTATCTGCCATTTTAAAACAAAAATAACAATTACTTGCTTGCGGTTTAAAACGTTAAAGTATTTGACATAATTTATCGTTAATTAAACATTAATTATTTGACAAGTAAACATTAATTATTTGAAGTCTCTTAATTTAAAATTATTGCTTTATTTAAGTGAGCTTCGTTTATATTTTTTTTAAATAACAAATTCGAGTAAAAATACTTTTTTCCATTTTTTTGAAATCTAATTTTAACAGAATTTTAATTCAAAATATTAAGACAAATTTTTAATATTTCTGAAAACATAAGTCAGCAAAAAAATATTTACTGGAAAAGAAAATTTTCGTTACAAGTTTTTTAAAGAATTATTAAGAAAAAGCCCAAAAACAACAAATAAATAAATGAAAAGAGAAAAAAAACATTATAATTTTTCACTTTTACTACGAATAATTCTGTTAACAAAAACATTTGATCTAAGTAACAAATACGAATTAATTTATAAAATCAGACTTATAAATATTTTTGACCTTTTAAGACAAATACATTTATATAAAATGCATGAAAATCAATAAAAAAACAATACATATAATATTTTGAAATTCAATTTTTATAAATATTCGCATAGAAGCAGCATGCTATTAATAAGCATGCCGAATAACAATGCCAATAAGAAAATATAAATTATTGTTTTCAAGTTTAAAAATTAATAACATAAAAAAATATTATTTTACACACAGAATCAGTTCATCAGTCAGAAAACAATCCACGAATTTGTAAATAATTATGCGTTTCAAAAAGTCGTATGAATTTTTTTTTTTTTTTTTTACATTATCAATCATGCTTACGTGAAAAATAATAGCAAAAACTGCCAACTACATCACACTATTCACAAAATGCATATAACAATTAAATTCTAAACAATTTTCTCAAGAGTATTTATCACAAGAGTACACAATTTTAAAGTAATTGAAATTCTATAACTTAAAATAATAAAATAGTTATTATAATTATTATATTAAATTTTCCAAAGTCAGTAATGCATTTTTGATGAATAAAATACTAATATGCAATTTCGTAAAATAATGTATCAAAGGGTACAAAAGATAAACTATTATGAAAAAACTTTTAAATATCTGTAGTTATCTAAAAATATGTAAATAAATAAATGCAAAAATCTAGTATGTATAAATAATATATATGTATATGTGTGTCTTCTAAATACTATATGTAAAAATCTAATACATGTAGTTGTTCCCAAAAATACATTAAACTAATAAATTTAAATGACCATGGCACGTGTTACGTGAAACAAGCAACACGCGTTTCGTGTTCGGAGTCTTGTTGATTTTATTTATAATTTGAAATGAAGTTATAGAAATTTTGAAAAATAAAATGATTTTGTTTCAGTTTTGGGTTGAATAACACTGAGTCTCAAGTTCAGGAGAAAAATATTGAATTGGGTTTAGAATGTAGTGGCAGAAGGTTTGGAGCTGGTTATAATGCACCAAATATAAATGATATTACATATTTCATGATGTATATATGTTTTTAATTTTCAAAACAGAATGTACAAAAACAGGTTACTTATATTGTGAAGAATTCCGATTCAAATTGCAGTAAAAAGTAAAGGCACTTACAGGGCATCATTCGTAAAATCCATATTTACCGCAAAATATTATACCGTAATTTTTACAGTAATGCTTATTTAATTACCGTGATTCAGAGATTTCACAGTATTATTACTGTATAAATTATAGTAAATGAAGTTTTTTGTTCCGCAACATGTTTCGGTAAAAATTGATTTTACGACAAAAAGCACCGGCATCTCGAGTGCCGGTACTTTTTACCGTAATTTGATCCGGAATTTTTTTACAGAGTAGAAACAAAAATTTCTTTATATTAAATTTATGTAACGTTTTTCTGAAACAACAGCAAAAATTATTACTTTAATTATTTTATTGAAAAGATTCGTGTAATATTTGAAATAACATAACATTTGACATAATGCGTAAAATATTTATATTTTAGAATATTTCAGCGAAGAAATCTGTTAAGCTTATAAGGAAAGAACATTAGTTAAGAAGGCTTAGTCCTTCAACCGAAACTGTTTTGGGAAAAACAGCCTAAACTGTTTTTGAGTGATGTACGAAATATTTATATTTTTGAATTTATTAGCGAAGAAATCTGTTAAGCTTATGAAGAAAGAACATTAGTTAAAGAAGGCTTAGTCCTTCAACAGAAACTGTTTAATGAAAAACAGCCTAAATTGTTTTGTATTAATTCACAATACATGAAATCAAATAAGCTACCTAACCTGAAAGCCTATAGCAAATAGCAATGCTATAATTAGGATAAATATACCTAAAAGTAAACAGATATTTAAAAATTACGTGTTTAGTTATAGCAATGGTATTTTTTAATATGCAAATTATCAAAAACAGGCGAGGTTTCAGAGAATATATCACATACAATTGTAATATTTTAAAGCAATGTGTCTATAATTAAATAGAGAATAAAAAAATAGTGCCTCAAATAATGGTTAAAGTACAGTTTTCAATTACGAAGCCATATAGAAAACACAAAATAGAGCTGCATTATTTTAAAACAATAAAATTAAAAATAACACTTATTAAAAAGTTGCGCATTTAACAATTTTATAATTATTATATCAATTTAACTTAAAGTTATCTTAGATTAAGGTTAAAATCATCGAATTTCATTTTTCTGAAAATAGTAAGTAGAATTGCAATTTTTGGATACATTAAACCAAAATAAATAAATAAATGAAACGAATTAAAAGTTAGGTATCAAATGACGACAACTATATTTTAGTTAACAGAACTTAAGGTCAAAGCAAGGTTTTTGATTTTAGAGAATACCAACATTCGGGAACAATTAACTAATAAATAAAATGAATAAAAAGTAACGAATCAAACGATAGCATAATAAAATAAATAAATAAACAATAAATAACAATAAACAATAAATAAACATTACGTGACAAATTTTATCTCAACGATTCCGTTTTTCAAAAACTGAAGCTAAGATCGAACCTTCAGTTTTACGTGACCTGTGTTGCCTACATATGTAACCTAAGTATTAAAACTATACCATACGATTTTAAGGTCAAAGTAGGGCTCTAGGTTTTAGAGAATACTAAATACAATAATTCTAAATACTAAATGCAAAATTTAGGAAGTAAAGGAAAGAAAGAAATGAAAAATTACGTGTCGATTAATAGTAACTTCGGTCCAAACTTAGGTTTGAAAATCTAGAGTTTCAGTTTTCAAAAAATACCAAATTGATTTGTAATATTTCGCAACAATAAAGCAATAGTAAATAAAAGATTTAAAAGAAACCATGTATCAAATGATGGAAAAATATTTCAGTAAAACTGAACTTAAGGTCAAAATATGTTTCCAGCTTTAAGAGAAGAACTAATATAACTGTAATGTTTTGGAACAATAAATCAAGAAATAAACCAAAAGAATTAAAGAATTAAATAAATAAATAAATTAAATAAAAAATTAAAAGTTTGGTAATGAAATGATGGCAACACTAGTTCAGTTAACTGAACTGAGGAATAAAGTAAGGTTCCAGTTTTTTAGAGAATATCAAGCATAACTGCAACACTTTGAAACTGTAAATTAAAAAAAAAGAAGAAGGAAATAAAATAAAGGGGGAAAAATACATAAAATAAAAAGTTACGCATCAAATGCTAGTACGATACTTAAATTTAGAGTTAAGTTAAAAATCCTACAATTTCAGTTTATTTTGCAATACTCTGAAACAATAAATAACAAATAAACAGTAAATAAAGAAAAATTACGTAACAAATTATCTCAACGTTTTCTTTTCTTCATCAGAAACTATACTAAGGTCAAAACTTTAGTTTCAGGTAACCTATGTTGCTTACATATGCAACCTATGAACAAAAACTAGGCCTTACGATTTTAAAGTCAAAGTAAGGCTCTAGTTTTTACAGAATACTAATTATAACTTCAAAATTTATCTTTAAATTAAAGAAAAAAATGAATGAAAAATTACGTGTCACATGACGGAAAAAAAAATCATTGAATTTTAGTTTTCTGAAAAAGCCAAATGAAACTGCAAAATTTTGGAAAAGTAAATCAAAAAGTAGACAAATAAATGAATAAGGTAAATGAATAAAATTGACGGCAACGATTCTTTTTTTCTTTCAGAATCTGAAGTTAAGGTCAAAACCTTTGCTTCACACAAGCTATGTTGTCTACTTAAGTAATCTACGCACTAAAACTAAGCTTCAAAGGTCAAAACAAGGCTCTAGTTTTGAGAATACTATATATAACTGCAATATTCATGAGTTAACTAAAGAAAAAAAAAATGAATGGAAAGTTGCGTGTAAAATGATAGGTACATCGGTCTGAGCTTAAGGTTAAGCAAAATCATAGAAATTCAGTTTTCTGAAAAAGCCAAACAAAACTGCAATGACTTGGAAAAGTATATAAAAAATAAACAAAATAAATAAATAAAATAAATGAACAAAAATTACATAAAAAATGATGGCAACGATTTTTTTTTCTTTCGGAAACTGATGCAAAGGTCAAAAACCATAGATGTTTACAAAGTTGTTTACATACCATCAACAACCTTTTAAAGCGACGATAAACTCTTCAAGGCCGACTGGATCTAGAATTGTGGAGTATATTTTTAGGGCTACTGAATGTCTACGGCTGATATTAAATAACTCGAAGAACACGTGACTACATATCTGGGATGCCGAATAGTCTGGCCAAACTCCAGACAGCTCGGCGGCAGGATTGGAAAATCCGGAGTTAGATCAGCTGACGTAAACTCCGAGATCATTCATACGATAATCGGTCAGTCTGATGGCGTAAGCAAATAAATATTTGTTATAAACTATATATTTGACTGAAAAATTTTATTTCTGAACAAGATTAAAATAAAATTTTAATGGAAAAACTTTATATCAAAAGACAAAAGAAACGACCAAGTTTTTGTTTTTATGACTTAAAGGTCACATACAAAAATTTTAACAATTTATTAAATCAATCTTCCCAAATAAATATTTGAAATAATACAAGTCAATGACCTATAGAATGTATATGACTAAAGCAGCATTTCCCAATTTTGTTCAGCTACGCCGCAGTGTTTCCCAAACTTATGACTTTTGTGTACCCTTTCTAAATTTTTCGGACGCTGTGTACCACTAATTAAAAAATGAATGTATTTATTACTATAAAAAAATTGCACAAAAGTTAAAAATCCCAACTGGCTGTTGACACCACAAATTATTAACTTTTAATTCTGCAAAAAATAGCCAATAGAAAAATACGTAATCGTAAATTTTCATGGCTAGTTTTATTTTTTTATAAAAATTTTTGAAATTTTCGTTTGTTGCAAGATATTTCGCATAAGAACGAGTACCCCAGCTAAACTGTTCCCGTACCCCTGGGGGTACGCGTACCACACTTTGGGAAACACTGGGCTACGGAATCCTAAATAATCAAACTTCTTCTGGTGAAACTCCTACTTAGTAGATAATGACGTATTAGCCATTGAGAGACAACTTTATTTTGACTTTTAGACTTTTTTTTATGTTTAATAAGAGGAATGAAATTTTTTCATCATTTTAGCATTAAAAATCTTAAATTAGATTTTATGTTCAACAGTTAAATTCACAGTCTCGGAGGTGAATCTAGTATATTTATAAACTTGTTTTATATTGCTATAAAATAAAAATAATAAAAAAGAACTACTATAAACTTTGTTATCTGGGAAACATATTTTTTCATTAACGAATACAGTTATCTTACTTTGATTTGAAAAGCGCGATATGAAATGCTACTGCGATATTTTATAAATGCATTTCTAGCATAATTATTGCTAGAAAAGTTATATTTTATTATTATTTTTTTTTAATTCGTTTCTCTCTCTTCGGCATTTTATTTGAAATTATTTCATGAACGCAATTGAATTAATAAGTAAATAATGGATTATTGATTGAATCTAAATATAATTACAGATTAAAAAAAAAAAACTGTTTTTAAAAAAGTCTTAACACTCGGAACCCCTTTATCTCTTCTCGGAACCCTAAGAATCTTCGGTACACAATTTGGGAACAGCTGTACTCAAGTGTATACAGTTGCAAGCTTCAGGAAATTTTTTTGAATAAGATGTTAAATTTTTTAGAGCAATCCAGATATTTTTAAGAGTTCGATAAAAATAGGTCACTTATAACCGAAACAAAATAGATTTAGCAAATTGTTACATGATTTAATTTTTGTGTGATACTGTATAATTTTTATAAACAGGAGTCAAGAGTAAAAAAAAAAATCCTTCACGGAAAAATTTTAATAAAATAATGTGGTTCGGATCATCATTATTTTCCTTAAATGTTTTTATGAATTTTTAAAGAGAGACATAACCATATGTTATGTAAATGTATAAATTATTAAAAATTAATGACCATTAGTGTGCACATGACTAAAAATAAATTAAAATTTTTTTTTAAATACTTTTAAATATAAAATTAATTTATCGGTCTAATTGATTGAATGTATAAAATTCACTAAATATATTTGTAGGTGAATGCATTGAAAAACCCCTTATATCAGAAGCAAAATAGATTTGGAAATAGGTAAGTCGGTTAAGGTATACATTCGATATACAGTCAGTTATGGTATGTATACCAAATGTATACTATGTTACATAGTATTCATTTAGTAATTATGGTATACATTATTGTCTTAAATATTTTTAGAAAATATTTAAAAGCTATTCACCTAAGGAAAATACCATTTCGAATGAAAACTACGTTATATGAAATAAATAATCCTAAGAACTGCAACAATAAAGAAATCAAGAAACTGTTTATTTAAAGAAATGTATTATTCAAAGTATTAAGTGTTTCTATGTATAATATTTAAAGTGTAAAGTGCTTCCATGCATAATATTATAAGTATTAAGTGCTTGGATGTATAGTATTTAATGTATTAAGTGCTTTGACGCATAGTATTCAAATATCACGCGTCATTTAAATATTATATTATTTTAATATTAAATATTCAACTCTTTAAAAGTAACGCTATTTAGAATTGCATTTTTAACTCAATTAATTTTAGAAAATCACAATTGATTTTAAATTAATAATGCTTGTTTTATTAACAATAAATTAGATTAATTTCTCAATGTCTATGATAAGGCGACACAATAACGTGTCTAAATATTTTCAACTAATTGTATTCTTTTCTAGGATATATTTAAAATATATAATAAGAAAATCAACAGGCTCTAAAGAAAAAAAATGATGATATTTAAACTACCTGATAAAAAGAATTTATTATTCATAACTAAAACGGAGACAAATATTTTAAATTAAAAAAAAAAAAAAATTAAAAAAAAATTTAAATTTGCTTCAGCCTTAAAAAAAATAAATAAATAAATAAAAAAACAAAAAAAAAAATTAAATATTTTTTTTTAATGTTATTAAATAGCGGAAACATCTTTTCAAATTCTAATAAATTATACCATAAACAATTTCTTAACTCAGAAATGTAGATTTTTCTCGTATTGCAATTTTGTACTGTTTTTAATTTATAAAGGCAATTTCTAGAGATTGTCGAAAATATCCCCTAAACTACATGAACTCAAAATCAGCATAAAAACTACGTATAATTCTGAATAAGTAAAAGTATATTTTTATCTGAAAAACAGCCTTGAAAAGAAATGATTTTATTTAGTATCTACTATTAGAAATTTTTTATTACACTGCAAAAAATACCGATTAAAATTACATTAAAAATTCTATTGATCAAAATATCTAATAATACTGTAATTTTTAATGAAAAGTTTGCTGTAAAATCTCTGAATCCGTGTAGTCAAATAAATATTACTGTAAAAATCAATGCATACAATTTTAACGGTAAAATGGATTTTACAGATACAGCACTTAGGGTGCTAGTTTTTTCTTACCACAATTTGATCCACAAGTTTTTACAGTGTACTATACTTAAGTAACATATCTAAAGACATCTTTTCTACAGGTGGCTAGAATTACTCAAAAGAAATGAATCCCTGACTTTTCCAAACAGATTTTATTGGATGTCTCTAATTTCTGAAACCTGTGGCATAAACTTTTATTACAAACATTTCCTTTATACCTAATCCTTAAACATTAAATATATTTCAAAACACCCATTCCTCTCATCGGAGTTAAAAATAAACAATTATCGGTACTAAATTACTGCAAGATCAATTATTATTATTATTATTTTTTTTTTTTTGGAAAAAAAATCGGACTTAAGGTATTTTAAACTCAAATGAATTCATTTTCCTGACTTTTGCTCAGCTATAAAGAGTTAGAATCAAAATGAGCTAAAATGGGTCGAAATAGCTCCAAAGCAACCATTATAGAATTTGAAAACCCCATGTACTGTTTACTGTATATAGTGACATGTTATCAGAAATGACAGTTATCCGAAATAAATTATTATAAGGTCAATTTTTTTGAGAAAAAATATCGGACTTTAAAGTATTTTTTTAAATTTAAAATAATTCCTTTTTCCTGATTTTTGCACAGTAAAAAAAGAGTTTTAAATCAAAATTGAGCTCAAATGAGTCAAAATAGCTCCGAAACAAATATAGTAGAATTTGATAGCACTTATTCATTTTTGAAACTAAATAACCTATTCTCGTTTTATAACAACAAATTTCTCAAAATGAATATACACGATGTGTCATTTTTGCACATTTATGCATTTTGCTCAAAAATGAGTTTATGTTTCCTGTTTTGATCATGTCACTATACTCAATAACGAGTACACGGAGTTTTTCAATTTGACTATATTTGCTACGGAGCTATTTTTACACATGATTGCTTAATTTTGGGAAAACCATTTTTATAGTGCCCTTTTTACTAGTTAAACTTATTGTCAATTCCCTGATTTTTCCAGACTGAAAAAATTCCGTGACTTTTCTTCCTGCCTGGTTCTGCGGCCATCCTGTTTTATTTAATCATATTTATGAGAAAAAATTATATTACTTCAAAAATGCAGACTTCACCACGTTTGAAATAAAACTTTTTATTTATTTCTGAGTTGTAAAAAAGTAAATCTTGGGCATAAAACTCAATATGATGATAAAATAATCACCGGAAATTTATTGTTTGAAACTAAACCATCTAAAATTTTAACGAAACTTTAACTCTACACTGTAAAAAATTACAGTAAAAAGTATCGACACTCAAGATACCGGTGCTATTTACCGCAAAATTCATTTTTACAGGAACATGTTACGGAATAGAAAGACTGATATACCGTAATTTTCACAGCAATAATTATTGTAAAATCACTGAAACACTGCTAAAATTACGGTATAATATTTCACGGTAAAAATGGATTTTACACACGATGCACCAAAATTGCCAATACTTAATACAGTAATTCGATTCGGAATTTTTTGCAGTGTAAGAAAACTTGCTTCGTACATTCTCTTTCGAATTCTTTAATATTCTTTATTCCGTAACATGTTCCGGTAAAAATTGATTTTACGAAAAAAGGTACCGTCACCCTGAGTGCCGGTACTTTATACCGTAATTTTTGATAGTGTAGTGGATTTTAACTCAATTGCTAGAATTTCTACAGTTATAAAATTTTACTTTAAATAAACTTTATATATTATCTTATTTAAAAATATATTTCTTATGCGAATAATAGCAAACTGCGAGTATATATGTTCATAATCTTTTAAATTCTGCATTTTTGGTCTTTGAACCAGGAACCCCAAGTTCCCTGAGAGCACAGCAAGGAGTGAAACAAATATTTTAACTAAACCGCACTTGCGAATTAAATCTACAACGCATGCGCCAGAAGTTAGGTTACATTGGTAAAAAACTTTCCCGGTTCCTTTCTCTTTTGCGAAATTTTTAGGAAATGGATAAAAGCGAAAACAGTTTTAAAATTTAATGAAAGAGTAGAAAAAAGTACATGAATATTTTTTCTGTATGGTACACTAATTGAAGTTTTACAAAGAAATATTATTATTATTATTATTTAGTTAGCTTATTTTGTCCCAAAATATATTCTAATGATTACAGAATCAAGCAACACATCTCATTTTCGAGTTTCTCTTTTAAAGTTTGGTAGTTGTTCAGAACATCCTGCTAAAAGTTCAAAATATCTTAAAATACAAGCAATTTCTAAAATCTACATTTAATTACACAATGCATAGATAGCATAAACACACGTAATCAATAAGGAGTCTTTTCTTTAAAACGCAACAAATACATTACTCTTTATATTTATAGCTCTTATTATAACTTAACTTTTTCATTAGTTACTCAAAAGCTAAATATAAATTAACCAAACTTTTAAAGCTTAAAATCTGCATATGTTCCATGACATATATTTGTTAACTCGCGAAACTTACTAGCTAAAATGTAATAGCTCACTGATAAAAATTTCAAATATTTTTTTTGAAAAAATAAAAATATAAATTATAATAAATAATTTAAACTTCTTTGTACGTAAAGAATCGGCGTTTTTAAAACGGTAACATAATCATAGTCTTCAAAACAGTACAATATAAACGACTCATAAAATGAAAGTATGGAATCTATGAAGATGAAAGAAATATTCTGCGAATGAAACAAGTAGAAAAGTTACAAAAATTCGTAAAAAAATACCATAAAACATTTTGTCAATATTATGAAAGAAAATTGCATCAATATGGTACAAATATACTTGAAAACCAAGCAGAAATTCCAGCACCAATTTATCAATCAGTTTATATAACATTTCTTCTTGTGAAATGCAATTTAATCATTCAATTTTTTTTCTCCGGCGGAATCTCTATTTTTAAAACATATTTACACTACGCAATATACCTTATAAACAATGTGTTTCATGAATACGAGGAAAGCATTCACAGACATTTGTATAGTGATTTATTTCATTTAATCTAATACGTTATCTTTATTTTTATCCCTATTGTCTCTATTTTTAAAACATACCTCTATTTCGGTAATATCAAAAGGCATCTCTATTTTTAAAACATATTTACACTATGTAATATACCTATATACCTTTTAAACAGTGTGTTTTATGTATATGAGGGAAGCATTCACAGACATTCGTTTAGGGATTTATTTCATATAATCTAATACGTTATCATTTCCCCCCCAAAAATAAATACAATTTTTGATACTAGAGGAAAAGATGATAAACGAACAGTAGTAACAAATAATTATTAACAAAATTTAGCAACAAAATAGTAGTAGAATTCCAAAATGGCGAATATTATTGTGCAAAAAACGTGCATTAAATTGAATTTCTGTAATAAAATTTCTGCTTCAAAAGCCTTAAAAATCTAAAATGGTAGATCGTTCACTTATTATGGGCACTGATTAATGGTCAAGATACTGATTCACTGATTAATGGTCAATACATTGATCAATTTTAAAAGAACATTTAAAGATGCGACAGGTTGCGTTTCGAGTTGTCCCAAAAACTTCCGAAAAACTGAATCTTCATTGTAGCCCGTTTCGGAATTAAAATAATGTTGACTTCTTTGACTGCTACGGTATTGTTTAATATGAAATCTTATTTAATGGCAAGATAGTCGATAGAGATTATTATTTAAATGATTTGTGATGTTTGAGGAAAGCAATTGCACAAGCATTACATAAGCGATTTTAAAGAATGTTTTTATGATTAAGAAAAAAAAAAAAAAAGGAAAAAAAAGGAAAAAAAAAAAAAGAAAAAAAAAATACTTTGAAGAGTATTGGAATCAGAGAGGAGTTTTTTGAAACTTTGGAATAAAGTTTCCGATATCTTGTTTAATTCATACTTCCGAATAATTTTTTTTTTAAATGATACCCTGTAAATGAATTACTTTTCGAGTATAGTACTGCTAAAAAAAAAAAAAAAATCTACTTCCCCAACTATAAAAAGTTAAAAGTTTCAGCATCATTCGAAGTTTAATTGAGGAGGGGGGGGGCAGAATAAATAGTGTTGAGCTCCAATTGAAAAATTAAATTAAGCATGATTTTTAAAAATAATAACGAAAAAATTAAAATTTTCAAAATTTTTCTCATAAAGAGACATAACAATCATGTAGTATTTGAAAAAAAATATATACCATCGGAATCGTTGACCCAAGCTATTGCTATCTTTAAAAGTTTGCCCTAAGTTTTGACATCCAACATCCAACAGAAAAGTTATTGTCACAAAAAATTAAGTTAACTAATGTTTGTTAAAAATTCGTTTGATGAGGTATTTCTTATAAAATAAACTCGAAATATATTATAATTCTAAAAAAAAAAATAGGCAATTTCTGTAGTCTCACAATTTTGAGAGGCAAGCTTAGATAATAATGTAGAAAGGAAATTTCCAACAAGATCGACTAAAATAATGGTATAAAATAAGATTGAATGCCACCAGAATTTTAAAAAAAAATTAATAAAAAAATATGTAGTACAAAATTATTATTTCAACCAAAAAATTCGAGATCAATAACAACAATTTACAAAAAAAAAAAAAAAGAACTATAAAATTCAAATTCAGCAGTCGACTAAGTTCTCAATTTAGCGAATATGCATAGTAAAAAATTACAAGCAAACATAATATTCCTACATTTAGTTTAATGCATGTGCAAAATAATATAAATCTTGAAAAAAAAAAGAGTTATAAATAAAGAAAGGCATGAGTTGAAATGCTTTGGTTTATTTATTTTTACGTTACCTTTTGTTAACGTAAGGATAAAAAGTTTAACAAAGTCTTGCAGCATCATAAACAATCTGAGAGCTTTTAATAAGGTCTGAAACAATTTTCATCATGTATAATTTGAAATGTAAAGAAATTTGGATATTAATGTTTAGTTGAAATATAGTTGATTAACTAATATTTTAATTATTACTCAACCTTTATACATAAGTATCAGAAAAAATTTACGAGACACGAAATAATTACTAAAAACTAAAGAAATTTTAATAATGGCTGTATGCTGATTTTGCAGTTTAAATTAATAATATTTTTAAATGAGAAAATATGTTATGGATCTGTGTTTAAATATTCACAAAAAAACATCTAAAAAACTAAGATCTATATACTTCTAAAAAGAACATTATGAGAAATCCAGAAACAATAAAATGTTTAAATATACACATGTGGATTAGGCAAAAACTAAATTTAAACATTGTGAAAAAAGTTAATAATATTATGAGATAACAATAAAAATTGTGCAAAATGTTTTTTTCATTAAAGAGAGGAACAGAATTTATAATTACCATCCTTATTGCATATATGCTACCGCTTATTGAGCATCAGGAAATATCCAATTTTCAGATGGCAACACATCCAAATTGGTCTTCAGGTACCAAATTCGAAGAAAACGGAAAAATTAATGCGTATGAACGAGAAATGTTCACAAAATCCTTCGGCCTCTTCCATTTTATTATAATTTATGAACGGAATAGCGAAAAATATGATACAATGTAAATTTTAAACGATTTATTAAGATCAAATCCGACCAGAATTAAAACATATTAGTATAATGGGTCATAATAGTCGAGAGGAAAATAACACAAATACCATAATCAAGAAATCTTGAATGTATACGAAGTAGTATCGAAAGCTTAAAAGCAAAACAAGTAATCATAAAAACTTGATTGCAAACTAAGTAATTACGAAAGCTTAAAAGCAAACATCATAAATGTGATACAAATCTTGAATGAAAATAACGATTAATGTTTGATTGCTAATTCTGAAAGATTCCCAAAGCAGATGCTAATATGACTTTTGCCTTATCAGAATCTCTCTCAGCTTAATAATAATTAGCTCAACTACCGTGATTATGAAAGCTTAACTGCAAATAATGTAATTATGGTATTTTAAATGAAAAATTAAATACGAAAGCTTCACTGCGAATATCTAGTATCTAAAGCAGAGACCAACACGAGTTGTTGCCTCATCCGAATCTTTTAGCTCAAACCGCTCTTCATCGCCAAAAAAATGTTTTTTTTTCATAACATCCTAAAGAAAAAAATAAGAAAGCCGCCTAGCACGCGACTATACAATGCTCTATTTTCTAGAATATAAAAGAACGCACCCTCAACTATTCTTACATAGTACATTATGGCCAAAAAGGGGGGGAATGGCCAGAATGTACCACCACCCGTTCGGACAGCCCCACTTTAGCATATTATTCCTCCTATATATATTTTTTTTTTCATTTTATTTCTCCCCCTTCTATTCAAGAGCTGTCCGTCACTCAAGTTCTTCAACCCCCCCTCTCTTCACGAGGTCACAAACACGGGGTCGGCCCACCCTCTCTGTTCGACCCCATGACCCCGTGTATTTTGAGCACAGCTCGCCATTGGGTATCTGAATATAACCTACTTTTCCAACCAATGAAGCGGCGACAAAAACCAGACATCCCTAGACAAAACTTTAGAAAATTTCTGGGAGACATAAAACGATCAAATCTAAACATATAATTCGAATAATGGCTAAAATACAATACTATATACACACCTAGGTTGTTAAGTAATGATTATAAAAGGTAGACGGAACAATGCAAAACAGCTGCGACATTCGACAAACGCTTTTAATAACACTAACTTTACTCAGGATTTAAAATACCACGTTTCTTAAAGATATGATTTAATCTTCATCACAAAGCCTTAAATAGTTTTATGAATTAATTTATGTAAGCTTTTATAGATAAAATGGAAAAGATCCAAGATTATTTTTATGAAAAAGACATGAAAACTGACTTAGAAATTTATTCTTTTACAACTGAAATGGTATTTCTTGAAATTAACAATATTAATTTGAATTTATGAATTCCTTGGAAGACGATATTGTCTTTGAAATCATTTTAAATAGAAGTAAAATTTGTAGGATATTTAATATTTGTTAATTCAATATTTAAAATTTTAGCAAAAGCATGCTTAAGAATGTGAAGTTTAAGATAAGATTTGAACTAAATAATTAAATGTTTAAATTAAAAAAAAAATAAATAAATAAATAAAAATTAAAATAAAAATTCATTCATACAAACTGAATTTATACTTTTTAATATTAATCCTCTTCAATGTGAATTAATTTTTTCACTAAATCAATATCAACATTTAATCTATTTAAAATGAGTTATAAAGTTGATAGTTAAATGAAGTAAATTTTTTTTTTTTTTTTTTACATTTTTATTTGTTAAACAAATATTGAAATTTTGAACTAAACAAAAATTTAACGGGAACGACATTGGCAATATTAATAAAGAATAAGAACTTGCGAAAATTTTAGTTCTTAAGCAAAATATTTAATATATTTAATTTTAATTTTTACAAAATATTAAATAATTTTTTTTTGTATTTATTATTTTTTTTTTTGAAAAAAGGAACTTTTGATGTAACAACTACAATACTTATAATATTTTTACAGCTTAAACATTAGGTAATTCTACTGAGCTATTAAAATCAAAGAAAAAAAGAACCTCGGGAATGAAAAATATACTATCTTTACTGTTAAGTCAACAGGTAAATGATAAACTGAACAACTAATACAATTTTCTTAGAATATTAGATATTTACCCCATAAAAAGAACCAAATTCGGTAAATGTTTGTAATCAATTTAAATTATCAAAAAAAAAAAAAAAAAAAAAGTTCAAATGAAAAACAAGGGAATAAAAGGCAGAGAAGTTCTATGAAAGAAGTTAACAATGTATTAAGTTTTAAAAAATTCGAAAAATAAAATGAAACCTAATTCCTTAAAATAAGAACGGGAACTCATTAAAGGGACCATCAACTCAATTTCGAAATAGAAACTATGAAATATATAAAAATCCCAAAAATTCATGGAAACCAATTAAGTGAAATCTATTTTAATTTTCTGAAATACCATAGATTTAGTTGAAAAAGTAAATTGAATCAAATGCTCTAAAATATTAGACCAGTAATCAATTCAATGCAGACAATATTTTAAAATATAATCTACAAGACTAATCGAAAACAGCAAACGACAGTAAATTTATCATAAAAACGGATCTGTGAAAATATTGATTTTCATTTAATTGATGAAGTCCAATTAAATGATATCCAAATTAATTCCCTAAAATATCCAAGGCTCAACAATAAAAAATCAACCAAACCAAACGGAATCAGATGCTCTAAAATATTAGACCAGAAGTCGATTCAATGCAAACGATATTTTAAATATCCTCTGGAATATTAACCGAAAACAGCAGACGACAGCAAGCTCAAACAACTGAAATGAATAGACTGGCAAGGTGTTTCTTCCACGCACACGACTCAGTTCCTTGACATCTTGAAGAAAGTAAAACCATACCCCGGAGAACATGGACCTCAAAATTTTAAACCTCTTTTTTTTTTACTATCGTCTTCTTACCAAACGTCCCGACACACACCTCCTTCCCTTTGCAGCCATCATAAAAAATATATGTTTTAAGAATTAGAACGACAAAAAAAGATGAAGTTTTGTGGGGTTATTGGTCGATTTGAAAAGAAGAGGGAAAAAAGTTTCAGAACACTACTGAACTATAAAAAAAATGGCGCGTGCCCGAAAAAACGAGACAGACGCGCGCGTGAGTTTGAATAAGTTCAAACGAAAAAGTTATGAGTTGTAGGGTAGGGTGGAAGAGGGTTACGGCTGAAACTTTTTGTACGGTTTTGTACACCCGTGTGTAAGCTGGTAGTATGATTTTTTTTTCGTCTTTCCTTAGCCAACCCCCACTGCGTTTAGTCAAGGTACGACGCTCCAAGTTTTTCAGAGTGCTTCAACCCCAGGATAAATGTGATTGAGGTTTCTGTACCGGATAACGGAACATATATTTTAGTGCAATTCTGGATTTAAATATACTGTTTTGCTTATACATATGTAATTTAAGCGGAAGTCTGATGAACCCAAGAAATAAGGCGAATAATACGCCACATACAATTTTTTTTCAGTCTTCCTTACGATTTAATTCTTAAATTTATAAAATAGGACATCTATGGATATGGAAGTGAAAAATAGTAGATGTGCAAACAAAAAAACCGACAAACACATGGTACAATTCTAAAAACCTACAGTTTTAGAAATTACCTTTGAACGTAAAGACAAAAAGAAAGCGGTTTATACCAGAATCTTATAAATAAATTTTAAAAAACCCAGAAAGAATAGAAAATAATAATAAGCAATTTAAATGATAGATGAACTATTTTATTTTAAAAAACAGCTTTGAGTGTTTTATTTACTAAATCACGTGTTTTTTTTTTTCTTTTCACTTTTCGAATTCACAATTATTTTTAGGCCATACAGAAATCCGAAAATGACAAAAATATCATAATAAGCAACGATAATTTTAGGTCATTCAAAAATCGAAAAATGACAGCGATGTCATTGTAAAGCAACATTTCCCATAATTTTTTCGAGCTATGCACTTTTTTTATTATTACAAAAATACGCAAGCAATTTTCTTATCTTTTTTCTTTTAAATGTTTTAGAATAAAAATATTATTTAAAAAAAAAATACAAGAATACGACTTGAATTACAATTTTAAATATCTAACTTTAATAATGTTTATGCATATAAAATTTGTCATACATTTTTTCATCAATTTTCCTTAAAATAATTAAGAATGTTGATATGAAAATAATAAGCACAAAATCTTGGATATTTTGTTTAAAAACACGTTATAAGAGAAGACAGACTCCAATGTGTCAAACTTTTAGAAAATACTTTATAGCTAAAATATTTTATAAATAATAAATTTATTTTTGATTTATTTTCGAAATAAATGTTCGAAGATTTAAGTTTTACAACCACAGCGCTGAACAACAATTTTGCTAGAGGCGTCTGAAAATACAGTAATATAATTAGCTAACCTTTTAAAAGTACCAAAACAACTTATTTCTTCAGATTTTTATTGTTGAGAAAATTGCGCATGAATCTCAAAAGTTTGCCCACAATTTCTTGAAATCTTACACACTTTTGCGCATGCGCCTAGTATGGTGGGAACTTTGATTAAGCTTTAGTTTACAAACCAACGAAATCTGGATGAAATGCGTTATTATTAAAAATTGCTAATTTTTAATCATAATAATAAAGGTTTTTTTTATTTCAAAGAAAGTAGTTTGTGTGTCAATTCAGGTTACTAATTTTAATAACAGATGACAGTCGTGTGAAAAAGAAAATGTTATTGTAATAAAATGGGATTAAATTAAAGCTACATATCGTGGGCAAACATAAAAATCTGGATTTTTGAAAACTACTTACATTATATTGCAATGATCTCGAAAGGATAACAAATAATAAAAGAAAAGAAACCCAACAAATAATAAATAAAAATAAGCCTAACAAATGAAGTCGTAAATTCGTGAAGAGCCAAATTTACTAATTACTCCACGATAAGTACATTTGTTTCAAAAATAGTCAAAATACAAAAATAGTTTCAAAAATAGTCAATGTAAACTTTTTTTTCACACTTAAACGTTAAGTGTGCAAGTTCATGAGAGCATTGGTCATTTTTGCCACAGTATTATAAAAACATAATAGATGAGAAAAGAAACAAAACAATAAATCCACTTTCAATCACCATCATTAGATTTTAAAGAGCTATAACATCCTTGGCTAAAAATCCCAATATCATATTTTTGAACACTCAATCAAATTTAACTTGGCATGAATTCATTAAATAAATAAACCTAAGAAACCGAAGTGGAAATCCAACTATCATATTTTTGAACACTCAGTCAAATTTAACTTGGAATGAATTCATTAAACAAATAAACTTAAGAAACTGAAGGGGAAATCCCATGATCATATTTTTGAACACTCAACCAAATTTAACTAGACAGTAATTCATTAAATAAATAAACCTAAGAAACTGAAGGGGAAATCCCATTATCATATTTTTGAACACTCAACCAAATTTAACTTGGCACGAATTCATTAAATAAATAAACCTAAGAAACTGAAGGGGAAATCCCAATATCATATTTTTGAACACTCAGCCAAATTTAACTTGAAATGAATTCATTAAACAAATAAACTTAAGAAACTGAAGGGGAAATCCCATTATCATATTTTTGAACACTCAGCCAAATTTAACTAGACAGGAGTTCATTAAATAAATAAACCTAAGAAACTGAAGGGGAAATCCCATTATCATATTTTTGAACACTCAGCCAAATTTAACTTAAAATGAATTCATTAAATAAATAAACCTAAGAAACTGAAGGGGAAATACCATTATCATATTTTTGAACACTCAGCCAAATTTAACTAGACAGGAATTCATTAAATAAATAAACCTAAGAAACTGAAGGGGAAATCCCATTATCATATTTTTGAACACTCAGCCAAATTTAACTAGACAGGAGTTCATTAAATAAATAAACCTAAGAAACTGAAGGGAAAATCCCATTATCATATTTTTGAACACTCAGCCAAATTTAACTTAAAATGAATTTATTAAATAAATAAACCTAAGAAACTGAAGGGGTAAGATATTACCTGATTGCAAACTTCATCCGCTTCAGAAATAAACAAATAAGAAATAACAATTGACTGTAATTTGATCCGGAATTTCTCACAGTGTATGATCTCGATTTACTTTTTTGGCTAACGTCTAAAGTAGTTCTTTTATCACTGTCTTCGAACTACTTAACTAACGCAGTCAATGCTCGATATAACATCGATTTCGATCAAACGAAAACGGACGTTATAACGAGAGGTCGTTACAGAAATACCTAAAATACTAGACTCGACCATCGAGATTAAGAATCAAGGTGATTAAGTCATTCTTCCTTCACTTAAAATAATTCAAGATGTGCGGTAACTTCAAAAGAACATAGTGATTAAAATTACTTCTTTGGAGCTTTTGCTATGGAAATATAAGTATTTTGTTTTGAAAGTAAAAAAAAATGTTCCGCTTTTATTTCTGAAGTGATCAAAGCAAACGTTTTAATGGCGCTATTTTACTAAAGAGTGCAGGCTGTGCAATAAATTTTGATGTGTTCTTAATGCATTTCTTAGCTTATTAAAAATAAAAGACAAAAGAAAAGACAAAAACATTCTGAAATTCCTTATTGAGTTCATGAAAGAGGTTGAGTGATGCACAAACTTTCTGTAATAATTAAGTCAGAAATGTAAATCACTCGTCAAAATTTCACAATCTGTTCTTAATTCATTTTAAAAAATTAAAGAGGGCATAAAATACAAAAATATTCTGAAATTCTTCTTTCAATTCATAGCACTAGTGGCGGACATACTTTTATAACATTTAAATCTAAAATATAAATCATTTGTTAATCTTTTTAATACAATTCGCAAATTAGAAATGAACGAAAATACAAAAATATTCTGAAATTCGTCATTCAGTTCAAGAAGAGTACGAATAAGCGACAAACTTTTCTAAAGTAAAAAATATAAATCGGTTGTAAAAATATTAATTTTTTCTTAATATGTTTTGAAATATAAAAAGGGGAGAAAAAAATAAAAACATTCTGAAATTCCTCATTGACTTCATAGAAGAGCATGAGTGACGAACAAAATTTTATTATCTAAATCTAAAATGTAATTCGTTTGTCAAAGTTTCATTTTGTTCTACATACATTTCTAAAATTAAAGAGGAAAGAAAGCACAAAGATATTCAGAAACTCTCCTCTGAGTTTATAGAACAGTACGAGTGTTAGACAAACTTTTATAATATCTACATCTAAAATGCAATTCATTTGTGAAAATTTTAAATTGTTCTTAATACATTTCGAAAATTAAAGAGAAAAGAAAACACAAAAATATTCTGAAATTCTTCGCTGTGTTCTTATTGGAGCATGAGTGACGGACAAACTTTTCTAATATCTACATCTAAAATGTAAATCGTTTGTCAAAGTTCTTCGAAGACATGCTACAAGTCTAGCAATATTACAAGGCCAATCACAAAACCCCTTCTAAGCAAGTCTACCAAGAAGTCAATTTCGGATAATAAAAAAAATGGCGATATTCAATCACGAAGACGATTCAGCAACTAACTCAATCATTTCCTCGTCATCGGGGATCCACATTTAATCACTTCATAAGATCGTAGCCTGTAACGAAAGGTACCTTAAGATGGCACACACAAAAAGTGCAACGCTAACGGATCCCAAAATACAGCAAAGGAATTCCAGAAGACGCTGAATATGACAGGCAGAAAAAAGCTTGTTGATAGATTAAGAGCGAAAAGGTTTTCTTCAAGATAGCTTGATGGATCGGCACTCTGCTCTTTGTGGAAGATGCTGTTATTTTCTTTATGATTTAAGATATGTTTTTCATCTCGTTTTTCGTATACGTTTTTTTTTTTATCGTTTCAATAGATGAGCGTAAATAATACGTTTACATCGTAAAGCATCGGGATAAAAGGTCTAAAGTTTCTATAGGGTTAGGTGCTGCGTGGGTCTCAATTTTTTTTTTTTATCCTACTTCTTTTATGGAGGTCTTTTATACTTGGATGAATATTAAAGAATTTAAATATGCTCAGGTGGTTTCTGCAAACATCCGTTACAGGCGTTAACGGTTCATAAGGTGCGTATTGTTGATGAATGTTACATCTAAAGACATCTGCTAGTGGAAATTATGGCTCATTTTGGATGTTGAACAGGATTGTTTTAGTGTGTGAATATGAAAGATTCTGCAGAAACATTTTATGGATGTTTTGGATAAGTAGGGTAATCAGTAGCAAAATTGAAGTTGTTTGAAGGGGTAGAACAATAGATTAATCAAACGATATTGGTACTTTGCTATCATAGTTAATCAATTCATGCTATGAAGAAGAACTTTGTGAATTGAAAAGAATTTAAAATAGCTAAATTAGCTTGTCTTAGATTACTTTTTTTTTATTAAAATAAAACGCTTTAGGTTAATATTTTAAGCATTTAATAACAAATACAACTTACTTTTTGCGTTTTATTATTGTATTTAGAATCAAATTATTAAGATATTCATAAAGTGTGTCGTTAATGGTTAAGTGAGAAAGGTTAACAGTTATTGCATCTGAGCATTTGTTAGTGGTAATTGTAGCTTGTTCTGAATATTAAACGAAATCATTACATTTGGTGAGAACATTCATTGGTGTCATTCCAATCATTTGGTGAGAACATTCATTGGTGTCATTCCAATTATTTGGAGAGAACATGAAAGATTAAGCAAAAAATTTTTATGGATGTTTTGGATAAGTAGAGTAATCAGTACCAAAAATAAAGTTATTTGAAGGAACAGCATAATAGATTAATCAAACGATGTAGGTATACCTTGTTATCATAAATGCCATAGTTAATCGATTCATGCTATGAAGAAGTTTGTGAACTAAAAAGGATATAAATGAGCTAATAAAGTTTTTCTTCGACCACTGTAAAAAGAATTTAATTAGACTTAGGTGGTTTCTGCAAACATCCGTTTCAGGCGCTAAGGTGCGTATTGCTGATGAACGCTAGTGGACCTCTGCTAGTGGAAAGTAGGGCTTATTTTGGATGTTGGACGGGATTGTTTTAGTGTAGGAAAATGAAAGATTCTGCAGAAACATTTTATAGATCCATTATATAAGGAGGGTAATCAGCACCAAAATTGAAGTTGTTTGAAGGGGTCGAACAATAGATTAATCAAACGATATACGTACTTTGCTATTATAAGTGTCATAGTTAATCAATTCATGCTATGAAGAAGAATTTTGTAAATCAGAAAAAAATAAATTAGTTAAATTAGCTTTAATTCGATTATTGTTCGATTTTTGCAATTAATAAAATATTTCAGATTTATATTTTGTACATTTAAAAGCAGAAATAAAAATGTACTTTTTGAATTTTAATATTGTATTTAGATGTACTAAGATGGGTGATTCAGGAACAAGTGAGAAAGATTAATAGTTATTGCATCTGTTATTAGTTATTGGTTTAGATGTTGGACGGCATTGTTTTAGTGTGGGAATATGAAGGAGTATGCAAAAAGAATTTATAGAAATTTTAGATAAGGAGGGTAATCAGTATCTAAATTGATGTTTGAAGGAGTGGAACACTAGATTAATCAAACGGTATACGTGCTTTGTTATTATAAGTGTCATAGTTAATCAATTCATAGTAGGAAAAAGAAGTTTATTAATTGAAAAGAATTTAAATTAGCTTTTCTTGGATAGTTGTTTTTTAATTTTTTTAAAGTTTTAAAATATTTTAGAGTTATATTTTATGTATTCAATAACAAAAAATATTTACTTTTTAGATTTTAATATTGTATTTAGAATACAATTACTTGATATTTCAGAAGATGGGTATTCAATGGTTAAATGAGATATTTTAATAGTTATTGCATCTTCTAGTGGTAATTGTTTTCGATGTTGGACGATATTGTTTTATTGTAGGAATATCATAGGCGATGCAGAAATAATTAATGAATATTTTGGATACGTAGAGCAATCAGTAACTAAATTAAAATTGTTTGAAGCGATAGAAAAATAGATTAATCAAACAATATCAATTCCTTCCAATCCTATTTATTAGATATAGTTAATCGATTAATGCTATGAAGAAAAAGTTTGTAAGCTGTAAAGAATTTAAATTAGCTAAATTAACTTTTATTTAATTACGGTTTTTTTGCATGCTGAAAAGGCTATACGGTTGCATGCTGAAAAGACTATATTTGTTTATGAACTTAACATAGATTTTTCTTTCTTTTTTTTCGAAATTTGTTCGAAAATTATTACCATTTTAAATGTTTTTTTTCCTTTGCAATTTTTTACATTTTTATTTTTATTTATTTATTTTTTACGTTACACTTTGCTTTTCTGCTCCAAAAACTGCAAGACTTAGGAACTTGAAATTATGAAGGTGTGTAAAAACATTTACAAGGAGTTCGATGGATTAATTCTTTGAAGGGTTATAGTTTTCAACGTTAACCGCAAAGGAAACAAAATAATGTAAAAATGCATCTAAATTAATTATCCTATTAGAACCAAATTGAAATAATTTTGACAATCCTGGTATTTTATTTAAAAAAAAAAAAAAAATCATATCCCTCAAAGAGATAAATAAAAATGACGATTAGAGTTTTAATTCCAGAATTTTTAACTGTTAAACTTGCAATAAAGAAATCTTGTTAGTCGATCTACTAACGCTGAAATGCAACACTGTTCGAATTTTCATTCTAAAATCACGGTAAAGTAACCGACAGCAGTCTGTTAATCCAATTAATCGTAAAGTTAACAGTAAAGAACGTTTTATATGTTTACGGTTTTGTAACCGTTTACAACTAGTATGGTTAAGAAACTATGAATAAGAAATCATTAAATTTTTTTTTTTAGCCAGTTAGAACTAGCTGCGTTTTAAAATCATCATAAAGAAATTTCACTGGACATAGGAGCGAGACTTTTTGTTAGGTAATGGACACTGGAGAGTGCAGGACAGAAATTGGAAAGCGCGGGACACTGGAAACTCTACATGTGCAGTAGGGAATGGAGTAAATATAGTTGTGACAACGCTGGGACTCGATCCTGCGTACTGTCGATCATGAGATGGACAGATTAGTCCTCTCGGCTATAATGTGTAAGCAGCTGCAAAGAACTAAGAGGTTTCAATAGGTGGTGCGATAGAATTCTGGTTGTTTAACCGTATTAGGTCAAAGCAGTTAATAAACGGTTTTTTCTCACAGTTAACAGTTTGATTACCATCTTATTTTTGGTTATTTGACTATTTTGCTTGAATATGGTAAAATATCAATTAAAAATATTGTTATTTAACCTTTTTTCCCGATAAATTTCTAAAAGTGAACTACAGAGTTGAAATTTGACGCGCCAAGCGACTTTTTTTTTTTTTTAAATTCATGTCTGTTAAAAAGTTATCTCAATTTTAAGTTTTTTTTCCTATTTTTTTCTTTAAATAATAATTTTTATCCATTGTTGTAGAAAAATTTATCTCTCTCACAATTTTCATTATATAAGCAAGCGCTCGACTTGGTATCAAAAGTAACGAGGGAAAAAAATTAATAAATAAAAATAAGCGAAACTAGATGTTGCCAGAAATAAATATTTACATTTACATCGAAAATTTTAAAAATTCTAGGAAGCTTCTCCCGCTGTACCTTCCGTTCTCCAACCCCCGAGATTGTTTCTGGTTCATCATTGATTTTTCTTTCTTTTTTTAGACGTCAATAATTTTTTTTTAAAACACAGAAAATTTTGTTTTCATAAATATTGTAGCTTTAAGCTAGAAAATTCAGTTAATATATTAATCGTAACGAAAGAGAGGATTACCTAGATTTGAAAAATATTTATTTTACCTTGAAAAAAAATTAACTTAAGGAATACATATGGTGGGATTCAGTAAGAAGAAATAAATTAGAAGTTATTTTAATCGTTGACGAGCTTTATGACAATGCAATTAGAGAAAGGTGTTTATCGCTTTTTAATAAGCTTTTTTTAATTTTTTTTATTTATTCATTTTATATTAACATTTTTTTAACGAAATTAAAATTTAGAAAAAATGATGATGAGATGATTTTTTTTTAAAAATTTCACTTGGTGTCCTTTTAGCTACCAAATTTTAACTCTGCAGCTGCATTCCTGCGACTTGTAGAGAGGCTTGTATGGTATTTTTTCCCTACAAGTTCAAAAGTTAATAATTATGGAATGTTATTTTTTTCCCATCAGACTTCTTCTATAATTTTATACACAACTTCGCAATTTCAAGTTTCGAAGTTTTACAGTTTTTGCGCGGCAAAACAAGATGTAACGTTAAATTGAACATTTAAAACAGTGATTTCAGCCCTTACGAATTTTTAATATAGCGAGATCAAGATAAAAACTATTTACATTGCGAACTGATATATGATATAAGCTTATCGTTACTTGTTTTATTTTATTTTATAACCGTCGTTTTGCAGCCGACCCAATTATTGGGTTTACGACTTCTAACATTCAACTCCGTAGCCTTGTAATTTTGAACCCAATCCAGGAGACAAGGGAACTCTTGGATCAAGTATTGGGAGAAATTTTGCCTTCATGGAGGACTTCTTGATGGAACTAACCCACTTTCGCGTTACATGGAGAGGAGGACCAAGAGAACCTCCCAAGGCTAGCCTGATGGCAAAGGGACTCTAACCCGTGATCCTTCTACCACTGAGGATATTTCACGTCAGCACTGTGGTCGGTGCGAGCCGGATGCAGAAATCGTATGGACCAACAATCGCTAGGATTCGAACCCAGTTTACCTCATTGGAAGGCGAACGCTCTACCCCCTGAGTAATTCTCATTTCTTGCTTCTTATTGTGTCGCACATTCGTACAGTCGTAAGCTTAATTTTTATTTCAAGTACAGTTAATTATTTTTCTAATGCTATTATATTCTCATTTCGTTACGATTAACGAAATACGATTAATAAAATTATGATTAGATACGATTAATACGATTATGATTAGAATGATTATTATTAATGATTATTAGATTTTATTAATCGTTAGAAAATAACGATTAATAAAATGTGCTTGCATGAAATTATAATAATTATACATTTAAACAAAATGAGTTTTTTTTTAAATCGACTTTTAAGAAGATTAATTAGAATGGTTTATGTCCATAAAAGATGTTTCTGAGGGAGGGGGGGGGAAACGAATTCGTTTTTCTCAGAATTTATTTTATGGTTTGGACATTGTATAAATAAAATTTCCATTCGATTCATTGTCGAATTGATACTCTACCTGATTATTGTCTGTTTTTAGATATAATTTTTTGTAAGGTAAATTACCAGATATTTTAATAAGGGTGGGCCAATATGGTTTAGAATGTTTTTACACTTAAATATGACTTCAACAAGTAAGACTTTTAAGATAAAAACATTTTAAGATTTTTCTTCACAATCAAACGCTAGAACATCTATGGTTCAGGAGACACCTCCCAATGAGATGCTCTTCAATAATGTAAACCAGGTTCGAATCCAGGTGTTGACTGGTGGTTCGAATTCTGCTCTTGGTTTGCATCGATCGCAATGCCATCTCATGGAGTTTTTTTATTTTGTTAAATAACACAATTTTTTGTTAAAATAACTGAGTTTGCTTGTTAAAATAGCTGAGTTTGTTTTTTAATATAATAGTACTCATCTTCTTAAAAAACAGGCTTCCATTTCTAAATAACAACAATTTTCTGAGAAATAAACTATTTTTTACTGCCACTCTACTTGACAGCTTTAATGTAAATTTAACAGAATTTTTTTTTTACAACTCAACAGTCTGAACAGCAACAAAACTCAACAGTCTGAATTTTTGCTTAAAATAACAGAGTTTCGCTTAAAAAAGCATGATTTTAGATAACAATAATTATCTTTGAAATTAACGGTTTTATGCTGGCACACCAGCTGGCAGTTTTTTTTTCTTTTCGTAAATTTAACAGGTTTTTTTTCCCCCTTCTCTTTTTACAGTATACTAATTTTACAAAAAAAAAAAATCAACAGCCATTAACGGCCTAAAACAATTTCCCTTTCATAATATTATTACAAAATGGAAATAATATATCCTAGAAGACCTTGAAGTATCAGAGAATTCCCCCCAAAGATTAAGAAACTAGAGAAGCTTATAGCGAACATCGACTCATTTCAGCTAATGACACTTTCAGCTCAGCCACACCACAGCGCATCTACCTCAAAAATAATGCCGAAAGTGAACACAATGAAGAAGTTTTAGAAAGTCTTCCAGCCCAACGTCAAATCAAACTAAATATCCTCATCTACCCATCATCCAAAGAAAAAAAAAAAAAAAAAGAAATAATAATAAAAAAATACCATTCTATATAGATATATCAAGAATTTGCTCAAGTTCTGAAGCCAATGGCAAATCTTCTTTTAAGTCTACCAACCGAAGCGCATTAAATTGCTCTACCATCCCCTTCATATTTTGGTGCGCAAAAATATAAGAAGGGCGGGAAGTTAAAAAAAGAAGAACAAAAAAGAAAGAAAACCGTCTTAATAGAAGACTGCCATTTCTGGCAGCCATTTAACAGCCCGTAATATGACCGAGGGCGGTCGTCGTCACTGATTACGCTTTTATAGAAAAGTACTGCTATATACTTGGGGCTTACGGTATGTGGTAAAGTAGGCCAAGTCAGTGGCACGAGCAGCAAAGAGCTTCCATTAGCTGAAGCTGCAGCACTTATCGACTCTTAAAAAGTAGACATTTTTTTTTTTTCCATCGTCATCTCTTCTGGTAAAATGATACATATTTAAAGTTTCTTTCGTTTTAATGTCGGTACATTTGTTAGATAAAAGTTTTTTTTTCTCGTGACCGTTTGATTTTAAAAGGTCATTTTATTAGAATGGTCATGTTGAAGTAAATGGGAATAATGAGAAAAAAATGGCGATAACGTAATTTGAAAAGTTATACGGAAGAGTTTGTAGAATTTTCAGTAGAGTCATGTTTTTAAAGGTCGTAAAAGTTTATATAATCCAGTAATCCTAGCTTACTTAACTTTTTTAAAAAGTAATTTATACTTTAGTAAAACGTACATATAATGTGTTACAGAAGTAATCGCAAATAATGCAGACTAACTATGTTTATATGGAGAGGAAATTCTAATAGTTGTGTACAAATGAATTAATTGCTATGATCTTAAACTCTTTTTTTAAATTGTTTATATTGAAAAAACTATAAGAATAGCTATAATCTCGTGTACTACTAATAACAGAATATATATTTTATGACTTCATAGTAACTTATAAAGAAGTAATTACATTTGTGTTCAAAATAAGTAGAGTTTTGAAATTTAGTTTAATTTTTCCAGAATAACTGGACAGAGAATAACTGGATTAAAGAATATTATTGAACAAAGTCACGAATTTAATACATCATTGTACACATGAATTTTATTGACTTTCAGAAAGCCATCGATTCTATTAATAGAGAGATGCTATGGAAAATTCTAGAGTTATATGGCATTCCTAAAAAATTATAATAAATATCATTAAAGAACTTTATAGAAATTCAACGAGTTGTGTTGAGGTGAATGGAAGCTTGACCATTGAGACTAGGGTCAAACAGGGATTTGTGATGTCAGGGTTATTATTCTTAATTATAATTGATTGGATAATGAAAAGTACAATCCAAGAATAAAGATAAAAAAAAGAGGAATTCAATGGATCTTCACTACCACTACAACATTAGAAGATCTGGAATTTGCGGATGACAGTGTTTCATTTGCCAGCAAATTTGATGATCCCCAATCCAAAAAAACTATTTTTGAAAAATATACAGGAAATGTTGGATTGAGAATAAATAAAACAAAGACTACGGGAATAAATAGCAAGACTCAGCGTGTAGTTAAAATTGAAAGTGACGAAATAAAGGATGTTATTCTGCTTCCAAAATCTTTTAAAAGTTTGGAGATCAAATAATTTAATGCTAAAGACTAAAATTAACATTTTTAATTCAATGGTAAGGAGTGTATTGTTGTATGGGTCAGAAACATGGAAACTAACAAAACTTCATAGTACAAAACTAAATAGTTGGTAAAACAGATATTTGAGAAATGTTCTAAAAATATTCTGGTCTCAGACCAGATCCATGTCAGAACTCTACAGTAAAGCCAGATAAGAACCAATCACCATCCATAAAAGGAAAAAGATAGAAATGAATAAGACACGTATTGAGAATCCCTCCTACAAGAATACCATCAGAAGCCTTAACGTGGGCACCAGAAGGCAAACAAAAAAGAGGCAGACCCATGCTAACATGGAGAAGTGAAAGAAGACAGGAGGGATGGCTAGTCCTCGGCGAGATCTTGTATAAAAGACCCAGTTAGTTGGCGCAAAAAGATGAGGGCTTTACGAGCCACCGGGCATGAAATAGGATTAGTAAGTAACTGAACAGAATTTAATAAGTTGGTTTAAACATTAGATCGACAAAAAAAAGAAAAAAAAAAGCTGCGAACATTTGCAGTACATAAGAAAGAGTGGTTACAAAATAAATAGGTCAAAGACTTAATCTTACAGATATACAAACTTTATACCATAACTCGAAATGAGGTAGTGAGTAATTGCACTTGGGGATCACAGTCTTCCTCCAACAATCATACAGTGTCTGAAAACAGCTTTGCTGAACGATTTAGATCAATGCAGGTACTTTTAATTTGTCTGATTTTCAGTGAGAAATCACTGCGTGTAGTTTACAATGGTTCTTACTTTTATATGAAGAAAATTATGGATAGATGCATTACTCCCACCTTCGATGGAAATTAATCATTGTGGTTTAGTGGTATGAAAAGACATCATGGTAAAAAGCCGCAAACACTTCCCGTCACACATTGACAGGTTTGAGACATAAGAATGAGGTCTTGGAGCCTTACGGTAACCCATTTAGGGTTTCAGTTGGTTCTGATTTCATTTCAATCCACGGTAACGCGAGGCCACTTAGAGCTTCATCGGGTTAACGTTTTTTCTATAAAATGGAAGATATTCATCCTATGGATTGGTCAGCGAAATCTCCAGACCTTGAACCAGCAGAATTTGGTTGGGATGTTCTGAGGAGATCACACAGAACTCACATTGCCCCTATCGACTATCATGCAGGTATTGAATTAAACGCTGCTAAACGAATGGAATCAATTGCTATAATGTCTTTAAAACTGCCTTAGTTTCAATACGAAACCCCTTTCTGAGTCCGTATATTTGAGTCTGTATATTTATATCTTCCGACTCCAATAAGTGTTATAGAAGATCTTTCGCGTTTATTGCAACTGTTAAAATGCTTAGTTTTTGTGTTATATCAATCTTTAATTGTAATATATTTCATTGAAATTTGTACAGTAGTTCTAGTAATAATCGATCAATTGTTTTAATTCTTTTTATTTTGAACTCCAATGTATAAAGAAATGGGAATTCACGCACTAAATGGCATAAATAAACGAATATTTTCGTTAGATAAAATGCACAAATACAGTTCTTTTGTTTTAATGCAGTATTTGTACTCGCAGGCAAATTTGAAGCAGATAGTATTCAATAAAAAAATTTGGTAACATCCCAATATGAAATCTGTAAGTGTAATAGTCATTTTTTTTTTTTTAATAATTGAGTGCTCTTTAGTTTTGCTCTTTTAGTACCACTGCCTGTTATACATTTAACTGATATCCTTACACAGGGCAGTGGGTAAGCATCACTGCCCTGTCTACCCTCCATTGATATTTTTTAATGTTATTGCCCGGTATACCAGTTTAAGGTCACTGCCCGGTATACTCTACTATACTATACTATAACAGCGCCCTCTATTAATCCGTGAAATAACTACACGAGTAGACTGCATATTAGGACAATACCAAAAATTTGATGCCTGAATATACATATAAAAAATCCAACATATATTTTAATTTTTGCAAACATTGCATTAAAGAATTTAATAATTTTATAAGATTAATGCTTCAAACAAAAAAAATATAACGAATATGCAAGCAGTAAGAAGTTTTTAAATTATAATTTAAAAAGAAATTTTTTTTTGCTAAAGTTTTCCACAAAGAGACAATTTAAATCTTTCTAAGTACAAACGTGTCTTAAATTCAAAAATAATAACAATTAGAACTTTCAACTTTCTTTTGCTTATAATTTTTGCGGAAACGAAAATAGCACAAACATTTCCTCAGTGTACTTTTCTGCAACATAAAAAAATATATTCTAATGAGAAAAGAAAGTTAATGGTAAATACAAACTGAATATAGACCTCACATTTTTAGTCTGTTTATTGTCCTCCAGCTTTTTATTGTTTAAGTTACTTGCACGCAAAATTAAAGCACACAAACTTGACTCTACCTATGTTTTCCTATTTTTATTTTTATGCCATCAAGGTAGAAACCAAACTGTTCGAACAGGATTGAATCGACTGCATAATTTAATTGAAGTAAATCGGAGGCAGCCCTAATTTGAATTTTGCCACGAAAAGTTAGCCAAGAGCTTAAACCTTTCTTTGGTGTTGAGCTAAAAGTTTTTTACGACGGGCTACGCTTTCATGGCGAATTCGAACTTTAGGTTGGCAGCTTCACACCTTTGTGAAACCTATATATGTTTAATAGAATTAATGCTCGAGGAAACTCTCTTTGAAAAACGCTTTACATACTCAGTATCACGTGTAGGAATTACTAAGGATTATGCAATGGAAGTAATCTTGCAATATTTCCTTGCATTTTGATTACACTTTTTTAGCAATTGAAACTTCCAGTTTTATTTTGGTTTATGATGGTTTATTATGGTTTATCTGGACTCATTTTCTCCAAACTTCAAATTTTAGTATTCTAATAAAAGGGAGATATTTTTTTACCATGAAAAGTTTTTCCTACGATATAGCTTCCTTTTAAGCTTGTAATTATCAAAGTTAGTTTGTGCCAAAGGAATATAATCCATAGTAATTTCGTGCCAGGTTTCTTGCATATGCCAACAAAACGTTAGATATAATTGACTTATGATGCTAATCAATAAAGCAAGTTGAAGTGACGAAACATAATATAATGCTAATTTCGCACCCAGGTAATCGAATGTGCGACGAAACATTACTAACCAGCTAGTTCGTACAATGGAATATAATCTATTCTAATTTCGTGTCATGGTATTCGAATATTTCAACGAAACGCTAATCATATTTGAGTTACGTAACCAACTAATAAAGATATTTTCATGCCATGGAATACAATCCATGCTAATTTCGCGTTATGGTAGTCGAATATGCCAACTAAACACTAAACATATTTGAACTACCTTGCCAACTAATAAAACTAGTTCATGTCATGGAATATAATTTATATTAATTTCGTACTATGGTATTCGAATATGCCAAGGAAACGCTTTGCATATGTGACTTACGTCGCTAAACCTCTATTAAAATTCTGGCTTTAGCTATATATCCTTAGAAGTCATACTCCATTCTTCTCCAATTCCTCATTCCGTGCGTCTTCAAGCTACTTTGCCACACGCCCTTTTCCTCTATCTTAAAAAACAGTGAATGCAGAAATTACGAGAAATAGCCGGATATGCAAATGTGGGAAGCATTAAAAACTCATTCCGGTCCAAAGACCAAGCAGACCCAACCCCTTCGTCTGATCCAAGAAGTTTTTTTTTTCCCTTCTTCTTTTTCTTGTCTTCCAAACTTTGTTATGTGATTTTTTCCATCTATTTTCTTCATCTTTTGGTGTGTGCGCGTGCCAGTAGTAATTGGGTTTTCCCAATGCAGAATTTTCAAATTAAATGAGCCTCCTAACACGGGAAGGCTAAGAACTTTTGGCGCGCTCCAAAATTTTCCCGTTAAATAAAAGAAAAAAATTATTTTATTTTTTGTTCTTAGAATTTTTTTTGCACTTTCCAAGAAAAATAAAAGAGTTAGTTACGGCATACGACACCCTCATCGTCTATCTTAAGGGAATATAGGGAAATGGGGTAAGGGGAATAGGGGATTCTAAGGTTTAATTTGAAGTCGACGTCTCTCCTGAATAACCGTCGCCAAGAAAATGAGGGAGAAAAAAGAATTATAGCTTTTTACCCTTTTCAGAACTTAAAATGGGAAGTTTAATCAACTCAAAGCGCGTTAAGAGACAAGTTCACTGGATTAGAATAAAGTGCTGTCAAGGCTTGGCTATTGACAGAAACTGTTGGAGCAAACTATTCTGCTCTAGCGGGACGTCGTTATAACTTTTTTCCTCTCCCGAAACGCAGTTTTGGCGAGTTTTAAATAGTTTTCAATAACTAATTTTTTATCTAAAAAATAATTTCTTAAAGCATGCAAGATTTGAAGTTTTGATGAAAGTCATTTATAGAAAGGTCCAGAAAATTGAGTTGGATTTAGATTACTAGTAATTCGTGACTGACGTATGAAACAAGTCATTTACTTACTTAATATTATTTGAGAAATATTTCAGGCTGTCATACTTGTCAAGAAATCGGTGCAAAAATTAATGCGATTTTAGGATTAAATTTGAAAGCTTTCAGCTTGACAGGCAAATCAGAAAGAGCTTGGTTATTGCAGGCAGTCTAATTTATTACCATCGTATCTTGCATTCTACGGAGTTTCAAAAATTAAACTTATTCTTTTCATGTTATAACCAATAGAAATTTTTAATTAAATTAAACAGTCACTAATTTTTGACCACCAAAGTAAAATAAATATATGAGGAAACATATTTATCATAAGAAAATCTTAAAGACAGAAATATTCAACGAAACTCGGTCGAAAAAGCCGTCACTCCTTTTAATTGTTTATTCAGCATTCTTCCATTTTTGAAATAATTAATAAAAGCTAAGCTGTCTGAAAACTTTTAATTTGGAAATTTCAAGGACTCAACTTCAAGTTGAACTTGAAAATAAGGAATAAAAAATATTTTAGTAAGCGAACATTTGATACTTACTGCTACACTGTAAAAAATGGATACTCAAATATAACGAAACTTTCTTCGTTTTCGGCAAAGCCGTGTCATGGTATATGCTCCAAGCAAAAATGTCGTCAAAGGGACGAAGTAGCTATCGTCACTTCTTCGAAGGAACACATTTCGACAAAATTAAAGAAATATTTCGTCACTCTATTTTTACAGAATAGAATGTATTGTCTACAGTACTTAATTTGTTTAACGATTACTTTATCGTGGGCACTATATAGGAGGATCAATGTTGCTGAGCAATACTAGATGGAAAAAGAGAACAGAGTGATAAATTACATCCATGCTCCAAGTGGGATTCGATCCCGGGCTCTTCTTGGCACCAGGTCAATTCATACACCACCATACATGCCAGTCGGCTAACTTCGCAACTTTTTTTTTCGCTCGTTAAGTTTCCTCATTCTAGTTAACAATCTCCCACAAAGCATTACGATAACGTTTCGAGTTGAGGAAACATTTTTACCATATATTTGAGAGTCCGTGTTTCGTTACAACTCACACGATTTCGTGACGAAATTATTTTCAAAATTAACGAAATATACCTCAAGGATTACTGATCCGTCAAAAGTCAGGGTTCTATTTCTGAGAATGTAATGATAAAATTGAAAAAGTAAGACGTATTTGAATAAATAAAATACTTAAAGATAATTAAAGTAAAATACCTCTCAAAAAATAATTTATATTAGCATCTGATGCCATCTCGAAAACGAGTGGGCGACAATCAGTGTTAGAAAGTGTTGCGTAAACAAACTTGTCACAACCTTAATAGGGTGCAATGTTGAATCCTATTATGGTACTTCTTAAACTTGATTTCACCATACTACGGTTCGACTTGATTGGTAACATTTAACACCCAATTTAATTACAGCAAATGTGTATCGTTTAATAGATATAGGCATCAATATTAAGGTTCAATTTTCCAACGCATGGATGGGATCAATCGAAATTATAATAAACAAGAACAAATTAAATAATTTAGAGCTTGTATTAATTCATACAAAGTCTGAGGGCAACTGCCCCCATCCGCCTATATAACTAGCATTGGAATAAGGGCAACAACCCCTTTGCATGATGTCTTCAATTCTTCAAACCGCCTTAAAAATTTTAAAGTAGGAGAAAAAAAAAAAGCATTTGTATGAGCAATACACACACAAGGAGGTAAGTAAGGCAGCTTTGAGAAAGCCTTTTTTTTTGCACAAACTACAAAATGAATGTATAAAAAATAGCCCCACTGCTATGTCTTTACACACAGTGAACTATTTCTTTTGTTACAGGCCTCATCCCAAGCGCGTGGCTTCAATCCCTGATGTCGCCCCTCATCAAAACTCCCCTTCTTAAATCGAGGTGAGGGTACTTACTATTTCATACCGTTAGTAACCCCTCGAAAAATATTCTTTTATATTTTTTTCATAGGTGTTTTTTTAATAATTTATCATATCTTGAAGAGAATAATTTTTTTAAAGATGGTATATGGGTGAAAAAAAAAGTAGGGGCACGAACTTTTACTCCATACAGCCCCAGTATGGGAGGTTATTTTGGGTCGTTGCTCCACCGTACATTCGGGTAGGAGGGGATCTTAACCCGGGTGGTAGAAAAAAAAATTGAACCGAATTTCGTTTAGCCCATTTTTGGAGTCGAATTGATGTTTTTTATATTTACCCCTCGCCCGAGTGTTGCCAGTTTTTTTTTTATAATTTAAGTATTATCATTCGTTTTTAAACTAAACTAGGTCTATAAAAACATCTGGCATTTGTGTAGTTGCTTCGCACTTACAATTCTGCGGTTTAAAATATGCCGAATAATCTACGATAACCTAAATTTGAGGCTTTTATATATTTCTTTCGACATTACCGCCATTTCGCTTTCAATTCATTTCAAGCGGAAATAGAACATATGCTTTATGACTTAAGTAATATGATTTTCTTAGGTACACTTTTTAAGGTATTTAAGTTTGTGTTAAGATAAAAACTACACTTGTTACTTTAAAATGAAAAATTAATTTAGTGTAATTTTAAAATAGATTGACAATTTGTGAAAAAAAAAATACGAATAATTAATAGCTCTATAAAAATGCCAGACATACATGAGTGAATAACGAAAATATTATTAAGATATTAATGGCCCTTTTTGTATGTCTAATTACATAATGCATATATAGTATGCATTATGTTATTATATCTAAGTATATAGCAAAGCTAGGGGCACCTAGTAATACACTTAGTCTTAGTAGTATACTTAGTCACTTAAGTTCAAACAAAAACATAAGCTCGTAACCTTCTTAACTTCGCAGCATAGTTGCAAAGGAAGTGTCTGGGCACAATAGAATGGCTATGTGGTAATGATTAGATTGTTTACAGCTCCACTTGATGGGAGACTGCCGAGTTAGCTTTTCCATCACTTAAGTGGTACGAGATATGGAAAAATATGTATTACAAAGTAAAAAAGCATTATAATTTTTTAATAAGTTTAATACAGTTTTGTCATTTTTAATGTAGGAGGTTTTAAACGAAGAAATGAATGAAATTTTTAACGTTCTCTTCTTAGCATTAATGTCCACAAAAGAGGCTAAATGCAATAAACTTCACTGTTCCTTTTATCCCCACGGTTGTCCATCAGGCAGTGCTATATGTAGTATGTAGCTTATAGTCACTTTACTTCCTCATGATACCACTTTTATTATTTTATTAGTAGTTAATACCTATTTGGATCAATAAAAATTCCACTGTTCTAAGTCTAATTTATATATATATATATATATATATATATATATATATATATATACATCATATGCTACCATTAAAAAATAAAAGTAATTATCGCAATTTGCCATTTTTGGATGATAAATAAAATTAACAAATTTTATTTGAAATTAAAACTGTGCACTTTTTGCTATTACTAACTATGCAAGTCGATGAATGTTGTAAGGGCCAGAAGTAAACGAATTATTAACTCTTATAAATTTCAAGTTAAAAGAATACATGATCATTAACTGTAAATAATACATTTTAAATTAAAAATTAAATAAAAAAAAAGTAATTCAGCTTGATGGCGCGGTCCAGGAACTAAAAGCAGCATAACCAAGTAAATGAGTATTTACTTTTAAAAGTTAAAATCAATCTTTACTTTTATCAGACACGTTTAATTCGTAAGTAGTTTTAGCTTGCCAACGATTTTAATTAATTTTTTTAAGCCTAAACGAAACATTTTTGATATTAAATACTCTTCTTTTTATTATTATTGAATCCCAGTAATTGAGTCTTAATTGATCTACATAAGATTTAAACGCGAGCATTCAAATATATAATTTATGTTAGTTGGGGACACCTATTCGCTGTTGTCGCTTAACCAAGCAATTATCAGGCACGTTTAATTCGTAATTAGTTTTAGCTTGCCAACCAATTTTATTTAACTTATTAAAGTCTAAACGAAAAATTTTGATATTAAAAACTTTTCTTTTTTTATTATTGAGTCCCAGTAATTGAGACTTAACTGATCTACGTAAGATTTAAATTTGAGTATTCAAATAAACAATTTACGTTAGTTTTTGGACATCTATTCTCTGTTTTCGCTCAAACTCTCGATCTTCTACTTATCGGTTAAAAGGACCATGTGTTGGCGACTGCTTTTTCGAATTGTCACTCAAACAAACATTAATACTCATAATAAGTACATAAGTAAAGTACATAAGTCATAAGTACACATTTTAATATCGCTATGCATATTTCACGATTTAATATAATTTCTACATTAGTATTAATATTTTTGTTACCCCAATAAAATTTAGCAGCATTCACAATAATGAATTAAATAATTATCGCTTTGTATAATATACATGACATAGTCATATTCTATGCACCTATGCATATTATTGGTAGAAGGTGACCTGTATAAACCAGAGCCTAGTGTTGCTCTAATTGTCGGCGAACTTGGCTTCATGGGTCCCATAACCGTTAAATATCAAATTTTTTAAAATAAAGTTCATGATATTTTCATTTATAATAATATTAGCCGCGATGGCTCAGGCGATAGAACAAATGAGGCAAACCGAGTTCGACCCGGGCGATGGCTAGTCGATACAAATCCGCATTCGGCTTGCACCGATCACAGTGCTGACGTGAAATATCCTGAGTGGTAGACTGATCATGGGAGTCCCTTTGCCGTCAGACTAACCGTGGGATGCCTTCGTAATTTTCTTCTCCATGTAACGCAAATGCGGGTTAGTTCCAAAATCCTCCAGGAAGGCAAATTTCTCCCATTACCTGATCCAGGAGTTCCCTTGTCTTCAGGATTGGGCTCAAAATTACTAGGTACTAGGCTACGGAGTTGAACAGTAGTAGTCGTAAACCCAAAAATTGACGGTTTTATATATATATATATATATATATATATATATATATATATATATATATATATATATATATATATATATATATATATATATATATATATATATATAAAATGTGCAAAATGTATATATAGGTAGTTTACAGGCAAGAATTTTATTTGTGTTCAAAATATGAATCTGAGAATTTTTTCGACGTAATTATGGCCGCAAGACAAGAAATAACAGACTTTGAACGTGCAATGATAATTGGAATTAGACGCATGGGACATTCTATTTCGGAAATCGGAATTCAACATTCCTAGATCTGCAGTGTCAAGAGTGTAGTAAGAATACATAATTTCAACTATAACCTCCCTCCATGGGCAACGTAGTAGCCGACTGCCTGTACTTAATGACAGAATCCATCTATGTCTGCACAGAATTGTCAGCGTTAATAGACAAGTAACATTGCGAGAAATAATCGCAAGCATTTATGCAGGAGGTCAGATGGACACGTCGCGACGAAATTTGGTTGTAATGAAATATGGCAACCTAAGACCGACTGGAGTGCCTTTATTAATAGCACGACATCATGTTCTGCTTCTCCCCTGGGATCGTAATCACATTGGTCGGAACCTAGAAGCCTGGTAAACTGTAGCTTGGTTAGATGAGTCCCGATTTCAGCTGGTCACCGCTGATGGAAGAGTCCAAATGTAGCACAGACTCCCCCCCCGAAGCCATGGAGTCAAGTTGTAAAGAAGGCACTATGCAATCTGGTGATCAAACCATAATGGTATGGGCTGCTTTTTCATGGTATTTACTTGATCTTAAGGTCCGATGGCCACAATCATTGACTTTAATTGGTTATGTTCATCTACTTGTTGACCACTTATTGACTTAATGTACCCAAATAAAGACGGGATCTTTATAAATGACAATGTGCCATGTCACCGGACTATAACGGTGCGTGACTGGTTTGAAGAACATTCTGGACAATTTCAGTGAATTATTGGGCCACCTAGATCACCCGAAATGATTCCCATCGGACATTTATGGGATATAATCGTCAGTTCGTGCACAAATTCCTGCATGCAACTCTTTTACAATTACGGCTGCTATGGAGGGTGCATGGCTGAATATTCATGCAAGAGACTGTGCAACTAGTTGCTGAGTCCCTTAGTCCACATAGCAATGAGTATGTTTGGCCCTGTTTGTCCTCTCGCTTTCAATAAACTCAGTAAAGAAATATGTTAAAACTTTTTCCTGGATATTTGTTTTGTCTTATACCACTAGTATTTGATTATTTAGAGCGTTAAAAGTAGTTTAAGAAAGTTAAGGTATATTTCTTTAATAGGGTGCGTAATCAAACTTTTTTAATAAAAAATAAGCATCTTTTAAGCACTTATGCACACAAAAAATATTTTAAGCACTTTTTTATTTAAAAAATTTATTATTAGTGGATGGGCATTTGTAATTTTTTTCATTATATTCTTTCTCGTATTCATATATACATTACCCCACAATAATTCAGGAGACACTTGAAGTTTTTGAATTTTTCCAAAATTTTACAAAAACAATTAAATAGTTATTTTATAACTTTAAAGGTGTTTAGTTCATGCAATTTCTTCTACAATAAAATTGAAAAAAAATTGGTGCATTTTTCAAGAATTAAAAACATTATCTTTCTAAAATTTGAAAAACGTTTGTCTAAAATTGAACAGGATATGAGCATGTAAAATAGTATTTTCACACTACAAATGTGCTGAATTTTAAAAACACTTTCATAATTTTGTAGAAATTTGTATATGGTAACTAATTAAAAAAGGCCGACTTGAATACCTCGAAAATTTATAAAGTTTCAAGCAAAGAAAATTAAGCAATACTAATAAATTAATTTCACAAACATTCAATAAGGAAAGCACCTTTAAAGACTTTCTAAAAAACGCTACGCACTCTGTTTAAAAATATAAAAGAACAGAGTCTTAAAAGTTACTTTCTTTAATCTAAGAGGTTAATTTGCAAACTATATAATAATAGTAATAATAATTTTTTAAATTCAATAGATAATGATAACTTTAAATATTAGAAATGAATTACAAACTAATATTAATCATTGAATAATATTAAACAATTGAAAACGTTACAGCATACATTTCAAATAAGAATTCTTTAAAATTTGCAAAAATTTACTATTTACAATATAGAAATTAAAAGGCTAAAAGTTGATCTTTTAATAAATAAAATAATAAAATTTTCAAAAGTTAAAACAGAAAGACTTTTTTTCTTCCTATACTGCAAATCGTAATCTTAAAATCAAGACCGTATTTAAGAGGGGGAGGGGGGAGAGAGAGAATAACAGAGGAATTATTGTAGTGCTCGGAAGTTTTAAGGGTTCCATTAATGCTTATTTCAAGAATTAAAATGCATTTTTAATTACTTATTCTTTTAATCGGAGTAGATTTTTTATTTTATTTATGTATGTTTGTAATGTTCTACAATTTTAGAAAATTCTCTGCATTCAGAGTAAGTCAATACAAATAAAAACCAGCAATCATTTAGTTTTTAATTAAAATATGCACAAAAAATTTAGAATAATATTCTTGTATATTTTGGAAAACTGATATTTTAACAATAAAACGCAAATCACTATTTTAAAAACATTTTTTTTTAAAAAAAGTTTACAAACTATGAAAATGAAACTTAATATGCTTTGAGAAAGGTACCCGTATATCCTAAATCCAGCCTTGTTTAAAATTCCATGCAGTCATTTTGATTTTAAACATGTATATATGTAAAAATTTCGTATGTTTTGCAATAAACATTTTCCGGGAAACCTTCATGATCTAAAGTGTTAAAAATAATTTCAGAAAACTACGAGTTTATCTTCGATATAATAAAAGAAAAAAAAAATTTTCAAACTAAAAATTATTGTCTTGAATCAAATAAAATATTTTGAAAAACATTAGTTGAATACTAGTGATTTTAATTATTGATTCCAGCGAGTATTTAAAAAAATATTTTCTGATCAAAAATGAAAAAATTACAAAAATTTAATCAATCTTCAAATTTTTCATTTGAAAATTGTAACAAAATCACTTTCGTGTTAATAAAAATAAATAATAATTATAACAAGAATATATAAGTGATTAAATACATAAACCATATTTCAAATGGATGGTTTTCATCAAAATTTTAGGGTTTCGACTTTTTAACTATCGACTAAAAAAGTTTTCGAATTTTAAAATTTTCTCTTTAAACAGATAAAAGAACAGCCTTAAAAGCTCTGACCAAGAATTATTTTTAGTCACAGAAAATATATTGAGCAAATAAAAGGTTACGACATATACTTTTCTTTATTTAAGTTTGAAAGAAAGAAAATTATTATTTTTATCAATTTTAGAAAAATTATCCATTTTGATGGATGGATAGTTCTATCTACATGAAGCGCATATGCCTTAAACTCATATCTACTTTTAATTCTTAAAAAAATATTCCAGAATTTCTTTTCGCTAATAAATCTGAAAAAAAAAATTTAAATAAAGTATTCTTCACTTTTCACCACGGCAGGATTTCTTAAAATAGCTTTTATTTTAATAACTTTCATTTTCGATGATATTTTAGTAGGTGGTCGCTTACCAAGTGCTTCATATTAATATAAAGTTATAACTGTAAGAAGAAAATGATGTTTGTTTTTCACCTTTATTATTAAAATTATAAATAAATAAAAATGTTTTCCATTAAAACATTTTTTTGTTCATTGTTCAATTTAACAGCAGAAAAAATGCATTTTCCTTTTAAAAAATTATCGAAATTGTGGAAGACTAGTAGTAAAAACTCGCTATGAACATAAACATATAATTTTTTAATCTTTCATATTAAGATTTTGACGATGATTTGGAAATATGTCGCAATAGCGGAATTCTTGTATTATGCTGTATTTTTTATATAAAGCTTTTATTGTATATACGAAGTTTCTACAATCCCTGATCAAGGAATTAAAACGTGGATCAATGATTTCATTGTGATTTTATGCAAGTGCCATTGATTGAAAACGCTATTCAAATTGCGTAGCGCTGATTTTCAGTTATGCCTTCGTGCAAAAGAAATGCATTCTTTTTGAGATACTTTCTAAACGTTCTGAGATAATTTTTTATTTTCATTTTTTTTACATTGAAATTACACTATAGGACATGCAGCAGAATGTGAAGAATAGTATCAGCCATTTTAAAATAAAATGTTAAATGGATACTATTTGAAAAGGAAAATAGGAAAATCTTACTAACTAATGAGCCAAAATAAAAAAGATGACATAATTATACAATTAGCTCACTAAACAATTTAAACAGTGAGCAAAAAAAGTTAATTACTTGAATATAATGTGTGACCTAATGATTGGATTTTCACTCACTATCAGTCAATCTTAAAGGTTCCAGAACCAAACTTTAAACATGCCTATCAATAAGTGATGACGATATTTTAGATGACAAAATTGTACATTTCGAAGTAAACATGTTTCTTGAATGTCTGACTCTTAAAATAGCCGCAATTAAGAAAATAGGGTTCCAATAGTCAAGACAGAGACTGGTTGAAAGCTTGGATTCATCTTAGGGTTAATTTCAATCATTGAGAATTTCGTTCCATTTTTTGATAACTAATGATGCTTCGAAACTAATGTAGTTATCTAAGAAATGTTTGAACACAATTTTCAAAGACATACTTATCTAAACATTATTCTGAGTGAAAAATAATTGATTATAATTATTTTTTTAAAATCATTTTTTCATCATTTACTTTATATTGAGGAGAAATAATTTATGATAGTTTTACAACAATTTATTCTAAGAAGTTTTAAATGACAAAATTCAAATTTTCAAGAAAAATGAATTCCTGAGATACGAAATTTTAAAAACAAATGAAGTTAGCATGAAGTGATCCAAGCTTCTGACCCCTCTCCTTTTAAAAATATTGGGACCCTATTTATGCAAGTATGCCCAGATTTTGAGGGTAAGATGTTCGAATAATTAGAAAAAATAAATTTCTTCAGAGAAAGTATACGTTTTTGTATCTGAATTCATAAGTTGAAATATCGTCTAAACTAATTGATTTGCTTATTTCAAAATAGGCTCTAGAACTATCAATATTGAATCATAGTTAAAATTGAGTCAAAAAGCTGAAGAGCTTTTTCACATAGATGATTTATATAAATGATTGATAGATAAATAGGTGATTTTTTGGTGTTTGGATCTTATTTGAATATCCAAAGACTTTTTCCTTTTAAAGTTAAAGATTTGACGTGAACTTTTTAAAAGTCAGTATAGAATACTTATGTGTACTGCATAAACATTCAAAAATTTAAAAAAAATTTCTACTGAATGTTCTAGCTGTGCCTTCGTTATTTTTTGTAATATTTTTTTCTTCAGTATTGCACAGAAATTTTCACAGAAAATGTTCTTTTGTTTTATAATATGCAAATGAAAACACAATTTTCTAGCAGCTATCAATATAATCATTATGTAAGAATATCTTTTAAAAAATTTGAAAAATAAAATGACAAAATTACCACAGAAAATGTTCCTTTGTTTTATTATATGCAAATGAAAACACAATTTTCTAGCAGCTATCAATATAATCATTATGCAAGATCATCTTTTAAAAATTTTGAAAAATAAAAACCAATACTATTTAATACTGATCTTGAAAATTTAATACTGATTTTGAGCGAAATCTTCATGTGTAAAGCAACGAAAAAATTATTGGTTTTATTTTTATCTATGTAAATTGTTCTAAAAGCACTATGATATAATACTAATGTTTTTTTTTTTTTTTTAAATATTCTATGCATTTTCTTAAATGTATTTTATTTAACGAATATAATGCATATATTGTATTTTTTGTAAAGAATATATATATATATATATATATATATATATATATATATATATATATATATATATATATATATATATATATATATATACATTTAAACAATTATGTTTGTGTATTTATTGTTAAGATTTCTATCCAAATTTAACAGACAGTTTGTTTTAAAAGGATCTAAACAATTAAAATTTTGTTTGTTGTGTCATACACTTAAGAATGAATAAAAAGTTTAAAGAAACTAAACAATGCAAGAAATATATATAAGATGCGTAACAATGAAAAGAATTCACTTTGTAAAAAGCTATTGAGTGAGTTGGGTGATTTTTATTCAATTGCTCTTTTGTGATTCAATTTAATTGATTATGGCGAGAATTTTCTCGAGATTTTTCAGGTACATTCGTAAAAAACTGTAAGTAACATATATTTTGTTTATTCAATTTAGTCAACTAAAAAAATAAAAAACATTATATATATATATATATAATTTCAAGCATAAATCTGCATAATGCTCCACATACAATACGCCAGTCCAGTTTTAATTTTTCATAAAAGAACTATATTTTAACAATTCAAATGCATCAACATGTCGTGCAACGTGTTATGATTTGTTTTTCATTAAAATCATTTCCTAAATATTAAAAAGGAATATGGATATCTTAAATCATTAAAATATCTATTGCTATTATTGTTTCTGCAGAAATAAATTATTATTGTAAGAATAATTTATTTTCAAATAATAATAACTGAATTTTTGTTTCATATAGGAATTTGAATGGTGTTCCTAAAAAAGGAGCAAGAAAAAATAATACTGGCAGAGAGGAAGAGCCAGAGTTTTGTGTTAGAATTGGAAGTGCACGCATAGCTCCTTCGGAGTTGTGTTGTTTTGATATAGATGGAGTAAAAAACTTTGATGGAGCCAAACATAGTGATGTTGGCGGAGAGGAGGAGCAAGAGTTTTTTGTTAGAATTGGAAGTGCATGCATAGCTCCTTCGGAGTTGTATTGTTTTAATATAGATGGAGTGAAAAACTTTGATGGAGCCAAACATAATGATTTTGGCGGAGAGGAGGAGCCAAAGTTTGCTTATAGAATTGGAAGTGCACGCACAGCTCCTTCTGAAGTGAACTGTTTGAATATGGATGAAGCCAAACAATTTGGTGGAGACAAGGACAGTGATTTTTATCACGAGATGGAGCCAAAGCTTTGTTATAGAATTGGAAGTGCTCGTATAGATCATTCCAAAATGTATTGCGTGAACATTGATGGAGAAAACAATTTTGATGTTGCCAAAGCCAATGATTTTGGTGAAGGAGAGGAGCCAAAGCTTTCTAATCGAATTGGAAGTGCTCGCATAGCTCCATCAAAAATGTATATTTCCATGGTGTGATTTTGAAGGAAAAAAAATGGCTGACATCAAACAAAATGACTTAGAAAAATAACTGATAAATTACTGATATTAAAAATGAATATGACATTTAAAAGGCATAATATGACATTTTTGACATTAAAAAAGACTGATATTAAAAATGAGAGTTTGTAAAAAAAAAAAAAAAAAAAAAAAAAAAAAAAAAAAAAAAAAAACAGGGCGATGTCCATCGAGTGTAATAATATTAATTTATGCAATATTCAACTCCCAGCGGAACAGCTTTCTAAAAACTATTTCGCTGGAAGACACTCGTAAAGCTCCCACAAAACAACATCTTTGCTGACCCTCACCTCCACGTGGTATCGCCCGGGCAACGGTTAATCCGGCTAACGAGGGCAGCGGACGTGGGAGCACAAGTAGTATCGTAAAGAATTCTATTATTCTACCATCTGATATAATCAAAACAACAACTAAATACTAAAATTAGGAAATATCAAATTGAGGAAAGGAGCACAAATAAATCACATTTAAAAGCAAACCGATATGAGAAACTTTCACACGAGTGTAAAAATCTCTAAATTAATCTAATTACCGGTACATCTTTCAGTGTGAAAATTACCTAGTCTTTAATTTTCATATTTAAAAAAGTATCGGCGATTTTCACCAGAAGCGACTTATAACTTAGTCATGGATTTCTTATGACCCACCTTTCAAGAAGGAGGAACTTTCGGAATTAAGACTTAAAGTCCAAAACAAATGCCTATATAGGATGTATAATGAGTATTTTTCCCGTCCAAAACGAAGTGTATACTTTTTTCTACGTAGACTGAAGCAAAAATGTGTTTTAAGTGCAAACAAAGCAAACAACTGGACATACTATAGTTTCAGTTTTCGAAACAGGAACACTGAGTAAAGTTACGGTTAGACATTGAGGAGGCATTCGGGTATCAGAAGGGCAGATTTGTTGACCACTCCCTCAGGGGCTGCATGCTAAGGAGGTAACATTACTCTCACATTAAGAAGCACAGAGAAGAGAAGGAAAGAACATCCATGCCTTATCCGGGATTCGCACCTGGGACCTTTCTGACTTGAGATCATCTCCTTGACCACCATACAAGCATGTCGGTTTCTCATGATATACAACCGTTGTCATTTAAAAATTGCAGTTAGGGAAAACTCCAGATGTATTTAACCCCGTCTTCCAATAAGGTTGCTTTACATTTTTTATTTGGAAATTGCAAGAAACCGCTTTCATATTAATGAGAACAAGTAATATTAATTAGAACATGGAATAAGTGATTAAATACATAAACCATTTTTCATATAAATGGTTTTTTATTAAAACCTTCGGGTTTCGACTATTTAACTATCGAGTAAAAAAATGTTTCAAAATTTAAAATTAACTCTTTAAATAGATTAAAGAATAGTCTTAAAAACTTAGCCCTAGAGTTACTTTTAGTCCCAAGAAATGAATTAACATTAGTCGATGTATAAATGTATATCTTGTATAAGTATCAAATAAAAGGTTGCGATATTTTTTTATTATTATTTAGGTTTTGGAAGGAAAAAAAATCTTATTTTCATCCATTTTATAAAAATTATCCACATTGATTGATGGATAGTTCTATCTATACGAAGAGCATATGCTTTTGTCTCATATCTATTTATAATTTCCACAATAATATTCTAGAATTTCTTTTCGCTAATAAATCTGAAGAAAGAAAAAAAAGGTAAAAGTATCCTTCACTTCCCATGATATATTACGGTTATCATTTAAACATTGCAGTTAGGGAAAATTGCAGCTGAAACTAACCCTGTCTACCCAGATCCCGCTTTAACATAATTCTTTTTAATATCTTTTGGATTTTAAATTCTGCATATGTGGGTGTATGTCCGCGTACCTTTTTAGGGGGATGGCGATGGAAAGCAAATAATAAAAAAAAAAAAGAACAATTTTTCATCGATACTAGACCAGAAACCTGCCAGGTCTCAGGTTACATTCTTCCATGAAACTTTACACAAAGAAACTTGGTTGACGTGATGAATATGATAGGGAAAACGACCCTATAGAGAATTGTAACTTGGATAATTCAAGAAGGAACTTGTTCTATTATGTTTAAAAAGTAGAGTTTCTCTATGAAACATTTTTCTTGGTGGTATACTATAGAGTGAATTTTTCAATACACTCTCTCGATTAAGGGAATTGCGAAACTCTTCCTAAATCATGGAATTTTAGGTCGTTTTTCATTCAAATGCGTCCTCTAGACGTGATGTCCAAAGGGCGAACGTTATTTTATTTTTAAATCCTTTTTTTCTTCTTTTTTCTATTCTAGATTGGAACTTTTGCATTGTTATAAGAGTCCTGAGCATACGATGGTAGGCTTAAGTGAAAAGTATAGCCCAGTGCACGCAGCTTGGTTTACTTATTTTCTTGATTGGATTTTTTTTTTTCTTAGTTTGAAATATTCAGTTTGCACTTAAGGGGAAAAGTTTTAAAGGTATAATCAGTCACGGCGCTTTTATTTATGTTTTTTTGTCCCCCCCCCTTTTCTGCGTCGACGTTCTTTTAGAGCTAAAAGCGCAATGTTTTGGAATAATCAACCTCATTTTATTCAAAACTGACTTCAAGCAAGTGATTTATTAAAGCCAGTTGAAAGTACCTACCTAGTATAAGAATAGATTTTACGTTTAAATGGAAATTTTAATTGCTTTAATATTTAAATATAATTATGTAAATATGTATGATTCAACAGAGATTAAAAATAATTTGTTGTTATAAAATAATAGCTGTTGAATCATTTTATTCCGATAGACAATAAATTATAATATCATACAAAGTTTTTTTTTAAATTATATTTTTAACTATCAACTGATAAATATATTAATGCTTAAAAAATAAAGTTGAAAGTCCAGGAGTTATTTGATTAACTATTAATTAAGATGATTGTTATAATTATATAAACATGTATGATTCAACAGAGATTAAAAATAATTTGTTGTTATAAAATAATAGCTGTTGAATCATTTTATTCCGATAGATGATAAATTATAATATCATAAAAAGTTGTTTTTTTTTTTAAAATTATATTTTTAACTATCAACTGATAAATATATTAATGCTTAAAAAATAAAGTTGAAAGTCCAGGAGTTATTTGATTAACTATCAATTAAGATGATTGATAAATTAATCAAATAAAAGAATACAAGAGATTATTTTTCGTTTAGGTTTTTGTTTAACAAATATTGAATTTAGATCAAAGAAACATATCTTCCTTACAAATAATATCATGCTGATGTTTCCCACACTGCAAGAAATTCCATATCAAATTTTGGTGAACAGTACCGGCACTCAGGGTGCCAGCACTCAGGGTTACTTTTTGCTGTAAAATCCATTTTTAAGGGAACATGTCACGAGACAAAAAATCTGATATACCGTAGTCATTAGAGTAATAATTGTCATAAAATTTCAAAATCACTCTAATTAAATAGATATTAATGTAAAAATTACGGTATGATATTTTACGGTAAAAATGAATTTTACGGATGATGCACCCAAAGTGCCGGTACTTTATACTGTAATTTGATTTGGAATTTCTAACAGTGAACACAGAATTTATTGTATCATGTCTTGGCCCCTAAACATCAAATTTATTGAAAAGAAAATAAACAAGGATACGGTCACTACAAAATATTTCCACGTATTAACTTTTGATTTTTGATCTGTAAATTTTTTTAAATTTTATTTATTTACTTTTTATTTTTTTTATAACTTCGATTGAAATCGTTAAGGCGATCAATAATATAATGCTGCTTTTTTTAAATATCTATATGTATATTTTTCATCGTGGGATTTGCCTTCATTTCCAAATAATTAGGGCTTGGTAATTTCCCCCCCCCCCTCTTTTTTACTCTTACTCTTTACTCTTTTTTTATTCGAGAATATTATTATTATTTATTTAAAGAGGGAAAAATTAATTTTTTGTTAAATGATAATTTTTTATAATAAATCTCTTCATTTGGAAAAATAAATTTAGAACGACAGGAACCTCAGAATAGTTTAATATAAAAATTTTGTATTCGTTTTTCTATTTCTTACTTTACAAAAGCCCTTTTTTTAACAGGAAAAAAAAAAAAAAAAATAAAAAAATAAAATAAAACAGGAAAGAAAAAATTTAAAACAGTTAAAAATATTTTCATACCATGTTTTCATGTTTTAACATGAATATGACAAAAAAAGTTTTTTTCTCTCCGTCTAAAACAACTCCTTGTTCTGGCGATATACTTTCGTTCTCAGAATGGACTTCAATTGGCGAAAGAATCGGGAAAAGTTGGACTCTTGAAATGGATGTAATCATTTTTATTTAATTTTCACAAATAACCAACTTACTTACATTTACTTCATTTGAAGAAAATTTTTCAGAACACATTGAATACCAAGACATCACATAATTAGAACAGGATAAATGGGATATCACTATATAATGGGACCTTTAATATTATTATTTTATTTGAGTCAAAATTTATATTCTTATTGAGACAATAAAAAAAATAATAATGACTAGATTTTTAAAAAATTTTTTGCCCAGAACAAAAAAACGAGAAATTTCTAACATTCCGGAAGTAAGCTTTGTTTAATTTTGATTACAATATTTTTATTGGGTAAGTGAGTACTCAATAAAAATAATGTAATCAAAATTGATCATAACTTGCTTAATGCACAAACACTAATTGAGATATGAAATTAAACAGACCCAATTTTTATTTCAAAGGAACAATTATGAATAAATGTAATTTGAGTTAATGTAATTTAGATTGTTCATTTTTAACAGAAATAATGCACTTAATTCAATAAAGACGAAAAAGTTTATGGAATACATCAAGCTCGTAATGAAAAACACCAGCTCCCTTCAACATAACTCATTTAGTTAAAACAACATGCATTTTAGTATTAAATAAAGCTAAAGAGAGATATCAAAAATAAACCAGATTTTAATTTTCTAACAAAGAATGAAAGAAATGAGAAAATTAAATGGAAAATTAAGAAATTAAGAATTTTAAATTTTTATAAACTTCACATAAGCTACAGGTACATAGAACCCATAAACTTATACTTTAAGATAAAAATACAAAGAAAACAAGGGGCGAAATAAAAAATTTTTAAAAAAAGAAGAAAAAAAATAATAATTTAATTGAAGTTTTAAATTTATATATATATATATATATATATATATATATATATATATATATATATATATATATATATATATATATATATATATATATATATATATATATATATATAACGATTATATTCCCAAAAATAGTGCTTTCTAATATTGTATTAATATTGCCAAAGCAAAAAAAAGAAAGAAAGAAACTCGATTCGAAAATAAAACAATATAAATTTTCTTGCTTGATATTGTTTTATTTTCGAATCGAGTTTCTTTCTTTCTTTTTTTCTTATATAAATTTTCTTGCTTGATATTGTTTTATTTTCGAATCGAGTTTCTTTCTTTCTTTTTTTTGCTTTGGCAATATTAATACAATATTAGAAAGCACTATTTTTGGGGATATAATCGTGCAACAACCTTAAATATTCATTTTTCAAAATAGCCCTATTTTTAATACTTTATTTTCCTAATACTTTTTAATTTTTTCCTGAAATAGTTAACAGCCATAAAATATTATTATTATTATTATTTTTTTTTTTTTTTTTTTTTTTTTTACATAATCTTTTCACTTTTAATAACTTCAACAAGCGCAAAAATCCAGGTTCATAAAATATTATTATATTATTTTTTATTACCAACTTAATAAGGTGAAAGTAATTATTATCGGGAATCGCTTTAAATTTTGATTTGTGGGCCAAATATTAATTCTTTTCGAAACTTAAAAAGAAGAAGAAAAAGAGTAATAATACAAAAAGTATGGTCAAAACTACTAGAATGTGGTAAAACGTATTTCTACTCTTTGGGAAAAGTAAAAAGCTCGGCAATTTTTACCGAAGCACGTTGGTAATGATTTCGGTAAAATCAACAATAAAATATGGTTCTATTAATATGTGTGAAAATGTGGGAATATTATCAGGGTACTTTAGAGCATGGCATAAAATTTTTTTATGCCGTTAAATATACTTTAAAATTTTTAAAACCAGAATATCTGATTAATCGTTGCTATATGAACGGAAAAATTACCAAAAATGAATGGTTTAAAAATCGTACATCTTGGTTAAATTAACCAGAATTATAGTTTTTTTTTAAAATTATTATGAAAGAGTGTTCCGTAATTAATGGATAAATGGAAGATTTTCATGATTAATAATTACTGGAAGGAATCATAATATTTATTACCTTTAAAGTGCTTATTTCAAAAACTCGAAACTAGTATTTTGTGGCACTTAAAAAATTTATGAGGCAAAAACTTGGTAAGAATCTGGTAAAAACAGATATTATTTAATTTCCTGCTTGAGTTTACCAGCATTAGTCAAGGTACACCTAATTGGCAAACAGATAAAGGGCCTAATAAGTGCATTAAGTATGCAATAAATCTTTTATCAAACAAATGTTCATTACCTTATTATTACACTCAATTAAATATGTGGTCATATTTTAATTAACAATGTGGACCTAATGTGCTTGGTGTTAATGTGAGAAAGTGCTTGGAGTAAATGTAAGACAGTGTTTGGAGTAAATGCAAGACAGTTTTTGGAGTAAATGTGAGACAATGTTTGGAATAAATGCAACATAGTGTTTTTTATTTTATAATCGTAATTAAACAGCCGACCCAATTATGAGTTTACGACTTCTAAAGTTCAACTCCATAGTCTTGTAATTTTGAACTCAATCCTGAAGACAAGGAAACTCCTGGATCAAGTATAGTGAGAACTTTGCCTTCGTGGAGGACTTTTTGATGGAACTAACCCGCATTTATGTTATATGAAGAGAATAGCCACCAGAATCTTCCACGGTTAGCTTGATGACAAGGGGACTCTAACCCGTGATCCGCCTACTACTGAGGATATTTTACGTCAGCACTGTGGTCGGTGCGAATCAGGTGCGAAATTCGTATCAAACAGCCATCGTTGTTATTCGAACTCAGGTCACCTCATTGGAAGGCGAGCGCTCTATCCCCTGAGCCACTACTGCTCGCAACATAGTGTTTGAAATTAATGTGAGCCAGTGTTAGAAGAAAAAATGAGAGGACACAGTGTTAGGATGTATTTTTTTTTTTTTTTTTTCTTTCTCCGTCATTTTGCCTTGTGCCTTAAAAATTAGAATGAATTAAAGACATTTGAATTTTTAAAAAAGCTAATTTGATAAATGATATTTATACCATGCATTTGATGCTATAAGTGATAAAATTATTAATTTTCTTTATTAAAAAAAGAAGTTTTAAATTAGATAAATATATACTCTTATATATTACATAATTATAAACTCTAGTTTACGAAAAACAAAATCAAACAGCTTCCAAAATAAAATCTGTATATATTAAATCACTCAAAAACTTATTTTAAAAAAGTTTTCTTAATGTATCAAAAAATTCTATATGAATATCATATTATTTGGGTATATATATCTTATTAGTTATTCAGGAAAATATAATATCTTTTCATAAAAAAGAGGGTGCGTGTTTTTAAGACAAATTTCCTAAGTGTTCTTTATTCTAAAGAGAAATGCAAGATTAAAGAGAAATGTAAAAATAATTATATTTTATTTTATTTTCGCAACTCTTCATAACCTTTATAATTTTATTTTTCGAATTTTTTAAAATTTTTATTTTTCGAGGTATACAAATTTTCCCAAGCATGGCTTATAATTTTTGGTTTTATTTGAGTGATAAAGGAATAAAAGAATTAATTTAATAAAATAATAAATTTAATAATATATATAACTTTTTTTTAAAAAAAGTGTAGTTTAACTACTATGAGAAGTAATACTGCTTAAATACATTAAACTTTTAACACTAACAAAATAAAGCAGAATTCTATTATTTCTAACTTATATTAGCAACTTTAATTAAGCAACTTGTGCATGGTAAAACATTTCAGATAAAATTACGGTAAAAAGTAAAAGCACTCTGAGTGCCAGTATTTTTCAACGTAACATCCACTTTTACTTTAAAATTTTACGGGACAAAAAATCTAATATACTGTAATTTCATTGTTATATTTACTGTAAAATCACTGTAATTGAATAAATATTACTGTAAAAATTACGATACAAAATTTCACAGTGAAAATAGATTTTAAGGTAAAGTGAATCAGGTAAAATCACCCAAGATGCCAATACTTTTTTCCGTAATTTAATCCAGAATTTTTTTTACCGAATGATGATTTTTACATTTTTATTTATTATTATTTTTTTTTTATGCAGGCAAATTTTCCCAGACTTGAGATAATTAGGGTAAAATCAATAGAAACATTGTTTTAAATGTAAAATTTTTCTTCAGTTTAAAATGTAACTAATATGAGAAGTAACATAGCTAAAATAAATCAAGATTATTATTATTTTTTCACGTTTTTTTTCTTTATAAAAGTCATTAATTTGAAGAATTTAGAAAAAAATGTTGCGCACTATTAAGAGTGCATTTAAAGGAAGAGAACTGCCAACATTATTATGATAAGAAGGAGATAAAAGATATGGTAAAATATTTTTGAAATGAGAATGATAATACAGAAGAAATATAGTCAAAATAACTGCCACAGTCAAATGAAGCCCATTTCATCTGAAGCCAGAATTAAGCAAAGAGGGTAGCCAAATGTTTCTACACGTATTCATTGCCGTTTTGACAAGAACGTTCCAAATATAAGAAAAGCACACCCCCGAGGTAGACCCGTTATAATACACTCCATCTCGCCAAGTGTCACGTGTGCCTTCAACAAAATTCTATTCTAGAAAAAAAAAAAATTTCAAAAAAGGGTCTCACGTCTTTTGAAATCTTTCACCTAAATCAAAACATCAACTGCCACGTCATTGTAAGCGATAAAGTGTATACTTGGCAAGAACTCTTAAATATGAGGCTTTTTAACCCCCACCCCTCATATAAAAAGGTCCAAAAGATGTATTTTTAAAGACCATGACACTCAGTGTGCGCGACAACAACAAAAATGCATGGAGGAAAACTGTAACCGCCGCCGTGCGTCCAGCAGGTCGCTGCTACCCATTCCTAAAGTCACTGTCTTTCCACCCCCACAGATCATCCCCTTCCTTGAATGTCCATCGGGGTCATCAACATAAGGTTGGAGAAGAGCGGGTGGACCCCACCCCCATTCCAAATCATGGGGGACCTGGGAATATTCAATGCGCCGCCCACGCCGATGCATATGCAAATTTATACTCCTCCATCGCCCAATTGGAATTTGCCTACGCTCCGCCCCCGCTACCGCTAAGGGTCCAATGGGAGAGGGAAGCTCGCGTGGCTCGCTGGCTATTGATCGTCGCACGTGGGTTTTGGTTTGTGCCAGCACGCTTTCGAACACCCCCGTCCCCTATTATTTCTTTAAAAACCCCTTAAGACCCCCCCTCCTCTTCAGCGAAGGAGCACACTAACTGAAGAAAGGCAGGAAAGCCAAAAGAGGAGTAAGACAGGGCTAAAAGTAAAGAGAAAAAAAAAAGTAGGCCCTTTCTTCATATTTGACAAAAATAAATAAGGTAAAAAATATATATAGAAGAGGGTAAGCATAAGGGCCCCGCTCCTTTTGAACTTTTTTTTGTGATATTTTTTGGGGGGTAGGTTGATGCCTGCCCCGTATGGCGCAGTTTTTCCCTCCTTTTTGCTTTGAGTGAGGCGCGAATTCATTGAATTCATCTCAGAGTCCTGTTGGTTTTGTAAAACATCCGGACCCAAGAGTTTGACGGAGTGATTTTCAGCCCATAAGGATATCCCCTATGCGTAGCTCGCTCCCCTACTTTGCCTTTGGTACGTGCGCGTTACCGTGCGTATGCACAATACACGAATAGCGTTTGTTCACCCCCAAAGCTAGAAAACCGCAAATGGATTTCCACAGTCATCTAACTTTAATTTCCCCGAGCTTTGGTGTGACAAAGATGATCCTCTTCACTACAACTAGAAAGCTTTTCAGAAACTCCCACTTTTTTTTTTTCTTTTCTGGAAAATTCCACAGGAAATATCATTTTTCATCTCACACGCGGAATTCAGTGATTCTCGAAATCCTTGATTTAAATATATTGTTTTAAAAAGTACAAAACATAAAAAGGAAATTTTTTTCAGGTACTAAATACAAAAATTTTTTACTTAGTAGCCACATTAATTAACTTAATTAATTTCATAAATATTACAAAAAATGCATACTTAATTGATTCAGAAAATGTAGTGACTTACATGAACCCCTCCCCCCCCCTCTTTTTTTTCTGAAAAATTTTACAGGAAATATCATTTTTCATCTCACATGGAGAATTCAGTAATTCTCGAAATCCTTGATTTAAATACATTGTTTTAAAAAGTACAAAATATATATAGGAATTTATTTTTAATTACTAATTATAAAAATTGTTTACTTGGTAGCCACATTTAATTATTTTAATTACTTTGATAAATATTGTAAAGAATGCATACTCAATTGCTTCACAAAATGTGGTGACTTACACGAAGCCCCCTCTTTTTTCTGAAAAATTGCATAGGAAATATCATTTTTCATCTCACATGCAGAATTTAGTAATTCTCGAAATCCTTGATTTATATTTATTGTTTTAAAAAGTACAAAATATATAAAGAAAATTTTTTTTAATTACTAAATGTAAAAATTGCTTACTTAGTAGCCAAATTAATTAATTTAATAACTTTGATAAATATTGTGAAAAATGCATACTTAATTGCTTCACAAAATGTAGTGAGATGAAAATAATAATAGGGAAAAAATAAAATAATAAAAAAATAATAATAATAACACTGGGGAATTTTTTTTTTTTTTTTTTGCTGCATTTATACAAATACTTGATCTTCCCTTATTTGGTTGTGGGGCTTTCAAATCTGATATTAGTTTTGCTCCTAGAGCTATATTTTTTAAATAACATTTTTAATTTATTATTTGACGAAATGTATAAGTTTAAAAATTTTACATATAACAGGGGATCGCGTTAATGAGGCGACTAACTTCTAGGAAAGTTAGGACACATCATCAGAATTGAAATTGCATAGGAACCCATGCCTTGAAATAGCGGCTTCCCCTATTGTGACCTGTACACAAAGAAACAGTTCATAATAAGATAAACGACCCCTAGAGGCGGATGACGACATTGCCGAGCATAGGTTCCCATGCAACTTTAATGCTGATAATGTGCTCTAACTCCCCTAAGGGTTAGTCGCAATATTTAAGCGAATCTCTGTTGTATTGAGAGTGAAACATTTCAATAAAAAAATAGGCTAAAAATTTCATTTTAGAAAAAAAAAAAAAAAATCTATAATTTTAGGCGAGATTTTTAGATTTGAAATTCCCATACGAGAATTGGGCAAGATTAAGTATTTGTGTAAATAAAACAAAAATTTGTTTTCCAGTGTTATTCATTATTATTATTATTATTATTTTTAAATAAATTACTAAGTTTTTTTTTTATAACAGTAAAGATATGTTTTTGTTACAATATTTTAAAGTTATTAAATTATTAATGTAGCAACCAGGAAATAAAAATTGAGTTACGGTTTTAAATAGCGCAAGGCATATAAGAGGAGAATAATAAATCTGAGTTTGTACAAAAATTTTTTTTAAGTATTGTAAAACTTATTTTCTTAATAGCTATATCAATAAAATTATTAACTTGATAAGGAGAGAAATTTTAGCAATTTGTTTTTTCTATCAAAATGTAGTAATTTCTATGTTAGTAATAAAAATTTAATAATTAACACGATGAATTAAGCAAATTTAAAATTTAATAATTCAATTAGTTAAAATTACTATCATAAATTTAGTAATTTATTTCATTAGTATGAAAATTTATTTTCTTTAATATAATTTGATGACATAAAAATATATTTTGTACCACCCTGAAAGTTTAATGACTTTTTTAATTATAAATACAAATTTAGGATATAATCAACTTTGCAAGCTTGCAATTTGATTATTATAAAAGTAAACATAGATTCCTTTACTATAGCTTTTAAATTCAAGAAAATTATAACGATGATTCAAGAACGCTGTCTTCTTTTAAAATAAGCAACATGCAAGAAAAATAAACGAATAGTAATAAATAATTAATCGTAGCTTAAATTTTAATTAATAAAAAATTTAATTATATTTAAATTATTTATAAACTTTTTTTATTTTATTTATTTATAAACTGACTCGCTCCCTTAATGATTCACCGCATCAGTAATTAGTCGATAACTAATTTTGTCGATTTATAATTTCGCAAATTCACTGACACGTTCAAATTTATTTTTAATTAATTAACATTTTCTTAATAAAAATTAATTAATAAATCTTAATTAATTAATTCATTAATAGAAAAATTTATCATAAAAAATTATTTTGGGGAAAAGTCAATGATTCGGTGTTTTACTAATTTAATACATTCACTCCACAGATTCTATTCATTAATACACTTGTTCACCAATTTACACATTCAATGATTCAATCCGTTTCTTCAATCATTCTTGGCTTTGTTTGTTTCAGTCAAAAATCATTCATAGTAGTGGATGCCATGACGATGAGTTATGTTAACCATTATAGTATATAAATTTCAATAAAAGTTGAAAAAAATATCTAAACATTTTTTTGCAAGCTAAATTTTTTTTTTATACTATCATCATTATCATAGGCAAGACAGCACTTTGTGGGTTAGGTTTTACATAGAAATTCCTCATACAATAAACCTGCAAAATTTTTAGAGTTGCACGGCGTATATTTATTACTACATGTGGCCAATTTATAAAGGGTATTATTTAATTATCATTTATAAGGGTATTATTTATAAAGGGTAATATTTAAGTAATTTGGCAAGTTTGTTGAAATTTTGCACATTTAGGTGACACATATTAGGTTTGCACATTTAGGTCACATAGGATTTTTTTTCTTCCTAAGATTCAAATGCTTTGAGACAGTTAAAAGACAGTTAATTAAAAGACAGTTTGCATTCTTAAATCTAAGAGGAAGCTTTAAAAAAATGTGAAACTGTGGTTTGTTAAAATTTATTTTTGGTTATTTTTCATAATAACTCCGATTTATTTATTTATTAGACTTTTCTTATCGTAACGGATACTATCTATTATTCAGCTAAATCTATACATAATAATAAACGCGGCTGTGTGTGTGTTTGTAATCACAATATATCGCCCCAGAAGCCTCGCCCAGGCACGAAACTCGGCACATAATTGTGTTTTGACATAATGAAGAAGTATTTTTTTTCTTTTTCAAAAATTTGGATCAGTTTTTTAGTTATCAGTCATTTTGTAAGAAAATCTTTGCTTTTTCGTCTTCAAAGAGCCATACAAATGCATATACTTTTCTCCACTTTTATAAAAATGTATGCTAATGCGAACCTTACAATTGAAATATTAATTTACGACAACTTAAACCAATAATATACGAAGGAATTAATAATTTAATTGTAAGGTTCGCATTAGTTTACATTTATTAAAGTGGAGAAAAGTTTAACTTTTGTATTAAAAATGTGGCAACATATTCGATACGAAAATAGAACGCTTCGCTTTGATATATTTGTCGCTGTTCATAATTGTTATAATAAGTTTTTCTTCTTCCTTCCACGCTCTATTTTTTTTTTTTTTTTTTCTTAAGCGAAGACGATAATTTTTGGGGTAGACTATATTTGAGGGCGCCCCTTGATTCTCGCCAAGTTGTGTTCGCGGTTGATCGCCAAGCTGGGCGATGTTGAAACCCAATCGTGATTCTGATAGATTTAGATTTAAGCTTTATTTTTAAATGTTCAACTGTATATGTAATTTCAGAGGTCCGTTAGTTCTGCGTTGGATTCCGGCTGGTAAGGTTACTTTTGCTTATGGTTCATAAGATCGAAGGTTTGTGGGCAATCATAAAAAGGGACTATAAAAAAAAAAAAAATTTCACCGCCAGTACGGTACCACGGACGCCATTTTCGATTCGTATTTCGCTGAACTTATTTGGCGATGGAGGTACACAAATTCCATTCCTAATAAATTTAGACAGTATCTAACTGCTATTAGAGAATTCTGTGCACCTAAATCTGAAAATATTCAAGCTTAATGAAGAAGTGAGTTTTTTTTTTCCTTTTCTTTCTGTACTTACTCAATTATTTTTTGTTTCGATTCAAAATTCACTTTATTGCGTTAATTAATTTTGCTTATATTGGGTTCATTACAATTTTATACAGTTTTGGCTGCCATTCCTGTTACCACAGTGTTCCGCGCTAACAGGAATGGCGCCAAACATAAGCCGCTAATTTCGCCAAGGGGCACCCTCAAGTATATTTTTACCAAAATTAATTCGTTTTCGTGTTCTTTTCATGTATTTAGCATTTTAGTTTTTTTTTTTTTTTCGTAAGCGTTGTAGCTATATAATATATAGAATAGGAATTTAATTGTTTTTGAAGGAACGTACCTTGGATCTCTTTGGTTTTTCTATTCGTTATTTCAACAGTTTTTATTAAATGTAATTAGTTATTTTTAGAAAGTTTCAGTTTGCAGGTAAGCACTTAGATTTTAATATTGAAGTTTCATGATTTGCTTTTATAGTAATTGTTGTTCTAAAGTATTCGTTGACTTTTTAAAAACCCGATTACTGACATGGCAGAACCGCCTTCCAAAAAACTTTGTATTTTGTCAAAGAAAAAGATATTAACAAATTCTCAAAGAAGAAGAAGGGCTCAAAAAACGTCTGTGGAACGTCAAAGAAGGATGGAACATGACCGAATTTCGACAAGCAATTCTAGAGCCCAAGAAGTATCAGAGAAACGTCAAAGAAGATAAGAAGAGGATCGTGTCTCAACTAGCAGTGCTAGGGCCCGAGAAACACCCGAGGAACGTCAAAGAAGATTGGAAGAGGATCGTGTCTCAACTAGCAGTGTTAGGGCCCGAGAAACACCTGAGGAACGTCAAAGAAGATTAGAAGAGGTTCGCGTCTCAATTAGCAGTGCTAGGATCCGAGAAACACCCGAGAAACGTCAAAGAAGATTGGAAGAGGATCGTGTCTCCACTAGCAGTGCTAGGGCCCAAGAAACATCTGAAGAACGCGGAAGAAGAATTGTCCACTAATCTTCAGATTTCCTGGTATGTTTTAAAAAACTTTATTTGTGAAAACCTTTAGCGTGGCGGACAGCTGGCCGCCTTAAGCGGCTAGTATGTAATAAAGGTTTCATAAGAAAATAATCAAAACTGTAAAGGAAGTAGCATTTAAGCTAAAATCTTGATTTTTTTTAAATATAAAATAATACTTTCTTCCCCTTTTTTAAAATTTTAAATGTGTTGTTTTCACCTCTTTTACAGTTTGCATACATTTTAGTTACTGATTTATATGCTAATGCCCATGCTAGAAAAGAAAAAATAAATCCAAAAACGTACAGCGTCTCTTTAAATATGAATAAGCAATTTTTAAAATAACCACTTGAACAAACTAATTAAACATTAAAATTACTTCTCAGAGGCAATGGACATTTTTTTCTACATATTTTTAAGCTTTTAAAATTTCTTTTTTTTTTCTTCATAAATTTAATAATTCCAAATCCTTCTTCAAATAAATAAATCATTTAATTGATTTTAATTCAGTTTTATGAAGAGCGAATGCAAATATTTCTTTTCACAATAAATGTAATTTCCAACTTTTTATCTCAATGCAAGTGTATAACTAATTATTAATCAATGTTACTACAACTGAACATCAAAATATATTTTCAACATATCTTTTTCGACCACAAAAAACATTAACATATACAATATTATTACTTTAATTTCCAACGAATTATTTAGGCTTAAGTTTTCAGCTAAATTATTCAAATATTAACATGAGATAACAGGAGGTTGGCTAAATTGGGTTTTGCATAGTTTACCAGGAACTTATATATATATATATATATATATTAAATATCAGTGCACAAGAATATATGTCCAATTAAAAAATTAATGTTTCATTTATTTCAATATTTTAAAATTTATTATGCTACATGTACTTATGCTTTTTTATGCTAATTATGCTAAATTTATTATGGTATTTCTTTTTATAAAACTCTTTATTAATTTTCCCACATGGTCAACTCACAAAACGATTTAAGTTAGTTCATAATGTTATTTTAGCAATTTAGTAAAATTCTAATACTTAACATAAATTAGCACTGAAAAATTCCTATAAGTTATTTTTCTTCAGTCAACTTAAGAAGAGCACTCCTAGCACAACAGTACTACTAGAAAAATGTGTGTTCTTTCACCAGTCATTATAAAAGATAGAAAAATAGTCAGGTTATAAAGGTTGTAAAAAGTGTGAAACATAAAAAAAGTGTGAAACATGAAAGCTGGGGTATTAATCAAGATTAAGGCAAAAAAAGCGTTCTGTAATTGGTTGCCGAGCGATAGAGAGTAGAAGACAAGGTACTCCTAATTTAATTTTTTTAAAAAAATATTTCACATTCTGTTATGAAAATTTGATAACTCGAATAACACTTATTGTTTTGAAAAGTTCTAAAGTTGAAGTTCAAATGCAAAATGTATTGCACCATATCAAACAGGGTCAGTTGTAGAAACTATTACCTAATAAAAATCTAGTTTCCTCAGAAAACATTTGTGAATTGCATTTTTTAAGTGTCCATTGTTACATTACAATATTGGTAATTTTTCACAAGCATAAAAATAAATAAAAATAAAAGAAATCACTGCCAGTTAAGAAAAAATTTAGAATTCAACTGAAAGTGCCTGACAGAACTATAAACACAAGTATAAACTACTATCTGTATGATAAAAAATGTAAGATAATCGGCGCTAATTTGTGAAATAAAATTTTTAAATGATCATTGTATCATTGCAATTTCTGTCAACTTTTTGAAAAAAAAAAAAAAAAATTACATATAAGTGATAAAATTTTTTAGAAAAAGTTATAATTAAAGTGCAAAGTGTAAATCATCGTTTCAAAGAATGACAGAAACAGAAAATATGTGACAAAAATAGTAAATGCAATGGTGGAAATTTGAGAAATGAATTTAAAATTAAATTGTATCATTACCATTTCTGTCAATTATCACAAAATAAATTAATAAAAATAATAATAAAGTAAAGAATGTAAATAAAAATAATTTAACAATTTTAAAGAAAATTATTATTAAAATGTTAAGTGTAAAGCACTATTCTGAATAATGACACATGCAGAAACTATTTATGCGCTAAAAATAAAGATTTCGCGGTGTAAATTAGTGAAATGTTTTTTTTAAAAAAAGTCTATTGTATCAATATTATTTTGAACACCTTTCCCTTAAACTAAAAAATTAATAATTAGATTAATAATTTATTAACAAATACGAAAAAAGTTATAATTTAAATGTTAAGAGTAAAGTAACGTTTCAAAAAAGTGACATGCATAAAAACTTATAAAAATGTAGGTGTCACAAAGTAAATTTATGAAATGACTTTTTAAGTATCTATTGTATAATTAAAACTTCTTTTTATTTCTGCCATAAATTAATAAATAAATAAAAGAAAAAACAAACAACAATTTTGAAGAAAATTGTAATTTAAAGGTAAAATGTAAAGCCCTATTCTAAATCAACACAAGCATAAACTATTCATGTGTTAAACGGCGCAAATTACGGAAATGAATTTTTTTAAAAGTCCATTATATCATTATTACTTTTAAAAATTAAAAATAAATAAAAATTTACAAACACATTTTGAAAAAGTTAACAATTGAAATGTTAATTATAAAGCACTATTTCAAAGAGACACATAAACACTATTTATGAGATAAAAATGCAGGTATCACGAATTACAATTATGAAAGGACTTATTAAAAGCCCGTTGTATCATTAAAATTTCAATCACTCTCCGCGAATAAAAAAAAAAGAATGTAAATAAAAATAAATTAAAAATTGTAAAGAAAATTTCCTTCCAAATGCAAAGCGTAATAAAGCACTATCTAAAGCAGAAACACAAGCAGAAACTATTTATTTTGTTATTAAATAAAAATTTAATAACAAATTTGAAAAAAAGTTATAGTTGAAACGTAAAGAGTAAACCACCATTTCAAAAAGAGTAACACACGTAAAAACTGTTTATGCGATAAAAATGGAGGTGCCCCGAAGTAAATTTATGAAATGACTTTTTTTTAAGTGTCCACTGTATCATTAAATGTTTGGTCAATTTTCGCAAAAATAATAACAATAATAATAAAAGAAAAAATTTAAATAAAAATAAATTCGCAACCTTGGAGAAAATATTATTTCAAATGAAAAGTGTAAAGCATTATTATGAAGAGTGACACAAGTATAAACTATTTATGCTTTAAAAATGTAGATTTTTCGGCGTTAATTAGTAAAATGAATTATTTGAAATGTCCTTTGTATAATTATTATTTTGAACTTTTTTTCCTAAAAATAATAAATCAAAAAATTAAAAAAAAAAAAAAAAATTATTAACAAATTTGGAAAACGTCCTAATTCAAATGTTAAGTATGAAGTACCATTGCAAAAAGTGAGACACACGTAAAAATAGTTTATGTGATAAAAATGTAGGCGTCACGAAGTTAATTTATGAAATGAATAATATTATGAATTTCAGTGTATCATTACAGTTTCGGCCATATCACCCAAATAATAATAATAAAAGAAAATAATTTAATAAATTAACTTAATAAATTATAAGGATTTCTTAAAAAGTTATATTCCAAATGCAAATTACAATAAACTATTTAACATAGGTAGAAACTATTTATGTTTTATACGCCACGCTCTAAATTCGTGAAATGGTTTTTTTAACGTCCATTTAAGCATTAAAATTTTAGTCACATTTCCCGAAAAACAAATAATATAAAACGAAAACAAAAATAAAATAATAATAAAAATAAAGAAAATATCAATAATAAAGAAAATAACAATAATAAAGAAAATAATAATAGTAAAAAAATAATAATAAAAAAATAACGATTTAAAATTTTTTTTTATTTCAAATGAAAAAGGCCATTTTAGAGAATGACAACAGCAAATATTATTTATACGATGAAAGTGTTGGTGCCATGGTGTATGAGTGTGAAATGAATTTTCTCAGTGCACATTGTAGTAATAAGAATTCCGTCACTTCCACCCCCATATATATAATAATAATAACAAAAATAATAAATATGAAAAATATTAATAAAAGAAGTAATAGATAAAAAAAAAAAATGGCTTTCAAATCCTGCCTATACACGCGTTTCAAGATGCCACAAAATTCTTTCCCTTCTTCAGTATTCATATTCATAATAAAATCAACGTCAAGATAGTAATTATAAGTTAATAATATAAAGAATATAAAAATACTTTAAATTATTATTATGCAAATACATTAAAAATGCCTGCTGGTGAAAATAAAAATAAACAAACAGCGGTCGCCATAGCAACGCATGCAATGACGACGCATGCGCACTGTTTACAATTACTCTTGAACACAGTTGAAAAGTGTTATGACGTCTAAATAAGATGCGCACGCCATCAAACCCAAAACAACACCCATTTTGCAATGGTTAAAAAAATAATTAACAACTTAAGAAAAAGATATAATTCCAACGCAAAGAGCAACCTGAAATTTTAAAAAGTGACACAAGTAGAAACTTTTTATGCAATAAAAATGCGAGTGACATCGTAAAAATAGGCGAAATAAATTTTTTTTAATGTCTATTGAATCACTGCAATTTCGGTTATTTTTCCAACACGCTAAAAAAAATAATAAATTGAGATAAATGACTGCTTATTTTATATTAAAAAAAACCTATCAAATGCAAAGTGCATGGCAACAATTTAAAGAGCGTCTAAAAAATTAATCCAATAATCTAAGTTATATTAAGCAAAATTGTTAAAATAATTTTTTAACTGGTTATTTTTATTCTTATTTTTTAAAAATTTAACCACATTTGAAGTTTGGGTGATTAGAAATATTCTAAGAAGAAAAACTTTTGGGAAAACAAATTTTCTTTCGATGTCTTTTTCAAAAAATTGTAAAATTTTCTGGCAAATAATTTTATTTTAAAATATAAATAGGTCTTATCTTCTAATTATGAAGTTTGAGAGCGCACAGAAAATTCCAAAGAAAAAGTAATGTACGAAAAAAAAAAATATGTTCAAATTTTTTTTTTTTTTAAAGGCTAGCTAAATTTTTTTTGCGAATTTTTCTAATTTTTTAAAATTATTTAAATGCAATAGATGTTGTTTTATATTCAAACTGAAATTTCCATTTTCGATTAATCCATGGGTTAGAGAAGCATACATTTTTCTGCATCATGTAGAATTTCAAAATATTTTCTCCTCAAAACTATATTTCTTCAAACTGAGTGTCCAGTCAGAGTTATTTTCTCCAGAGCTTCTTAATCGATTTGATATCCTTTCCCTTTTCCAATAAAATGAGAGCATATATTGGGATAATAATATTAAAGGTATTGGGAATTTAGTATTATTATTATTTTTTCATCGACTTTTGATGTAAACAGTTAATACGGGACAAAATAGTAATATAGTGGACTAGAGGAGGATTTTTGAAAGAAAAATTTTGAGGAAAATCTTTGGATCTCTTCAAGAGAATAACGTAAGGAGAATTCTTCACAACCACGAAATTTACAATAAATATGACAAATTCGGTGGGACAGACTTTGTGAGAACTATTAAAGCACCACGCATTAGGTGGCTGGGCCACCTCTTCAGAAATTCTGATGCCGTCCCTGCAAAAAAAGTGACTTTTTTCACAATTGAGGGGACGAGACGTAGGGGACGACCACCTACAAGATGGATAGACGACGTTGAAAAGGATCTCAAGCTGTTGGGAGTCAACCGATGGCGAGCCGTCGCATCGGACAGGGCCAGATGGAGGAAAATCTGCGAGTCAGCCTTGGCCTGTGAAAGGCTGTTGCGCTTATGAAGAAGAAGAAGAAGAGGAGGAGGAAAAAAGGATATTGGGGAGAAATTGTTTTAATGATTCTTTTTTTAAAAGAAAATTAAATATGACATTTGATATAAGGAAATAACAAAAATTTTCGAAGTGAAATTCACACTTTTGATGCAACTATGAGTTACACGTTTTAGTCTAAGAAAATATTTTTACTCTTGTCGTTCACAAAGCTATTTCTCTCTCTCTCTTTTTTTTAAATATATATATATATATATATATATAATTTTAGAGGACGCCATACCGCTAAAGAAAATTTTCTTCACAAATTCTTTTTTTCCTTCATTACTCATTTAAAATTTCAAGTGTAGAAAAAGTGAATTAAGACAAATCTAGAGTAAGCCATGAAGTTTTAAATACTGAAAAGAAAATTTCAAAATATACAAATGAAAATAAATTATGAGAAGATAATTTAGAATTACGCAACAGTGAAGATCTCTTCTAATAATTTGTTTCCGTTTCAATATTTTGAAGTATTTTTTTCAGCAACTGACACTTCATGACTTACTCTAGGTTTGCCAGGACATATTTTTTCTTTCTTTTAAATTAGTAATGAAGGGGAAAGAGAATTTGAGATGAAAATTTTCTTCCGGGGTATGGCGTCCTCTTAACTAGCCGTCTGAGTATATCTGCAAGTAATGATCCGGCAAGAATCGGCGCATCTATACTTCATTCCACCTTAAGTTGGCACTGGAGAGAAGGGTAGGCAGACCGGATTACAGCCGTTGTCATGGAAACTGGGTTACTCTTTAAGTCGGTTGAGGGATGAGGTAGCAAAAAAGGGAGAGAAAGTGGCCAGTATTGGCGTTAAAGAAAACAAAATGCGATTTTATTTTTAAACCAAGAATTTAACTAAAATTTTGAACAGAATACAGAAAAAGAACACGATTTTTTAGAGCATTTTTAATAATTATTATTTTAAAATACTAGATGTAAGTTGATTTTTCTTATTATGGTTTTTAAAAAGCAGATTTTCTTATTATGATTTTTAAAAAACAGATAATTTAACAACAAAAATATATATATATATTTAAAAAGATTTTTTGTTGCCGATATCTAAGTAAAAAAAACAAATGCATAGATGTGCATAAATACTTTGTTTTAAATTTTAAATATTTATTTTTATATGCTACTTATTTTTTGTAGATTAATGTACATTGAATGTTAATTTATCCCACATTGGCGTTTTGTGGGGAAAGGAAAAGTCAACATAAGCAGGAAATTATTGATCATGAAAAATATCATACCTATGTTTTTTAATATTTACTGTTCTTTTTTTTTTTATAAATAAAAAATTCAAATTTTTTTTTCGGAAAAGTTTTTTTTTTTTTTTTACTATAAAAGAAATTTTTTCTGAAATATATTTGCTTGCTGAAATATATTTAAGCAAGCTAAAGATTAATAACTTACAAAAGAAAAAAAGCTATCGATTAATAAGTAACAAAATAATACAAACTAACAAAAAAGTATGCTAACATTTAGTAATTAGCAACAAAAAAAGAAGAAGAAAATTTAACAAGGAATCATAACAAAAAATTAACAATTAATGCACAAAAAAAATTTATAACTATAAAAAACGAGCTAACAATAAATAACTAATAAAAAACAACAAATTGTAGATTAACATTGTAAAAACAATTGATTAACAGTTAATAACTAATAAAAAACAAAACAAAAGAACAATTAAGCGATGCGAGTGAAAGAAAGCGAAATAAGAACTACACATAATGGAAAGAGCTCGCTGACCAGTGTAAAAAAAACATAGCCAACGCGGCAATTTCCTTGGCCTTGAAAACGAATTCAGCGCCAAACTAAAACACCTCCTTCTTCTTTGTACATTCGCTTTACTGAGAAGGTATTTATAAGTTAAATACATTTAAACATGAAAAACTTTTAATACATGTTTCAAGATAAACTTTTCTTATTATACAACATTTATTTATATTTGTACGCGCATTTAAATTGCAATTAATTCCAAAATAGCGAAGAACTACTTTTCAAAGGCGGAGTATTGCATTTCCTACCTTTCCCTGCAGTGCCAACTTAAGGTGGAATGGAGTATACAAGAACATAATGCTTCTCGGTTCCATATCGTTCTCTAAGTCCAATTGCACAAACTCGTGGTTAAACCTTAATCCTCTCCGCCTCTAGCATTACTGTTTTTAATACATGGGATGAGTATTATAAGTGTAAACCAGAGGAAAAGAAATCATTCATGGATTTATTATTCATATGTTTCCTAAAATAATAAAAATAAATTATAAAAATCGTGCAAGAACTCCTCACTTAGCATCCCCCCAGTTAGTCCACCTGCACAAACCCACTGTTTCTTGGTTTCATGTGACACCAGAGTATTCTAATGCAATTGCTATGATTGATATGCAGATTTTTCAATGCAAACCGAAATCTCGCTAAAAAGTGGAGCAGCTCTCTTAAGATTTGAAAATTCTAAGAAAATTTTTGATGTTTTTTATTTTAATTAAATAACTTGAAAAATTTCCACCTGAACTAATGAACAGTAATGGAATATGTGATGGAATCATTGCTTTTCAACATTTTAGTGACGTAACTTTAAACTGGATTTTGCATAAGTGTGAATATACCGGAAGAAAAGCTTTCCAAGTACCTAGTTCCCCAAGTACCCTAGTTAGGTACCTAGTTCTCAATTTTTGGAAGGAAACAACTCCAACGTTAGCCATCTTGCATACTATAGCGACCATATACTATTTTGAAAAATATGTTTATTACTAGTAGCTCTGCTCTAAATAGCAATAGCAAAATTGTGTATATATATATACAAACATTAAAGACAAAAAAAGAAAAGAAAGGAAACGAAAGATTAAAGAAGAAAATTAAGAAAAATAGTAATAAGTTTCGTATACCACTACGCATAAGTAACAAATACATAGAACCCATAAAATAAGTTAGAAATACAAAGAAAACAAGGTAAAAAATGTATATATTAAAAGAGAAGAAAAAAAATTATTAATAAATAAATATGTGCCTTTTATTTATTAATAATTTTTCTTCTTCCTCTCTTATCTTAAAAATAAAATTATATATATATATATGAGCAATTCTACAAATAAACACCAATTAGGCGGCCAAAAAAAAATTTTTTTTTTTGGGGGGGGGCACACTATTTCTACATGATTTTTCTTCTTTTTTACACCCTAAAAAGGCAAGAAAAAATCGTGAACGTGAAAACAAGTGAATCTGTGATCGTGTTTGAGTAGAGGTATCTTATTAGCTTAGCGGAGCTTGCAGCATGTAGACGTTTTGAAACAGCGTAGCTTAAGTCTATCATTGTTTTTTATATACAAATCGTTAGTATGGCTAGTTGTCGTCGCTTAGACGATGCCACAAGATCGTGGATAGTTAGAAGATTTAAAGCGGGCAGATGACAAGCTACCTGTTATAGGGATCTCGGGGTTTCAGGAAATATGGTGTCTCTGTGGAAACAGCTCAGGCAGACGGGATTAGCGGTCCACCGACCTGATCAAGGCCACAAAAGCGTTATTTCAGACATCTAACCAAAAGGTAACCAAAAGGGATGACACAACTGTGATGCGCGAGAACTGTGACAGTGACACAATTGTCTCGCAACGTGTAAAACTCAATAGAAACATTAATTTTCTGGATAACAGTCGCCCAGACACTTTTTGCAAATAGCCTGTATGATACACACCCTGTAGTCAGCATCCTTTTGACGATGAACCACAAAAAGGACCAAATAGCCCGGTGCCGAAAACACCTCTCTTAGATAGAGAGTGACCGGGGGCAGATTCTCTTCGGTAATGAGTCTCAATTCAGTCTAGGCAGCGACTCAAGACGTGTAACATTGCCGAAAAGGATCAAAATGGTCGAGGCGGTCTGCTGGTCTGGGTAGGGATCATGACAGACCGGCACACCGGCCTACATGTCTCCATGGTAGAGGTACTATGACAGATCAGCGAGATCCTTGAACCCTATGCGAGACTTTTCCTCAGAGCTTATGGACCAAATTCCCTCTTTATGGATTTCATTCACAGGGCTAAGTTGGTGGACTAATATCTCCAATCCAAGGATGTTAAACGATTGGAGTGCCCTGCGATGTCCTCTGGCCTTTACCTCATCGAACCACGAAGGGCACACACTTGGAATTCAAATGCAGAACGACCATCGATCAGCTCAAGGGTGCCTTGGTGCAAAATTAAGTGCAGTTGCTACCGGGATTGATAAGGACTCTGGTAAACAAATTGAAACACCGATGCGTGAGTTGTCTAGCTGCTAGAATCATTCCATGTTGGTTACATTCCATACATTTGTTCGGCGTTAAATATGTATGTAATGCCCATGTTGTATTGTGTATTTTCTTAAACCAGTCATACGCTTGTGGATTACGAACACGCAATTGACTGAGATTACTGCTACATCATATTCCATTTTGATATACAATGTGCTTAGAACATTGGAGGAGTTCTTCATTTGTTGGCTCGAAAATTCTAGTCATTACGATCACGGATCTGTTCAAAACGTTCCACACGGAATTAAATTCAACTTTTGTTAATTGGACTTAAATCAGAATAAACTCATTCGGAATAACTCGTTAATGGGGTCCATGAAAGGATCGCCAAAGATTTTTTACGATTGTCTTAGTAACTGTTTCTTAAATGTTTTCTAAATGGCAAATTCCACTTCACGGTGGCATTTCTTGTATTGATTACGGTTATAACTATCTCAAAACTCTCTCAATAACCTGGCTTGTTCAGACTATGAGATCATCCATTTCCTAAAGGTTAAAGAATTTTCAAATAGGCCAACAGCCTCTTCAGAACACTTAAAAAAAAAATTATTTTTCTCATGTTTTTGGTCAAGCGGTGTATTTGGAAATCAGTTCTTGATTTTGTGAATTACCCAGTGAGTCAACAGCTGTTCAAACACATCGAGAATAGAGGAAGACTATCAAATCTATGGATTTATCGAACATAATTTTAATGATCAAAAGTGAAGAAAATAAGTGTCTAGTATTAGAATTTCTTTCCACATACAGATTAAAATTCCCTTCATGCTGCAATCTGATAAAAAGTTAGGCAAAGGAAGCAGTAAAAATCATGCTCCCGTATGAAATGGAACTTTTTACTAATCATGGCTTTTCTGTATGAAGCATTTATTTTCTCATCGTTCTTCAATCAGTAAGAAATCACTCACTGTTGCATTTTTTTCAAAGTCAATGCTCTCGCCTGGTGAGTATGTTTTGTTCCAGTTTCTTTTTAGTCGAAATAAAGTGTCAAAAACAATACCAGCTTCAGGCAACGTGCTAATCTATTTAAGTAGTTATAGTGCGGCTTTCAGGAGAACTCCTCCAGACATCCGTCTCGCGTCGTGGCGGGCACTATGGTTACGAGGAAAGGTCACTTCGAATAGGGGTATGGGGTAATTAGTTTTGTTTTAATCTTAGTCGTCGTGAGTAAACCAATCGACATCTTCTTTCCTCCATTTCACCCCCATTAGAAATGTGCTCTCGCTTGTTACCATAGCAGCAGACATTCCCACACTTTCAGTCTGGAGGAGTTCTCCTTAAAGCCGCACTATACGTAATCAAACGTTTTACTACCCTTACAATTAAGGTGTTTCAGAGGTTTATTTGAGGTGTTAAAGCTGATTTAAGGTTTATTTGAAGTTGACTTCAAAAACAACCTTCAAGGATCAACCTCTCAAAATGTATAATCGAGGTGTATGAAATTGTTTTATTCATACTTGTTTCAAGGTTGTTGGAAATCTTCTTTAGAGCAAACAGCTTAGAGAGGTTATTTTTGAGGTGTACGGGATATTTTTTATACACTTCAAGCGAATAAGTATATTTGAGGTGTGAATAATTTCTCCCAATCTCAACTAAAATTATTGCTGAGTTATATATGAGGATGATTTTATGAGATGTAAATGAGGTTGAAATATTCTTGGTGCAAAACATAACCTCATTTTCTACCTCAAGTGCACTTTTTTACATCTGTCAACTTCAAAAACACTTTTATTGTAAGGGTATAAACCTTTATTTTCTGGAGACACTGGACAAAACCTTTGATTGGTGAATATGTCAGTATGCAACAATCAACTGTTTCAATTACATTGCCTGATTAATTTAAATCATAACAAGATTCATTTAAAAACTGCTAGTTTTTTTTCCTGAATCAATTATGTATATTTAAACATAACGTTTGAGATTAGAAGGGATATCGAATCTTAAATAATGATAAAATACTTAAATTTCCAAATATCCATTATAAAAGTCAGAATAAAAATAAAAATTTTATTTTTTATAAAATTTTTTAAAAAGAATAAAAATGAATAATTTTTTATTTTAGAAACTTCTTAGTTTTTTTTTAAAAAAAAATAATAGCTAACAAAAGCGAAGACAAAATAAAGTATGGATACTTCTATGTGAATTTTTTTTTAAAACTTCAAAGCATAAAATTTTCAGTTTTAACAAAATTTAAAAACATAATTTATTTTTAGAAATTTAAGCTTTTAAAATGTTTTAAAATATTGCCCAGAAGAATTTTTTCTGTATTTACACTGCTTGACAATTGCTACGGAACAGTTACATTTTTCAGAATAATTAATAATAGACATTGATTGAAGAAATAAAACTTCATTAAATATATATATTTAATGGAGACAACGTGCATTTATTACAATACAAAATGGTACAAATATTGCCACATTGAAAAATAAGACAATTAAACACAAAAAAATTAATTATAAAAAATATGCTCTTTTGACGATTTCTAAACAGTCAGGAAAAATGTGTCTTCATGCCAGAAAGAAACAGGCATGGATATCTTAGTAAAATGTATGATTACCTCGGAAACTAATGCATGTTTTGCATCTGTTGTTTATTCTGGCCACTAAACTATCGGAGTGTTTTTGGGGGATGACTCCCACTCCTCTCTCAAGGCAGTTATCAGCTCAAACACAGTTCGGGAAGGCGTGTTCTTCGTGAAACATTCCTGCCAAGGGCTTCCCAGGTAGGCTCTATAGGATTCAGGTCCGGAGAGTAAGCAGGCTATTGCATACGGACAGTACCTGCACTTTCTAGTGTGTCCGATACCTCAGCGCTTTTGTGTGGCAGCTCATTGTCGTTTATAAACAGAAATTCTGGACCTACCATACCCCTAAAAAGACGATCATGAAGAAAGATGACATAAAGAATAATCTCTCTGCAATACCACTGGGATGAGGCGCTACCTCACTCACAGATGTGAAACGTTATTCTGCCTTTGCGCATTATGCCTTCCCACACCAGAACGCCTGGGTCACCTCGATCACGTTCCTGAGCATACTGTTGTGCAACATGTCACACCAAAACATTCGTAAAACATTACTCTGGACCACTGTTGATGAACCCAATCAATACGTTCCTTAGACCAGCTCAATCTTTCACGACGACGACGACGACAAACCAACTTGATTTAATCACCGTGAGTTTGTTCTTTCAGAAACCCGTGTACCGGTAATGGTTGCAAGGTCTGCAGATATCTTAGTATGAGTCTCTGCACCTTAGTAATATTTCTACACCTTTTTGCCACTAGGGATACATATCGATCTTCTTTAAGTGTGGCATTCCTACCACAACCAATGACATGCTTTCGTATAGCATTTCCAGCATCAGCGGCCCTTTTTAATCACAATATGAAACTTATAGACTTTCTCATTACTGTTTTGACACTTAGTTTAACTTGATTACCGTCGCCCAATTGTTTGTCCACGATCGTAAGCATTCAAATGATGTCTTACTGATATTTTGCACTTAAGTATTGTAACATTAACTTGAATTTCACAGAAATAAGTTCAACAACCTACGGCGCTATAATGGTTAAACACCTAACAGTATGAGTTTTCAAATGAATGAAGAGCTTGTATACACTGGCCTTTATACAGATAACGGATCCTGCTCTACCAAGCTCCCTGCACTTTATTTTACGGTTATAGTTGGATTGTCAGGAATTTGCAAAAATTAGTTGTTCTTTAGCAATTGTCAAACAGTGTATTAACAGCGCAAAATTATCAGCAAAACACAATCAAATTTTTCTAAAGCTTAAATAAAAAAAAGCAATTTTTTAAAAGCCTCAAAGACTTAATTCTAGACCAGGGGTCATCAATCATTTGATCCTCACGGACCATCAAGCAGAAAACATTTAATATCGCGGACCACCACATCATAACCTGATTTTAGTTTTGGGAGGAAGAGGAAAGTTTTTCAACTGATTAGAATAGGTAAAAAAAAATCGACGTCTTTCAGGGTTTTTAAAAATTATACCAATTAATAAGTTATTCAAAGTGGAAAGTTCTACTATATTTTCAAGGAAATTTTTATTTAACATAACGGCCGATGATGATAAAGGGAAGCCAAATGTTGGTAATGATAAAAGCTTACTTAATAATTACAACAAAAGTAACAACAATCAATCAGTGTGATTTCACAACTTTACATCCGTGGTAAGACGAGAAATTTGAAAAAGCAAAAACCCTCTTTTGCTAACAAATCTTTTGAAGACCACCAGTGTTCTTTGAAAATTTATCAGAGGTCCATCAGTGACTGTTTGCGGACCAGTGATTGGTAGGCGACTGCCATTTGTAATGCAATAAGCGTATCGAAAGTTAGGTATTTTCGACTTCATGCCCTTTACAGATTTTTTAATGTGGTACTCTATATTTTAGTTTCATAAGTAAGGATAGTTGGACTTTTATAAAATATTTTATTATGTTTAAAAAATTGCAATTTAATTGTATACTAATTGTGAAAGAGTATTCAAAATTTTTGATGGTTTATTGATGGATCAACATAATCTTGATGCTAATCATCAATAATTTTATCATGAGCCATTATATTTTTTGATGACAACCAACATAAGTAACCATCACCCCAATGTAGGAATTCGGACTGATTTATGATGGTCTAGCAAAAAAATAGCTACTTGTTTTGATGGCTTATTCATCTTGAACAATCATAAATTTCCATCGTAGTTTCTTAGACATCATATATTGGAACGATCATGAACCACCATCATAACAATGTAAGAACTCGGACTGATTATTTGATGGGCCAACATAAAAAAATTTTTTGATGGTATATTCCCGCTAAACCAACAATAATTTCCATTAAACCATCATGGAAATGTATAGTTGGAACCATCACGGACCATTACAGATCGTCATGGACTGTTGATCCATGAGAATCAAACTTGATGGTTAACTGTTCATGGTTAACCATAATAGTAGCATTTTCCATCATGGAACGATGGAAGTTTGTTGGTATATCAAAAATCACGAACGTATAATGGAAAACGTTGGATGATGGTTACCATGAAATAATACGTACCATCATGAATCGCATTGAAACCAACATAAACCATTAAAATGTTTTGATGGGACCATCAAGAATTTTGACTTAGGTATAGATTTCTTTAAGTTTTGTAAAATGTGGGCATGATGGCATTGAGTCACCGCAAAATTAAAGTCAATTCTTTGGCTCAATCTAAGAAATTAAACACAAATTTGAAAATTCGGTTTTAATTGTTAAAAATAAGTTTTTAAGAAATATACTATATTTTTTTCAGACATTAAAAAAATATACTTTTAAAATCAATGTGTTTAGTTTCCAGAATAGGTATATTTAAATTAGTTAAACTTTAAAGTTTCATTCTGATGTCAATTGTGTCGACATAATAATGTCCGCCTTTAAAACCTAGTCATTTTGATTATAAGAACTGCACTTTTTTAAATGACTTGGAGACTCCACTAACAAACCCCTAAAATTGCTTCTCATTGATTATTGTTTCTTTTCCATTTATCTATTTTTTTTCAAAAAAAAACGAAGATCATTTAATTAATAAAATAAAGACCAAAGAAGTGTAGTAAATGGTGACTGGTGCACGTTAAATCTGTCGAGTCACAAAGTTCACCATGTTCCCATAACAAATCAATACCTATGGGGGTACTGAATAGGAGATTGATCATTCTCTGGTTCAGGTCAAAATTACGATCTGTGGGGGAATGAATAAATGCATGAATGGGTTCACTATATAAACGGGTGTGGCGTAAGGGTGAGGCAGAAGTCGAATTCTCGGCCATAGAATATACCCCCTCGGCCTTAATGGCAGACAGCAACATTGGTAAAATATGTAATTATTATAAATTTATGCAAGCTAATTTTGTTAACATGTTAAGTGTAAAACTTACTGGAATTTGAAAATAATCAACTGAATTTGTAAAGGAAAAAAAAAAAAGAAAAAAGAATAAGTGGTGCAAAAAGAAGAATTAATAGAGAAGAAATTTTACTCTTTAATGAGATACAACTGTAAACTTGTTTATTTTTATCTGTTTAAATAGGAAACGGTTTTTCTCCATCTTGAACTCTATTAATTTTATGTTCTAAAAAATTTCAGAGTAAATGCTACGCTACTCTCTCTCTCTCTTCTTCTCACTTTCGATAACAATTCAAGCGAGCGCATATTGAGGATTTCGAGAATATAAATAATATTTTCTACAACAATGGATAAATAATATTCATTTAAAGCAAAAAAGTTGGACGCTCAAATTTGAACTTTTTAGTTGAAATTTGTAAAAATCAATTTTAGTTGAAATTACATTTAATTTAAATTTTAGTTGAAATTTTGCGGTGTTTGATTTTTTTTGTTGATACATTTTAGTTGAAATTTTGCGGTGTTTGATTTTTTTTGTTGATACATTTTAGTTGAAATTTTGTTTGATTTCTGCGGGCTGCCGAGGTATTTTTTGCATATTAAAGGATTATAATTTTTGAACTAATTATCGAATTTAAGTTTCGTTATTTCAATGCATCCTGAACATTTTCCTACACTTTTTGTAATTTTTTAGTTTCAACGTTTCGTAGTTCTTGCAGGGAAAAGCAAATACCCAAAACAGCACCAGAGTCACTTACGATTTTTCAATACAGAGAAAAGTAAAAAAATTTAGCAAAAATTAAAAGGCAAACTATTTTTTAATATATAGTATAAAATTGGAGTGCTGGTTTAAAATTTCTGATTTTTCTCAACTCGCCAATACTTGTTAAACCACTCAAAAGTAAATCAAAAGTGTGAATTTATAAAACCTAGGCGAATTATAACAAAAAAGCATATTTTTAAGTAAATGAAGAAAGTTTTCGTAATTCTGACAACGATATTGATATCTTAAACGTGTGAATTGCGCATATATTTGAAATTGTTAATCTCAGTTGAATTGTTAGTAATCTCAGTCCTTAGAAAATTGCGCGCATTGAAACAATTCGAAATAAGTTTTTTTTAATATATATATATCGTGTTGATCCATAAATCAATATTATGATATTTTTATAAAAGGCATTCTGGAATAGACTAGTGATAAATGACATAATTTAGATGAGTGAGTCCGACTGACAATTTCGTTAATGAAACTTTTCAATTTACAAAATTGATTGTCGCCTAAACTTAAACAAAAATCAGTTTGTTTCAAATTTTTTCGAACATTAACTGGATTGAAATCTTGTTGGATTTAACGCTAACAATTATCATTCGTTTTCAAAAAAAAAAAAAAGGCAATTTAATAAAATTTTAAAAGCAATTTTCTTAAAAACTATATACTGTTTTGAAAACAATATGATATTACAAAGGCAGTATGTGATATCTTTTACCCAACTATGCAACTATTTTACATTCTTGTTATCTTACGTAACTATACAAGTATACATAATAATAAAACATCGGTATACTACTAAGGTATATTAAAAAATTTTATTACCTAATGATTGAAAAAAAAAAAGTCACAATTGTATGCTTGTTTCTTAAGATCAAAAGAAGACAATTAGTTTAAAATCTTTTAAAATATTTTCAAAGTTCAGGATTGAAAACAAATGTGAATAAAGTAATCTCCAAACAAACGTAAAAAGCAATAAATAAATAAAAAAGAAACGTAAAGTCATGGTGGAACCGAGCAAACAAATAATATATAATATAGCATCAATATAGTATATATAATATAGTATCAATCAAATAACAACAAATAATATAGTATTCAAACTGTTACCAGTGGGAAAAACCGTCCGTTAACTGCTTTTTTCTAATACGGTAAAAACAACCAGAATTTTTTCGCACCAACTAGGCCCACCTAATTAACCTACTTGGATCCTTGCAGCTTTGTACTTACTATAGCTGAGAGAGCTAATCTGTCACTCTCATGACAGAACGGGAGTCCGAGTTCCAGTGTTGATACCACTATGTTTCCTCCATTCCCTACAACACATGAAGAGTTTCCAGTGTCTTGCACTCCCAACTCTATTACCCAAGGAAAAGTCTAGCACCAATGTCCAATTAAATTTCTTTTTTAACGGTTTTGAAAAATAAATGCTGGTTGTAAACGGTGAAAAAAACATTTAGTTTCTTATTCGTGCGTTTTTAACCATTCTAGTTCCAAACGGTAATAGATAAAAATGTTATTTACGTACATTTTACGGTTAATTAAATGGACAGACTGTTGCTGGTTATTTCACCATAATTTTAGAATGAAAGTTCTAAACTTACAAGCACTTAAATCATGACACGAGCATTTAACGAGCGTACGAGTGTACGAGCAATTTACGAGCGTACGAGTGTATAAGCACTTAAAACATGACACCAGCATTTAATAAGCGTACAAGCACTTAAAACATGACGCGAGCATTAACGAGCGCATGAATGTACGAGCACTTAAAACATGACACGAGCACTTAACAAGCGTATGAATGAATGAACACTTAGAAATACAATCTCTAATCAATTTCAGTTGCAAAGCAAAATTTAATATTTATTTGTTTGAAGCAAAAATCGGTATCGGTTTTTTAATTTTAGTTTTTATATATATATATATATATATATATATATATATATATATATATATATATATATATATATATATATATATATATATATATATATATATATATATATATATATATATAGCACAAAAAACAAAGAGAAAAACGAAGAAAATAATAAGTTATATTAACTGCGCATAAGTTGCAAGTATATAGAACTCATAAAATAAGCAAAAAATTGTTTTGTTTAGACCTAACAAGACATAACACCAAACGCATTCAAGTTTAGTAGTTTATTTTGTACTACGTATTTGCTTTTTATTATTTTTTTATGAAGAATTAAACTTTTGAAACCAGGTAGTAAATAAGAACAAAGGTCAGGTGTGCTTAATTTTTTCAAACTTAATTAAAAAAGAATTTAAAAAATGTTCACATTTTTTAAAAATAGTTAAATGTGATAAAAAAATATTTAATTTTAAAAGTATTTAAATCTATAAAAATATTTAAATCTATAAAAATTTAGGTTAAAAACAATTAAAATTAATGTAAATTTATTACTATTATTAAAAAATAGTCTTTGCCGCCAAAAATAAATTTTTTGTCACGTTATTAATTATAAATTGTTAATGACTTTTTTTATATATTTGTTACGAAACTAGTATTTTGCAATACATATTTGCTTTTGTTTCATGGAGCATAAATCTTACAGAAAATGTAAAAATTCGATATGTTTTAAATAAAAATAGAAAAATTTTCCGAAATAGATAAGTTAATTCTGTCAATACAATGAAATATCAATGATATGTCAATAAGATCAGGTATCTAGGAAATGTCAGTGACCTATCAATGAAATAATACAAATATTTTTTACCCATCTTTATCATATTTCTTTAAATAACCTAGTAAAATTATAAAATAAATTATGGAAGTAAAGTAGAACTTATTCGATAAAAACTTTATAAGATTTTAAAGAAAATTAATGGAAATCGCATACATAACTAAATATAAATATAGTTACAAATTTTTTATACTTAAAATTCTTCATTAACGACAAACGAATTCTTAAACGTAAGTTATAAGTATTTGCGTTTGTCTTTTGCTTGATAAAAGCATAAGAATTTGTTTTCTTTTCCAAAATAATAATAAATACTTAAAACAACTAATATTATATAGTTCAGATATATATATATATTTTTTTTTTTGAGAACTTTTTGAAAATTTATGCTTATTAACATTTTTTATTTAAAAATGTGGGATATAGCAAATATTTCGTTTTCTCTATAACATAATAAAAAATAATGATAATCAGAGGAAAAAGGGGAAGTTAAGGTAGAAGGGGTCGTGTAAGTATTGGATTTATGATAGGAAAAAAAAAAAAAAATCCCCTACTTCGTTTATGCATTTTTTATATCAGGGGTGGGGGTAAGTACTATTACGCTTTCAAGTATTTCCACCAGATGGCAGGCTTGCATATATTCAAACTTATAAGGGACATAATCGAGAGATTCTCAATAGAGTTAAGTAAATATATTGAATTCTATATTTAACTAAGAGATAGCAGTATCGTTCATAAAAAAAATTCTCAGATATATACGATTATAACAAGAAACATAATACGAAAAATTAAGAAATAAATAAGTACACAAATAAATATAAATTACTTACAAAAAAAAAAAAAAACAAAAAAAAAGACAATGTGAACATAAATATAAAACTCGAGAAATAAAAAGATTTAATTAAACCTGAATCTATGAGCGTTTAAAATTATTTAAAGATGAAACATTTTGTAAAAACCAGTTTTTTAGAGGTATATTTAAATATTTACCTTAAACAATTGCTTTTTGAAAAATATTTCGACGAAAATATTTCATAACACTAAAAATGGGATATTTCAGTCAATAATAAAACTAAATAAAACATCATTTCTTGATAGGACGCGCATTTATTTCGCACCAATTTTTTTCCTGTTAAAATAGCGTTGCTCTAAAGGGGCATTTTTTCTACTTTTCAACAATCGTGGTAACACTGCTTTTCTATAAACTACCTTTTTCCAGGGAGGCTTCAACCTGGTTTTTTAATTACAAATATGCGGTGAAAAATTAGCGCTTCAAGCTGAGTAAAATAAGCAGAAGTCAGCCCTTTTAATTTATTATTATTATTAATTTTTAATTTTCAGCTTTAACAATTTTTTTTTTCAATTAAGAAACAGTAAGAATAATAAATTATCCATAAGTATTAAATTTATATATAAAAAAAAAATAATTTCCTGGTGAAAATTCACCTGAAATTGCTTGTAAAAAACAACTTAAAAGTATCTAATTTAACTGTAATTCAAAAAAAAATTTAAGTTAAAATTCTTTCATATTATTAATGCTTTATGAATATTTTTCATATTATTAGTGCTTTCTGTGTCATTGATTCTTTTTAATTGTGATTATTTCAAGACTTCAAGATATCAGTAGCTTCAATTAAAATTTCTGGAAAGTGCTCCCTTTTTAGGAAAGATGTTTAGAAATTAGAACAATTTTTAGTTTGTTGTAGAATTTTCAACATTTTTAATTACAGTAAGTAAATTAAAAAAACGTCATGTCTATTTATAGAACAACATAAAAAATATAAAAAAATACCTGTAAAATATAAAAAAATGCCTATGAAATATAAAAAAATGCCTATTTATAGATGAATTAAATTAGAATTTTGCCTTTTGCTTAGTTCAATTATTAAATAAAAAATAGCAAATTCCAGGTAGAGAATGATAATTTTGCCTTTAGTAAATTCTTATGATTTTAAATGAAAAATTTACACTGATGACGATTAAAACGATGATTCTGAACTTTATTAGGCGAAACACTATATAATTAAACGTTAGTAACCATTTTATATCAGTCCTTGATACTATCCCATCCCAAGTCAAAATTTTTGATGGTTTTCCATTGATGGACCAACATAATCTTTGATGGTAACCAACATAAGTAACCATCACCCCAAGGTAGGAATTCGGACAGATTTATGATGGTCCAACAAAAGATTAGCATCTTGTTTTGATGGTTTGCTCATGTTGGACCATCAGAAATTTCCATCATATTATCTTAAAAATTAAATGTTCGAACCAACATTAGCTACCATCATCCCAATATAGGAATTCGGACAGATTTATGTTGGTCCAACATAAGAGTAGCAACTTCTTTTGACGGTTTGTTCATGTTGGACCATCAGAAATTTCCATCATATTATCTTAAAAATTAAATGTTGGAACCAACATTAGCTACCATCATCCCAATATAGGAATTCGGACAGATTTATGTTGGTCCAACATAAGAGTAGCAACTTCTTTTGATGGTTTGTTCATGTTGGACCATCAGAAATTTCCATCATATTATCTTAAAAATTAAATGTTGGAACCAACATTAGCTACCATCATCCCAATATAGGAATTCGGACAGATTTATGTTGGTCCAACATAAGAGTAGCAACTTATTTTGATGGTTTATTCATGTTGGACCATCAGAAATTTCCATCATATTTTCTTAGAAATCAAATGTTGGAACCAACATGAGATACCATCATCCGAATATAGGAATTCGGACAGATTTATGATGGTCCAACATAAGAGTAGCTACTTGTTTTGATGGTTTGCTCATGTTGGACCATCAGAAATTTCCATCATATTACCTTAGAAATGAAATGTTGGAACCAACATGAGATACCATCATCCCAATATAGGAATTCGGACAGATTTATGATGGTCCAACATAAGATTAGCAACTTGTTTTGATGGTTTGCTCATGTTGGACCATCAGAAATTTCCATCATATTATGTTAGAAATGAAATGTTGGAACCAACGTTAGCTACCATCATCCCAATATAGAAATTCGGACAGATTTATGATGGTCCAACGTAAGAATAGCAACTTGTTTTGATGGTTCATCCATGTTGGACCATCAGAAATTTCCATCATATTATCTTAGAAATGAAATGTTGGAAACAACATGAGATACCATCATCCCAATATAGGAATTCGGACAGATTTATGATGGTCCAACGTAAGAATAGCAACTTGTTTTGATGGTTCATCCATGTTGGACCATCAGAAATTTCCATCATATTATCTTAGAAATAAAATGTTGGAACCAACATTAGCTACCATCATCACAATATAAAAACTTGGACAGATTTATGTTGGTCCAACATTAGAATAGCATCATGTTTTGTTCACGTTGGACCATCAGAAATTTCCATCATATTTTCTTACTGCTCAAATGTTGGAACCATCATCCCAATTTAGGAATTTTGTCTGACTTCTTATCGTCCAACATAAAACAGGCAAATCGTTTACATGATTTTAATCAGATTTATGACGTTCCACCACATGTAAAGTAGCTTGATTTGATGAATGGATCTTTAAGATTTACTATCATCACATCTTGCTGTTCGAACCGTAATCTCCATGACGGGTTTCATTGGGTAAAACGTTAAGCAAATATCAGAATGAAAAACTCAAATCGTGCGTGAATTTTGATTAGAATATTATTTATAAAAATAATTTTGTATGACCAAGAACAATTTATATCAGAAGTATTTTAAATTAAACACTGAAACATTATACTATAGCGGCAATTATTCCCTAATATAGCAGATAATCCAGTATCAAAATAATTGCAATCCAGGCTAATTAGTAAGAAATACTAAAAAATGTAAGCTTGTGACACATTTAAAAAATTAAACAAATGTTTAAAAATATTAATATTCAATGCCAAAATAAAAGCAAGCATTTTTATTTAAAATCTTTTATTTAAACAGAGCATATTATTCAAGCAACTTCTTTCCAACAACAAGCACACATAATTCACAATTATAATGGTCAGTCTTCATTTACAAACTTCTTTATATAGACAAACTTCTTTTATACTAGCTTTACTATAATACCACTGAATTCATTCCATACATGTCCTCGTATTACAACTAGAAGAAAAAATAAGAAAGAGCAATCAAATTAACAGCTTTTTTAAATAATTAATAATAACTTTTACTACAACTCAGTATAAAGTGAAATTCAAACAAGACCTGAAATAAATAAAATTTGGCAGTTATAAAATTATAAAGGTGTTTGAAATATTTGGACAAATTATGTAGACTTTTCGCATCTTAGCACAATTTGTATAGACCAAATATTACATTTTTTCGGAACTACTTGATGTTAATATAAAATTTTATGTAAATACTCTAGTTTCTTCAAAAATATTTTTTTTAAACGAATACCAAATTCATAAATGTTTTTTGCTATTTAGCTAGTCAATTGTTATGCTGTTTGGTCAATTATTGACAGGGAAAACAATTCTATGTACACAGTGATTTTTTTTCGAAAGAAAAACGCATTATGAATTTACAGTTTTAATGAAGTTCGGGCAATCACATTTAACAATATAAATTAAGTACTCTTTTCTTGTGATCTGAATCATTCCAGGGTTCCCAAAGGTGGGCTCAGTCAGATAAAACCCATCTTTTTACACACCGAATGAGTTTCTTAACATTTCATTATTTTCAATCAATATTCTTTGAAATTATCTAATTAAATTGCTCTTTGAAATAATCTATGAACATATTGTTCTATAAACTTTTATGCCAATCTCTATTTTATGCCTTTTTACAACCTTTTTCGCAAACAAAATTATGATGAACAAATTAAAATTAGCTAAATACACGAAAAAATACACTATACATTATTAATATAAATTACTAAATTATAAAAACACATTACTAAATTCTGAGATCCATAAAACAAATAATGTACAATGGCCATAATAGCGCATTTCACGTCACGGTTGTTAGCAACGCTTCTAAAAATTCCATTCATTAATTAAGTTTTAATTTATAATTTTTAACTTATTATGCTTCATATTTTACACTTCATTATTTACAATAACTTCATCCTTATGAGATTTATTGTACATTTAGAAGGCGACAAAAACATGACTGATATAATTATTCTATAATATATTACACCTAATATAATAATTATATTTTATTTATAATTTGAGTTCTAATATAACATTAGATACATTTTTCTAATATAAACATTAGATATATTTTTTCTAATATAAACATTAGATATGTAAATAATTATATCTAATGCTTATATTAAAGCAGGGCTTTAGATTTTTTTAAAAAAATATTTAAAAAAAAATGATTTTTTTATTATTTAAATCTGATTTTTTTGAATTCAAATACTAAGAACTTTGATTTATGTCTAAAAAAGCATCATAAATGTTTAATCAAAATTAAATTAATATTAAAACTATATTATAAGAATATTTTAGAAGCTATGGCTACCTAAAACAATTTTTCATTATAATACATAGATATGAATGCACAGCAACCATTTTGAAACAAATCCATGACTGAAATTCAAAGACTAGATGAAATAGAGAATTTAAAGAATGCTTTAACAATTAAAACAAAGCTTCAATTACCAAAGTTCCTAATTTAAAATTGTGATTTCTTTCTTTTTCCTCCTGAGTTTTAAAATGACAAAATAAATGTAACAAATTGCATTTATAAATGTAGTCATTCATCAAAAAATAAATATTTAATCTATATATTTTTTATATTAAAATAAAATTTTTTAATCCCATATTAAAATATATTAGTTGAACTAAAAAAATTCATTGAAATTTTTTTTCACAAAATTTCTAAATAGAAAATCTGATAATGTAAAAGATACTGTAAACATATTATGAGAAAAAAAATACTTTAATCTGTACTTTCAATCTCAAGAATCAAAAGATTTTGAAAAATGTAATTTCAAATTCGTTGGAAATTAACAAATACCAAGAAAGAAAGTAATTTCGTTAATAAATTTTAAAACCAAGAAAAGAAATAGTAAAAGTATCAATACTTTAAAATGCAGTTTTTCAACTTTTTAAATCAATATTATATATATATATATATAAAATCAGTTGATTTAAATCAATGATTTTTTTTATTTAGAAAAATCAGTTCAATCAACAAACCTCGATTATAAGGACACATAATACAGGTTTTTGCAAACACTGCTACATTCCCTCAACTTTTCAAAAGTTAAGCAGGAGGACTTGTTTATAATTCATTAACAAAATATTGAATACATCATTTTATGCTGATGGGCAAAAATATAAAAAATTAAACAAATAAAATGCAGCTTTTTTTCTTATAAACTTAAAAAAATAGTTTCGAAAAAATTCTAGTTCCAGTGAGTGTATTTTAATTGTAGTTTTATTGTTTAACTATGTCAGAAACTTGTGTTTGATTATAAAATAAATGCCCATAGTTTCCAAAAGAAAAAGGCAGGAAAATTGATTTTATGCATTGGAAAATATAAGCTAGCTAGTATGCGACATAAAAAATGATCCACACATAGACTTTTATAAGTATGTTATATTAAATAAAGGTTAATAATATCAGAAATAAATTACACCTATAGCTACAGGATGTGAACTGATTTAAACAACTGAAATAGGAATTTTACAACTGTGCAAAACCGTTCAATATTTTACACTTGTATGCAATTTAAAACTATATATGCTAAAATAAAAAAAGTAAATAAAATTAACTAAATAAGGAAGAATTTAAAACTGTACTTAAACAGTTCAGTTTATCATTTAAAAATTATTAATATAAAAATTTAAAATCAATTATCAATTTCAAAAACGATAGAATTTTAACAGACAAAATATAATCTTCAACCCATTTTTTAATAGTTGTTGAAAGTAGGAAAATAATAGGTATAATTATTGCTATTGCTTGTATGAATATAAGTAAAAAAAAAACTAAAGCAGTGAAACTGGCAACTGTAAGAAAAACATATGACTCATTAAAAATAACCATCACAAACTTAAGTTTTAACATTTTTATCGAAAAAATAAAAAAATTAATAAATTAATAATAATCACTAGTAAATTATACTTAAAAAAAAATAGCATTGTCTTTAACCCTAATGTTACCGCATTTATTTCCAAAAGAAATGTCAAGTGTTTGACCCAGCTTATAATTTCTTTAACAGAATTTTCCTTTTGTTTCTATCTAATTCTACACAAAACGCAAATTTTTTTTATTGCCTTATTTTCAAAATTATTTGGAAAATTAAGAAACAAGAACATTATAAATGGAACAAGCCTTTAGTAAGGCTGAAGCTTTAGCCTTTTCACCGAAGAACTGTGATTTGGGAACTTTTCGAATATTGAAATGTTTTCAAAAAACATCTTTTACTATTGTGCGAAAACTCAGTCAATACTTATATTAGATATCGAAATTTCGCTTCACAAGCACGATGGCATAAAATTGGAACACCCTATTTTTAAACCTTAATTACATTAGGTTTTTTAATTATTATAAACAAAATGCTTTTCAGGATTTTGTATATTTCAGCAAGTTTTGATTTTAATACTTTTCGATCCACAAAAATGTTAGTTCCGAATGTATAAATATGTCTTACCATCTGGCTGTGTTAAAGATTTTCGGAAAATTAAAAAACAAAAGATTCTTTTATTATTATACTGGAATGATTTGCTCAGCTTGGACAATCTAATGAACATTGCACCAATGGAACAGCAAATGGGACTTTATGTAACGGCCATTATAATAGAAGAAGCGCACAAATGGGGGTCATAATAATGAGCGTAGACTATTTTACCTCAATTGGTCCTAATAAAGCAAAAATGCAAAGTAAATTGGAATATATATTGAATATACTAATATTATGCCCTCAATATGAAAGCTATATATACTAGCAGCCGAAGCTTTGGCAAAATGACACTTTGCGCCATCACTCTAGACATTGAAGTAAATATATTTAGGAAATAAAAGTCAAACATTATAAAAAGATTACATCTTCAATTGAAAAAAAAATTTTTTTTTAAAAGGTAGAATTAGGATTGTCTTTCGCACTAACAAAACCATCAGGATTTAGAATCCAAGAAAAGAAAAAAAAATATTAGAATACTTACTCATCCTCTCAAAGGCAACTGAATCAATTCTCATCCAAATAATCAACTATACATTCAGAGGCTCCAATTTTCATTTCAACTCCTCCAAACTAATGCACTGAAAAGTAAGCCAATAGAAAAAAAAAATAAATTGCATTTTATTCCCTTTAATAGAAATACATTGTTTAGAAAGGGATTAAAATTTAAAATAAATAATATTTATGTTTACAACAGCGTTAAGCTAATTGCGCTCATGTAATGGGAATAAATAATGTTAAAAATGTAGTATATTTTCAGTCACTTTAAGAGATTACAAATTTTTTTAAATAATTTTAATGCCCACCTTCTACCCACCATTAAATCCTTCTATTGCGCAGCAAAATAAACAAAAATTAAACTTAGCAGGGAATACTTCATGAACATGGACGTGAACATAGTGGATAACAAAAAAGCTCACATCAAATAATAACTATTGAAAAAGATTGGGAAAACAGAAGATCATAACAATAAATTGAAAGAAAAACAAAATTGCTTATTAATATATGAAGCATCACTAGTGTTGTAGGATACTAGTCTTAAAATTCAGTCTCAAAAGTTACGTGCTCAGCGACTTAATTCTAAGATCCGGGACACAAAGCCTTATTGCAACACTTTGGGCTACCTGAACCCCTTTCGAATCTTAATCTCAGAAAAGATTATCTCGTGAGATTCAGTCAGCCACACAGATATTTGTCCTCCATGTGACGGAGGTTCAGGATTTTGGTACTTTGCCATATGCACCGAGTGTTTGCGTACGACATATATGCATCCACTTCTGAATTACGATCTTACACCAGAGACTAAATTCAAAAGACTTTCAACAATATTAACAACAATTGTTTTATCAAACACTTTCTTTGCTACAAAAATCTCCTAGGTAACATTAAAAATAAAAATATTATAATCTTGATCCCTACCGTTTATGCATAAATCCTTTAACGGTGAATCAAAATTGACAAAAATTAAATTAAACCTAGCTGGGAATACTTTTTGAGCATGGACGTGATCATAGTGGATAACAAAAAAGCTCACATCAAAAATAACTGTCGAAAAAGATTAGAAAAACAGAAGATCATAACAATAAAATGAAAGAAAAACAAAAATTGCTAATTAATATATAAAGCATCACTAGTGTTGTAGGATACTAGTCTTAAAATTCAGTCTCAAAAGTTACGTGCTCAGCGACTTAATTCTAAGATCCGGGACACAAAGCCTTATTGCAACACTTTGGGCTACCTGAACCCCTTTCGAATCTTAATCTCAGAAAAGATTATCTCGTGAGATTCAGTCAGCCACACAGATATTTGTCCTCCATGTGACGGAGGTTCAGGATTTTGGTACTTTGCCATATGCACCGAGTGTTTGCGTACGACATATATGCATCCACTTCTGAATTACGATCTTACACCAGAGACTAAATTCAAAAGACTTTTCACAATATTAATAACAATTTTTTTATCAATCACTTTCTTTGCTACAAATATCTTCTAGATAACATCAACAACAAAAAAAAAAAAAATTTCTTTTATAATTTTGATCCCCACCGCTTATGCATAAATCCTTTAACGGCAAATCAAAATTGACAAAAATTAAATTAAACCTAGCTGGGAATACTTTTTGAGCATGGACGTGATCATAGTGGATAACAAAAAAGCTCACATCAAAAATAACTGCCGAAAAAGATTAGAAAAACAGAAGATCATAACAATAAAATGAAAGAAAAACAAAAATTGCTAATTAATATATAAAGCATCACTAGTGTTGTAGGATACTGGTCTTAAAATTCAGTCTCAAAAGTTACGTGCTCAGCGACTTAATTCTAAGATCCGGGACACAAAGCCTTATTGCAACACTTTGGGCTACCTGAACCCCTATCGAATCTCAATCTCAGAAGAGATAATCTCGTGAGATTCAGTCAGCCACACAGACATTCGTCCTCCATGTGACGGAGGTTCAGGGTTTTGGTACTTTGCCATATGCACCGAGTGTTTGCGTACGACAAATGCATCCACTTCTGAATGACGATCTTACACCAGAGACTAAATTCAAAAGACTTTCAACAATATTAACAACAATTGTTTTATCAATCACTTTCTTTGCTACAAATATCTTCTAGATAACATTAAAAAAAAAATATTATAATCTTGATCCCCACCGTTTATGCATAAATCCTTTAATGGTGAATCAAAATTGACAGAAATTAAATTAAATTTAGCTCACATCAAAAATAACTGTCGAAAAAGATTAGAAAAACAGAAGATCATAACAATAAAATGAAAGAAAAACAAAATTGCTATTTAATATATATAGCATCACTAGTGTTGTAGGATACTAGTCTTAAAATTTAGTCTCAAAATTAAGACTAAATTCAAAAGACTTTTAACAATAGTAATAACAATTGTTTTATCAATCATTTTATTTGCTACAAATAACTTCTAGATAACATTAAAAAAAAAAAAAAAATTATAATCTTGATCCCCCCACCGTTTATGTATAAATCCTTTAATAGTGTATAAAAATTAACAAAAATTGAATTAAATTTAGCAAGTAATACTTCTAGAACATAGATGTGATTATAGTGGATAACAAAAAAGCTCACATTAAAAATAACTGTCGAAAAAGATTAAAAATACAGAAGATCATAACAATAAAATGAAAGAAAAACAAAATTGCTTATTAATATATAAAGCATCACTAGTGTTGTAGGATACTTGTCTTAAAATTTGGTCTCAAAAGTAAGACTAAATTCAAAAGACTTTTAACAATATTAATAACAATTGTTTTATCAATCGTTTTCTTTGATACAAATATCTTCTAGATAACATCGACAAAATTTTTTTTTTTTTATAATTTTGATCTCCACCGTTAATGTATAAATCCTTCTATTGTGTATCAATATTTAATTTTTTAACAGTGAATTAATTTTCTTTAAAATGGAATCTGAATAAATTTTTAAGAGATCTCGTTTTATTTTTACAAAAAGGGCGCATTTATTGGGATCAAATGGCAAGCAGAGCATGGAAAAACGATTAGGGAAAACACTGATGGAAGAATAATGGAATGTCTGATTTGCCGCAACCAATTAATAGCGCGATCAAAATTCAATAAACATTGCAAATAATATATATAGAAGAAAAAGACAATGAAAAAAATTATAATTATTGAAAGAATAAATAATTTTACAAAAACTTACATGACAAAACCACGCCGGCGTGCGTATGGAATAACAACAGACAATAGGAAGTTGAGCTGATATTTTGCTACTCGACCCAAGCGTGAAGTTTGAAAAGAACACTCAAGCACAGTTCACACTGCATCTCTGATTGCCCTTGACGCGGGGTCGAATGTATAGATGCAACGTATATCAAGGAGCATTCACACCGATTGCTACCTTATATATGAAACAAAAATGCTATACTTTTTGTGAGAAATGAAAGCATAATCTGGAATTTTAAATTAAGCAATATAAACTGTTAATATTATTATTTTTTTAAAATTTAAATTGCAGGGTTCGATCCTTGACTCTGCTAACCTTTCACCGAGAAGTACATGCAATATACGTGCTCGTAAAATCTCTGGAATGGAAAGTTCTGTGGTCAGTCGCTTAGCAGTACCATGGGTACAAGGAACCGGTGAAAATTTCTTTTCCCTTCATATCTATATATAAATTGAGGAGGTAGCGTGACAAAATTTGTGATGGCAAACTTCTTCGGATCATTCTCAGAGATGTTTCCCAGACCGTTGCCAATAGCCCATTGTACAGTTCTAGTGCAACATAAATAAAAGTACCTATAGGTACCAGTATGTAGGTACCTACATTAAAGTATCTACTCAACCTTTTGTTTCTAACCACTATCTCATCATAATTTATATATAGTTTTGTTTAAAAAAAAAATATTTGAGGTAAAATTCTTGGCCATGGATGGTACGACTGAAAAAATGCAATCACAGCCCCCCCGCCCTAAGGACCCATGACAACAAAAACAATATATATAATAATTTTGAATTCCTCATATTTCCACGCCATTATAAAATGTTATTAGAATATGCCCGACTTAAGTAAATGTGTAAGGAAAATACTTTTCCCCCCCTGTCATTTAATCTATCTCTCGTTTACCTAAATCCACGAATCTTTCTAATTTCATTAATCTGAATATGTACAATATTTTGTAAATTGAAAACCTACCTCAATGTTATTATATTTAATAACTATTTATATTTTAACCTTTAATAGTCCTTTTATAAATATTGCAAAATCTCTAATTTTTTTTTTATTTAAATTTTTCTTCTAATTAATCTAAATAATCTTGATATGTTGCTATATTGCTTTGTATTTTTAAAAAACAAAATAATGTTATAGCCAAATGTTTAATAATTTAAAAAGCAAGTCTTAACCTTTCAGTAACCAGGCAATGCTGAAGTAGTACAGGTGCACATAAAAATGTAATCTATCACTCGTGTACCTATATGAATGAATCTTTCTTAATTTTATTAATCCTGATATGTAGCAAAATTGTTTTGTGAATTAAAAATTTACCTTTGTGATATTAATTGCAATAACTATTAATTTTTAACCTTTAATAACATATTATTACATATTTTGCATTTAAAAGTGCAACTTTCATCCCCTATCTTATTTAAATCCTTTTTGATTTAAGTAATCCTGCTTTGTAACCTCATTGATTTGTGATTCTAAAATTCACCATTTTGTAATGAATTGCAATAACCATTTATTTTAAACCATTAGTTATAATTTCACCACATGTTTGATAATTTAAATGCCAACCTTTGAGCGTTCAATAAAAAGTCGTGAAACGATGTTCAAGTACTGCACGTGCTCATATTTTAATTTCTCAGTCGTGTACCCATAATCCATATTATCTTTTTTAATCACATTAATACTGATATGTAGCTTTATTGTTTTTCTGAATATAAAATTCCTTTGCATGATATTAATTGCGGTTGCTATTAATTTTTTCACGTGCACATAATCAATCAATGCACGTGCACATAAAAATGTAATATCTCTCTCATATTAATCTTTGAATTAATCTTTTTTAACTTTATTAGTTCTGATATAAAGCCTAATTGTTCTATATTTGTCAAATTCATCTTAATGTAAATATTTACAACAACTATTTATTTTTTTTAATATTCTATTGTAATTTCACTTCGTGTTTAATAATTAAAAGCTCGAGCATAGTGCACGTGCGCATAATAATTTTATCTTCTTCGAATGTTATCACTTGGGTACTTAAAATGAATTTTTCTTAATTTTTTGTTTCAATCGTAATAAGCAGTCTATTGTTTTATTCCCATTATTCACAAAAACTATTTATTTTTAGACTCTTATTGTAATTTTAACCATATACTTCTAATTTAAAGCTTTGAAAATTTTAGAAAAAACTTCCTCCAGACTAATGTATGATGCATGTGCACATAATAGTAAAACAGCATATTTCACGATGTATATTTGCTTTTTGCTCTAAAATTAAACATAATGTACTGGTTGACCATCATCACAGCAAAACATCTGTTTCCAGCAAATTTTAATGATTGGTGCTAGTTCAACAACAATAAACATAACCTGATAGTTGGACAGTAATAATTGTAAAATAACATCTTCCAACATACTTTTAAGGCTGTTGTTGGTCCAATATTAATAACCATAATTTGTTGGTAAACCATCAAAATGGCCATGTAACATCTTCCGTCTTAATTTGATGTTGTTGTTGGTTCAACAATAAAAAAACATAGCATGATGGTTGAACCATCATAATAGGTAAACAACGTATTCCATCATATTTTAATGGTTGTTGTTGGCCCAACATTAATGAACCCAAACTGTTGGTTGACCATCAAAATAGCCTTACTGCATCTTCCATGATATTTTGATGGTTGCAGTCAGTCCAACAATAAAAACGTAACTTGTTGGTTTACCATCATAATGATAAAATCACATCTCTCATCTTATTTTGATGGTTGTTATTGGTCCAACAATAAAAAACATAGCATGATGGTTGAACCATCATACTAGTTAAACAACATATTCCAACTTATTTTTATGGCTGTTGTTGGTCCAACATTAATAAACATACTATGATGGTTAAACCATCATAATAGATGAACAACATCTTCAATCATATTTTAATGGCTGTTGTCGGTCCGACATTAGTGAACACAACTTGTTGGTAAACTATCAAAATGGCCATACAACATCTTCCATTATATTTTGATGGTTGTTGTTGGTCGAACAATAAAAACATAACTTGCTGGTTTACCATCATAATAATAAAACAACACCTTTCATCTTATTTTGATGGTTGTTGTTGATCGAACAATAAAAAACATAGCATAATGGTTGAACCCTTATAGTACTAAAACAACATATTCCATCTTATTTTAATGGCTGTTGTTGGTCCAACATTAATAAACATTACATGATGGTTTAACCATCATAATAGATAAACAACATCTTCAATCATACTTTAATGGCTGTTGTTGGTCCAACATAAGTGAACACAACTTGTTGGTAAACCATTAGAATGGACATACAACATCTTCCATTATATTTTGATGATTGTTGTTGGTCCAACAATAATAAACATAGAATGATGCTTGAGCCACCTTAATGGATAAACAACATCTTCCATTATATTTTGTTGGTTGTTGTTGGCCCAACAATAAAAACGTAACTTGCTGGTTTACCATCATAATGATAAACTAACATCTCTCATCTTATTTTGATGGCCGTTGCTGGTCCAACAATAAAAAAACATAGCATGATGGTTGAACCATCAAAATAGATAAACAACATCTTCCATTATATTTTGTTGGTTGCTGTTGGACCAGCAATTAAAACGTAACTTGCTGGTTGACCATCATGAAGGTGAACAACATCTTCCAACTTATTTTGATGGTTGTTATTGGTCCAACTACAACAAACATAACATGGTGGTTGAGCCATCATAGTGCTAAAACAACATGTTCCATCTTAATTTGATGGTTGCTGTTGCTCCAGCAATACTAAACATAACACGATGGTTTAACCATTATAATAGTAAAACAGTATCTTCCATCATATTTTAATGGTTGTTGTTGATCCAGCATTAATAAACACATCTTGTTGGTGGACCATCAAAATAGCCATACAGCATCTTCCATCATATTTTGTTGGTTGTTGTTGGTCCAACAATAAAAACACAACTTGCTGGTTAACCATAATAAAGGTAAACAACATCTTCAAACTTATTTTGATGGTTGTTATTGGTCCAACTACAACAAACATAACATGATGGTTGAACCATCCTAGTAATAAAACAACATGTTCCATCTTAATTTGATGATTGCTGTTGGTTCAGCAATTCAAAAGATAACTTGATGGTTGAACCATTATAATAGTAAAACAATATCTTCCATCATATTTTAATGGTTGTTGTTGGTCCAACATTAATAAACACATCTTGTTGGTGGACTATCAAAATAGCCATTCAGCATCTTCCATCATATTTCGATGGTTGTTGTTTGTCCAACATTAAAATAACATAACTTGTTGGTTGACCATCATAACGGTAAAACAACATCTGCCATCAAAATATGAAGGTTTATGTTGGTCCATCAAAAATCAAACATTGCTTGATGGTTTACCATCATAACATAAAGCAACATTTTCCATCTTGTAATGATGGAAATTTGTTGGGCCATCAAAAACCATCAAAACTAGATGGAAATTGTTGTATGATGGTGAGCATCAACACATGTTGGACCATCAAGAATCTTACTTATACCAACATAAACCATCATAATTCTTTGATGGTACCATCAAGAATTTTGACTTGGGATACTTTAAAAAAATATATATGATTGATAGAGCAATTTCAGAATTATTGATTCAATTTTTTATCTTTTCACAATGTTTCACAAAGATTCAAATTAAGCCAAAAATATTGATTAAACATTTAAAAAAGATGTTTCACACAATATTTACCATACGAATATTAAATAATATCACCCGATTTTTCCTTAGGAGGTCAAATATAAAAGATGTCTAAACAGATATACATTGTTAATAAAAATGATGTATAAACAGATATACATTGTAAATCTGTTACAATGTATATCTGTTTATACATCTTTTTAGACAAATATAAAAAGATGTCTAAGCAGATATACATTGTTAATAAAAAGGATGTATAAACAGATATACATTGTAAATCTGTTACAATGTATATCTGTTTATACATCTTTTTAGACAAATATAAAAAGATGTCTAAACAGATATACATTGTTAATAAAAAGGATGTATAAGCAGATATACATTGTAAATCTGTTACAATGTATATCTGTTTATACATCTTTTTAGACAAATATAAAAAGATGTCTAAGCAGATATACATTGTTAATAAAAAGGATGTATAAACAGATATACATTGTAAATCTGTTACAATGTATATCTGTTTATACATCTTTTTAGACAAATATAAAAAGATGTCTAAACAGATATACATTGTTAATAAAAAGGATGTATAAGCAGATATACAATGTAAATCTGTTACAATGTATATCTGTTTATACATCTTTTTAGACAAATATAAAAGATGTCTAAACAGATATACATTGTTCATTCTAAAACTATAGTAAAATAATCGGCATTCATTGGTCCTGCCCATCCAATTAACCGTAAAGTATTATACTGTAAAAAACATTCTTTTTATCTTTACGGTTTTGAAACCGTTTACAACTAGTATGGTTATGAAACTATTCATACAAAACCATATGTTTTTTTAACCATTTACAACTAGCATGGTTTCAAAAACGTTAAAAATTGTTTTTAACTGGACATAGAGGCTAAGCTTTTAGTTACTTATGTTTCATGAGGTAATAAGCATTAGGAAGTGCAGGACAAATTGGGGAGTGCTGAGCACTGGAAACTCTTTATGCGAAAGGAATGCAGGAAATATTGAGGTGTCAACGCTGAGACTCGAACCTCATCTCTGTCGGTCATGAGATTGATAGATTAATCCTCTCGGTTATAATATGTAAGTATTAGCAAGGAACTAAGCGGCTTCATTAGGTGGGTTTAGTTGGCGCGATGAAATTCTGGTTGATTAACTGTATTAGGTGAAAGCAGTTAATGAACGGTTTTTATCACAGTTTGATTACAATGCTATTCATAGTTATTTGGCTGTTTTGTTTGAATATGGTAAAATAACAATTAAATAAAATTTGTATTTAAATTTTTTTTTCCGTGGAATTTCTAACAGTGTATATTAATAAGAAAGAAGAGTCATAGGATTTTTAGCAAGGATTTATTGCCTTTTTTTTCTCAATATAACAGTTTTACCAAAGGAAAACAATTTACCAGTTTCTTTAAAGGAAAAAAATCTGAGATTTTATTAAATTCTGAATTCTGCTTAGTTACAGGAACTCGAAAAAGAGTCAACTATAATTATGTAGACGATGCGATAAAGATGTGAGGTGAATATCAAAATAAGTTTGATTAGGTGGTGAAGCAAAAATTTTGCGAATATCAATAAGAAAATTCAATTCATGCTTCTTTAATCTGAATTTTAAAGATCTTCGAACTTTTTAATTTTGATTACGATAATATGAAAGATAGGTACGCCATCAAGAATTCAACATATCATCTTGCATTCACGTTAGTGGAATCTTGGGCAAAAATTTAATTTCGATAAAACCAAAATTCTTTCCACTCCTGTCCTACACTACCGGTCAAAAGGTTTGCGAAAATTTTGTCATCTACAAAGAAAAGGTCTAAATTCAAATGTTCATAGAACTGCGAAAAATCCTTCAAATTGCGTGAAAATTTGATATGTTCTAAAGTGAACCCTCTACAGTTAGTTACATATGATCAAATTGTAATACTTTGATTTTTGCGAACTGAATCCAGCTTTTCATGATGGGTTGTTCTTAAGGTGAAAATTTTTTTTAAGTTCAAACACTTGCCAACCGCGCAAAAAATTTTTTTTGTACTTTCTGTTAATGGGAAATAGTTATTTGAACCGTTCTATGTAAGCTCTCAAAATTTCAGATCGATTTGATTTTGTTTGAATAAGTTATAGAATTTTGAAAAACAAGAGTACTTTTCTCGATTTTTGAGCATTCCACATATGCAGTCTTTTTGTTTATACATCTTCTACCAAAGAACTTTTTAATTTTAATGTTTTCTATATTTCAAATAACTAATATTTATTATAAAACAAATTCATTATTGTAATTATTAGTGTTTATATTTATTGTTTATATTTATTGCTTATATGTATTGGTTTTGTTGTGATATCTTTACCTTACATCAAATTAAAATGAAAAGGTATAACAATAATTACATAAATAATGCTAATAAAATAATAACAATAGTATAAAAATTTTGCATTTTTACTAAACTATGTTATTTACAACAGGTCAAATATTTAGCATATTCTTATTAGTATTTTGTAATTAAATATTGACATTTAAATCTTAGATTCTTCAAACCATCCGCCTTTTGCTTTTATTATAGCCTTACATATGCGTGGCATTCGTTCCATTATCACTTCAAACCATTAATCACTTCAAGTGATATAGAGTTCCATTCTTGTTGTAAAATGTCCCATAACTGATTCCGATTCGAAATATCAGAATTTGTCGATTCAAATGATCCCATAAAAGTTCAATCGGGTTACAATCAGGACTCTGAGCTGGCCACGTCATAATTTTCAATCGGTCTTCGTTTTCTTTTTTTTAAAAATAATTTTTGCATAAATTTGACGTGTGCTTGGGATCATTATCTTGCTGAAATACAAAATTTGGACCGACAACTCTTTCACCAGAAGGAATAGCATGGCGTTGCAAAATAGAATGGCACTTTTTTTGTCCATTATTCCATCTATTTTAATTAAATCTCCTACAGTACCGTTTCCAAAACATCCCCAAACCATTGTGCCACCCCCTCCGTGTTTAACCGTTGGTCGAATGCAAATTGGTTGCATTCGTTCTTCTTCACGACGCCTTACATGCCACGCTTGGTACCAAAAATATTAAGGGGAGTCGGTACCCTCTATACCGACAATGTTAAAATGGCAAACTTCGAGTACCTTTCTCTGAGAAAGTATCAAACATAGAGCTTTGAAATTTTTTATGGTGATTATATGAACACTTATAAATAAACAGAAGTGAAAAGTTTATCCATACACATTGTTATTTTTTTTTTAAAAAAAATAAAAGCTGAGTACTACTGAAAAAATGTCATTTTGCAGTATGTTTTTAACAGCTACACATTTATTTTTATGAATAATCATAAAAAGTTCACCTCAGTATATGTATTAAGCCCTTAATAATAAGCTGCAAAAATTTTAAGAATTTATCTTTAGTAGTTTCTGAGAAAAAGGTACACGCAGTTAAAAAAAAAACACATTTTAAGAAAAAGCCAATTTAAAGTTAAACTTAATTATTACTAAAGAATTCTGGCACTAAGTACAAATCTTTCACATTTTTTTCATTTGTACAATTGACTTATTTATTTTTAGTACATTTGTTTTTATTTATTTCCTAAATTTTATATAAAAAAGCTAAAATTGCATTATATCAAGTATGTTACACATTAAGTCGACAATGTTAAAATTTCAAGTTTTTCACTATGTATTACAAATAATTCCTCATAAGACATAATCTATTATAGCAAATTCATGAATATGTAAAATATAAGTTCAAGTACAAAATTATTCTTTAAATTATTATTATTAATCTTTTATTTATTAACTACCGAGTAAGATAAACACATCAATTTCACGATTCATAATTTGCAAAGCATTTGAAAAAATACACTGTTAAATATGCTCAATTATAAATAAATTCACATATAAGTTGCTGAAATTCTTGAAAGTAAATTTTATAAATTACTTTAAAAATGCTGTATCAAAAATTTACAAACAATAAAAATATTTTACTATAAAACAATTTGAAATCTTACTACCTACATCCGAGAACATTCTTCTATGTATTACTATTGCTTTCAATGTATTGATACTTATAAACGTTCTCAATCAGCACAATAATTTCCAGTCTAGAAGAAACAAGTAACACATAGCAGATTGATTTATGAAAAAAATATCTGAAGTAATTTACACACAAAATTCTAAAACAATCCAGCACCATAGCCGGATTTGAGAGGATGTTTTTGAGCACGATCTTCCTCACGCTTCCTCTTCTGCCTCTTTTCCTTACTTTTTTCTTTAGTTTGAACAGAGAATGCATACCTAGATAGGGTAAGCTTCTCTCGGTCCAAGTTTTTCATCGCAGCCACTGCATAATCTCCAGGTTCAATTCCCAGAGCCTCGAGAATCTGTAACCTAGATACGTTTCCATCGTTAAACGTGCACACTGCATCAAACACCCCAAGAGAAAGTGCCTCAACGTGCACAAAGGTAGATTTAGGGACCCGTGATCAGATAACATTATTGACACTTTCGTTGGGATTTTGCGTTTTGCCATGTAGGCACTTTCGTAGCAAATCAGGATTAGACAAGTTTCTGAAGATGGGACGCATTGCCTCCACAACTGCAAGAGGAAGACTTGCTTTGTGCCGATAAGATTGATTCGTGGCCTCAGCTTTTCTGTAACCACACCACGTGTCTTCACCTATAGGGCAAAAACCATGCTGGGGTTTCTCATCCGTAGAGAGTTTGTGCAAAAATATGGCCCAAACTGCTTGCCTCATGTCCTTTAAGCTTTCTACGTTTCTTCGTATCGCAAGGCCATAATAAGTTTGAATTTGGTCAATCGCACTATCCGTCAGTCGATTTTTACCAGAAATACCTTTACCGTCGGATAGTTTTTGGCCCTTCAAGCTGGTTTTAAGACGACGAAGTCTTGAACCCATCCTTTTCATCACATGGCCGATGCATTCTATCTTTGTTACAGGGTATTCATCCCCATACACATTTTTATTTCGTATAGACTCAAAGGCTTTTGAATCTCCATCGCCTAAACATGTTGTGTAGCGGTTGTTCAAAGGTTGTGTTGTGTAGTAGTTGTTCAAAGACATTGAACGTTGAAAAATTCTTGAAGCACCTTCCGTTTCCATAAGTCCACTCGAACCACTGAAGTTTTGTTTGCATTTATCATCATGCACTTTTTTATTATTGCATCTGCAATGCTTTGTTAGAACCTCAACGTCCAACACCTTGCCAGTGTCAACACTCGTCACCGTGACGACACCATTTAACGAACTGAAACCTCGCTTCTGCCAGGTTCCATCGACAGCAACAGCAATGTTTTCTGTACCGTCGTTTTCAAATTTACTTTCTACCGCAGCTTCTTTCATAGAAATACTAGCTATTTTCCTAGCTGCTGACAAGAGTCTATTGTTATATCCCGCAAATCTCGTAGGAGGTTGGGGAAGATTCATTACTCCGCAAAACATTCTGCCAGCTTCAGCACCTTTACCGATAGAGCGCATGGCATAAACATATCTGGTGTTTACAGTAGCAATTCGGCTATCGTCATCCAGATGAGCTGAAGAGATGTTCATATTGACAATTAGAGCAAGTCAAGCGAAACGATACAGCCAGACCAGCATTGGGCTCTAAAACATGCAGATTCAGACCAGAATCACAGGACTTGCATCTAACAGCAGTCTTAAAGACGTTAGCCAACAAGTTAAGGTACATAATCACATTGAAAAGTCCACTGTTTTCTTTAAATTGAAGAAAAGATGCATCCCAATCTGGAATCTTTTTTTTTTAGCTGATACATTTTCACTACTACCAGCATTATCAGAAACAGTTTTTCTTTCATAGTAAACGCCTTTGCGTTTCTTAAAGGCTTTTGCAGATCTAGGCATTTTAATCCAAAACAAATAACGAAACTTTAATTGTTCACTTCAACAAAAAAGTCTTGAAAAAAATTAACTCCAAGAGCAAAACAAATCTAACAAATAACTAAACAAATATAACGGAAAACAAAACAAATATAACAAAAACAAAACTTATCTAACAAATAACAAAATAAATCTAATTAAAAACTATGTAATTGCTTTTAAGATTCGGTAAAAATTTGCACGTGATGTTCAGTTGAAAATCAAATGAAATATGTAAATAATTCTTGAGTAACCCCTATATTAATTGTTAAAACACTTGTATTAATATTTAGCTTGTAGCTTTTATAGTGAAAATAAGAATTTTAACTTTTAGCTTGCTTATATTATAAAATAATAAAAAGAATCTTGTAAACGTCAGAGCTTTGACACTTGTGTTTACGTTTTCAACTGTCAAATGTGGGCGTGGCACAGCTAGAGGAGCGTTTGTTTACATTTTGAAATTAAAATTTAACAGCTTTAAATTTGAGTAAATACATAAAACTATACATCTTTGGAAAGCTCTTGATTAGGAGATTTCAAAAATGTAAAAATCTCAAAATCGATTTTTTGAAGGTTGGGTGGGTACTGACTCCCATTAAATTTTGATTCATCAGTCCATAGCACACTTTTCCAATCTGCGATTGACCAATGCTGATGTTTGCGAGCCCATTCTAATCGTAGTATTTTATTTCTGGGTTTAAGAAGAGGTTTCTTTGCTGCGACACGTCCGAATAAGCCAGCTTTACGCAAACGTCGTTTTATTGTTGAGGTTGAAACTTTTTCTGAACCTGGGAATAATTTACACTTCAGTTGTGCAGGTGTATAGAATCTACTTCTTAAACTTGTAACAATAATTTTCGATCATCTCGATTTGATGTAATCTTTGGCCTTTCGGAGCGGGAACGATCAACGTAGAGTCCTGTTTCATTGGTGACATCTATGAGATATTGTTTATAAAGATATTGCTATGAGATATTATTTATATTGTTCATAATAAATTCTTTGTAATAACAATAATTACAATAATGAATTTGTTTTATGATAAATATTAATTATTTGAAATATAGAAAACATTAAAACTAAAAAGTTCTTTGATAGAAGGTGTATAAACAAAAAGACTGCATATGTGGAATGCTCAAAAATCGAGAAAAGTACTCTTGTTTTTCAAAATTCTATAACTTAGTCAAACAAAATCAAATCGATCTGAAATTTTGAGGGCTTACATAGAACGGTTCAAATAACTATTTCCCATTAACAGAAAGTACAAATTTTTTTTTTGCGCGGTTGACAAGCGTTTAAACTTAACAAATTTTTTAACCATAAGAACAAACCATGATGAAAAGCTGGATTCAGTTCGCAAAAATTAAAGTATTACAATTTGATCATATGTAACTAACTGTAGAGGGTTCACTTTAGAACATATCAAATTTTCACGCAATTTGAATGATTTTTCGCAGTTCTATGAACATTTGAATTTAGACCTTTTCTTTGTAGATTTCAAAATTTTCGCAAACTTTTGACTGGTAGTGTATATGTTCTAGTATCTATTTCATTCATATAATTACCGATTTTTTAGTTAACGACACGAATTACTTCCATGACCTCCACAGCGTTTGGAAATGCACCACGACCTAATTTATCTCTCTCGGCTATCATAGTTTTCCCATTTTTCACCCTTATTTTATTTACCATTTTTTCGTTAGAATTTTCGCCTTTTCTTTTCCAAATATGTTTTGTTTTCTATATTCATGTCAAGCGAGTCTTGAGAGTGTGCCCCTATTTTCAAATGCTTGAAACGAGTCGACATTTTCCCTTTTAAAAATTTTTGAAGTAAATGAAGTCCTTACAGAATCAAGTCAACTTGAGTTTTTTTCACGTTTAATTTATATGCTTGTGAAACGATGCCGTACCTTCAATTAATCTTTGTTTGATTGAATCATCAATGAATGTTACACCATCCGACACCATTGAACGTTACGCCAGATTATACGAGTGCATTATAACCGTTGAACATTTATTTTATTTGTATTAAATCAATTTATGTTAATCAAGGAATTCTGGAGATAATCAACCTAAACTGCAAATTCTCATAATTCTCATCAACCCTTCTTACATGCCTATATAATATTTGCAAATACTTAGATAATATCTGAAAATTCTCATCAACCCACCTACATTATATTCTTATATAATATTTGAGTGGCTTTTTGCCTGGTTTTAAAGCACTGTAAAAACTATAGTGTAGGTTGTTAATTGTATGCTTGAGTCAAGGGATACTTAAAAGTCAGAAGGTTATTATAAAAGGTTATAAAGGTTATACATAGGTTATTCTAAAAATTAGAAAGTTACATATTATAACGTATTCAAATATATATATATATATATATATATATATATATATATATATAAAAGTTTAAAAGGAAGGGGGAAATAATAAAAATTACAAACAACTGGGGAAAGAAAAAGAATTAATTAATTTAAAAAAAAAAAAAAAAAAAAAGGATAAAGTTTTTTTAAAAAACCGGAAAATATAATCTTTTCCTCAGCCCACACGATTATATCCGAAAAAGAGTGCTTTCTTTATATATATATATATATATATATATATATATATATATATCATAAAAATATAATGTATCTATTAACGATTATAACAATTATAGAGCTGAAATTATAATTTATTTTACATGATTAAAATAATTTTAATTTCATATGATCTTAATAATGAATTCTGATTGATTCGACTGAGGTAAAAGCAAGACATAAAATTAAGTAATAAAACAACACTCATATAAATTCACAATGACGATGATTTGCAAATTAATAAAACTATAATGGTAACAGAAATATTTTAGTAATTAATGTGCCGATATTATGTCCTTCTACTAAATGTGCTTTCCAAAATAAAAACAGGTTGATTTAAATTATGCAAAACCAAGTCATGAAAGGAAATAATTTATAAATTCATTGATGTGATAAATTTAAAAACCACAAGAACAATCATTATATTGGAATTATTGCCAAATTTAATGTGCAGATAATATATCTTTTTATTAAATGTGCTGTTAAAAATAAATTCAAATTGATTTAAATTACGTAAAACTAAGTCATTAAAGGAAATAATTTATAAACTCATGATACAACAGATTTGATAACTACAATAATAATAATTATATAGTAATTATTGTCGTATTAATTTTTACAGTTATTTCATTCTACCAAATGTGCTTTTTAAAATAAACTCAGGATGAATGAAATTGTGTAAAACCAAGTCAATAAAGAAAATAATTTATAAATTCATGATGCAAAAGACATAAAAACTATTTGAACAATAATTATAATGAAATTATTACAGTATGCCGAAGTATGTCTTTCAATTTAATATGATTTCAATAATGAATTATAGTTGATTAAATTATGTGCAACCAAATCATTAAATAAAGGATTAAAATAACATTAAATTTACAATACCAATCATTTACAGCACTAAAGTAATGTTTTTATCGAATCAATAAACTTTATTAATAAAAATCTTCTTCAGCACCTGCTGAATCACTTAAGAATTTGAATGTATAAAAAGCTCAATAACTTTAATCAAACGTGTTTAAAATATCACAACCTTCCATAACATCGAACGTTTAAAATCCGGTAGCGATTTTCCGCGAAATGAAATTCTAATGCTAAGTAAATTTATTCGAAAGCTTAATGACGTTTTTGGCCTGCCGTCATTTTCCCAAAATTTTAGCTCCCAGAAAGGTAAAGAGAATAAAAAATAAGGTCTTTTTTCCATCATCAACATATAATCAAAATCTCTCTAACGCGAATTTCCGGGCCGAACTCGCGATAAATCGGCACAAGGCATTCTCTTGGCGATGGGAGGATGGCGAAAAAAGACATATCTTTGCATGAAAATCAGACACCGTCTCAGAGACACATGTGTTCATGCAATCAAAATGCAAATAATTTTTACGTTTTCCTCGAATCGAATTCGTATGACGTCATAAATAATGCATTCATTTAGGACGGAAATGCCGCCTTTTCATGCTGGACTTTGAACTTGTTGATGCTTCTGTCTTATTGCAAGAAATAGTAAGCAAGGGGTGGCTTTTTGTTGGAAGATATTTGAAGAGAAATATGGCAGGTGTATAAAAATGGATAAATAGAACAGTTTTATTCTTTTTAAAGGTGTTAAGATGAAATGAAATTTGTTTGGCATTTCAACAGAAAATTTTACTTTTCTCTAGCAACTAAACTACAAGTCACAAACTTTTACTATTTGTCATATTGAAATAACTATTAAATTTTAATAAGTTATAAAATGAATCGATTTTAAAACATGTAAATAAAGAATGTAATTAGAATAGGAATATTGCCTTTTTATTCTGCTCTTAACAACTTGTTGCTGCTTTTTTGTTGCAAGAAATCATAAGAAATTGGTGGCTTTTTGAAGAAAGTTGGGAAAAATTAAAACGATTTTATGATTTTTAATGGAATTAACAATTTATATTTCTTTGGAATTTTAAATGGAAGCATTATCTGTGTTAACTTTAAAGTACGTTTAACTTTAGGATATCATTTCAAATCTAATGCTTAAATGTCAAATAAAAATTCAATTTTTAGAATCAATTTGAATACTTAAAATAATGAATTACAATACATTCATGAATTTGGTGTTGGTTTTAAAATTTACGTATAAAATAGAACAGATCAGGTGATACGTTCAACTTTATTACTTAAATTGGGTGACTGTACATTGGTTTATTAAGATCCGTGAGCATTATGCTCATCACGAAACAAAGCACAGCGTAAATTTCAAATTGAATAAAAAAATACGTGGCAGGGCTCTCTGAAAGAAGTGTTTACTTTCGAATAAACTGACACGGGTTCGAATTTTGTTTATGAGTAGAAAGATTCTTTTCTTGGCTACTGTGCTTACATGTGTTCATTACTTGCAACTGTGTTGTGTGAATTGTCTTTCACCAACCACAGTGCTTCTAAAAAGTATTCCAAAAAGTATTGAGTAGAAATATTCTTTTCTTGGCTACTGTGATTACGTGTGTTCATTACTTGCAACTGTGTTGTGCGAATTGTCTTGCACCAATCACAGTGCTTCCAAAAAGTATTGGGTAGAAAGATTCTTTTCTTGGCTACAGTGCTTACGTGTGTTCATTACTCGCAACTATGCTGTGCGAATTGTCTTGCATCAACCACAGTACTTCCAAAAAGTAGTCCAAAAAGTATTGGGTAGAAAGATTCTTTTCTTGGCTACTGTGCTTACGTGTGTTCATTACTTGCAACTGTGCTGTGCGAATTGTCTTGCACCAACCACAGTGCTTCCAAAAAGTACTGAGTAGAAAGATTCGTTTCTTGGCTACTGTGCTTACGTGTGTTCATTACTTACAACTGTACTGCGCGAATTGTCTTGCACCAACCACAGTGCTTCCAAAAAGTATTGGGTAGAAAGATTCGTTTCTTGGCTACTGTGCTTACGTGTGTTCATTACTTACAACTGTACTGTGCGAATTGTCTTGCACCAACCACAGTGCTTCCAAAAAGTATTGGGTAGAAAGATTCTTTTCATGGCTACTGCGCTTACGTGTGTTCATTACTTGCAACTGTGTTGTGCTTCAAAAATATATAAACTGGAAGCAACAGTCGACATGTTTTAAGCACTTCAAAAATAGGTGCCCATTTTCAAGACTTGCCAAACGTGAATGAGACTCGATGCGTGAACGTGAAATACATTCACTTCTGGCAAGTCTTGAAAATGGGCTCCTATTTTTGTAGCGTTTAAAACATGTTGACTGTTGTTTCCTGTTTGCATATTTTTAAAGTGAATTAAGTTTTAATCGGGTAATTTTGATTGTTCGGCAGAGTTTTTAAGTCGAACAAAGAACTCACATTATTTTTTTTTAACATTTTATAAAAAAAATGGGAATCTAACAAAGCTGTCATTAATAGTATCAATTGAGGCGTCATTTGGCGTTGAAATGACATTTTTCTTTACTCTGAATTCCTCATTACCAAAACCCATAACAATCTGTTGAAAATAGTCACCTTTTAAATTTAATTAATTACTTATGTTAGTAAATTGTACTAATATTATATTATAAATAATAAAATAACTATTTCAAATTAAACTTAAGTTTTGTCATTAACGTGGCGTAAGATTGGAAGTGATTAATCTGCTGAATTTCGAAAGGTTACAGAGGTAGAATAATCCTGACTTTCACGATACGATAAAACATTAATGACTTTTTAATGCGATGATGTCATGCTTTGAACTAAGATTTTTATTTTTTCTTACGAGAACACAAGAAAATTAATTCATTTCTTTATAATAATAAGAAGGGAGAAATTTATAATTCATTCAAATTATGAATTCCACCCTTACAATTCATAATAATAATATTAAAAGAATTTGAAAGCATGAATTTTAACTCTTTTGAGTACTTTTCATTTTCTTTAAAATACAAATCTTATGTTTATCAAGATTATGTATTATGTTATTGATGAAACAACTTTTTCTGGTTCGGATTTTTCATCTTTATTTATTTTTCTGTTTGCCCCTCGGCTACAGTGGCTTTTCTAATTTTGTTTTTAACTTTTATTTTCCTTTTTTCGTTGGCAAATTCACGATTTTGTTAGAATTTACTTTTTTTTTCATTTACGACTGGCAAGTCTTGAGAATGAACATCTATTTTTAGGTGCTTGAAATACGTCAACCTTTTATTACTATCTTTATATTTTCTGAAGCCAATGAAGCTTTTAATCAAGTATATCTTATCGCTTCAGTTTCTTAGGATTATTTATTTAACCTTTCAATCACTCAGAATTTATTATGAATTAGAAGTTAATTTAGATTTAATCAAAACTAACTTGGGTACCTCTTGATGCTGAACAGCCATTTTCACTCAACTTTGAATTTACCAAAAAAATTTCCATTTTTAATTAATGGAAAATATCCACATAAGATAATTTCGAGTTTTAGTTCGAATATTTAAAAAAAACTTTTTGCTTCAAGTTATTCCAAGTAAGTATCTAAATATTTTCAGATTTCTAAGCATGCAATTAACGCCGCCGAGCTTTTCATTTCCTTCGAAATTTTATTATCAAGCTTTCTTTTCAATTAACTGCCAATGTTTCAATAATCGAACATGAATTTTGAGTTTGAATTTAACGAGCAAATTAAGTCCGGATAATATTTCTACATATAATTAAAATTTTTATCATGAAAGATTTTTTGTTTTTAGTTTTTCGTTTCCATAATTATTTTTTTAAGAATTTTGGCAATTTTTTTTTCTCTCTTGTAAATAATATTACAAGAGAGAAAAAATTGTAGTTTACAAGAAAATGTAGAAAAAAAAAAAAAAAAAAAAAATGATTTTTTTTACGAACTTTTTTTAACGGAACACCTTAACCCTCCGTTAGGCATGAAATTCAGAATTTTACTTTTTAATTTTTAAAGTTAAAATAATAGTTTAAAACTATAGGTTTCATTTTTGGAACTTTAGCGCTTCAAGGGTTCTATTTTTAGATTTCAAATAATTCATTGAGTTATTTTGTGAGCCTTTTATTCCAATTAAGATACTCGTACAGGAAAAGTACTGATGTTAAAAGAGAAAATGTGGAATGACTGTGTAAAGGTTAAACATCTGTTGAATTTGCAGGAGGGTAACAGAGTTATAGTGACAGAGGTTATTGTTATACTTAGAAAGTAATGCAAGGTATTCATTTATTAACAGTATTTTTCTCATTTCTCGAAATTCTAACTATTGAGTCAATGTTATACTTTTGTTGTTATACTTTTTTTAATGTGTTATTTGTCAATGATAGAATTGAAATTTAACTTCAAAGGGATTTTGCAATGTATTCAAACAATGGTGTAGAATAGATTCTCGCTATTTATAGTTTTTCTTTCCCGATTCTTGGGATTTATAGTGTTTCTATTGTTACTGAATGCTATACAGTATAGTGGACGACAGTATAGTGGAATGCGATACAGTATAGTGGATATTTTTTTTTTATTTGTGTCATTTACAAATTTGCTTGCTCTGAATTGCTTGCTGTCAAATTTGCTAAAGACATACATAACGATACACGAAAAAACTCTTTCTAATTCAGAGTTGGAAGATACAGAGATTAGTCAGTCAAAGCTTGATGAATCAAAAATTCTATTTGATAAGAGAAACATTTAGAGCCTGTTATTGCATTCTGCGGATTAGAGAACATCGTATTATATATTTTATTTTATAACCGGCGTTGAAGAGCGACTCAATTTTGAGTTTACGATTATCATTGTTCAACTCCGTAGGTTGTAATTTGGAACCTAACCCGAAAGACGAGGGGACTTTTCGATCTAGTATTTGGACAAACTAGCCATTGTGGAGTATCTTTGATGGATTTAACGCACATTTGCGCTACCTGGAAAGGAGAACCACAGAAATTTCGCACGGTTAGCCAGACTGCTAAAGAATTCAACCCATGATACATTTGTCTACCACTCATGATATTTTACGTCAACACAGAAGTCGGCGCCAGCTGGTTCTAGAATTCGTATCAACCAGACATCGCTGGAATTCGAATCTGGTTCACCTCACTGGGAGGCGAACACTCTATCCCCTAAGTCACCGCTTTTGAAAGATTTAGATATTTGTCAGCCCTAGCTTGACGAACCAAGAGATTTGTTAGATAAGGAAACTATAGGCTGAAAATATTTTACAGCCTTTTATTCCATTCTATAACTGGGAAGTATTGAATATCGTTTTTCAAAGTAATACATGTTAGAACAAATGAAGTGAAAAATCCAATTCCAGGAACCAAATTCTATTAAAAAAAAAATTAAAGCCTCATTATAATGTCAAAGAAGAAAGTGAAATTTGATGAGCCAAAAGAATTGGAAAAGCTTTAAGTAATTTCGCGAAAATGTCCTGAACTCGTGAAATATGCTCCTGTTGATATGGTTTATAAACTTTTTATTGAGAATATGTTGAATACCTCGTCTATATATGAACATTTTCAGCCTTACTGAAAGTGTAAACTATTAATACACTTTTAAAATTGATATTTTACAATGTTTTGGGCTTCTAAGTTCGTAATACCATTTTATTTTGACCATTTTATTCTATCATATACTGGAATGCAGCTAAAGCAAACGTATCCACCGTCAGTAAAAAAAAAAGCTCGCTAATGTTTCAAAAGATAAACAACGTTAAAAAGGCACTTAAAATTTTTTTTCATATTTTTATTTTTTATCTTATTGCCTTTAGATATTATTTAGTAATCAAATTACCAATTATCAAATTAGTTGGATAAATTTTTCTTAGTTCGACGTTTAGACGGTTAATTTCAAATGTATTTACAATTAACAGAAACCAATTAGGTTACCCTTTAGTGCAGAGCCACTATTTTTACTAAAATAAAATGTATATTTCTGATTTTTGGAAAACAGTCAAATAAGATAATTTAAGGCTTTATTCCGAACAATACGAAGAATATCATTGTTAAAAAAATAGTGATTTCTTCTTTTCAAATAATTCCAATCTGTCTGAGTATTTACTCATCATTACTAAAGCTTAACAAAGTGTTAGATTACCGATAAAAGTGCTGTAAGCGGTAGGATTATAGTAAATTCATTGTTATTTTTTTGTGAATTTTACTATACGAAAAAAAAACCTTAATGATTTTCGGATAAAAAGATGTCACGCTTTTAGCTAAAACTTTTATTTCTTCTATTCTTTATACCACTTGAAAACTAAACTCGCATGAATCCCTCTTCCCCAGGTAGAAAAAAAAAAGAAGTTTTTCTTTTCCATCGAAATACAACTCTCATTGCTAATCATACATAATTCAATAAAACTTATAGACCAAACCCTTATATGAAAACCCTTATAATCAATCAAACTCAATTAATACACCTTTTGGTGCTGAACCACCGTTTTTACTCTACTCTGAGTTCACGAATAAAATTTCCATTAATAATTGTTGGAAAACATCCACTAGAAATAATTTATGGTTTTATTTCAAAAAATTATTTAAAAAATACTTCAAGCAAACGTGTCTGAATATTTTCACATTAAAGTATTGACATTAATCAGATTACCAATGAAAGTATTATACTTCAAAAAGTAAAATCACCGCCATATTTTTATGTCTCTCACGATACGACAAAACCTTAATGACTTTCTCATAAAAAGAAGTCACGCTTTCAGCTAAGATTTTTATTTCCTCTAACAGCAACAACATTCCACTGGAAAACTAAATTCGAATGAATCCCTCTCCCCCAGGAAGAAGAAGAAGGAAAAAAAGAAGCTTTTCATTTCCTTCGAAATACAACCCCCATTACTCATCATCATTTCATAAAACTTATGGATCGAACACCTCTCAGTCACTTAGATGAAAATGAATTTAGAAACTCTCAAAACCAAGCAACACCTTTACCCGATAAATAATCTCGAAATAAGACGAATGGATGCAAGGAATATGTGACGTCAGTTGCGCTCCAACGAGAAGTTTACAAACTCGCGCATAAATCACACTTATGCATTTCTTCGCGTTACATTTTGATGGATGCATTTAAAGTTGATGCTTATTTGATGATACCCACCAATCAGATGCAAGTTTTCAGTGAACAATGAATAGCTGAAAACGCAACTATTCTTCATTAATCAATTCCACTCAACGCGCTCGAACTTCTTACTTGATGGTACGCAGATTCAAGAGCTCGAATTCAACTTCGAACAAAGTACCTCTGGCTTGCTCGCACATACCTTTTTTTTATTATTATAAAGTACTTTAAGATGTGGGTGATATTTTTTTGTTTTGTTATAAGAAATAGTTCAATTATAATGCTTCAATAGCTTTAATCTTGGAAGAAAAAAAAAATAATCAGCCTCAGTAACAATAGAAAAAAAAAAGAAGTCGTGGGAGCAAAACAATTTTTTTCCGACTGGTTTTAAATTTTAAGAAAACGATTTTCCTTGCTAAGATAACTGGAATCAATTGTAGATTTTAGTGGAAAAAAGTGTTATATAATATTTATAAAACACTCAGTTTCGCAGAGTAAAAACAAGGCATGGTTGATTGTAAACAGATTCGAGAACTCAAATCCAATTTATAAGACTTTAAAATAAAGAACTTCTGACTTGCTCGCACATATCTTTCTTTATTATTATAAAGTAGTTGATGTGGAAGATATTTTTTTGTTATCAAAAAAAGTTCAGTAACAATGCCTCAAGAACCCCAACCTTTAAGAAAATAAAGTCTTGTAAGCAAAAGAAAGAAAAAAAAAAAAAAAAGGAATGGGAACAAAATAATTTTTTCGACTGCTTTTACATTTTAAGAAAACAATTACCATTACTATTATGATTGAAATTAATTAAAGTTTGTGGTGAAAAAAAATTCACATAATAATTATAAAACAGTTTCACAGATTAAGAATAAGATATGGTTCATTGTAATTAGATTTGAGAATTCGAATCCAACTTAAAAGATTTTAAATAAAGTACCTCCGACTTGTTCGGATCGCTTTTTTATTTTTAAAAATACATACATTATGGTGATCCAAACAAGTAAAATTTGTTCAGTTTTTGTGTCCAAGTTAATTAAATTTGTACACACCGATAGATCGAAGTGCGAGTAACAGTTCAATCACATAATCAAACATATTAAAAATTTTCAATTTAGAGTTTTAACAAATAGAGAGAATATGAAATCCAGGAAACAGCGTTACTTAGAAATGATCTAAATAGAAACAAACATTATAAAGAATATAAACAATATCAATCAAAAGAGAAATTGATGTCGCGTCTGCAGTAGGAGTACAGAGTTAATATACCACTATCAATGTTCAACTCTATAGACTCTATAGCCGTGTAATTTTGAACTCATACCAGAAGACAAAGGGACATCTGGATCAAGCATTGAGACACACTGGCCTTCGTGGTAGACTTTCTGGCGGAATTAACACGCATTTGCATTACATAGAGAGGAGAGGAAAACCACGAAAAACTTCCACGGTACGTCCAACGGCAAACGGCTCATAATCCAGGATCCGTCTATCACTGAGGATATTTTAAGTCATCACAGTGAGGGGTGCAAGCCGGGAGCAGACTTCGTATCAACCAGTTACAGCTGGAATGAGAACCTGGGTCTCTTCAATGGGAGGCGAATGTAGAAATCATGCATGCAAAATCAGGTTTATATTAAAGGGAAAAAAAGTTGCCAAAAGAGATATTGAGGAATGGTCACAATAAAAAGGCCGTCCAGTGCTTAATTGTTTATCTATAATTCGTGTGATATATCTCCACAATTATGTTATTGGTTCTCAAATCGATAACATTATTACCTTCACAATTATGTTTTGATAATGGCACAATTATGTTTGATTTGATATCAAACTGATAATATAATTATCTCCACAGTTTCTCTCTCTTTATGGGCCCTCAATACCTACACTATCATTATCTATACAATTACGTGATCGATTCTTAAACCAATAACAATATCATCTCTACAAATGTATTATTGATTCTTTAACTGATAACATTATTATCTTCACAATTATATTATCAGTGCTCAAATCCATTCAAATTTTCCCTAAGTGTAACATTTATTGTTCTTTTAGATATTAGTTCTTTCTAAGTACATCCATTAGTTTAATGATATTCTCTTCAATAACTGATAACTAAAACATACATAGAGCTAACATTGAGTAGAATTTTTATAAATTAAAGATTGTAAGTAAAAGATAAATACTCTAAACAGCATTTTGTGTCTTTGTTAATAGCAAATTTGCTTTTCCTTTAAGATATTTCAACTTACAAATATCATATTCAATATAAATGATGTAATTTTAGAACCTTCATTGCATTTTATGACACTACACACGAAATTATTATAAAATAATTCTAACTAAAAAAGAAACTATTACATGATAAGTCGCAGAAGTAAGTAATAAGACTAAACTTGAATTTATTGCATTTCATGAAGCCCATTTTATGCAGATTCTTTAATTGAATAACAATCTTAAAAATTAGCCCTTTTTCTATGGCTGGCATTAAGGTATAGATGTATTGATATTAATAGATCATACACAAAGTTTATTAACTTAAATTCAAAAATTTTAAATTTCATACTAGGTTATAAAAGAAACAATTTCAACTTTCTAGGGACATTTAGAATTCTTATTTAACCAATTAAAAATACTGCTTAAAAACTTAATAGTACTTTAAAGTTCATTTTAACCAAAAGTTGTAGGTTTTTATTAAAATAATAAGTTAGTTAGGAATTTAATTTAAGTAAATAATAATACGTTACTTTATGTGCAACTTATATAATGCAATGAATTCAAAAACAATTGCTACAGATTTGCGTTTTAAATTAGTTTTTATTTAGCAAAAAGTTAGACTTTGAATAATATTAACAAAATATAAATAAAATGTCCCAAAACAATATCGATTTAGGATTTTTTAATAACATTGATTTAATAAGATTTAAACTCCATTGTGCTTTTTGCATTTAAATATACTTGAATTCATTTTATTTCAGAAAAATTGAAACTCATTCTTCAGTCACGCACATCTTTTATCTTACACGCACGCTAACACAGTTTCCCACTTCCTTTTCATGTAAACTTCGCACTTTTGTCTTTTCTTGAATTCAAAACAAAACTAAGAAGATTTTACACATTTTTCGATTTTAAGCCTTCCAACAAACAAACTTCGAGTTGATTTTAAAAAATAAACTAACTAAGAAGTTTTATTTAAGGTTTATTATTGGTTTTATGAAATAACAAAGTTTTTTTTCAACCGGTTGATACTTCTGAGACTAAATAATGTCAGAAGCTTTAAATAATGTCAGAAAATATGATTTTTACTTAACCCGTTTTTGGTCAAAGGTGCGTAAAAGCACCATTACAATAAATATTTTTTTGATTAACAATGTGATAATAATTTTTTATTAATTTTATTTTTCTGCTATAGTCAAGGATTCTGTATAGTATACATCTATAAAGTATTAGTAATTCAATCGGAGAAATTCTTGAAAACCTCTAATTTATTAACGTGAGACGGTTATTGGCAAATTCGACTTCTTGAAAATTTATAATTATTGCATTCGAGATTAATCATATGTTTTTCTGATGGATAAATGTTGCAAGCTCAGTAAATTAAAGGAAAATAAAACAAATTTCATTAAAAAAAAAACTTTGGTCAATGGTGCAGATATGCGCAGCAATTTATTTCATTAAATTATTATTTTTTTAAGCATGAAACTTTTTTGTATCTTAATGCCTGTAATCTAAGCATATTTCAAGGAAAATAATAAAATATTTTATAAATTTCTGTGTTCTTCCTTAAAATAGGTTAAAACTACGTAGAGGTTTAATGGGATAAAACTACGAACTACGTAAATGGGTTAAAACTGCGAAACTCACAAATGTGATAAAATATTTTTTAACAAGCTAATTAATTAAACTTAATTAACCTTTCTCAAGTTATTTTTAACAATAACATAAAAAATGATAACTTTTAACTTTTAGCACTGTTTGCATTTTGTAAGGTATTCTTTTTGGTTTTGAAGCAAATGCCATAAAACTGTTAAAATTTGTTACTTGAATCAATTTTCTTATTTATCTCAATATTTTTCATTATAATTAACACTTCGACCATTGAGAGACCATATATACAAAGAAAATCGCCTAGTTAATTTATATAAACAGAAAAAAAAATTAAAATATTAGTTTTAAGCGATAAAATTTTAACAAATGTTGTCCTATATAATTGGATTTTGGAATTCAGGATAATCCGATGTGCAACCATAAATTTTCTGGACTGGTTTAATAACTTCTAAAAAACATTATATGGTTCATATAAGTATGGCTCGAAAAAATGCACTTGTTCGGCTGCGTAAGTTTCAGAAAAATCTTGTAAGGTTTTTCTTTCGGAATGCTTTTCCATTCTGATTTCGGAATTTTCTTGCTGACTTTAATATCCTCAGACTCTCAGATAGCAGGCAACCTTACGGCCAAAAGTTGTATTTTTATTTTCATTTGGTTGGCATAGAAAGATTGACTAATTAATCGTTTTTAAACTTAGTTTAAATATTAGTAAGCCAAATTTGTTCCTTAGAGGTTGAATAAAGGTATGAAAAAAAACTTTACTATATATATATATATATATATATATATATATATATATATATATATATATATATATATATATCTTCACTTTTGAAATGTTAATGAAAAAAGTATATAAAAGCCTGTGCAAATAATCATTATTTCAGCGATGGTCATAAAATCTAAAATAAACCTTAAAAGAGTGAATTTATTTTCGACTTGAGAACACTTTCGACCCATAAATTGCAAAAGATTATTCATTCTCGATTTCAGAATGTTTTTCTAGCCCTGTTTTGTAAAGGCAGATTCAATTTCTATATAAAAAGGTTGTTTATGCAATTTTAATGCGAACCTCACAGAACGTAAACTAGCACAATTAAATTTAACTTTGTTTTAAGCTTTAGATAAAAGATGTTGCTGACATTAAAATTAGCCTTACGCTGCTATCTGGGCTTTGTTCCTTTAACGATTGCTTGGTCTCGAAGGTTGAGGAGAGGGACTATTCTCTATACTCTTAAGAAAATATCTCTGGCAGACTTTTTGTTTCCAATACTGAAAAAAAATTGCTAAGGGCAAGGGCACAAGGTTTAAGGATGTTATGAAGAAAATCCTAAAATCAGAATTGAAGAGCATTCCAAAGGGGTGCTTTAAAAAATTTGAAGCCAATTACAGAAGTCCATTACATCAACAGGAGGTTTTTTTATTTTTTATTTTATAGCCGTCGTTGAACAGCCGACCCAATTTTGGATTTACGATTACTAATGTTCAACTCCGTAGCCTTGTATTTTTGAACCCAATCCAGAAGACAAAAGAACTCCTGCATCAAGTATTGGGAGAAATTTGCCTTCGTGGAGACCTTTTTGATGGAACTAACCCACAATTCCGTTACGAGAACCTCCCACGGATAGCCTAACGGCAAGAGGACTTTAACAAATGATCCTTCTACCACTGAGGATATTTTACGTCAATTCTGTGGTCGGTGCAAGTCGGATGCGGAATTCGTATTGACCAGCTATCACTGGGATTCGAACCCGGTTCACCTCATTGGAAGGCGAACGCTCCACCCCCTGAGCCATCGCGGCTCATCAGTGGAAGGTTATTCGGAACTTACTAAATTCCTAAGTGGGTATGTAGTTCAAAAGATATTTTCAACAGTAATTAGATCAGTCTTGGAGATTATTGGCAGCATTTATATTAAGCCCTATGCCTGCTAAATTCTTAATAATAATAATAATAATAGTTCGTAATATATAATTCTTAATTATCAGAAGAGATCTTTTATTTTTATTTTTAACAGAAGTATGCTGGATCAATAAACAAAAAAGCAGCTTAATCCCATTTTAGGCGAAGCATAGAATATTTATAAAATGTGGTATTATTTTCATTGAAATATACATAAATTGCATCCATTGAGGCACAAAAATTTTCGTTCACGAAAAATAGTATTTTATTTAAAAAATACAATGGTGTTTATATGAACCATTGACTACATCAATCGACGAATCATTCAGTTGATCACTATTTTCTTATGAAACTCTTTTGAAATTTTTATTTAGTGAACTTGCAACTTAAATCCATCATAAAAAAATATGATTAATCTCAAATGGACTAATTATACAATTTCAAAGATTCGAATAAAATATTGATTTAAATGATGCGATTATACACCTTAGGTCAAAAATGCGATAAGTATAAAATGTAATTAAACTAGCTTTTTTAGTTGCCCACATGAAAAAAAAAAAAAAAAAAAGAAGAGATTTTTGTTACAATATACGCAATTAATGTTTTATATAATATCGAAATCTGTTTTTTGGAACATTAATAATAAAAGCTGTTAAATACTAATATGGTTCGTATAATTATGATTCAAAATTTGCATTAATAAAACGAATTCTTATAAGCATATAGGCAAGGTGAATTTTATAGTGTGTATAATCGTTCACTGATTAAAATATTAATAATAATCATATTAAATGTTTAAGTCCTTTCTTCAATATGATGTTTGGTTGCTTCTATGCCTATACTGTAAAAGATTCCAGTAATTCCGAGACTGTATGCAAAGAATAAAACCAAGAAACAGTCCCGATTTCTTACGCCATGGTGTTTTTTCCCTCAACGATAAATTACACAAATTAAATTATCAAAGTTCGTTATCGAAAGCTAACTAATTCATCATCAACTTCAACGATTTAAAAATAAGAATATGAAGAGAATAATGTTTGCTATCAAAGGTAATTTTCATTGAGATTGTTAATTAATTTGAATTGTCGAAAAGCTCTGAACAAAAAAATATTCTAAAACCACTCCAACATTTGTGCTTTTTGTGTTTTTTTTTTTTTTTTTCAATCGCATCTACTACAAAAATTTTACAAGTCAAAGCTCTTGTCATATTTTGAACGATCATGATTAAGATTTTCAGAAATGGTGTTAACATCAATACACATTTGCCTCAACTCTAGTATGCAAAAGTTTAAAAGCTTGATTTCGTTCAGAAAAACACAGATTTTGGAAATGAACTCCCAATGATGCCAATAGGCAATGATGACGGTATAAAGTACCGGCACTTAGAATGCCGGTACTTTTTACAGTAAAATCCATTTTTACTGGAACATGTTATGGAACAAAGAATCAGAAATACCGTGCATACAGTAATAATAAAGTGAAATACAATAATAATTAATGTGAAATCACTGAATCACACATAAATAAATATTACTGTGAAAATATACGACATAATATTTTAAGGTAAAAGTGGATTGATTTTTTGTTAAAATAAATTTTATGAATCGTGCACCTCAACTTTATACCGTCATTTGATCCGGAATTTTTTACAGTATAGATGCGCGTAAAGGTTTTATTTATTCATGAGTAATTTTAACGTCTTTTTAAATTAATTTCGTTTTGACAGAGTCATAAAGAGATTCAGATTGATAGGGGATTAAGAATCAAGAATGGTTTTTTCTGACGAACTAATAATTTGTTAAAAGAGATCGACGTATGATTATATTTTTTTCTTTGCACATAGTGATGCCCATCTTTATTTAAAAATATAGCAAAATAAATAAAAGAATAAATAAAAATATATGAACTATAAAACATCACAATGCTCAAATTTTCTACTTGTTTCCGGGTGTTATATTATGACTTAAGTTTGACCTTGTAGCTTTCCCACTTTCGTTTTGAGATTCAAAATTCAAATACATTAATATATTAAAAATAAAATTTTGTATACAATTTACTAATTTAATTGATAACTGACTTCAATGAAATAACATGTCCTTAATGGACTTTCTAACCCTTTGGCGCTTAATTTTTATTAAACATATTTTTCATATTTTTTTACATTATTTTGTATTAAATTAAGTCAAAATAAGTGAAAATGTTATATTTAGCATTTTAATTATTTATGGTTATTAAATACGGCATGAAACACGGGTGTCTTTTTTGCGTTAAAGTTAAAATCTCTTTCCAAACAATGACCTCAAATTTGTCCTTAGTGCAGCCATTTAGAAAGCAGGATTTTTTTAATATTTACAATGGTATTTTGATTGATAGATGTGGGAACGCAACAAATTTTGCATTTATAATATGAAACCATTAACACTCCTTTTTCTAAATCACTTAAGCAATTCCTTACTATAACACCTTTATATCTAAGCTCACTTACACTATTATATTGCATAAGTTATGAAGTTATACGCAATAATAATAAAAAGAAGAAAAAAATAACTAGAGGTAAATTAAAATTAGAACATAATTGTTTTCAGGATTTTTAACCAATTTAATTAGAAAATTTTTAAGTTCTTTGAGATTAAAAGACAATTGTAACTTCTTTATTTTAGATCTTTCTTGTTCTAATTTTGAGCTATATTGAAATTTTATTTATTTATAATGATTATTTGTTTAAACATAACAGCTATAAAAGTTAAAAGAAAAAGAAAAGAATTTAGAAACCATAGATTTAAATTTAGAAAATGGTTTATTTTTAAAAGCAACGTTTTGAATCCCTATTTTATATCAATTGTTTGAGAAAAGGTTCATTAAAAAACAGCTAAAAATCTATAATATTATTTTTAAAAACGTAAGTAAGTTTCAATCTTTTATTAATGGTCCTTAAATTGTAATTTTAGATATGTTAATTTTTTTTAAATACCTATTGCTCTCACCGTTTCAGTAAAAAAAAAAAAATTTAAACAGCTGCTGTTTTTTTTATTTAAATATACGATTAAAAGAAAGATGGATGAAAAAGAAAGAGGGGAAAAAATTAAGCCTATTTTAATTAGAAAAATTCTCAGTATCTAGCTTATAAAAACGAAATTAAAATAGCAATAATATTACAATAAGGAAAAATAATAAAAGAGGCTAATTTGAATGTTTGGTATTCAACAAAAGCGTTAAACGCAGTGACGTTCTCTCTGGGATACCGAAAAATATAATCTTCTGAGTATGATTTTAAGTTCCATATTAAATCAAAGAAATATTATATCGTATTTTATGACTTGTAACTAGCTGACTTCGATGACAAGGCGTTGAACAACTTATCCAATTCTAAGTTTACGACTACTATTGCTTAACTACTTAGTCTTGTAATTTTGAACCTAACCCAGAAGACAAAGGAACTCATTGGGATGAACTAGCTTTCAATGAAGATTTCTTGAGGGAACTAAACCACATTTGCCTTACATGGAAAAGAAAACCACGAAAAACGTTAGTTCAACTGCAAGGAAATTCTAACCCATGATCCATTTACCACTGGGGATATTTTACGTCAGCACAGGGGTTGGTGTGAGTCAGTAGTATAACTCTTATTAACCAGCTACCACTGGGATTCGAACCTGAGTCACTCGTTGAGAGGCGAAGGCTCTTACCCCTTAGCCACCGAGACTCAATGTAGATTATTATTATTAATATAAATTAGTGAAATTCAGTTTAAATTTTACTGTTTATTTTTATGCAAAACAACAAATGTTTAGTTACAGTTGATGAATCAAAGTTTGAATATTGCGCTTATATAAAGCAACCTTTTTTTTTTTTAAATAAAAAATGAGCATGAATAATAGGGATAATAGCGGGGGCCTTTTTTAATAGGGGGGGGGCCTTAAAGGATAGCAACCTTTTTTTTAAAATAAAAAATGAGCATGAATAATAGGGATAATAATAGGGATTATAGGGATAATAATGAATAATAAGCTACTTTTGTTTAAAATCTTCGTTTAAAAACTAAGGTCAGTAATATGTAGGTTTTTTTCATATAAACCCTAAAATAATTTATCTTTTTATCCTCTTGCTTTTTTTTTTTTTGGTAGTTTTCATCAAAATTTGAGGGGGGCAATTCATCGGAATTTACACTCATATGAATTCTACATACTCAAATGGTCATGCAAGAATTAAAATATATGCCTTGCTGAATTCAGGACATGCCACGGGCATGTCGGACAAAATGATTTTCACGCCCTGTTACCATGTCTGAGAAATATGAACAGCTTCATTATGTTGTAAATATTATTATTGAAGGTATTTCAACGGTAATTACAATTAAGGAAAAACATAAAAGAATAAGGCTATATTTGTCAATTTTTATTCTATAATGCAATAGCTTATGGAAAAAAAAATGGTTCTAAATATCACAATTTCGTAGACCTCTATCTTGCATATTTTTATCACTTTATTATTAATTCCTTTTTTTAGTATTACTCTATGAAACGTTCTTAAGCGATTTTAATAGTTAATGTTATTTTAAAAGTTGATATGAGCTAAACCCTCTAAATCACTAACGCAAAGTGAATAGATTCTAACATGAATTAAAAAAAATTTAGGTAAAATTACCAATAAAACAACAAACAACAATTAAAAAAAAGCAAAATAATTCTAGTAATAAAAACCAAACTATTCATTTGATAATATATTCGTTCATATGGTGACGATTCACCAGTAGTTCTAGTTTTCAAATTTATTACCTCACATTTAGTAAAAAATTCAAAACTGAAAAACAATTTTAATCGAATAGATGGTTTTTATGGCATGCTCTAAAGTATCATAATAAAATTACCAAATTTCTCCAGAATTACCAAATTTTATCATACATTATAAAACCATTAAATCATATTTTATTGTTAATTTTACCAAAATCATTACCAAAGCGCTTTGGTAAAAATTATCCAGATTTTTGTGTTTACATAGAGCCAAAAACATGGTAAATTTTACCATATTGACCACACATTTTTATTAATGTATGTATTGATATACCTTCTAAAACCTAGATTATTTCTCCATAAAATTTAAGTAAAGAAAGTAAATAAATAAAATTATATAATAAATGGACGATGAATAAAAACAAATAAGTAATCAAAATATAAATACATGACAAACTAAGAAATAATAATATAATGAAAAAAAAATACTTCAAAACGATATAATTCTTCGGAAAGAACATTTATTCTTACTAAAATATCCTATGAGCATATTTCAAATGGACTTTAAAATACGTACGCCAAGTTTGAAGTCTTTGACGTATTAAAATTACACGAGAAAGGAAAAATTCATTTATCTTTAGAATGTAACAAGTTTACAATAAACTTCACATGTTTTTGAATAATGTGTTTCCAAGGCAGGTGCTTCCAAATATAGTTCAAAATGGATGGTAGGCTTCGAGTATCATTTCATTTTGGATTTTGAAGTATCGAAAAATAATGAGCATTTTCTTTATTTATGTAGAAATATATGACAAAAATCAGACGGATATGGACTGGACTATGCGTTGATGCTTTTAAAATGTGTCCAAGATTTTAAGATCATCCTTCTTACAACAAGTTCAGCACATCATGTTAAAAGATGAAGAAAAGAAAAAAATGGAAATAGTTTTGCTAATAAATTTTATTCAAAATGCACGAAGGAAAATATTTCGAATGTAATGCATGATATATTAAGGGGGATATTAAAGGCTATTGTGGAAGAATGGTACAAAGGAAATAAATCTATCTATACATGTAATAAAATAAAGAATTTGTGTGCCCGTGTGTTCGTATATCGGATTGTGGTAAAGCGTAGGCTCGAAAAATACGAAATTCAGCATGAAACTAAGTCTGAACAATTGTAAAAAAATAACGAAATCCGATTTAAAACATATTTTTTATTTAGTGACGTTAAAAAAATGGAAATTTCTCATTGGTTAAGCGGGAGCCATTGTTTTTAGGAATGATTCTGATTTGTCAAATATTATAAAGATAGCGTCAATGATGCTAGCTTATAAATTAAATTCAGTGGTGCGACAGCCTACAGTGGGCCAAGGCCTAGTGTGTCCACCTCAGTTTTCATGACATTGGGCTCTAGGCTGAGGAGCAGGATGGGTAGTCAGCCGGACGCGAAAACACCAGGGTTTAGTCCCTTACGCATGCTTGGTACTTAATTTACTGACCCACTGAAGGGATGCTGTGGCTTAAAAGCGCGAAATACTACCACTCTGCTTCCGGGCGTCGTTTGCTAGCATATAATACTTAATTATTTTTTAATGGTTATGCCAGGCTATCGGAAGGATAAATATGATCATTGGGTAGGGGGGCTATGTGACCAAATTAGCATTTCTAAGGTTACCTGAAACTACGTGCTAATTTTGTTTATAGTTATGCTTTTAAAACAAGTTACTCTAAAAACAAATGATTTAAAACTAACGGAAATTTAAATAAAAATATAGGTTACTGAAAATACTGAAAATCAAAATTAATAGAGAAATTGTACTAATTCGTTGAGGATAAACGCAAAAAAAAAGCCAACTTTATTATTGATGAAAATGATACTTAGTTTGTTAATAATTACTAATTGAAGTAAAATAATAAGCCATGTACAAAAAGCCAAAAGTAGTAACGAAATTTTACTAATTCGTTTAAGAGTGCGTAAAAAATCGACAAACTATCATTTTCAATGATGCTTGATTAATTTTGGTAATAGGTAATAATCAAAATAACAAAAAAAAAAAAAAAATAATAACTAGTTATGCACTAAAAAATGAAATTAATGGGAAAAAATGTAAAAAGTCGTCATACTATTAATAACACCAGTGATGTTTAATTTTTCTAATAGGTACTACTGGCCTTATGGAAATTGATGCGGTACTAAATATAATATGTATATATATGTCACGGCCAAAGTCCGAAGTCCGGCCAATTCACCAAAGTCCGAAATTTTCTTGATTTCGGGAATTAGCCGGCCAGATCGCGAAGTGGCCACGATGTTCCGGTCAAAGTGCGAAATAATTGAAACGATCAGTTAATATTTTACTTTGGCGGCCTTCTATAATTATATAAATAATTCTTACAAATCTTCTAATTTAAAAATATAAAAGATAGAAGTTTTTATATTGTCTATTAAATAATCATTAATTTAATAATCATTATTAAATTGTCTATTTAATTGTTTTGTTAAAAAGTTTATTTGCTAAGATTGCCCCTTCTGTTTTCTTTTTTAATTTAAATATATAAATCTTCTAATTTAAAAATATAAAAAATAGACAAGTTTATTTCTAGTCATACTAGGTCTAGTTATGTGTCCCTGCCCGGTAAACATTTGCCCGGTATACCCTACACTGATGTTTTTTTAAAGATTCAGTGCCACTGCCCGGTATATCCTACACTGATGTTTTTTTAAGGTTCAGTGCCACTGCCCGGTATGCATTTGCCCGGTATTTATCTTTTAATCTGTCGTCAGTAAGTATTAAAATATCGAATAAATGTAATCTATCGTCAGGTATCGTACAGGTATCCACATACCGGGTGGTACGGTGGGAGCACAATTTTTTAATATTTGTTTCATTAAAAAGTTAATTTGCTAATATTGTCCCTTTTGCTTTCTCTTTTAATTTAAAAATATAAATCTTCTAATTTAAAAATATAAAAAATAGACAAGTTTTTAAATTAAAATTTAAAAAATTTAATTTTTTACTTTGTCTCAATGAAATTAAGAAAATATCGGACATTGGCCGGAACATCGTGGCCACTTCACGATCTGGCCGGCCAATTCCCGAAATCAAGAAAATTTCGGACTTTGGCCGTTATATATAAATATGTTCCGTTATATATATTATATATATATATATATATATATATATGGCCAGAACGCGAATTGGCCGAGGATGGCTGGAAAAAGTCCGAAATTGTTTTTGATTTCGGGAATTGGCCGCCCAAATCGCGAATTGGCATGCGAAGATCAGCCGAAGTTGGAAGAAAAAATCATTATATCCGGCAAACCGGGCAAATGTACACCGGACAGTGGCACTGAACCTTAAAAAAACATCAGTGTAGGATATACCGGGCAAATGTACACCGGACAGTGGCACTGAACCTTAAAAAAACATCAGTGTAGGATATACCGGGCAAATGTAGACCGGGCAGTGGCACTGAACCTTAAAAAACATCAGTGTAGGATATACCGGGCAGTGGCACTGAACCTTAAAGAAACATCAGTGTAGGGTATATCGGGCAAATGTATACCGGGCAGTGACACTTAACTAGACCTAGTATGACTAGACCTTTGATGTATGTATGACTAGACAATTAAATAGACAATTTAATAATGATTATTAAATTAATGATTATTTAATAGACAATTTAAAAACTTCTATTTTTTTATGTTTTTAAATTAGAAGATTTATAAGAATTATTCATATAATTACAGAAGGCCGCCAAAGTAAAATATTCACTGATCGTTTCAATTATTTCGAACTTTGGCCAGCAATCCTCGGCCACTTCGTGATCTGGCCGGCCAATTCCCGAAATCAAGAAAATTTCGGACTTTATGGGAATTCGGGCTTTGGCCGTAACATATATATAATGGAGTAAAAAGTATTTTATGAGTAAATTTGGTGCTCATTATATTTTTATAATAGATACTGAGGAAATAGATTTTTGCGGCCCATCGAACACATAAGTACAGGCGAAAGTAGCTTAATTGTTTTAAATATCATGATTTAACTAGAGCTACAACCTTATGACAGACTACACCAAATATAGTTCATCTTTATTTTGAAGGGATAAACTACTAAATACGTGTTTTGCTCAATTTAATAATGTAAAGTCACTGAGAAGGGCAGCAAATAATAATAATAATAAAACCTTGGAATTACTTTAGTTTTATTATTTGTGTCGGCATTTATCAGTTTTGTGCATGATTTTGTAGCGTTGTTCGATACAGATTAATTGATGCCTCTTTTTTTTACCCCGTAAGAAGAAGGGAAATCCAGTTAGAAAATAATAAAATAAGGTAATTTATTTATAAACTGCTATTCGATTTTAAAAGCTTCAGAACTCGTACACAACTACAGTCAACCATATTGGTTCAAAATATTAAACAAAATAACCAAATGAAAAGTACATCTCTTATTTAAAAAAAATTTAACTAGTTTTAATTTTTTTTTCTTATTTAATTTAGGTGAATCAAAATTCCGGACAATTATTTGAATCTGTCCATGTAAAAAAAAACAACATTTTATTGAAAAAAATATATAATTTATGAAGCACGGATAAATCGAGAAAGTCTTGTATAGAATGTAAATAGTTTTTTTTATTATTTTTTTTATTGAATTTGTATTTTAATGGAAAAGAATCGGTTACGGTTTTGCTATTCAAAATAACTTAGGATACCTGGTATCCAAGAGAATGAAAGAGAATAAAAACACACAGTAAAGAGATACTAAAAATAAATAAATAAATAATAAAAAAAGGATGAAGGATCAGAAGCGTATCTTGGGTTCGTGGAACTCGTGTTTATCTTAAGAATAGAATATCCTCTTAAGAGGTTTAGCTGATAAGCGTTATATGAAATGGAAATAATTTTTTAGAATTGACAGTAATGTCAGATATTTTAGAATTGTCAGTCATCACATTTTACTATTGATTTTAATGTAACCATTAATGGAATTAGTTTTATCATAATAAAAATTATGATGATCATTTAATCAACTAACTATTTCGTTTATTTGTCTCTTCTATTTTATTTAATACCTAAAAAAATTGAACGAAAGAAACAAACAAAAGACCTTTTTCTTTTACAAAAACCACAAAATACCACAATCATAAAAATGTTTATCCGATAGACTATTTTTTAAAATGTTTGTCGTGAAACAAAATTACAAATAAAAAAATTTAAGAATTATTTTCTTAAAATATTATTATTATTATTGTTATTATATATATAACGAACTTAATTCATTTTTTTTTTATAGCAAAGACAACTTTAGCGAAAAGATTATCATAAATTTTTTTTTTAATTTATTAAAAAATATCTATTAATTACTTACAAAGTACAAAGGTAGAGTTTGATGATTGAATTTTTTTTTAATATTAATAAAAAGAGATTTACGACGAAACTGGAAAGAAAAAAAAAAATTATGATAATGTAACTTTCCATTTTTAGCGTTCCTCTTATTTACGCCCATGTCAGATTTCGTTTAATAATTTTGATACACTAATATAAAACGTTGTAACTAAATTAAAAATTAGAAGAAAAAAAAAATTAAATTTGATAAATCCTAATTTGAAGAAAGTTTTTGCATTTTATAGGCAATTACATTTTAAAAAGGCAATTGCATTTTATAAAAATGAATGCATTATTTGATAAGAATAAAGTTAACATTTTAAAAAGTGCAATTCATTGCCTTAAAGTAAGATTCGATAGACGTGTATGGCTTCATGCTGCTCAGGAAACCAGCTTTTTTCTCAAGCCTAGTAATTTTGAACCTAATCCGAAGATAAGATCCCAATCCGGAAGACAAGGAAACTCCTGGATCAAGTATTGGGAGAAATTTTCCTTTGTGGAGAACTTTTCGATGGAACAAACCCGCATTTGCGTTACATAGAGAGGAATGGAACGAAAACCTCTCACGGTTAGTATGACGGCAAGGGGACTCTAATCCATGATCTGTCAACCACTAAAAATATTTTACGTCAGCGGTTGGTGTGAGCCGGGTGCGGATTCGTATCCACCAGCCATCGCTGGGATTCGAACCATGGTCTCCTTATTGGGAGGCAAACACTCCATTCCCTGAGCCACCACGACTCTAAAATTTTTTTTTTCTTTTAGAAAGATACTCAATCTGTTGATGAAACTTTTTAACTTGCCTAAAATAAATTTTTCTTTTTTGGTTTCCTAAGCAAAACATTGCAAGCAGCACATTTTCGTCTGCATTAATTTTTCGTTAATTGTTTTTTTAAATTCTCGGTCATTTTATGGATGTTTTATAAACAGTTAACACCAATTTAAACGAATGAAAGTTCAAACAATTGCTTTGACAGACCTTTGGCCATTTTCTTAGTTTTTTTTAGTCTCAACTATTCAATTATCGCATTAGCTAAACATTACAAGTTGAGTAAAATAGTCTTTTATTAAATTAAACGACTATGTTTTTTTAAAAGAAAAAAAAAACGTAACAAAACTAATTGCAATATTACAGAATCTTCAGTTTTAAGTAAGTGAATAATATTAGAATGTTGTTTTTATAGGATGTGTATAAAAATAAATTTCCTTCCGTTGTACCGGAATGTGTAAAAAATAATCTATAATTTGTAAAGTCAATTAGAAACAGAATGAGAAAGAAAAGTATGGTTTGCTTAAGAAACAAGTTATTTATTTTTCCAAAGTTTTAAATTTAGTTAAAAATTCGACTAAAAGTGGTACTGCTGACTAGAAAACCTAGTAAAAATTGTTATTTGAAACTATTCCAACTAAAATTTAAACATAAGTGACAGTTAATTTTCGTCAGACTGCTTCAGGTTTTTGTTGCAAATGGTGTTGATTTTTAAAGCATTAATTTGTTATTTTTCTCTTTAAACAGCGCCATCTGATGGTAGACTTTACAACAAATTTGCAACTTAGTGGTAATAATCTGAATAAATTCTTTAGCAGAATGCAACAAATTGAGCATTTTTATTTTCTTCCGTTTTTTTAACTATTTTTTAATTAACTTTGATACCCCCAGAGAATTACTTTGATATTACAGTGTTTAACTAAACTTAATCATTTTTCATTATATTTTAGAAAACAGTTATTTTTTTCTCAAATATTCAAATAGGATGCAAAATATATGCTTCAACATACAACTTCTTAAATTAATAAATTTAATATTAAATTGCTATGACAATATGAGAACAAAGCGCTAGAATATTCGTGCGTAAAAATAACATGATAAGCCCTTTGAAATTAAAACACTTTTAATAACTTTAATTATTATTTCACAAACGCGTGAAATATTCTATGGAATTAGAATTTCATGATCAATGAGATTGTTTATCATAATTCAAATATCGGAGCAAAAGAAATAATTGCAATTTTTTGCCGTTCTCTCTCTCTTTCTAAGTTGTTTATCCAAGTAACTCTTTATTGCAAAATTAATTTTGTGGGGGGTTAATAATTATTAACAATACGAAACGATTGACCTTTTTACTGTCTAAATAACTTTTTTGGACCATAATAAATAATATTTAGTTGGTATTGAACAACCATCTCTTTGATTAAGATCAAAATTTATCTTTTAAGTCTATATAAAATGCAAATTTTTATTGTGTGTTTAACTTTATTAGATTGTACAAGAACTTAATGCACAAATATCGATTTCATACGATGTAAAATTATTAACTCATTATTGTATTTTTTATTTTACAGAACAATTATTTTAAGATAGTCAGGCAGGCCATGATGGAGAAATAAATAAATAAATCCCCATTCCCCTTTGTTTAGTTTACTTATTGAACACATTTAACATTCCATTACCAACCTTTTGTGCTGTACTAGATAATTGACTCTTTTCATTGGCAAAGTTATCTTGTAAAGCTACTTATTACAGAACCCCCTTTTTTGTACTTATAAAACAATTGACTTTTTGTTGCGCTTTATACTCAACTGGATGAATTTAACCGTACGAACCGTAACTACGAAACGAACTTTAGGATAAAATAAAAATAAAAAACGATTAACTCTTTGTCGTAGATTTTATTCTGTTTGATAAATTCAATCTTTAATTACAGAGCTAACTTTTTTGGAATATACAAAACACTTGACTCCTTGTTCACTCAGTTGAACGAATTTAATATTTTATTAAGAGCTATTCGTTACTAATTGTTGCATGTTTTACTTTATTAACGAACTCAACCCTTTATTACAGAATTAACTGTTGGAGAGGGGACTAAACAACTGATACTTTGTTCTAAACTTCATTCAATTGAATTCATTCATTACAGAATTAAATTTATTTAAATAGGTAAAATAATTAAAACTTATTGCATATTTGTATTTTTATTGTATACGGAATAGAATAAAAAGTCTCCTATTTCTCTTGAAAATGTTTTCTTATTGGATAATAGTTTCATTTTTTGTCGCAAGTTCAAACTTTTTAAATTTTAATAACAAAACCTTTCTTGTAGAACTAAATACATTGGACTGCATAAAGTAAATTACACATTTTAATTTATTGAACTTTAAACAACCTATTGTAAGTCGTAACCAAAAAATATTCCAAACAAAGAAGTTTTTGTAAGTACCCTAATAATGAGAGAAATAACGCATCTGATTTATTTATATTCGTGAAAATATTTACTAACTTTTGTTCGAATTACTTTTTTATACGTTCAAAAAAACTGTGCAAATCTGGAATGTTTATTTGCAAATTAAATATAAATTTACATAAATTTAAAAATTAAACATTATTTAATAACGCAACTATATTTTATTTTGATTGAACTTCTTTAATTAATATAATTTTTATACTAAATAATTATAATTTATCAAAGATTTTGTTGGTATAATTTTAGGTTTACAAATCATATAAATATTAATTAGAACAGCTTTGATAAGATGCTTAAAATCCATTTAAAAATAAAAATCAAATTTAGTATTCCATATATTTAGTTCAAAAAAATTAAAGAATTAAAATTTAAAAGGAAGGAAAGAGGCAATAAAGAATAATTTAGTTTCAGCAGTTTCATTTAGATGGCGGCACAGTCGAACTGAACACGAAACCACAAGGAAATGAAATCTTCATTTCTTTCTTATTCCTTCTCTTCCTTTTCTCATCGACTGACGAAAGAAGAGTTTATTCGTAGTAAGAGAAAAAAGAATTAGTTGCTTGTATGTAATATTGATTATCGTAATTATGTAAGAGTTTATTTAAGAAAAATACTAATAATTTTTAATTAATAACAACCATTAATTTTAGAAATAGTTAGATTAACGAAGAGAATAATTAATTGCGTTAACGCTAAAACTTACAGACAGGTTTTTAGTTAACAAACTTATTTAGTCGATTTAAATCCTTTGACTATATAAAAATCAATGATTTGATTTAAATCAACTGATTTTCTTAAAGCAACAATTAAAGTTGAAAATATTTACAGCAACCTAAAAGGAAAATACAACCATACATAATTTCTTCAATAATATAACAAATACATTAAAGAAATATGTATGCATATTTAGGTCATAAATATATCCTTGATTTACTAAATGTATTTTAATTCAAAATAAAACAATGGTGACTTTTTATTGATATTATATAGTTTTTAAAATCAAGAACAATAAAAAAAGCAAGATATATCTCCTGGATTTTGAGTATAAGGTTTACTGCTCATACATTAATTAAACAGGAGGACTTGTAACTTATATATTGTAACTTATAGAAGATGATTTGCAACTTATAGAAGACAATAAGTTAAAAAATTTTCTGATCAGTTTGGAAATTTAGAAACTTGAATAAAAGTTAATTAAATTGTGGCTTAAAGTGAAGTAAAACTTTTAATTTATAATTTTCTTTTAGTTGTGCAATTGTAAAGTTGTATAATAACAAATAAATTGCCGTTTACCGAGCCTGTTTGAATTATACTCATTTAAAATGTATTTAAATACAAGTATTTTATAACTTTAAAATTAATGGCATTTAATTACAATTATAAAGGGTGTTTAGTTTGAAAGAAAAATTACTATGAATTTATTTCACTGAATAGTGATTAAATAATAATTATAATAAAACCATAATAATTTTAAACTTAATTTATTATTTATTATATTAATATATCAAAATATACCACAATTTACATTTAACTATAGTTTAAATAATTTTATTTAGAAACATTAAATATTTTAACTATACTTTTTTTTAATACTATATATGTTATTAATACATTTTATTTGAACTTTGATCAGTAAATGTAAAAAGAATAAAATAAATCTGATATAAATAAAAAAATTTCAATTTTTTTTTCTTAATTTTTTTTAATATTAAATCATGTTTTTAGCCAAGCCTGAAAATTAAGTAATAATAAGTTGAAAACAACGCCAAAGTATCAACAAAAATACTTAAAGCAATGATTATAATTACCCCATTTTTAGTCTTCAAATCATTAAAATACGCTTAATGATTTACTGTAAGAGTTTCAGATATTTATAATTTCATACTGTCTCGGAAAAAGTTCTTCCTTTCATTAAGAATCTTTTTTCCCATTCATATTTCCATGGAAATTTTTTTATTTTCTCTTTATGAAATGTCATTACTTAAAATAGGTAATTACAGTAAAGAGTAAAAGTTAATAGTTAATTTCAGTGAAAAAACATAATAAAATTACAACTACAATTAGCAATCAGCATATTTAATTTTTTATGAATAGAAACACTACTACTACAAGCTGAGTACACGAAACTGAATATTTTTTCTGACCCAATTAGTAAAGCTAAAATATTTTCGAATTTTTCTTTCTTTCTTTCTTATTATTTATTGGACATACCGGTGACTTTATATTATTAGATTAAGCACAATACATTTTCAAAAGTTCGTCTCATCAACTTTGAACTATATTCAGAGTAATTGGGCAGGATGCTATTGCATAAGGTAACTTATGATAGTCAAAATTTACCATAAACAAGATTTTTTTCTCTAGCATTTTTTAGGTACATATATATAATTACCTATATTTATATGTTTGTATCTATTAAAACACAACTTATTATCACACTACGCTTGGACAGAGAAACAGATTGCGAATTTAGTATCTAAGATCTATTAAAACATCTTATGTACAAAAAATCTTGTGTACAAAAATCTTATCTATTCAAAAATTGTATCCCAGTGTAATTTATTATTAATAGTTAAAGTGTTACTTAAATGGTTTTAAGAATTATTACATATAACAAACTATTAACTTTATAAACATCAAAATTTAGTTTCTTAAACTGCGAAGATGAGAGAATTTTGATTGCAAAAGTAAGTAAAATGTTGCATGACGTAGAATTAAGTTAAATGTTCCCAGTTATGTAAAAAGTAAAAATAACAGTTAAAAGAGATTTGTTATAAGTAATAAAAAAATAAATAAATACGGAAGTAGTAAAAAAAATAAGAGCTGAAAAACGGAAAATAAAGTTAATTACCAGAAAATTAGTACACAAAACTATATATCCTTGTGTATGTACAAAAGTGGTACAAAAATGTACAAAAGTGGTAGTTACCTAAGAAAGACAAGGTTATTTTGATGTAAAATATCATAACAAAAGTTGAAAAAAATTAGTACCCACAGTTGAAATATATTTCTAGTTTAACAGACAAGTAAAATAACGTTATCTATTTTTACTTTAATCTATTATCTATGATTGCAAAATGATTTCTTTTTTTTTACAGTATTTGACTTTTACCTTAAATTAAATGAAAAAAATAGACGATTTATGTCGACTAAAGGTTATGGCAGCCTCCTTTTAAAAAAATTTCACTATAACTTTTTTACAGTTAATTGAACTACAGTTAGTTAAATCGTTTCATCATCATCATCATCATCATTGGCCAGACAGCCCAATGTAAGCCAATGCCTTCCTCTGAAGATTTCTCCACGACGACTTCCGATTTATCTTCGATCTCCAATTTTTTTCATTAATTGCAAGAAAATCAGACTCCACTGAGTCAGCCCATCTCAACCGTGGCCTTCCCCGCTTTCTTGTTCCAGTGGGTCTAAAAAGCAGTATCTTTTTTATTGTGTTGCCGTCACTCATTGGAATCACGTGGGCGAACCAATTCATTCTATTTATTTTTATGCATTTAATAATATCAGGTTGTTTATAAATCTCTTACAGTTCAAAGTTAAATCGGCTTCTCCAGTTATTGTTTTCATTGACACCACCAAGTATACCCCACAAAATCTTTCTCTCAAATATTGAGATACAATTTTCCTCCAGTTTTGTCATTGTCCAAGCTTTACAGGTTTATGTCAAGACTGGCCGGACAAGAGTTTTGCAGATTACGAACTTTGTTTTTCTAGAAAGGAACCTAGATTTAATAAATCTTCTCAGCTCATAGACAGCTCTATTCGCCAAATAGAGTCGGTTTTTTATTTCAGGAGTAATTCTGTTGTCAATGGTAATAATTGATCCTAAGTAAGTAAAACTCCTCACTGTTTCAAATCTATAAGAATTTATTTCAAGATAGGGGTCTGGGACTCTGTTTCTTGAGAATAACATATATTTTGTTTTATCTACATTTATAACTAAGCCCATTTGCCTTGCAGCCAACTCAAGGGCATGAAATGCCTCTTTCAGGTCAGGAAAGGAACAAGCAGTTATATCAACATCATCAGCATATGCAAGTAGTTGTACTGATCTAGAAAAAATGTGACCACTGGTATTGATGCCTGAATCACGAATAACTTTCTCAAGTGCAATATTAAACAGTAGACAGGAGAGAGAATCTCCTTGTCGAACACCTGTGAATGTGTCAAGATTTTCTGACAGAGACCCCAGAAACTTAATCAATGTAAGTCTCGTCAACTTAATGAGTTTTGAAGGTATTTTAAAAGTATTCATTGTTTCAAAAAGATAATTTCTATTGATACTATCAAAAGCAGCCTTGAAAACAATCCTCTGAAATCTGCCGGAGACAGAATATCTGATCTTTAGTTAGTTTAATCGTTTAGTCAAAGTGAATTTTACATAGTTGAATTTGCAGTAAAAGCCACTGGAAGCTTGACTGTTAGATTTTTTTAAACTTTAATATTCAGATTTTTTTTTTAAATGTACAATCGATTACGCATAAGTAAGCATATGTCCCATCGATGCATACATAAAATTATATTAATCTGCTTTTTTAAAAATCACAATAATGGGGCGAATTCCACTATGTATCCGGAAATATCGTTTGAATTCCAAAAGATCGTTGACCTGTAAACGCCGAATTTCAAAACAAAATTCTATCTATATACTTAAGAAAATTTTTTTAGGTGCGTCCGAAATAAAAAGGAGGATATATAAAAGTATATGTACCATGAGAAGGGCGACTCACCGAGAAAAAAAAAAAATTCGAACGGAACTTTACAAAACTGAACAGTTATATTGCACAGGGCAAAAAAATCGACTAAGAGATTTACTCAGTTTTTTTTTTGTTGCCACTACTATAAAAAAAGACTTGGTACAAAAAATAGTATAAAATCTAAGAAAGAATCAGCGAAGTTATTTTCAGCGTACGTTCATCCCAAGAGGAGGTTGCAAGGAAAAAAAAGGAAAAGGGGGGCAAGAGGGGGAACGAAATCGTCTGCTCTTAAACTAGGGCGCCCCCATCTTTTATACGGAATCTCCCTTGCACGGCCTTGAACCCTAGATCTTGAATTTTCGGTAAGAAAGTACATTGGAAAAGGACAGATGGTTTTTTTTAAGATCTCTAAAAAACAACAAAAGACGTTATAACTGGAACAACGGTTATATAAGAACCGTTTTTTACTTCCGTTTTTACGTAAGAAGGAAAAAAAAATATCACAGTCTTAAGGGGTCGACGTCTTCCATTTTTTTATAATCTTAAACATTTTTTTTTATTCTTTAGTTGTCTATATGGTATTCTTAGAACGAAGGGCAATAACCTTGATATTTCCGGATCCAGTTCTTATCTTGGGAGTTTGACCATTTTTAAAAGTTTTATATTTCTCAAGAGAAATATAAGGGGGGGGGGGATCATGTGGTAAGTTCCTGTTTGGTGTGAAGTATTTCGATCTTTGAAAGTTAATGCAGAAAGCTGAATGAAAGAATATTCCTTGAAAAAATATCTTTCGATAGATGGTGTTGTCGATATTTTTGCTGACATACAGGAACTAATATAGATACACATTGGTTATTAAAGATTTTTTCAAATAAAAGAAACACAATACTAACAGAAATAAGCAAGGACATGTAGAAATAGTTATTTGGCCTTGACTTTTATCATCCTTAAAATTTGCTGCATTTTTAGGTGGATGTCAGGCTTTTAGTAAAGTTCAAAATATGCAGTATTACATTTACATTTATTCAAACGTGTACATTTTATTCAAACATTTCACGTCAATATAGTTTCTAACAAAAATACGAGCACGTTATAATAATTATTAATATTTGAATAATTCCAATATTAGAAGGCTCTAAATAGATTATGGCTCTAAATAGATTATTATAATAGATTATTAATACTAATTTCAATTGTTTCAGACATGAACGATTAGAAAATATTTCGCGATAGAAAAAATTATCTATATTTTTACTGATGATCAGTAATAAATAGATTATTGAAGGTTTTTCAAATAAGATAAATCCAATTATAAATGGGTGTAGCAATTTTTTAAAAAAAGTGATTGATGCTAATTTTTTATATAGTTTAAAAGAGCTGTATTTTTAATAAAACGTCAAGTTGTTGAATCACATACAGCAAAAATGCATGTTAGACAGCAAAACTAAGATTCTATTGCAATTTAGACACATACTAATTTTGCATCAAATTCTTATGATAATATGGTTTAACATTTTGGTGGTATGATTCTGTATGCATCAAATACAATGAAATAGTAAATAATTCATATAAATTAATTTTTTTGCTCTCTTAAATAATGGTTTGAGATAAATTAATATACATTGCTCATATCAGATATTATTATGGTTTGAATTAATGTTGTAGTAAATTCGTATAAGAATATAGTTTAGCGTTCTGATATTATGATTTAAAATTAACAAACTTTTTAACAGTATAATTCCATAAAAAATAATTAAAGTTCAGCTGAGAAACCCGTTATCATAAACATTGGATTATCACACATAATTCAAAACTTTTACTTCTTACAATAACCCAAAGTAATTGAAAAAATTAGCAGACACAATAGTAAAAATAAATCCCATATTTCTCTTTTACTTTAAAATATACCAGACTTATCAAGAAAGCAGAAAATAAGCCTATTTGTTTATGGTTCGCAAAAACTGAATTTAGATTAATATCATGCATATATTATTTGTAAGCCAGCTGATATTAGCTGGTGCATGCTGATATTATTTGTAATTGCATTTCCAGGTTATCTATAACTCACACATGGTAGGCAAATAAAATTTAATACAAAACATTGCAAGTGCTTTCATGTTTGCTTTTCAATAAATAAATACAAATCAACAATTTCAAACTGATGATTGGCACTGACTATTTATATTTCACAGAAGCTGTGAAATGGATTTTCAAGAACATTCACAAAACAGTTAATTGAACATAAAAAAAAGTTAACAAATCAAATCAATATGAAAACTGAAATTAATGAAATAAATAACCATAAACATATTCATTTAATGAAAAAAAAATGGAATCTAAAAGAGTTAGATTAATGAATTAAATGAAATTTTTAACTAAATGAAATTTTTTCCCTTCAACTTTTAACTTTATAAAACACTTCATTTAATTTTACCTTATATTCGCATATTATTCTAAGAATAATAATGTTTTGAATTTCAAACAATTCCAATAAATGAGAATGCATTTTTATAAAAATTAAATAGTACATTTGTTAGCAAAAAAATAAAAAATAAAAGTAGACTTTAAAAAAATTAAAACCATTGCAAATTTTCAAATGAAATAAATACTGATTGAAAGTAACTAATTTAGCTTGGAATAGCTAAACTCGTTTTATTAAAAGAAAAAAAATATTCTCAAATCAATTCTCGAAATTTATGTACTAAATGAATGCAAAAAAATATACTTTTAAATATTTGAATATAATGAATTAAGTTTGTGAATTAAATTAATATAAAGAAATTAAACTCACGACTTAATTGAAAATAAATAAAATAAACTATTATGTGATACATGAAAACATAGAACGTAAATCAATGAATTAAATGAATGTAAAAGAATTAGATTTTTAACTTAATACAAAGAAATTAAATCAAACAATTAAATGAAAATAAATAAATTAATTAATAAATTAAATTACTACATATAATTAGATGATCGAATTAAATAAAAATAAAAGAATTACATTTATTTTCTTTAAGCTTTCTTTCGATACAATTCCTCATTTAATATTATTCCATATTTTCTTTTCTTACTATTCCAAAAACTGAAATTAATTAATAATTTCAAAACTGTTTTCGGAGCACTCCAAATAATTTACAGAAATGCGAATTTGCATAAAAATAAATTTAACACATCTGTTAAGATCAAGAAAATTGGAATCACCCAAAAAAACTTTTTAAACCTAAGTTTCTAAAATGGAATAATAACAGTTTAAATTTTCTTTTTGAATAGCATTCGTGAAATAAGAAACATAAATTCAATAATTAATAATAATTCCAGGTCTCTAGCGATAAAAAAGACTTTTATAATTAAAAGAGTAAAACGCTAGATATAAACTAGTTTTTCTTTCAGCGAAGAAACAGCACATTTCTAAAATTAATTCTTGAATCAACATTTAAGAATAATCTAGGAATTAAACTAATGAGTCAAATGAGTATTAATTAAAAGATTAAATGACAATTAAGGAACTAAACGAATAAAAAGGGATCAGTTTAATGAATTAGAAGATAATAAATAAATATAATGAGTTAAATAAATGGAAAAGAAATTTAATGATGAATTAATAATCATATTAATGATGAATTTTTAAATATAAAAGTACATACCTCAATAAAAAACATTAAAAGGAAAGAATTTAATTAGTTAATTCAATGAATATAAATGAACTAAATAAATAGAAAGCAACCATTAATGAATATGAATATAAAAGAGTTAAATTAATGAATAAAATGAACGAAAAGGAAGTAAGACATTAAATTAGATGAATAAAAAAGAATTCATTCAATTTCTTGATTAAACTTCTTTGCAATTAAGGAATTACTATGGAAAAGGACTGTTAAAGTAATAGAATGCAATCAAATGAATATGAAAAGTTTAACTTTATTTCTTCAACTTTCCAATCGATATAATTTTTCATTAAATAATATTCCATATTTTCATTTCATAATATTCCAAGAATTTAAAATATTTTCAATTTCAGAACTCGTTTTGAAACATTCCTAGTATTTTCAATAAATGCGATTGTATTTTTATAAAAAGAAATTTAACACATCTGTTAATATCAAAAAACTTGGAATCACTCAGGAAAATACTTTTTTTTTTTAAACCACCAAAGTTTTCCAAATGAAATAACAACGGATCAAATATATCTAATTTTCTTTTTGAATGGTATTTGGGAAATATGAAAACAATTTCAATAATTCCAGATCTTCGGCTATAACAAAGACATTTCTTTCTCAAACGAGAGCAGAAAGGAAGACATAACCTCTTTTTTTTTTCTAGAGGGGGAAAAAAACACACTTCTAAATTAATTCTCGAAATATCTTGATCAAATAACGGACTGTATAAAAACAGTCGATATCGAATTAAATAACTGGCGTCGAGAAAGTTTGAGATAGTACTACATTTTATTTTGCTTTCGCTTCCAATTTCGCTGCAATTTTCCAATATAGCAAGTTAAGCATTGAAAAGAGATTAAAAATTGATTCGATTTGGAGAGCTAGAAGAATTCGATTTCAGCTAAAAACACTTAACGATAACTATTTACTGGAAAATAAAAGCAATAAATTGTGTACTTTGTTTTTACAACGAAAATACAGTTTAAAATCAATAGTGAATAAATTGCATTAGAGATAGAAAATAGCATTTTCTAAATCTAGTTAAATAATGAAAAATAATAATTTATTTCAATTCGCCTTCTTTTTTCTAGAAAAGAATATAAGTTTTATTTTCAGCTTTTATTTCTTCTTAAGCTTTGTTTCTCTTTAAACATCACTTCCTGAAATTAAAAAACTAATGGGTATATATGCACACATGTATGGGTACATATACATAGTATCTGTATGGAAATGTTGTAAAAAGGAGTTTTGCATAAAATAGATAAAGGTATGCCCTATTAATTTAGTTTTAAAATTATTTTCAAAATTTTAATATATTTTTGTTTTAAACTTTTGTTCCTTTGTTGACAGTGAAGGCCGTTTTTCTAAAGGCCTTCTATGGAATGATGCTTTTTAGCTAAGAATATGTTAAGTGAGTTGGCAACAGTTACTCATGACTGTTAGGTCAAGTTCAGTCTATCTTTAGTCAGAGCCTTCAATGTTTAGTCTAAAAATGGCACAAAACGTTAATATGAAGAAAAGCAACAGTTTTAAGAAAATGAAAAGCGTTTGTGGTCGAATTTTTTAATATTTAAAAACTTAATCCAATGCTGCATTATCCGGGCTCATAAAAATTTGCAACATAAGCTGAATAAGGTGATTGATTGATTGATAATTTTGATTTTGATGATCATTGATTTTGATGAAAAAACGCTGGGTTGCCAGCGAAAACATAGAAAATAAAGACTACTTTGAGTCCTTGTTACTACTTTGATCGCATAAGCCAGAAAAACTAAATTTGCAAACATAAAGATCGCATACATAGACAGGTAGGCACTTTTTTACGTCGCACAAGAGTTGCACAAAGGGCTATTGGCGACGGTCTGGGAAACATCCACGAGGATGATCCGAAGGCATGCCATCGCAATGGCTCCTCTGCTTTGATAGCCTGACGACTTGTGCGCAAAGTCGAGCAATCTACTATAGAACAGTTTAATGATGACCGATACCGCGCAGGTCCCAACACAGAGTGGTCACCCACCCGCTTACTGACCGCAGCCAATGATGCTTTACTTGGTGTTCTACTGCGAACCGTGTCTTTACGATCAGTTCACTGCACGACAGATCGCATACATATAGAAACATATGATCGAATAAGTAGGGAAAAGTGATTAATTTGCTCGCATAGGCCAGAACAACTAAATTTGCAAACATACAGATCGCATACATATAGAAACGTATGATCGCATAAGTCGAGAAAAGTGACTATTTAGCTCGCATAGGCCAGAACAACTAAATTTGCAAACATATAGATCGCATACATATAGAAACGTATGATCGAATGAGTCGGGAAAAGTGACTACTTTGCTCGCATAGGCCAGAACAGCTAAATTTGCAAAGATATAAATTGCATACATATAGAAACATATGATCGCATAAGTCGGGAAAAGTGACTACTTTGCTCGCATAGGCTAGAACAACTAAATTTGCAAACAAATAGATCGCCTACATATAAAAACATATGATCGCATAAGTCGAGAAAAGTGACTATTTAGCTCGCATAGGCCAGAACAACTAAATTTGCAAACAAATAGATCGCCTACATATAAAAACATATGATCGCATAAGTCGAGAAAAGTGACTATTTAGCTCGCATAGGCCAGAACAACTAAATTTGCAAACATATAGCTTTATAATTTTTAGTATTACATACGTATAGGAAAATAATGAAAATACTTGACGTGATTCAAGCATTAATTTTTAAATGAGTTGTGTTGATAAACATTGCTTGTCTGTTAAACGTTATAAGCATTTACAAATTGTTCTATTAAAAAGGAGAATTCTGAGACTCTTATTTTTTAGAACATTGAACAAAAGGACTCAAAATTCAGTAACTGAAATCCTGAAATGCGTATTTCAATTCCGATGAACGGCACACGCAAAAATACTTTCCTAGCCCCACATAAAGAGTGAAAAATTGAATGATACATAATAGAAAACCATTAGAAAAGCATAAACCAAAAAATCCCCAATTCATTTCTAGGGAAAAAAGTAAAAGGGAAAAAAAACCTATCCAAGTCACCTATGTGATGAGACAAATTTCGACGTTTTTACAAGGGATCTGTAGAACAGCATGAAAAGGAAACAAAATAAAACCTAAAACTTCGATCCCATTTTGATGCTTTCTGAGGACGATTGAATTATGGCCTTTAAAAGCGTAGGGAAAAGCTGTAAAAATATCGAAACTGACGTATAAGAAATTTCGCCAAGGTATGGGAGAAGAACGTCATTGGAATGAAATGTCTTCTTAAAAGCATCGGCCGAGGGATATTGTTCAAAAATGTCCTCTTTGTGGTTTTCAGTAATTATGGAATAGGAAGGTTAGACGAAAAGAAATAATGCCAAAGATATATGTCAAAACTTTTCAGATCTTTTGAATTGAAATATAAAGACAATTTTTTTACTTCATAATGATGATGACTTTAGAATGTAGCTAAAGTGTGTTTCTGTGTCCTAATAGCCTGTATCAGCTTGAAACGTTGTTTTCTTTTAATGTTAAAATGGAGCCCTATAGTCAAGTTTTTCATAAAAAATGTAATAAAAAAGGGACAATTTTACGTTTACATTTTAAAAGAAATATTTTAAAATGTAGGGAAACTCTGCATTTATATATTCAACAAGAAATGTTTTTAAAATGTACGAAAACTCTGTATTTAAATTTTTTTACGAAATATTTCGATATTCAGAAAAGTGTACATTTACGTATTACTACAAAAATATTTTAAAATATAGGAAAATAAACGATTGCATTTTTTTTTTACAAGAAATAATTCAAAATATAGACTAACTTCACATTTATAAGTTTTTAAAGAAATAATTTAAAATTACATTTTTAACAAAACATATTTTAAAAAGTACAAAAACACATAAATTTAAATTTTTTACGCGTGAAAATATTAAAAAACCTTACAGAGAGTTATAACTTGTTTTACATCAGTATTTGTTTATAACTTATTGGTAGTATTACAAACTAATTTACTAAAATTCAGAAGAATAATTTTTATAAGTTTGTAACAAACAATTCTAAATGTTTTTTTTTTTTTAAATAATTTTTTAATTTAAATTTTTAATTTAGAATAAAATGTTATAAGTCAAGGCAGAGTTTGAATAATAAGTTATTTCAGAGTAGTTTTTAATATTCAAAATTCAAACTAGTTTAATATTTAAAAAAAAATTAAACAAAAAAACAACAAATAAAATTTTTTAATAATATACTAATGATAATAGGGAAATCAAAATATTAAAAGTGATATTAAAACGTTTTTAGGTTGCCAATGAGTTTGCTATGCTTATACTCTGTTTTTACCAACATAAAGTGAAATGTATAGAAAAATTTGAAGTATTAAAATTTCAAATCAATGCGCGCCATCTACCGAGTTTCAAATAAAAAAGATCAGAAAATAGCTTCCTTTATTTAAATTACATAATAAAATAAACGATTTAAGTACATATATAAAATACAGATATATTTCCATTTTGTCTTTTTTTTACTAATTTTAGTCCGTAAAAACAAATGAGATACTAGTACATTTTTTCATTCTATTATTTAAACAGATATAATGTTTTATTTATTTTTATTTGAATAATCAAACATTAAAAAACGCATTTTTTGCAGTTTGTTAGTTTTTTTTTTTTTTTTGAAAGATTATGCTATTATTATTAGAAATATATGCATGTTTTGCTTGCACTGTGTATTTAAAGATGGAAAAAAAAGTTTCAATTATTTATACATAAAAGACACGATTTATTATCCAAATAAAATAAAATTAGTAAAAATGATTCATTTATTGATTGTTAAAATAATACATATTACCGATGGTTACATGTAACATGATCTAATTAGTTAGATTATGTTAATTTTTTTGCAACTGTGTACAACTAACCCACAAATAAGTAGCAATTACAACTAAGTGTAATTATCCCAGAGATAAGTAGAGTAATTATTCTACAGATAAGTATTATTCACATCTAAATGCAATATGTAGCAGTCACAGCTAAGTGTAGTTATCTAACAAATAAGAGAATATGAGTACTTGTCATGAGTTTTAATACTGAAAAGTTAGTATTTAACATACATTATGTGTTAGTTGACAGTATTTACTAGTTGACATAAATAAAAAAATTTTAAGAAAATAATTTTATACCAACTAATTTTAATTTATTTTTAATGAAAACATAATTCCTTGTCTGAAAACTTCTTTTTTAAAACCTTTTAATATTTCAAACTAAATTTCAATCTGACTTTTTTTTCAATATGATTTTTAGGAAATGCACGGAATAGAGATGACATGGTCAAAATTACCAGAACGTGATAAAATTTGCCGTTGTATCTATGCGAGCACAAAATAGCTGGGTAATTTTTACCAAAGCGCTTTAGTAATGGTTTTCGTAAAATTAAAAAAATATATATATATGGTTTTATAATATTGGATAAAATTTGGTAATTTAAACCCATATTATAAAACCATACACGTTGGAATCATGATTGAGGGGGTGTTTTTAATAATGCTAGCATGCAGAGCAAGTTTCTAAAATATGAAAATTCCTTGATTGGTAATAACTTTTTAATATTAAATTTCAGTTAGTTACTCATTATTTCCCACATTAATTATATCATTTAAAAGTTTTAGTTTAAATCTTAACTGAGCAGTACATTGTTTTTAAAAATTTTTAATATTCTTTCAATAAAATTTTTTTCAATTCAGTTCATTTTAGCAATCTCTGTAAAATCTAACTGTCTTTATTGGGTAAAGTAGATGGATCTAATTTGTCCCATATGTTAAAAAACAGAGAAAAGAATTTTAAGAAACAAAATATGTTTTTATTATTTCAAGAATAACACAAATCTAAATTTGATACAATAAAATAATAAAAGGTCTGATATAACTAATTTGAAGATGCTAAAACAATACTGAACAATTGCAAGATTTTTAAGAAAGTTCAAAGATTTCATACAAAAATTACACGAAACGTAAGATAAAAATTTGAGTAGTTATGTAAAAATAACTGATTTCTCCACAAAATAAAAAAAAAAATAATTTAGGTAAATAGTAAAATAGAACAGGCTATAATATACTTTACATTTAGGCTACGTATTACAGAAATTTTAAGCTACAGATTATGAAAATAATTTCTCAGGTTAGAAGAAAGCACAACATATTACGGAGAATTTTTTAGGTTAATTAACTCAATACGGTTAATTACAAACTACGAAAAAACACATCATCTTTACTTTCACGTAGCATCCCAGACTAACGCGAGCAAGATCTACGCAGATCAGTTAGTACAAATAAATCTCGATTCGCTACAAAGATTGCGCAGATCCTGTGGAGTAGTAGGTAAGCGCAAAATCTCTCTAATGTGTTTCTATGCTACGTAGAACAGTACACACTTTATGCACTAAATCAATTATTAAAAATTAACTATTTCTTTCTCACTAACAGAAACACTTATGAACTGACTATCAAATTTTAAATGAGACCAACTAATTGATTGTAAAGCATTTGTCGGTTGAAATTAGCATTTAATATTTTCATATCCCCTTCCATATCTTGAAATGGCATTTGAAAAGTACATGGCATAAAATCAGAAATAGCTTCAAAAAAAAAACACAAAAGAATTACATAGGTTTTTAATAATATAAAACAATTAGGTATTAAATTATAATTCATAATAATTCTGTTAGTTTTCAAATTTTACATGAGTATGTCTAAGATTGATTATTTGCAACTTCTTTTTTGTTCTATTAACATCACAAAAAAATTACCAGGTGTTGAAAAAAGATTTTTAACGCTAAAAACAACAAACGCAAATTAAAAACAATTATTCTAGTTTAATTAATAGTTGTATCCAAAATGTAAATCTAATGTTTGCAAACACAAAATATATTTAAAAAATGAAAACAAATTCTTGGACATGGAATTTCATTTAAAGCTCCTTCTTATAAATGCATTTTACTTAATACTCTGAGAAACAAAAATCAATCGATGCACATATGTAATGAAATGATTTTAAGTCTATCTATTATGCATAAAAGTTTTCAAGTTCTATGTATATGAAAGATGAAAAAAAGTCGCCGTTCTTAATGCAAAATCAAAAACGGTAGGAATTGCAAATATCTATCTTCTTCCAAAAAAAAAATCCTTCCACATTCAAAATTCCAATATCGAAATCCCTGAGAGAGATACAAAAAATATCTATATACATATTTCCATATCGCTACAACTTTTCAACTTCAAGCATCTCCGAAAAAAAGAGTAAACAGGACACTTCACTCCGATATATCCTTCAAAATCAAGGTAAGGATTAAAAGAAAGAAAAAGAAGAAAAAGAAAAATCAGCATCCATTCAAGATGGCGTCGTTGCATTTCTTTTTCTAATGAACAACATCTGCAAGACGAAAGGATGTAGAAGAGCAAGAGAGAGAAAGAGCGTTGACCAAAGGCACAGCATCCTCTTTTGCTCTTGCGCTTCCCATCCTCATCCTCTCCATTTTCAGCATCTCCTCAGGTAAAGGGCGAGAGCATTGAAGCCAATGCGATATCTTAACGACCGACCAATGAGATGCTCATCACCATAGCAACGAGATCCGGTCAATCGGTCACGTGGGATGACCTGCCCATCATCCCTCTGTACCGGATGTAAGGGGGATGGTCGGATAGGGGGTAGGGGTAAGTGAAGGCAAGAAAAATCATTAATGATGTGGTTTTCTTTTGGGTCGAGAGTTGCGAATTTCGCTAGTTGAGAGTATTTATAGAAGTCAGAACGCTTCTCTCTGCTGAAGCACTTAACAAGCAAAGAGAGCTGAAAAGAAAAGAAAAAGAATCCGTATCTTCTCTTGACCACTATTTTCTTTTCCCAAAAAGTACGACTACTTGAAAAGGAGGACATCGTTTAGCTTTAATGGGAATCTAAAGATCTCTCATTCAAAATTAAAACAAAAATATTGATTTTAGTTCTGATGCAAGAATCAGTTTAGAATTAGTTAGTTAAAAATGCGTAGTATTTCAATAATTGTTCCATATCTCTGCCCATATTTTTATCGATTATTTTGATATTAGTTACGATTCGTAATATTGTAATAAATAACTGAAGTACCCATTAAATTATTATAATTAGGTTTTTCCAATACTTTTGAAATATAAGTCAATAATTTTCAAGCATGTTTCATTAAACTTCTTTGTTAAATGATCATTTTCTCTCTGGACAGTAAATTAGTGCAAGTCCATTTACCATTACTTACTTACCTATATTTTCTAAAGCAGAATTATATTAAACAAACCTTACTTAATGCGTTATCGACTTAACTAGAATCTTACATTGTCGAAAAAGTTTCATAAAATTCTAATCGTTGTTATTTTTATATAACTGCAAATATTCTCTAAACATAAAGTTGAGCGTTCATAAAAATATTGCTCCAACAAGTTGTATTTTCAAACTTATAATAGCGGAAGAAATCAAAATATTATTCAAACTTAGCCAATATCTTTCACCGATTATTGTAATTATGACTATTAAGCAGCTAATTGATGTTATTAAGAAAAGATTATTACCATTGAAGCCATTATACGATTGTTAATTATTTAGTCTAAAATTGACATAATGTCCGAATTACAAATTTATGACAGTTCCTCAATCAGTAACTGTTAAATTGACAGTAACTAAGCCAACATTACATAATCATAATGAAACAATAATTATGCTCATAAGACAAATATCCTAATGATTTTATTTCATTTCATAAACGAACCAACCAGCCAATTTTTACATTATACGGCTATCAATGTAGAACTCCGCAGCCTTGTTATTTTGAACCCAACCCAGAAGACAAGGTAAATCATGGACCAAGCATTGGGCGAAAAAACAGCATAGCCTTTGTAGAAACATTTGATGGAACTAACCCGTATTTGCGTTACATGGGGAGGAAAACCATAAAAACCGTTCACATAAGCTAGACGGCAAAGGAATTCTAGCCAATGATCCGTATACCAATGAGGATATTTTATGTCAGCACCATGTTTAGAGCAAACCGGGCTGAATTCGAATCGAACAGTCTTCACTTGGATTAGAACCTGTTTCAAGCAAAGGGAAACAAGGGCTTTATCCCCCGAGCTACCACGAGTCATAGCCTAATGTTTGAAAATATATTGACTGACCAGCTTTCATTTGTATAATGTTCACATATCATGGCTCCCCGGCTGCGCTATGTTGCCCTTGACGATCGTGAGTCTTGGCATCAAATAAAACAACTGAATACTCAGCAAGGTGCACCTTAAAACCTCTTATGGCAAAAACTTTTCACGTTGATTACGGTGTGGAAGTTTGGAGAAAGGAACCCAAGCGCTTTCAATTTCGTCTGACCGAGGCCAAAAATATGCGGCATAGCCAATAAAAGATAAAGCCCTGGAAAACGAGGCTATGTGCTTGTCCATGGTTGGGTGATGTGTGGTCATCTAACGTAATTATAATAATAACTAACTAAGTAGCCAATACTTTCTATTATTATACTATCATAACTTTCAATCAGTAAAATTGTAAACGATTTTGTAAATGAACATAAATATTATTTAAAAATGTGGTTAAACCATATTTTGGAACTACATTGCGGTTAAATGATATTAAAAACCTGAAAAATGGAGGATGTATAAAAAAAAGAGAATAATAAAATAAGAAGATTTATTAAATAAGGAGAGGTGAATGAAGGAATCATCAGTTAGATTGCTGTCTTCTAAGAGAATATTCTATTTTAACCTTTTGCTTACGGCTGATACAACATGTGATGGTACAACATGGTATGCCATAAGCAAAGGGTTAATAAAGGATACGGCATTGATACATCATTATAAACAGATGACAAAACATTTATAATATAAATTCTATCGTCAAATATAGCTGCATAAGCACATTTAAGAATGAATAATACTTAAAAACAATTAATTAGTTAAAAATACGAATCCTTAATGCATACAGTCTGTAATTTTGTTATTTATGAGTTGAAAAGTTTTTCGCGACTTTTAAATTTTGACGGAAAACATAACTATTTTACATTATTGTATTCAATTACATGGCAATACACTTCCTAAGAAAATTTAAATATGTATTGCCGATATAAATTATTTTATTATTTTATTAAATTATGTATTACATATTGCATCATTTAATTATTGTTTTAAATAATAGGATATATTACGTATACTTATATATTACGTATACTGATATATTACGTATACTGAGCATATGCTCGTTATACTGATTCCGTTAGTAAATTTACAAATTTGATTAATATACTATTAATAATTTGAATTAAGTGAATGTTTCCCACAGACTGGTTTAGACACATATTTGCGCGTCTATCGGCAACATGTCCATATTAAGCTTTCTGTGATAATATTGAGGGTAAATTAGAAAGAAATCACTTATTAGAGCAAGGGCGACCGAACATTTAGTAAAAATGTCACAATGAGAAAAAAAAAAAAAAAAAAAAAAGCACGAGACATTATTAGAAAGAAATCACTTATTAGAGCAAGGGCGACCGAACATTTAGTAAAAATGTCACAATGAGAAAAAAAAAAAAAAAAAGCACGAGACATTTCCAACTTTTTTTCGGACATATTAATACAATTGCAGACAGCATTAGTTTAAGCGGTAAAAATCGTTTGAGTTGATGAAGAGATTATATCTGTCGTCGTTAGTTTTTCTAATTTTTAATTAATTACGTTTTTAATATTTTGGAGTTTTTTAATTTATAATTATTTTGATTCTTTTTCTCTTTCTTAAAATCTTTATTTTCTTAAAATCTTTATTAATTCATTAATTTTTCTTTTTACTTTTTTGTTTAATGAGGACATTTAATTTCTTATTTATATAAACTTCTCGCAAAACGAATTGTACAGATAAACAAATCACGCTAACTATTCCAAACTGCATCGATAATATTTCAACCAAAAATAGAGTTCTGTGGGATCTTCGGGGAAAAAAAAGAGAGAAAGAATTTTTTTTTTTCCGATCAAATGTTCTCAGTGAGGGAGCGTGACGGATGTGGGGCACGAAAGGGGTGAAGAGTGGAACATATTTATATAAAAAACGGGTTAAAAGTTTTTACACCTTTCTCTGGAGCAAGCTGCCACTGCACCCCTTTCAGGAAGATGAAAAAGGGTTGCATTCTCTGGTGGGGCAGAAGGGTAATCCAGGTGAAGAGGGTAGAAAAAGGAGTAAAAATATTTGACGGGAAGGGGTTGAGGTGTTTTCGGCGTGAAAGTTTTGGAGCAACAGGTACTATTGAAGCATTTTTTTTTTTTTTACGGGTTGAAAAGAAAAAAGGTTAAGGTTAAATTTTGACACACTGCCATAGATTGCTTTATAAAGTTATTTGCCACATTAAATTTAACAAATACTTGAATCAAAAATTTTTTATTAACAGTTTTGCCTAACTATATATAGAAATCTAATCATGGGGACGCAGTTTTCCACATTAGTTTCCGCTATATATATATATATATATATATATATATATATATATATATATATATATATATATATATATATATATATATATATATATAAAGGCAGTCGAACCTCTATTTAACGAAGTCGCTAAATCCTGAAAATAAGTTCATTATATGGAAAATTCGTTAAATAGAAAATCACCTTTTGAAATACTTAAACAACACAAAATAGACTTTAAATTCATAAATACTAGGCATAACTAAAATAGCAATGGATGCACATTTATATTGTAAGCTAGTATCATCTATTTATTTTATAAATCTCAACCATAAAAGAAATCTGCACGGAAAGCAAAAACATTATCCAGTGCTACATGCAACATACATTTTCCTGCTACATATGCTATCATGTTACATACATTTTCAATTTAAAAAAATTTACGTATAAAATTATAGCTGCATTTATTATAAAAGTAATTTTATACATGCATTACCACAAGCGTTCTTAAGTTTAATTGCTACTGATAAAATCCGTGAATTTGGTCTGAGTTCTTTGTTTGAAATGCAAATAAAAAGGGAAAGGGATTTTACTGCTTTCTCTAAAATAACTTTTAGAGAAAGCAGTAAACCACATAAGAAGTGGCTTCAAAAATTAATTCAAGGTCATTTCCCCCAAAAATGCATTCACAAGTTTGAAATGTTCAGAAATATTTTGGAAAATAAGGAAATTGGATCTCAAAGAAAAGTTCGTTAAATAGAAAATTCACTTCGCTATTTGGAAGAAGTTATTTTACGAAAAAATTTCCAAAATGCTTTTGGTTCCTCGGAAAAATTTGCAAAATAGAGAAATTCGCAAAAAGAAAGTTCGTTAAATAGAAGTCCGATATATATATATATATATATATATTATTATTATTATTATGCAATTATTTTAAACTTTATAATTAACCTAAGTCAAAGGTTGTGGTCCTTTGATATTAAAGTAGAGCGGGGAGAATTGTGTTCAAATTAGTTTTTAAATTTAGTTTTTAAATATATGCGAAATAATTTATGGGGTTGGCAGCGAATGCGGGGTTTAGCCAAAGTCCTCTCTAGGAACAAAAAAAAAAAAAAAAAAAAAAAAAAAGGACCGAGAGCTTCCTGTCTGAAAAGGCACTTTGAGTTTTGAAACGGCACTCTAAAATTTTTATCAAAATATGAAATATTATGTAATAACTTAATTTTATCCACAACAATTTCTAAATTACCCTCTTATACTATTTTATGTGTATATTTCAAAAAGTAATTATTTCTTCCTATCAAAATAAGAAAAAGAATTTTAGTTTATAAAAATAATTAAAAGCAATCTCTGTGCTTATTTTTTTCTTCAAAAAAAGTAAGCTTACAAAAAATGATTAATTGATAAAAAAACTTGAAGGTTTTTTTTTCTCTTAATCTAAACTTAAAATTATGTAAAAATGAACATTTAAAAGAGTATTTTTTTATATATATAAAAAAGGGGTATTTATTAAAAAAAATAGTTTTAAACTTTAAAATCACTTAAAAAAGTCATTAATATCCCCCTCTTCCCGAAAAAAGATTTTTAAACAGTTAAGAATAATCCTAATAAGGTAAATATTTACAATACTAATCAGAATTAAACCTCTACTTTAAGGTCATATTTTGCTATTATTATCGAAAAAGAATGGCATATTCAAGTTAAATTGCATAATAATGTAAATTTAAGATCCTGTATGTTGTTATATAACTAAAAGTAAAAATCTTGATAAACTTAATTGAATTGATTAGATAGAATTGAAAACATAAACATTCTTTATAAAGCGATACGTCACTCAGTAAATATAATTCAATAAATTAAATTAAGTGTAACTATATGTCTAGTTAAATTATTCAATTTATTTATTAGAATTTTGATTTTTTTAAAAATATTTTTTCATCCAAGGAGACTAATGACAGAACTTCTAATCTGTAAATGAAATTTCTAAATTTTTAAACAGTTCTTTTTCATAAATTTTCATTTTACTTAGAAGCAGTTATTGATTCTAATACATTTAATTTTTGTATCGATAAACTGTTAAATCTGTGTAATTTAGTTAAACTGAAGTGTCATATGATATGAATGAATTATATTCAGTCAGTTATATAATTATAATCTTAATTTTTGATATTTTTGAAAGGACAGTTTCATAAACTGACACAACTTATAATATTTGAAATATAAATACAAAAAATTTTGGAAATTTTCTTTAATAGTTTAAGGCAGATAGTTTAACAAGGTCTTAAATTATAATTAAAAATTATAATTAAAAACTATAATTAAAAATTATAATTTAATCTAAAAATATGAATTATGTTTTATAAAATTTTAATTTTGATTTGATTATTAACTGTTTAAAAAATGTAATAAACTTTAAATATCCTTTAACATACTTTATATCCTTTAATATCCTTTTAAAATAAATTTTAAACAAACTCTTATTTTCTCTCTTTACAGATTAATTCATATAAAATTGTCGGAGTGAAAATCTATCGAAATTAAGCATTAACAACAGTTTTATTTCTTGTATTAACAATATCACTACGTATTTAGATTCTTAAATATTATAAATGACCATAGAATAAGACCTATTATAATATAATACAAAATTGAAAGATAAAATACTTTAAAATTCTCTTAAAATTTCAAACCTAGTAGCCAAAAAACTCTTTTAGAAAAGATTCCCGACACAAAGCCCTATTTCACACAATTACTCCGCCAATTACATAGACCCTCGAGGATAGACCAGCACGAAACTAGCCAAAAAAAACTCTACACGCAAGAAAAATCTATATGTAAGCATTCACAGCACATAGTTGTAGTCGAGCAAAAAACTTGTTGATAAATTGTCGCTCTACTCATAGTCATTGTTGTTGAAAGAGCGATTTACAGCCTAACGACTTCCTTGGCGTTTTTTTATTTTATTTACAATCTTGCCTGAAAGCAATATTAAAAACATTATTCTTAACGAGTCTGAAAGTACAGATAACGCCAATTGTAAAATGGAAGCAGTTTTGGTGAGTTTAAAATGTTTACGTCGCCAGATGCATGCCAAATAAGATTGAGTAAGTTGTATTTTGCTGATTAGTGAATCTTGGATGGGAGAATTTAAGGAGGTTTCCAAGTAGTCTGAAAATCAGCAAACTAAGTATAATTTATTTTCGAGTAGAATGTCTTCTATGAAAGAAAAAAATTTCTTTTCTTATACAGGATATTCTATTTCTTTATACAGGATATACTGTAATCACTGTCTTTAAAATTAATTTTAAGCATATTTGTCGAAAATGAAGTAAAAATATATATTAATGCCCACAACTTGAAATTTAAGCAAAGAAAAACTGAAAACTTAACTGAAATGTAACTTATAAGAAAAACTGGATTGGAAAAATCAAAACCTGTTTGATTGCCTGAGAAAATAGAGAAGAGCTTTATGTGCTAAGTAGAAACTCCTCCAAGTTTCATTAAGTCACGATGCAATCAAACTGATTTTAATTATTTCCATACCACCTTTCTCAGTAGTGATTCAATGAAATTTCAAAGTGTTTTTGTTTCCTTCTCGCTTCAATATTAATTAGTGATCCCTAAAGTGTAGACATTAGAAATGGCAAAATAATATTTAACTCCGTTTTTGACAAAGTTTTTAATCACGTGGTGACAATTATAGAAAACTTTGTATAAACAATGTATTTAACAATACATTCTTGAACTAAATATTTTATCAATATTATTCAATAAAAATTCAAATTTACAATTTAGGACATAAAGCAGGTTTGTGATTAAGGTGGGTTGACACAGATGAAAGAAAATAAAGCGTTACAGATTTACGTTGCTATACAATCGCTATTATAAATACCTGTTACGAAATAACAGATTTCGACCATGTCATATCTTATAATAGATCCTTACACCAAAAGTGCTTTGATAAATCTTATTTTATTTAAAAATAGTAAACTAAATTGTTATCTAATTTAGCATGTCAGCTATAAATACCTGTTACAAAATAACAGATAACAACTATGGTATATTTTATAACAGATCCTTATTCTGAAAGTGCTGATTTTAACTAAAAATAATAAAATAAATTGTTATCTAAAAAGTATCTTTATATGCCTCCTTTTATTTAATTTTATAATTATATACTTTTTAATATAACTAGTTTTCCATTAGAGAACATGGAGAATAACTATTTTAAAAGAAGTCAGGACAGACCCCAAAAAAGTTTAATGATGAATATTATTAATTCCTTTCTTCTGAGTCATTCATGATTTTATTTTGATGTATTGCTTCTAATTTTCACATGTACTGAATAAACTTCTTGAAAAACTATATAATATCTTAAAAACTAATTGATATAAATAAAATATTTATCCAGAAATTGTATTTGAATAAACTTGAAATTATTTTCCGTTCAATAATTTATTTCATTAACTATTACTATTTTATATTACACTAATAAAAGAAATAGTTGTTGCTATTAGATTTCTAAACGCAGACATTTAAAAAAAAATAAAGTTACATGAATTTTTTTTTTTTTTTGTATAATTAGAACAGTTAAATAAGTAAATAATAAGTCCTAATTTTATGACTTCAAAACAATAATGTCAATATAAAAAAAGAAATTTTTTTAAGAAGTAAATTCCTTGGCCCTTTAAAAGAAAAACAGCATATGTAAGTAGAAATTAGAATTGGATCAACTAATTTTTAAAAGTAAGAAAATAGGTTACAAGAAGTACGTATTTAGATGTAGACATATACCTTGTATTCAACCTACTTACTTTTTTCCCTGTACTCTTTATTTAATTGATTAATATAGGAAAATTAACAATAGTTAATTTTAACAAAACACAACTTTAATATATAACAAACGAATATAAAAACGAATTAATTTGAAATTATAATTTAAAAATATAAATACGTGATTAAAATACAAGCATATAACATTTTTAATTTACATTTTTTTATTTAACTAATACAATCGATACTAATTTTAATGTTGAATCATAAATAAAATAAATTTGTTTTTCATTGTACCACTATTTTATTTATTTATTTACTTTTTAAGCCAAATATAAAATTGGTAAAAGATAAAAATATATTATGGTTAGTTAGTTTTTTTTTTATAATAAGTACAACATATACTGAATAGAATACTGAAATCTTAATGAAAAGTAATGTAATAATTTGTGACTGTGTCATCCTTTCAAATCAAATGCATTGAAACTAAGTTATATAATGTAATGATTTGAATTAACTAGCTATATATGGAAATACTTTAAAATGAAAGTAAATTTTAAGTTCAATGCATAAAATATGAGCATATTTTATGCAAATAATGATGATTATATTCATTGACACAGCGTAGCGGATTAAATTTGTGTAATTACAATACATCGTTTATAAACTGAAGCCTATACATATTCAGATCTAATTTTAAAACTGCAACAAAAGTGCTGAATAAAAGTGTATAAAAAAAAAAGACAAACATAATTAAAACATATCTTTGAAAAAAAATCATATTTTACTAAACTTAACTCACTGTTCTTTTTAAAAATCACACTGTATACTAGATGCAAGCGTATAAATATGTAATTTAATTTAAATCTAAGTAATTTTTAAAACCATTGACTTTATCTTATATTCTAGATTAGCTTGTAACAATTTTAACATGGCACAATTGCAGTGGCGTAGTTTTAATGTATGTTTGATAGGGGTTTATCTCCTTGGGACACACACACACACTATCCATATATATATTATGGATACGGATTTTACTAAATTTTATTGACAATTTTTTTAAAAAAAAATCACACTATATGCGACATGCAATACGTTGTTACATATAAATATGTATCTTAATTTATATAATATTTTAGACAGTTTTAATTTATCGTACATTTTCGATTAACATTAACACGTAAATTATTAATTAGTAAACATTAAATTGTTAACTCTAACATAGCACAACTGTATAATAAAATAAAAAATAAAATATTCAAACCTATATAATGTATATGTATTTGATTATAATGTAATACTATATGTATTACATATGTGATTATATATGTACGAAATAATATAATGTATAATAAAATAATCTAAAAATGCAATGTAATCATAAACTTATCAATCAATGATTAGAATACTTCAGTTTTAACAAAAGCATCCGGATTTTACTAAAATGTACTCACTATTTTTTTTTTAACCGTACTGTATGCTACAACCAATACGTTGTTATGTATAAATATGTAACTTAATTTCAATGTATGTTATTTTTTAACCGTTTCAATTTATTGTAAATTTTTGATTAACATTAACAAGTAAATTATTACTAATTGTTAATTCTAACACAACTGTAATTTATAAAAAAAATAATCTAAATATGCAAGGTAATCATATTATTATCAATAAGTGATAAGAATATAATATTTTATAATAAAATATTTTAAATTTGTTTGCGTTATTTAATTACAGCAGGTGCTAATTAAAAGACTGAAGCATTTATGAGGTACATAAGTTTTTAATTTAAAAGCAAGATGTATAAATTAAGCTAAATATAAAAAAGAATCGTACGTTCAATACATAAAATATGAAGCATATAATATGTGACTAATGATGATTGTATTTATTGATAAAGCGTATTGGATTAAAATTATTCAGCTGTATCACATCTTTCATCAAGCGAAGCCCATATATATCCAGATCTAATTTAAAATCGGTAAGAGAAGCGGCGAACAAAAATGTATCAAATTTCAAACAAAATAAAATAAAATCTTTGATTAGAAGAGTTATAAATGGAACGCTTGCCCCTTTCTTTTTTACAAAAGGTTCAGGAATTTTCGTTAGGGTAATAAAATACGAAAGTTAATCTCCCGCCCGACAGAAGACTTTAAATTATCTTCCTCGTATATTACTCCTGTTCTCTCCCGACTGAAATAATTTCCAAGAACTTTAATAAGTATCAGAACACAGGGAGGTCATAAAAATGCCCGGATTTAGGCGGGGGCTGCCAATTTGCATAATGTAATGTGTCCGGTCTTTGCGCTACTTTAACAAAAGATCCATATCTTCCTCCCACCCTTTTCCTGATTTCTTTTCTTTTAGCTTGCTTAGGACCTCTTACTTCCCTCGCCCCTTTCATCCTGGTCCTCATTCGCACGCATCCCACCCACTTAAATTGCGGGGGAGTGCCATATTTGGCGAAAGATCATTTGAATTAGCATCTTTAATAATCCAGATATGATACCAAATCGTAGAAAATATAAAAGAAATTATTATTTACTAAAAAATATTCTAATAAAATAAAAATGTTTCTAACATTTTCGAAAATAATACACTTAAATAACGCATCTATTTGTTTTTATTGATTTGTTTCATAGCATCTCTAATAATCCAAAGATGAAAACAAATCCAAGAAAATAGGAACGAGTCGATACAGATTCTATAACTACTGATTAAAAAGCTATTTATAACTATGAATTTTTAAATTTAATATAATGAAAGATTGAAATAAACACTTTTAACAATTCAACAGTTTATTACAATTTCAACAAACACTTTAAAAAATATTTCTGGTTTTTTAAAAATTGGTTTGATAAAGTAAAACGTTTTTACATTCTTAAACATAACCTAGTTAAATAAGAATTATATCCATTTGTTTATTATGATTTGTTTGATAAAATTTTTAATAGTTCAGTTATAATACCAAATCCAACAAAATATGATCGAGTTAACAATACTTACATAAATAATGCTTTAAAGACTTCAATATATATGCTCAATAAGCTATGGAAGGCAAAGATAAATCGGAAGTCGTCATCTTAAGAGGAAGGCATTGGCTCACATTGGGCTGTCTGGCCAACTATGATGATGATGAAGCTATGAAAGGTATGTTTCAAAGTACTACGAGCGCAAAAAGCTAGTTTAAACTCTTCATTACTTGCGGTACACATCTGTGGACCTTCGTTTCTTAGCTTCTAAAAACAAGCTCATTTTAAGAAAATTTATATTTTTATCTTCACTGAAACATTCGTGTACGTTTAAACATTTTTGGAAATCCATTAGATGCAGAATATGCAAGTTGTTTGGGTAGAATTCTAAATAAACAGAAGTGATTTTCGAAAAATGACGCTAAATCCGCGTGCTTGAAAACGAAAGTAATTTTAACTATAATATTATTTTGCTGTTCTGAAAATAATTTTTTTTCTTCTTTTGACTAAGTAGTTCTGTGATCTGCAGGAAGCTTTTAAATTTATATTTATTTAATATTTAAAAATAATACAGTCAATAGCATGCATGTTCACGCATGTGTACCTTGGGTTTATATGGCAAAATTTATGACAGCTTGATCAAGTGAAATCTCATAGCATTCTGAGTATTTAATTTAATATCCCTTTAGTAATATTTTTATGTATATATTCTCCCCCCCCCCCAATAATTAAACACTATTTTATAAGTCTTGCTCAATTAAAATTGTTTGCAAAATTAAAATTTTTTTGAAACTGAGACTTAATACCGTATTTCATAGTGTTTAGATAAAATTTATATATATTATTTTAATTTGATTTTTAAAGTTTTATATTTAATAATAAATCAAAATGTATTTTTATCTTATTTTTTAAAATTTATTTTTTTCTAAATAATTATTAAGCCTATTCATCATTGTATTTAAATATACCACAATATAACAATATACACGTTTGTTCTTACTGCAGGAGCAATTTAACTTTCGAAATATTTATATTCTTTTACTTAGTTATAAACTGAGGACCACATATGTGTACCGAAAATTATAAACCCCCTAGCAGTATAATTCATATTTTGTTTATGTTATTATGACTTATGGCAGTAAAATAGAAATTCGGAACTGGGAATTTTTTTTTTTTTTTTTTACTATATTCTTTTATACTTTCAGTAGTGAAGATGTTAAGATGTAAAGTTTAGCTTAAATTAAACTACTCAAACTATTGATAAGTAAAAAAAAAAAAAACATACTTGCTTGCAATATTCTTTTTGCATCTGAATTAAATTAAGCCGCTCATTGAATTAATTTGAACTAATTCATTCCTACTAATTAATTCGAGGAACAAATATCAATTATTAGAGCTAGTCTCGAATTAATTAGCACTTCTTATAAAGAACCAGATTCTTTATAAGAATCGAAAAGTCATACAAAAAATCGGAATATCGATTTTTTTAAACAGTAACTGCCAATAGGAATATAGAAATAGACCCTATAAGCTCGTTGTTGCTATTTGTAATTTTTGTCATATCTATATTAAAAAAAATCAATTAACCAAAAATATGTATATACATAAATAACAGGCAAATATTGAAATTTTAAAAAAATTTCCAAATTAAGGAACAAGACTTTTGCCTTAAGTTAATCTGCGTAATTTTGTAGTTCTGAAATTCAAAGTTTGAAGGACAAAAATTATTTAAATAATTACTGAGAAATAGGAAGTTTTGAAGAATATCCATTTTTTTACAAATTTTCTTTATTTCTCATTTTTTCTTATTCTTCTATTCATATTCTATAATTTTCTTTATGTATTGCAGCTTTATAAGCTATTGTATAATTAATTCGAACAAACTAATTGTGGCAAATTGCCCTATAATCTTTATTCGTGCGTAAAGCAAATATACTTAGTCTCAAAACATCATTATATGTACAATCAATATTTCTACATTTAGAGCTTCTTAATAAAGAATAACATGTTTTCAATTTGTCCAAGCACCCCAACCTATGTAGATGAGGTGTGTTAGTGTATTATGCTGTTTTCTATTGGAAACTCAGGAAACTTGAGAAATTCATCTTTATAAACAGTACTATGAAACTGTTTGTTGAAAACAATGTCAGCAGATTATGTTCTCTAGTTTAAAATTTAACTACTTCTTAACTATGCCTAACTAACTTTAACTATGCCTCTTTTAACTAATGAAAAGAAAACCGATTTATTCCGTTATTTTAATTTCAGTTTGTTAGTTAAACGCATTTTTAACATTTAGAACATCTAGGAAAAAATTGTCTACTTTTTTACTGTAAACTTAACTCGTTATAGATTTACGTACATAACTCAGGAATTATTATTTTTTTAATAATAGAAAACATAAAAACAAAAATTCAATTTTTATGGATAAAATTCTTAATAATTTCACTCAATTATAAATAAAATTCGAACTATTACAGAAAAGTTCATTTTTGATTTACTTTCAAATACCATTTAGCAATATACCGATTCTCATAATTAACAAACACTTCGCCAACTTGGCGAAGTTTAGAGAGTTATTCAAAACTAAAATTTAAGAAAAACGAAACAAAAAATAATAATCAAGACGGAGCAACCCTTTCCAACTTCTGAATAGATGGAGCTCCATTAGCTGCAACGCACTTAACGAATGCAGATGCGAGACACTCTATTGGATAAAAAAAAATATAAGAAATGCCACGGAAAAAAAGATTAAATGAAACAAAAATAAAGCGAAATGTATCTAACTTCGCTAGTGTTTATCGCCTAAAAGTATAAATGGTATGCCAACAGAGATGAAGTCACTTTTCAGCGACATTGGCTCGCCAAGTTTTTATGTTAATGGCGACTGAAAAAGAAGCACCGCTCTGAGCCCCCTTGCTTAATGTGACACCCCCCTTTTACACATAACTTAAAACACAAGCTTCAGTACCGCCTTCTCATTGGGTTGGAAAAAGGGGTCGCGGAAGGAGTAGGGAGGAAGGGAGAAAATTTTTAATAGCCTTTCCCTCTGTTTCTACTGGAAAAAGTTCTTTGACTGCGGGGGTGGAGAAGGGTGAAGTTCTTGCAGTGGAGTTTTATGCAAATTAGATCGTTTGGATGCTTTAGAAAAGGATTACCTAACTTGGGAATGGGTGGCGGGAAAAAAGATATTGGAGAGGGAAAAAAATCGAGATTCGTCAGAAGTTTTAATTTTTTTTTTCTTCTCTTTTAGTACTTTTCATGCAAATGAGGATTGAAAGCCATGAGTTTTTTCCGTTTTTTGGAGAGCAAAAGTATAATTGGCAGCGATCGTGGATCCTTCTGCACTGCTATTATTCTTTTTCTTTAAAAAGAAACGAAATCCCAGATCCCTTTTCTTCCCCCAACCCCCAACAACTTTAAGAGTTGCAGTGAGAGAAAATAATTTTGTTAATTTTCTTTTTCTAGACAAAAATAAGTTGCTGATACTAAAATATTAAAAGTACGATATGGATGTATTTCGAGATGATTAATTCATTTCGAAAACAAAGTAATTAACATTCACAATTAAACGATTTGAAACTCTGAATAAATCTAATTGAAATTCTGAATAAAAGTAATTGAAAGAAATTCAAAGCAAACTGAAATTAAGAACAAAATTCATCGATATTAGAAACAAAATTAATATCATCAGTAGGCGCATTGATAGAACAGAAGTTATCAATAGACAGTAAAAAAGGGGTGTCTCAAAAGTGAGAAAAAAATGTTTCAGAATAGTTCTGAAACAAATAATAGACAAATTCTAAAACCCCATATATTCAAAATTAAAAATGTGTGGGGGAGATGTTTGTTGGCTGCTGGCAGGATTCAAACTAAGTACCTCCTGATTCGTAAAAATGCTCCAACCACTACAGTTGTTCACCCAAGCCTAGGGTGAGTTAGGCAGCTTTGTACAGTGGCAGCCGCAATAACACATCATGACATACTAATTTCCAATTTCAATGGTACAAAGGGTTGCAATTTGGGAAATATTGACCCAATAGCAGTGGATCGGTAATATTAAGTTCCTCTTTTTGCTTATTTCGCTATATTTTAAAAAGAACTTTTAAGCAAATGAAATATATATAAAACTTCATAACTCACCTTCGACTTGGTTGTACAGTGAGCAAAATTTTTAAAAAAATGGACCACCCTAAATAACTCTTGATCTAATTATTAGATCTTTCACATTCTAAGACTCAATCTAAAAGGTTTCCGGAGTTGACCTCAAATATGCTATTGAATTAGTGTAGACGATATTTTAAGTTGCGAAATCAGGCACAAAAACGTATTTTCTCTGAATATACCAGCGAATTTGGATTTCTAACACCCAAAATATAAGGGGTAGCCGCAATCTAGAAAATAAGAAACAAATTTTAAAAAAATTTTTTTTTAAAAATACGAAACAAATTTCGTCAAAATTAAATAAATATTTCATCATTCTATTAAAAAAAAAAACTCGTAACGTCTAATCATTACTTATGATTGTGACAATGACATTGATCCTCCCATATAGTGCCCATGGTAAAGTGATTGTTAGTTAAGTTCGACACATTAGACTCTAATGTGTCTAACTTTTCTAACAATCACTGGGCACACTATATAAGTGGAACAATGTCATTTATCAATGTCACAAACATTAGTCATGATTGGGATACTACGAGTTTTTTTTTTTTTTTTTTTTTTTTTTTTTTAGGACAAATAGAACAGAGAGATAAATTACACTCATGTTTGAAGCGGTATTCGAACCCGGGACCTTCGTTATACAAGGACAACTCCTTGACCACCATACATCCGTCACTTTTATTTTCGATCGTCTAGCCTTCATTTTAGTCATTCTAGTTGATAAACACCCACAATGCACGACAATGAGGTTTCGAGTTGAAGAAACATTTTCGTCACATAATTCGCGTTTCGTCATAAATCGCTTGATTTCGAGACAGAATTATTACAAAAATTAACAAAATACAGTTTAAAGACTGCTGAACTGTCAAAAGTAAGAATTTTATTTCTGAGGGTGTGCTTTTTGGCCTCATTCCATTTAAATGTGAAAAGACTATATAGTGAATACTATTATTAAACGATTTTTATACATAAAAAAATAACAATACGTTTAATGAATGCCGGTTAAATGTTTCATTTAAGTGTCAAATGACAATATAGTTAACACTAAAACAATTTTTATATATAAAAAAATAACAATATGCTTAATGCTGTTAATAAAGCCAAAAATGATTGAAAATTATGTTTTTAGGCAACCTTTGAAAATAAAACATTTTTTAAGAATTTTTGATTTAAAAAAAATTAGTTCGATGTAAATATCTTGGAGCAGTAAAGTTATAAGCCACCTTTCCTTCAAAGATGACACCTATAAACCACACTGCTCTTCTTATAGTTTCCAGGTAGATATTTTTAAGTTTTCCGAATTCTTTTTAAAAACTACTGATTTAGAAATCTTGGCGCTTTTACACAAAAATCTTCTCCCGAACAATTTAAAAACATGGCTTATCTTTATAAAGTTTCAAGTCCAATATGAAAAATAAAATAGTCGTTATGTATGACTCAAATGAACTAATTGCAATAAATTTACGGCGTTCCTTCATTTTCAATTAAAAATTAAAACGAGTTTCTGTTAAATGTAAAAGTATATTAAATATACCAAATCAAACATTACCAAAAAATATCAAAAATCCATGAACAGAAAACGATGAACGCAATTCAATTGAAAAAGAATGAATCCAATTATATTTAAGAACAAACAAAAGATATTTCGAAATAATAACAAATAATGGATTGCGAAAATAATAGCTTTTGAAAATGTAGAAAATAAATAAATTTTATGTTCGTAGTTATACTTTAATATCGAATTCAATTTGACCAATTTTCAACAGTGCCCTTAAAAGCATTATGATTGTTAAGCAGTATCTATCTTTTTATGTTATTGTTTTTTTTTTGTTTTTTTTTTTTTTTTTTGGATAAGCGCCAAGAGAATATTTTAAATCCTTATTGGCTATTACAAATGCATTAAAAAACTGCGATCGTAAAAGGGCGCCAAGATTTCACCTAGTTCAAACTTTGTTTGCTTTTGCGAATTACAATTTCAATTTCAGTTCTCTCTTTTTTTCCATTTTTGTCGACAGAGTTCAGTTATTTTTTTGTTTGTTCTTGCCCAAATATCATCACAACAAACGAAAAATTATAATAATAATAATATCAAAATGAAAAAAGAGAAAAAGAAATGAAAACAGAGACGTAAAAAGGAGAAGTTTCAAAGAATAAAAGATTGAAATATATCTATACAGATCTCCATGTTTTCTGCATTGATATGCTAATATTTCATTACCATACTTGGTAAGGAAAAAAAATCAGAAAAATGCCCGGGCTCTCATAATGAGGAAAAAATCAGAAGTCGTGCCTCATATCAGGTGTAAAGCTCGAATGTGTGCTTCAATTTGCCCCACCCATCTTCAGGTGAAAAGGGCTAGGACAGCTTTAAAGCGAGATCACAAGGCCAAAGTGAAATTATCGAAAAATTCAAATAATGGATAACCATATATAGATATATATTATGGAAAAATCCACCGTCGATATAAAAGGTGTCTGATACAAAAATATATAAGAAAAATACGTTTCTCCACAAATACCGCAAGTGGGGGTGGCTGTGGGGGCGGTTGAGTAAAGGGAAAAGGGGGTGGGTCGAATGTGTATCGCTAACGGGCATAGGGAATTTTTCCGATCATAATAATGAGCAATTGTATTGTGGTTGAATCCGGAATAAAGATATTTCCCTTTCAGGGATTTTGTTTCTTTTCTTTTTTTTTTTTTAAATATATTTTACTTCTTTTTTTTAACTTTGGCATTTTGTGGTGTGTTTGTTTAGTTTTTCGTTCCTTTTACTTCTTTTCTATTACTGAGTTCGTATACTTTGGGTGGAGGTTTGAATGGCGAAGATTTGAGTTTCAGGTTTTTAAAATGAAAATGTTTGAACGGAAATTGAAGAGAAAGTTTGGAGTGTTTGCTTTGCATTTGGTGCGCGAGCTTCTATTTTCAACCAACACCAACTGCTGCCATTGTTGTTGTTATTATTTATCTACCACTGAGAATTTCCTCCCGGCTTTTAGATCTAATTTTTAAAAACTCAATCGAATCATTTGTTCACTATCGCTGCTAAAAAATTGGATTAGTATCGGAGTAACGTGAGAAGAATAAAATGAATGCCTTTGAATTTAAACGAAATAGTTAAGGTGAATAGTTAAACGAATAAAAAAATGTTTAGGTCTTAAAGATACTATTTTATATACATAAAAAAAAAAAAAAAAAAAAATAGCTTTTGTTTCATGAGGAATCTCATCCGATAACCAACTATTAAAATCTATCAAATCCTTAGCACTTATAATTCTATCAAATTAATAGATTGACTTTCTAATAAGTAATCTAATATTAGAGGTTATTAAATAGATAGCTTTTATTTACTGAGGAACATTATCCAATAAGCAACTTTTATAATTTATTAAATCCTTATAACACTATAATTCTATTAAACTAATGGATTCGCTTTATAGTAAGTAGAAGTAGTAATAGTAGAAGTTATTAAATAGATAACTTTTATTTAATAAGGAATCTTATCCAATAAGCAACTTTAAAAATCTATTTAGTCATTAACACTTTACTTCTATAAATTAATGGATTCGCTTAATAGTAAGTAATCTAATTTTAGAAGCTATTAAATGCATAGCTATTATTTAATAAGGAATCTCATCAAATAAGCAACTTTTAAAAGTTATTTAATTTTAAGCATTTTAATTCTATAAAATTGATGAATTCGCTTTGCAGTAGGAAATCTAATATTAGAAGTTAATAAATATTTTCCACTATAACCGAATCAAATTAATGAATGAGCTTCATTAATTTGCATCTCATCCAATTTTCATCTTTTGAAATTATTAAATAAATCACACTCTAAAAAATTCAATTCATCTACTAAATTCAATTATTTTTTAATTTGACATGGTAAGCAATCTAATATACCACTTATTTAAACGTGATTATTTGATTCTACTAATGGATGTAACTCTACTAAATTAACTTAATTAAATTATTGAATGACGAAGATTTAAGAATCAAATTTTTTAAAATTTAGACGTTTGGTAAGAGGTTAAGGTTTTTGAAAAAAAACAAAAGTTTGGAGTGTTTGCTTTGCATTTACAGAAAAAAAAATATAGATTTTCACCCAATAGAAACTTCTGAAAATGTTGTTGTTGTTGTCAGTTATTTCTACTAAATTAATGGAAGTCCAATATCTAACTTAAGGAAGCAAAAAAACCATTGACTTAGTAAATAAAACAATAGATATGTTTTATTTAATTTTGTTTATAATATGATATTTCATCCAATATCCAACTTTAAAGAGCTACAAAATCATTGATTTAGTAAATAAATTAACGGACAAGTTTTTATTTAAAATGATATCACATCCGATATTCAACTGAAAGGAACTACTAAATCACTGATTCTGCAATTAAATTAATTGATAAGTAGACTAAAACGGATAAGCCAACCGATGAACAAATCAGTGAATCAATAAATCAGTAAATCAATATATCAGCGAAGAAATAAAATCGCAAATTCATTAAAAATCAATTAATTAATATGCCAAAAAAATCAAGCAGCAAATATCATGGAATCAACGAATAAGTTGAAAAACGAATTAACAGATAAATGGATTATCAAATCAATAAATGAGCAAATCAGAGAAACAATGAGTCAGAAAATCAATACATGAACAATTAAGCGGTTCAACATATGAATGAAACAGTGAATTAATGAATTATCTATCTAGCAGGTTGAAAAATCACCAATTCTTCGATTTGGTTTTTCAAGTGATTAACCGATTTACTGATTTATTAATACCTTGGCCCGCTGATACAGTATTTCACTGATTAATTCATTTGCTGATTTGTCCATTCGCTCATCTTTTAGTCGGCAGATCGGTTAACATTATCTTAATCGAAGTATTTTTGTCACCGATTGCTCAGTTTTTGATCTTCTAAATCATGATTCATTGATTTATTAATACGCTTATTCATACGATTCTTTGATCAACTGATTTTCAAATTCAATGATTTGCTCTTAGTTTTATTAGTGTAATTCAATTACTTAATTGTTATACCTGCAGTATAAACGGGTTCTAACTGTAAGTTTCTGCAAAGAGCCGAAATTAAATTTTGATCGGGTATTTTCTAAACTTTGTAGGAAGAAAACAAAATGTCCAATCAAAGCGCAAAATAAGGATGGGTTTCAGACATTTCGCATTTTTACTACAGATTTCGACAATTTACGGTACATATACAAAAAAGAAAAAAAGAAGAACTGAGGAAGACTGGCAAAAACTTTCATTTTTAAGGAAATCAAGTTCATTGACAGATGAAAACGAGATGAAGAGGGGGCAAAAAGACCTATTTTTGAAGGAAACCCACACATCCTGTGGGGGGCTTTCGTGGGCCGTTAATCGAATTGAGGTCGCGTGTGAGGTTGAGGTTAACATCTTTAAGGAAATGCGAGAGAAAATAGTCTTCAAAATTGAACATTTTGCCAGAGCATTTTCGAAACGCAGAATAGAACTCTCTTCTGCGTTTCGAATATTGTTAAGCAAGCTATGCTTGATAAAAAGACTAAACGTGCATGTTATCAATAATAATATTTAAATTAATAATGCAAGAAGCAATTATAATTACTAATTGATATATATATATATAAAGAGGGAGATCAATTTCTTCGAAACGGCTCTCGACCAATGGAAAAAGATCCAACCTAGAATATCCATACTTTGTTAAATCTTTTCAGTACATGTTCAATACTATTTCAAGTTTGATTTATTGATCTCATTTTCCGCTCATAACTATTCTGAGCTCGTTTTGTACATTGTTTCCAGTCTGCTCTCATAACCATGCTGATCTTGTTTTGTATGCTTTTTTCCTAGTCAGCCTGGGATAACAATCATACAGAGCACGATTTGTATTCTATTTTTAATCTAAATGGATTCACAACCATGCTGAGCTCATTTTGTATATTGTTTCGAGTCTGTACTCACAACCATGTTGAGCTCGTTTTACATTCTGCATGTATTCGTTAAAATGCTTATCTCGTTTTGCTTAGTATATTCAGTCTGTCCTCACAGCCTTGTTGATCTCGCTTTGTATACTGTTTTCAGACTACTCTCCCAACCATGCAGTGATAGCTTAGCAGACTGCTTCCAGTCTGCTCTCACTACCATGCTGAGATAGTTTAGCAGACTGTTTCAAGTCTAAGCTTACAATCATGCTGAGATAGTTAAGCAGACTGTTTCCAGTCTACTCTCACAATCACACTGAGATTGCCAACAAACCAGATGACCTTCTTTTGTATAATTTTTCCAAACTACGCTCACAACCAGGTTGTGCTCATTTTCGTATATTGTTTCCAATCTACTATGCTGAGGTTATTTCATACACTGTTCCCACTCTACATTCATCATCATGTTGTTATAAATCACTCCTAGTTGGTGACAAATTACAGTTTCATCGTTTTAGGGTTAGTAATTGAATGTTTTTGTGTGGCTTCTTCCAATACAACAAAAATAAGAAAGAGTTTCTTCAGATAATACTGATTGCTCTTCTTCTAGAATTGTAAGTTGTTTCCATAAAGGGAGAGAGGAATATTTTTAAAAAATATCAAAAATAACGCCTAATTTCGTGTATAAATTTATACTAAATGTGTCTTTAATGTATTATTTGAATAAAAAGAGCTTCATTTTTAATCAATAGTCAAAAAGATGATTTCAAAATCCAAAAATATCATGTTGGAGTAAACTTCGTTTTTTAATATTACTGTCTCCGTTTTTCAACCCCCCTCCCCATTTCTCAGAAAAACAAATTTATCCTTTTATTCGCATAAATGTTTAATTTAAATTTTAAAAAAACACGCAACAATGCTTTTTAACTCTTCCATAACCATCCAAAGTAAAACGATTTTGCATTCTCCAACAGCAAAGTAAACAAGATTTCCTAAATCTCGTGCCAACAAATAAATACACAAACAAATCCATTTTTCAAAATCACAGAATACCGGTTCTGCGTTATCAATAAACAACACCAGTATGCAATCATAGCACAACAGAAATCCAGTTTCATTACTTTCTACAGCGCAGAGAACAAAATACATTTCTATATCTTGATTTCCATTCGCTAGCTTCCAAAATTTGCATAATTATTTTCACTATGTTTATTTAGTTATTCACTTACCAGATTACACAAGCACTTGAGAGTTCTGAGTAATACGATATATTTTTTTGTTCTCGAATATTCATATTTCCCCAAGCGCTCCTTAAGCCAAACCAGCACATCCCTCCCCGCAAGTTAAATTTATTTTCCCCGATTGACGTGACAGAAATCAATGATATTTCGTGCCTCACTCCTTGTATGTATCCATTCGCGATAATTGCTAAATTCTCCCCCGTATTTGCTTTGCCCAATCCCCCCCTGACATTGGAGGAATTGTGGAGTTACAGAGTATGATCTAATAAAAACTGTATTCGCATTATGCGCTTCGGGCTCTTCATTTTACAAGGCAGCCAATCAGGAGACAGTATTGTAAGCGCCTGGTGTGAAATGCTTTTTCTGGAGCAGAAAATAATTTAATTCTTTGATGTTCGTGCGTTAAAACGAACGGTGTAATACAAATTCAGCATTCGAAAAAATTCCTTAAAACATCAAATCTAATCATAAATAAACTATATTTATCGAAATCCATTTTTATAATCATATCAGGCTAGACACAGATGGGACAGAAACGTGAAACGACACATTTTAGAATCTTGTAGAATTTCGATGGAATATGTGATGCATTTTTTATTTTTTAGTTCAGAATGTAGGGTTATAGTCAGGATCCAACGTTTAATTACTCCAAAAACATAGGCAAAGTTGATTTCAAAAGAAAGTTTATAGTTGCTTTTTTAAATGCTAAAGAATTCAGTATTCCGATGAAATATGATAGGAATAATTTCATGTTCAAGATGTAGGATTCTAATCTAATGTCTACACGGAGGAAAAGATTTTCTATAAGATAATAATACTTCTTGTTAAAAAAAAAATTCTAGTTATTAATAAAACTAAAATAATATTTCAACTCTCATTTGGTAACTTTTCCGTTCATATTGTAACGGTTTACCAGAAACTCTGGTTACCACCCATTTAGTAAAAAATACAAAATGGAAAAGTAAATTTAACCTAAAAAATCGTTTTTATGCCATGTCCTAAAGTATCATGATAAAATAACCAAATTTTACCACAATTACCAATTTGATCACATATTATAAAACCATATTTTATTGTTAATTTTACCAAAATCATAACCAAAACTCTTTGGCAAAAAATACCGAGCTTTTTAGTGTCCACATAGAGCCAGAAACACCGTAAATTTTACCATACTTTTGGTAGTTTTGACCATATTTTTTTCTCAATGTTGAATTGAAAATAGTTAAATAATTCAAAAGCAAATACAATGATATTTAAAAAAAATTAAAAGAGTAATTTTTGAGGTATTTTAGAATGTATTATTATGAAGAAATAGGAGTGGAAAGTTTTATTTCTTTGTATACGTAAGCTTAGAATGTAGATATTTTACTCGGGATGACATATTTGAAATGTTTAATACAAAAACATATGCAAAGATATAAGAATGAATTTAAACGGTATTTATCGAAATATTTCAGAATGTTGTTTGGATGAAATATGTGAGCCATTTTTATTATTTTAAGTTCAAATTGTATAAAATAGTTCATTAATTTAAAAAATCCCACAAGCATTTAAAAAAGAAAAGAAAAAATGATAATTTTCGAAACGTTGCAGAACATTTTAATATAAAAATTCTTCCTCTCTTGATTTTGATGAAATATGCGACATTTAAAAAAAAAGAAAAAGTTTAAGAATTGTTTAAGAAAATAAAAATATGGATGTTACTAATGTTAAAAAACTGTAATGCAAGAATATTAGAAAAATGATATTGTAGGTGAAAAATAAAATAAAATGAATTTGGAGAGTTGACAATATTTTAAAAAAATTTGTTGAAAATTAAGTAAAAAGTCTCGAAGTCAGAAAAAAATCCCCCCTCCGCAAACAATGAGTTTAAAAATTGTTCTTACATTAAAAACATTGCTAAACCTGTAATATGAAAATTTCGGATTTTGTTATTTATCAGATAATCAGTTGGCCGACTACTCGAATGCCTGATTACATTTACCCGACAGCTCTTTTGCATGACTGGTATGTTTGCCTAACAATTCATTTTCCTTGCAAATACATTTGCACGACATTTAATTTTCTCGACATGCAAATTTTGAGACAATTTATTTTCCCGACAGATGCGCTTGCCCGACAGGGAAGGAAAATGAGTATTAGGATTCTTTGTTGGCAACTGTTTAAACTTTTAAATAAGACTGGACTACTTATGTCAAGAATTTGTCTGGCAAACGTACCTGCCGGGCAATAGAGCTATCTACTAAACAATTGTCGGGACAACGCACTAGACCCAAAAATTCAGGTCCAGAATCTCAAAACGAAACAGTAGAATTTGGAAAAGAAAAAAAAAAAAAAAAACATGTTTCCCCCTAAATTCTCGCTTATGAAGCATGCAGAATAGTTTCTCAATCATAATTAGTAAATCATCCCGAGTATAGCAATCTACACTCGTTAAATATCTGTATTATGAAGAGCTATACAAAAATCAAATCGCATTTTACTTTAGTAAAACCTAATTATAATATTTCAGTCCGAAACTTTGCAGTTTAAAGAGAAGTTTTATTTAACTTCTTTGATGAAAATCCTATGATGTCTGGAAAACTTTTAAGGATTCTTCTAAAGTCAATATAAAAGTGGTGTGTAATAAGAAATCTGTTTTTTTTCCGTACCCTGTAGCAATTCTTCGCATTTCATTCAAATCAAATTTACAAGACTTTTATTAAACTTTTTGATAAGTTTTTTCCTGAAAAACCCCAGGTAAAATTTTATTGAATTTATTTATGAGTTTTAAAGAAAGAGATCAGTCATTATCTGAAAATAGCAATCGTCCATTAGAATTTGTTATGATATCTTTTTATATGGGGAAAAAAATACTCAGTACAAGTTGAGTTTTGAAACATTTTAACTTACATTAAAAATATTTCTAATTAATAAGTGGTATTAATTAGAAAACTTTGTTAGCTTAAAAAATATACAGATTGGCTGTAACAGTCGATATGTTTCAACTGATCAAAAATCAGCGCCAATTATCGAGATTTGTCAGACGAGAATGAAGAAAAGCAAAAGGGGTGAACACTTTTTTTTCCATCTCATTCAAGTCTGGCTAGTCGTGAAAATGAGCGCCTATTTTTGAGAGCTTGAAACATGTTATATACAGCCAATTTGTATATTTTTCAAGCGAATGAAGTTTTTTTTAAATCAAGTAATTTTTTACGGTTAACGGTTGCAAGGGTTTTCAATTTAAACACATCAATTGCCTTCGATATCAATGCTTCATACTTAATGCCAAAAATCGGTTTTGGGCTGGGACTACTGGTTTGGGTACAAATGCCTTCGGCAAAAATGTTTTGAAAATTTTCAATAATTCTATACTGCGCGAACTAATTATAGTTTTTCTTTTAAATTTTTTTTAAAAATTTTCTTCTTCTTTTTGTATGCCTGAACATGTCAAACAAACAGTAAAACAATGTCTGAAATTGATGTTTAGAATTTTTTTCAACGCAGTTAATGGCGTTGTAAGTTTAGTTAGAGGTGAAACGTATGATGAATTCAACAATGCATGATTATTTGAATAATGAAGATCTGTAGCTGGAGGAAGAAGTCAAACAGAGGGCTGTATGGAATAGAATTGGGGAAAAAACCAGGGCCCACCAAAGGCTGTAGAGCTATAGAAGAAGGAAAAGAAGAGGACTATTTCGCATACGAAGACGTTTGTGGGGAATTTTTAAGATGATTTGACCCCTTGTCATAACTCAATTGATCAACTCAATTGATTCACACTCATGTCATAACTCAATTGATTCAGACTGGAACATTATAATAATCGCTTGATTTGCATAGACTAAAATATAATTAAGAACTCATAAGTATTCTGAAGAGACATTAAAGAAATATTTATTATACAACGATGGAAAAAAATGCATGGGTGAACAATGCTACAAAAGTTTGATGTCACAATGAAGAAATCAAGAATATGCGACTTCATCTATAGAATCAATGACAATAGCTGTTAACGAAAAACACCTTGCATTTATCATTACACTGTAAGCGCTTATCAGGGCATACTACGTCTAAAAATACAATTGTTTTGAAAAAAAAAAAAAAAAAACTTTTCTCACTTTATCCCAATTAATTTGAACAACATAGTATGCAGGATATTTTCGTTCAGATATTTAGTTCCAGAGGGAAAGTGAGAATAGAAACTTCTTAACCAACTCAATCAGTTTTTAATATTTAAACAAACTTCTTCACGTAGATTACGTAAATTTACAAATCATTATTTGATTTTTTTTCTCTTTTTAAAATCACGTAAGAGAATAATAATTTTGAATACTTTAGTATAAGGTAATAACTTCGCAGTTAATGAAAAACAGTTTTTATTATAAAACCATACTTTCTAACATTTGAGGTTTGAATGAAGTATATTTTCCATTTGAACTGTGCTAAAGCAGAATTTTTTACGCAAATAGAAATTCTATAGAACTTTCATAAGACCTTAAGAGCAAGCTCATTAGTCTTTCTAACCTTTAATATATGTGTTTAAATTATTTATGCTATTATTATTATTTAGTAATTATTATTTAGTTATTATTTAGTAAATTATTATTTAAATTATTATTATTTAGAAAAAATATTTTAATACTAATAAAAATATTATTACTCTACCTTTGTAACCACAAGAAAAATATTTTCTGAAACTACAGAAATTCCGTAGTAGTTTCCAGAGTATGTAAAAAATATCAAACACTACAACTGCGTTAAAATATCTAACATTGTTTTTTTTTTGTTCATTATTCTGGTATTATGATTTTTAAATAATTAAAAATAATCGGCATCTAAAACTCCAACAGTGATTCTAATGTTTACAATCTTCCTATTATAATTTTTAGACAAAGAAAGACAAAATAATGCACATCAAACATTTCAACAATGGTCATAATGTTATAATTCTAGTATTATTCATCTTTAAATAATTTAAAACTAAATCAGGGGCATTTAAACTCCAAGAATCTTCCATATTGTTGGATTCCTTTTTTTGAACAGACACATTTTATGATTCTTTATTCATAGAGTAAAAAAATTAGACATGTAATAAGATTTTTTATAAAATATTTTAGCTAAAAAGTAAGTTTAAAAAAATTATTATTAAATTCTACATTCTAATTATTATTAATATCTTCATCTAATAATAATAGCATTACAACACGCTTTCATTTTTTGATTACATATTTTTCTAATGAAGAAACTTTATGAATAACAAAAGATTCGAGAGAATTAAACGTTGTTCAACCGAATTTATTAAAAAAGATAAAATCAACTTCAATTATAACTTGAACTCTAATCTATTTTATTTTCTATTTCAGAAAAAAATCGAAATGAACAATACATTCTAGAATCGAACCTGAAAAGAATTCTGGCATTGAATCATTTTTTAATTCTAGAATGAAATGAAAATTAAAACAATTTCACCATCGTTTTTTAATTCACGTTTTAGTTCTTCCTCTGCAATGGCGTATAAGCTGCACTTACCTGCCTTTGTTCTTTTTTTCAGAACTAAGAGATAACTTCAGAGTCAGCACTCTAGTTTCTAAAACATTAGAGCTTTCTAAATTCCAATCTAATAAGAAAAGGTATGGAGGAGAAAAAAAAAAATGCTGAAAATTTAGTAGCTAGTACTTCTCAGTTTTAATTAATTAAGCCTCGAGTTGGATATAAACTTCTGGAATCGAAAATGGAAAAAAAAATATTCTAGATTTAGAAATGAAAATGAAGAAGATAGAGCAATCATTTTTAATTGAAAAATGAAAGGAAAATTAAAATAAAATACTTTTTTTTTTTAGTTTACGCTTTAGTTCATCTGCAATGGCGTATAAATTGCACTTACCGTTTCTTGCTTTTTTCTTTTTTTATTTATTTATTTATTTATTTTATTTATTTATTTATTTTATTTATTCATTTATTTTATTTATTTATTTATTTATTTTATTTATTTATTTTATTTATTTATTTATTTATTTTTGAGACTAAAAGACATTTTAAGAGTAAGCATTCCAGTTTCTAAAGCGTAAAGAGGTTATTGAATTCTGCTCCGGTAAGAAGTTAGTTACATAAAATAAAAAAAAATGATGGAAATTTGATAGCTAGTATTTTTTATTGTTTTAATAAGGTAAGAATTAAGTAAAAACTTTTGTCTTTTTTACTTTGGGAAGTTTTTATGAGTGCTACTGCTCAACTAATAAAAAGCATGTAGATTTTGTGCTTCTCTACAGCAGAACAACATCTCCATAATATGCTATTTACAAATAATACTTTGTTTGTTATAACCAAAGTAGGTATTTATTAGGCCGGTTTTTCTTGACATTCTATAAGCGTTTTTATTTTATTTTATTTAAAAGGAGAAAAAAGAAAAATTAAGCGAGAAAAAAAATCCAATACACTTTATTTTCGTTCAAAAATTTCTTTTAGAAGAATTTTCAGAGAAAAACAAATAAATATTCGCATTATATGCCAATTTAAATTAGGTGCTAAAAATTTGCTTCCTTATATGTTTTGTGAAAATTTTAAATGTTACTGCATGACTTTTTTTAAAAAAATTCCTGGCATATTTTGCTTATTTTCGAGCCACAAAACAAAAAAATAGTGTTTCCATTTGTAGAAAGTTTCAGACATCATTTCAGAAATGTTCAGTCATTTGTAGAAAGTTGCAGAAAGTTTCATTTGAGAATATATTTTTAATGGAGAGTTATTAATGCTATACTTTTAAAAAATAGACATAAAAAGTTTTTTTATTATTCTATAAATGATGAACTTTCAAAATAAAATGAAAAAACGTTCAAAAGTTTATTTTTAAAGTTTTTTTCATATTTGTTCTCAGGAAATATTTAATGCAATTATTCTACTGATAAAATAATATAATTGACTAATAAGAATCATTAGAAGCTTTTTACACATAAATGTTTCAGGAAATTTTTATTTGTGCCACAGTTCTATAGACAAAAAATCAATTCACAAATATCAACCTCTTTTAAACAAAATTTTTTTAGAAATTTTAAACAGTGAAAGTGTTTTTCGGATAAAAATTCAATTTACTAACATAAACCAATGTATGCTTTCAACACAGAAAATCTTGTGCCTAGCACAAAATATACTATATTTCTATAGCTTTGTTCATGTAAAACAAATTTCGTATGGAAATATACATTTTAATTAAAGAAAACTATTAAATCCTGATATCTTTATTTATGGATGAGTTATTTTGCTCACAATTTTGCATTTTAATAAATTGAAATTTTCATTTGTTTCCGCTTAAAAATAACTTTCTATCGGCCTTTAAACTGAGTAAAATTAAAAATAGAGTAAATTTGTTTAGAAAATTATTTTCCTGAAACAGAATCAAAACAAATATTCACCCATTTACTGACGTTCTTGTCATAAACCAGCATAGAAGACTTCTCGCCAAAGCGTGGAATATTTGAGTCATCAGCCAATCTGATTTTTCGAAGCTATTCTCAAGAAATACTTCAGTTTCATTGTCGGCTTCACTTAAGACAAAAAAATCTCTCAATTTACTGTCCACTAGATCCAAATCCACGTCATACCACTAAAACAATAATTATTATTAAGTTTTAAGACTATTATACCACACAAGAACAAAATTTTTAGAAAAATGTTGGAATTGAATAAGTAATTTAATAAATAAGTGCGCTTTGATTATTGCTTGATTTTCTACTTATATATTACCCTATTATTTATTTGTTGCATAAAATGAAACTAAATTGTGTTATGCGTTATAATATAATTCAATTAACCCCAAATATTAATTTCAATGTCGTAATACTTTTTTCGGTCATAATTAAAGGGTAAAGTAGAAGGCAGCATTAAAAAAAATACCGCGCTATTGAGTTATTAGTAAGTCTGGTCATAAATTTTTTAAATTATTTTCAACTATAATAAAATTTTCATGCATTTTTTAAATTATAATTGTCTTTAGCTCATAGTTTTTTTTTATTTATATATATTTTACTTTTTAAGAACAAAGTAATTATTGAATGAATTACATTTTTAATCTCTATATTTTTTTCCGTGAAACTTTTAATAAGGTGTTGTGATTAATAATCATTATATAAGCTTACACTGTTTCACTATTATGAAATCATGAATATAAAAACATCACGATTCATACTAATTGATTTTTCCATAATATAATAAACCTTCTAATTGATTAATTTAATTTCTTTACGTTGATTTTCATGAAAGTGTAAATTTGTGAAACAATTTGTGAAACAATTTGTGATTTAATAAACCTCTCTTGATCGACTCAAATTCTTAAAAAAATTTGTAAAATATACAGAGAGGTAAACATGAAAAAACAAAACACATTTTTCACTTGAAATTTTATTTTAAATTGATACTTTTTTTCTAATTATTTCATATTATGATATAACAGAAAGAAACTTAAAATTACATCGTAGAAATTTGAAAGTTTTTAATGATATTTTATAGTTAAATCCAAAAATTTAGTCAAAAGGGCTAGATTTTATGGTCGATTTGCCTCCTTTGATGTACGGTATATTTGAACTATAACATTTTTTGGATATTATTTAATGCTATTTTATTGGACAAAACCGTTCACTGTTTAATTTTATACAGTCAATATTTTATTCGTATAGTATTGACGACCACTTTGTCACGTATAGCTAAACTATCATGATTTAAGCATAACTATTAATATTTTTCATGCTATATTGGACAAAGACAATTGTACATTTTTTATTAGGCATTTAAAAAGCAGTATAGACAAGATAACTGAACAATAGCGCTGCATCGTATGACCACGTAAACCAACAAACATTAGGTCTTCTTCTAAGTTTTTTAAATTCTGGATAGCCAGAATATTTCGTTAGGCATGAGAGATATACCAGTCTTCAACCAGTCATTTTCAAATTTTTAGCAAGTAAAGTTAACTTGCTTCCAATTTATAGAGGACATGGATTCAAATTAAGGCAGAATTAATTTTTAATATAAAGAAATTTATTGAGTACAAAGGTTAAAGATTTGTTTTAAATGTAGTTATTGTTTACACTGTCAAAACATTTTTGTACATTCATGCATTGTTGGATATTAGCTTTGACTAATATTTTTTTTCTTTTAATAGAAGAAACTATAAATTTTTTTAAGTGCTGTATCATTGATTAATCTGATTAAAAAATTCAACGAGCCGTGGTGGCTCAGGAGCGTTGACCTCTAAATGAGTTGAACCAGATTCGAATATTAGCGGTGGCAGGTTGATATGAATTCCGCTTCTGGTTCACACCGACTACAGTGCTGATGTAAAATATCCTGTGTGGTAGTCGGATCATGGGTTAGAATCCCTTCTTGCAACTAGGCAAAACATTTGAGGTTTTCCTCTCAATGTAACACAAAAGCGAACTGGATCCTTACAAAAGTCTTCCACGTAGATTAGTTTGTCCCAATGCTTGATCCAGGAATTCCTGGGTCTTCTAAATTGGGTTTAAAATTACAAGGATACGAAATTAAACATTGATAGACAAACTCAGTTCGGCTGTCCAATGCCGGTTATAAAAAATAAAGAGTGCTATGATAAATGAAATTTTATGTGGAGAATATAAAGATCAAATTTTTAAGAATTTGCTAGATACCTGAAATTTGATGGTATAAATAAAGATATGTCGTTTATATTATTTTAATTTTGAGTATACCATTTCTTTTTTAAAGAAAGAATACTTGCATATATTTCCAAAGTCATGGAACTGGAATTTTTTTATGCACAAGACAAACAATTTCAAGATTAAAATTCAACTTCAACGTTCATTATTTGCAGCGACTTTCTGATGCACAAAGCAAACTTTAATCTTCGTTCCGGGAACACTTTGTTAGTTTCCCTTTTATGGTAGACATTGTTTAGAAAAGAAAAAGATAAATAAAGAAAAATTCTTATGACGTTCTATTTCCTAACTTTACGGGCCCATGACAGCGTGTAACGTTACAATAATTGAATCTTCCCGACTCCTGCATAATTGTAGAAATGACGATACTTTTTAATCTCGGACCTACCCCTTGCTGTGTTTTTTAGGCTCAAAAGAATGTCTGCCTAAAAATATTTTCCCTACCTCCAACCGAGTTTTTCGTATCAACACGCTAACAACATATCTCTGATAATGGCAGCACCAAAAAAGAAGGCGAAAGAAGGAAAAATGAAGGGAAAAAATATTTTTTTAACTCAGAAGATCCCCCCATATGCTTAGTGCGTAATAATGCAGAAAATTATTTTTTTCCCTACGGAAGCTCGAAAATTCGTCTAAAATGAGCTAGACTTGCATTTCTTTCACTTTTTAGCCCCCTCCCCCTGGTATCTTAAAAAGATGTATTTTTCGGTATACTAGCTTGGGGGGGGGGATGTAATAACGCTTTTAGAGGAAAAGAAAATAAGGCTGGGGGTGTAGAGCAGGGTGGAAAAAGTAAAGAAATTGGGGAGGGTCCCAAAGAAGTATACGAAACGTTCTGTATAATGAACACTAGGGATTCTCCTATTAAAGACAGTGCATGTACATCATTTTGTGTTCCAACTATGCACTAGAAAGGTCTTAAGTCTTCTTTACTAGTTTTTTTTTTTTCTTCCTTCTTTTTTTTGCAGCCTATCATTTTCACAACAAACGAGAAATTTTCGTAGCATTTTTCATTTAAAAATTTACTTTTTTTCTCTCAGCTCTTTCTTTTAGCTTAAGAAAACGTATTTTTTATTACACTTGGCGCTTCTTTTAAGAGAGAAATTTTTTTTTTAATAAATGGTTAAAGGCGAAGATCGTTTGTACAGATCGCCAAAATAATAAACTTTCTAAAAAGCGCTTCTTTAATGTTACGCGCTTTCTGATGCTAGGAGAACATTTTAGAAAATTCTTTTATACCTTAATTATATTTCGTAGCTTATGTTCTTTAACGCGTTTTATTTTTTAGCTTTTATTTTTGTAAGTAGTTTGTCCTAGAGGTAGTTTTTGGAAGTGAGCTTCGATCAAAGTAATTTGATTTTTCCTTCCAATTAAAAGTGGAATTTTTCTTAGTGTTCCAAAACCAGTCCTTAAAGAGAAAAAAATTTTTTTTTTTAAAAATATGTTTTATTTAAGGCTATAAAATCTATAAATATGTTAGATATAAAATATAGACAATATTTTATAGAATAAAAATACACTATCATTCATTGTTTTTTACTAAGTAAGCACTATCCACAATATTATACATTATGCAAATCGAAGATTGAACAAGTTCATTTAACAAAAAGAACATAATTTAAACACCATATTATACATAAATATGTAATATAGCATAATATTAGACATGAAAATATATAAAATGTAATAGTTAAAAATGTTTTTGCTTTTTGTAGAAAGTGTGTTTTATCCAATATTATACACAACACAATTGCAAAATGAAAACCAATTCAACGATTCAATATTATATAATTTATAAATACATTTTTATACCTTGACATTCTATAAAATCGAAATACGTAATGCACCATTCATTATTATACATCAATAATCATCATTTGTCATATATTATAGACACATCATACAAACAGAACACAATAGAATAATTAAAAAGAATATTATACATTATACAAATGAAACTTAGTACATTATAGGTGAAAACAGCTGTGAAATATTCCGCAACTAGAGTGTGACCCCTTATTCTTACCTAGAGGTATGGATAAAAAATTTCATTTCGTTTAACTTTTAATTGATGCTTCAAATTGGGTACCTATTCGGTGAATTTAAGCTAATGAGACTTCTAAGATTACCCATTAAGGCTCAGGTCTTGAACCCTTTTTAAACTCGCCTCTAAAATCACTGATCAGATCAGCTTCACACAACAAGAATCCATGAAATTGATATTGTTTATAAATTAATCTTAAAAACGTATTATTACGAAAATTCACTGTTTAAGCACTAAAAAAAAAATTGCTTGCAAATGAAAAAAAAAAATTAAAACATTGTTATAATTGTAATTTTCGAGTGCGTTAAATTATAATAACATTCAAACTTGCAGCTAATTGAATAGAGTGCTCAACTTGTGCGGAAGCATGGTGCATAATAAAGATCTCAGAAAAATTGCATCTTATTGTTTAAAGGTACCAATATAATGGTCCATCATTGAACTAATTTTTCTAAGAATTACAAATTACAAACTCTTCTTAATTTTTGATTTCGGTCACATAATGACATTCTGCATTAAAGTTCTCTGCATTTTCACTCGATGACGACAATATTTCTCCTTGGACCTCATTCCTTGCGAAAACCAAACATAAAATGCCTTATCTACGTCTCCGAAATTCAACTCTTTCATTGTTTTTTGCTTCGTTTCTTTTTCTTTATCCAAAACAAAGCTTAAAATCAAATATTTTATTGTTATTATGATAATCCAATACAGATGAGCTGAAACTTCATTTGAATGTTTTATGTTTTTCTGGTTTTTACCTTCCTTCAATTAATTTAACAATATCAGTTTTTTAATTTAGCGATTGCACATTTCTGAACAAGTAGAAAAAAAATGCTTGATCCTTGATCGAATCGGTTGATTGGATTATTCAGTTAATCTATTTTCTACTGTATTATTAATACAGCAAGCCTCCATTTCGTTACTTTTACCCCTTTTTTCGCAACTTTCATGAGATTTGGTCAGTAAGCAAGGAAATATCAATGATAAGATATTCATATTATTATGAGTCACCAATATATGTTTTTAAGTAAATGAAAATGTATTTATATATTATACATCAAGTTTCAATGACCATTATAAAAAGCAGTATTTTAAAAGTCCAGAGCTGTAAACGCGTTACAAAAATTTTTGCTATAGACCACAAACTTCTTATTGATATTTTCCCCATTCTATGCTCAGATATTTTTATAGGGATAATTAGATCTAATGAGGCAAAACACAAACTCTTCTTTTCAAAATGGACAAAAAATGGGATAGCTATTTTCGTTTTCGAATAAAAGACAGAATGTTGTCGCTTGTATCGAGCACTTCAATTCTGTACGGTGGAGCAACATTATGCTGGAATGTCCATTTTTTAGCTTTCGAAGAATATTTTGTTATAAAAAAAGAATACCATCTTAGAAAACGAGCTTACGTTATGTTGTGAAAAAAATATTTACCTTTACAATTTGTCTGAGTTACTTCTTCCTAACAGGTAATGCACCTCATAACAAAGTATATATATATATATATATATATATATATATATATATATATATATATATATATATATATTCATATATTCTTGTTACTAGGAGCATTGTTATTTTACCAGGTTACCGCATTAAAAAAACATACACCTTATATGGGTTATGATAAAAAATTGATTGAAGCAAAACTGAACTAATTAAACAAAAACTTACTCTAATTTTGCTTCTGTCTTTCTTTTCTTTTTCTTATTGCTTATTTCTTATGGAATATTTAAAAACATTTAATTTTTATCAAAAGATTTCCCTTCTTAAACAAGCTACCTTCTGAATTAAATGTCTACTACACTATTGTAATAAAAATAATTTATTTCTTATAAATATAGATTATTAGATATTAATTATTATTTAAACTAAAAAATATATAAATGATTTCAGCTCTAGTTGTTATTAATATAATAGCTCATTCATCGGTCACGTATTGGAGAGGTTCCATGAAGGCTTGCGCCAAAATGCTATGAATTTTATGCTATGTTTAATAACAAATGTATGCATTCATATATATATATATATATATATATATTTATCAAATAAATAATCTCAAGAAATTGAAGCTGGAATATATACTTGATTAAAAACTTCATTGGCTGAAATGACAATTGGCAAGACTTGAGGATAGGAGCCTATTTTTGAACACTTGAAACATGTTGACTTTTATTACCATCTTCATATTTTTTGAAGCCAATGAATCTCCTGGCTTCAAATCAAGAATCTTCATGGAGATACAGAATCATTAAGATACTGGTAAGCGAGAGGACTTATGGGGCTAATAACCTTAGGTTATCTCATGAACTTTCCGATGTTATTGTTGCTGTTAATTTCTTTGTTAAAATTATCTTGTACCCGTTTTTTTTGCTCATGGCCCCAGTCATTCATTACAAATGAAACAAGAATTTCGAAAATATTTAAATGTAAAACAGGCAAAAAATTTCATGCGGGCCACTCTACAGATCGCAGAAATGCAACTACAGAAATGGAATTTTGCGTGGGAAAAGAGAATACCACAACTAAAATCAAATTGAACACGAGGTGAATAAAGAATTTTTAATTAATTGAACAAGAGATTATTATTATTTTTTTTTTTTTTGAAATTCTAATTTTTTTAAAAAGTTATTGCAAGTTGAAATCCTTTTTTAGCGAACTTTTTTCCCACTTTTTTTTTTATTTTTTTTCTGCTTACGAACTGCTTTTTTTTTTCTGCTTACGTAACGTACAAAACTTAAAAACTTGAAATTACGCAGTTGGGCAAATGTAAAAAGAATATGAAGGAATAAAAAAATAAGAATCGATTAGTAATTCGAGAATTATAAAATATTAACTAGCAGTTTAAAAAAAAATCATAATACCTGAAGTATAGCTCGTTGAAATATACAAGTAACTACGAAGTTATCACATTTTTGATTTAAAAAATGGCTATATATACATTGTTCTAGAAAAATAGATTTTAAGTTTAAAAGCTGGCGTTTGACTTGATGTAAAAAGTAACAAAATTAAATAAAAGAAAAGAAAAATAATGAGAGAAAATGATTAGACATTTATATCGAAATTTTTACAAATATAAAAGATTCAAGACAAATAAAAGCTTTTTTCAATTTGAACTGTTGCAACGATATAATACTGTCGTTTTATATCATTAACGAATAAAATTACTTTTCAATTATTTCTCCTTATTGTGCCACATAATCTGTATTCTTAAGTTAAAATATTTTCTTTCAAGTATTGTTGATTATTTTTCAAATTTCGTTTAGATAAACAACATATTAAAAAAATGACTTACATAAATTTATAATAATTATATATTCCATCAACAAAATTACCTTTTTTTTGTTGAAAAATATAAAAAAGAAAAGTTGTTGGAAGAAAACAATTTTTAATTACACTTGAATATATTTTCTTTCTTTCTTATAACACAACTGGCAAAAACAATTACTATAAATAAAAATGCTCCTTGTTTTTTGTAATAATTATTTTTTTCTTTTTTAAGAATTACCGCGTTGCAACATATTTTCCACCAATTTCGTTATTCGAGTGTTTCAAACCGAAAAAAAAAAAAAAAAAAAAAAAAAAAAAAAATTGGTTCTTAAGCATCGAAATCTGAAAAAAAATCTATATATATTTTATATTTTATCTGAAAATATTAAAATCTATATATAATTCAACAGTACCAAACATATCGCAAAGAATTTCTCCCATCTACTATATATCAATAAAAAAAAGTAAAGTATTACTAGATGCTCTATCAATAAATAAAAAGAACTCGAAATAAATAAATAAATAAAAAATTGTAAGAAAGACTAACACCCAGTTCTGCGGATAAAGAAACTAAAAACCTAAAATGGTACTTCAGTTACTTCACGCATCTACTGACGCTAGTTTTTACGAATTAAGCGTACGAGCCGCAAAGTTTGAGCAACGAGCTTCTGATTGGTTGAGGTGAAAGCATGAAAACCAATCGCGAACTAGATTCAGGGTATATCGATACGGCGGGAGCTACTAAATGATGTAAAAGATCCCAAAAACTTCACTTTCGTGGGTAGAGATTTTTTTATTTTTTTATCTAACTTTTTTTCACTAGTTCTTTTATTGGAAAGGAGGGCAGAAAAAGCTTCCAAAATGAACGTCCAATATAAAATTGATAAACTTTCTGACGTGCTTTTGGCCATGGTAAAGAAAATGGAGAGAGATAAAAAGAATTGCACCAACATATTGACTGAAAAGTTACAAACAAGAAAAATTTCGGATGAGAGCTGCCGCAAATCAATAGGCTTCCAAACCAGTAAATATCAGATTGCAACAACAGCAACTTTTTTTCAATCACTGAAGGAAAAAAAATTAAACGTACATAACACGAACGAAATAATTCCAAATTAAATTTAAACAATTCAAACTAATTCAACAATAAATAAACTCAAAATAATTAAACAAATAAAATGATCTAAATAATAATAAGAAAAATAGAAATAATGAAATAAAAAGATATAAAAAAATTAAAACATACAAAATGACTAAAAAATTCCAAAATTCAAAAAAGGATTATAAAATTCTAAAACTGCCATATGTCAGTAATTTACCAAAGCAAGAAATATTGAATTATAATAAAAACAACTGTACCAACGACTATCACAATAAACAAATACTAAATCAACAAAAAAACTATCAAAAATAAATTTTAAATATATCAAAACTATATCTAAACAACTATATCGAAAAACAATATCTAAACAATTTAAATAAACTCACTAATAATAATTAACTGAACTATAAAAATTACCCCAACAATAAAAATAAACACAACAATTGGAAGAAACTCAATTAAAATAAGCTTTAAAATAAATAGTAATTGAACTATAAAAATTATCTCAACAATAAAAATGATTTCAGCAATAAATATAAGCTCAACAATAAAAATAAACTCAACAATTAGAAGAGACTCGTTTAAGATTAACTCCAAAATCAAAATGTACCAAAACAATCAACAAAAAACTCAACAATCAAAACGAAATAAAAAAAAATTAACTGTACATGTAAATATACCCAGTAATTAAAATAAACTGAACAGTCAAAAAAATTTTAACAATTGAAGATTTTACAATGTGAATTCCTTTCTAAACACATAAAAACAAGAAAAAAAATTCATAGTAATTCATTGCTAAAAAATTAAACCATAAAAAATGAATTAATTTATTCTCTTATTAAAAAATTTCCGTCATTGAATTTTTTTAATTTTCTTTTCTTTTTTTGCCATTTTACGATTCAACCTTTATTATTTACTATTTTTTGTACTTCTGTGCATTCCTGTCTTGATACTAATAAGTGATGATGATAGAATATCTAAACATACTAATATAATACATATGTCCAACAATTTTCATCTGTGCTTATGATGTTGACAATCTTCGTTACTGTCTATAAGTTTTTTTTTTTTTTTTTTTTAAGATCCATCTAAGATATGCTAATAAATAAAGTTAAACAATAATTTGTGTCGGGAAATCAGACACAGACTTCAAAATATACTTATTTTTTTAAGGCATTAATACCAAAAATCTGGATAATGATAATTCAAGAAACTTAAACATTTGCAAGACATGTATCCAGTAGTTAAGTCACAAGATCATTTAAAAGTCTAAGCATCTTCATGCTTGTTTTTAAAGTAAGACTTATGCAAAATTTTTTACAATTCAGAAACAGTTTAAAAAAAGCTGTTAAATTTTTTTATTTATAATATTTCGAATACATAGAATGTTTTTCATTAATGAAAACATCCTCACTAATTTCAAAATACAAAATAATAAAATTACAAAAATACAAGCATGTAGAGTAATTACATGCAAAATCAATCAGCATAAATTCATAATCGTTTACATTGACGAAATGTTAACTAATTGCTTCTAATTAACTAATAAAATTTTTTATTCAATGAAGTTGTTTACAAAGTTAATGAAAGTTTTTTTTCATTAATAGAAGACATTTTAACTAGTTCTTTCAATTAAACAAATATAATTACTTTTTCAATAAAGATGCTGAATAAATGGGGTTTTTTTTTTTACTAATCGAAGATATTTCAGTTTATTTCTCTCAATTAAACTAATAAAAAATTTTATTCTATGACGTTGCATAATTAAGGAAAATGTTTTTTACTAATAGAAGACACTTAATTTCTTCAAATAAAACTAAGAAAATTCTTCATTCATTAAAATTGCATAAAAATTAAGGAAAATGTTTTTTCATTAATAGAAAATATTTTAACTAATTTCTTACAATTAAATTAATAAAATTCTAAATTCAACGAAGTTGCATACATATTAAGTAAAATGTTTTTCCTTAATATAAGATATTTTAACTAATTTCTTTTAAAAAACGATACATATTTTATTCAATGAATTATTTATTCACTAATAATTTTTTTTTATTTAATGAAGCTGCTTAATTAATGAAATTATTTTCTATTAATAGAAGACACTTCAGCTAAATTTCTTTCAATTAAACTAATAAAATTTTCATACAATGAAATTACATGCAAAATTAATAAAGTGTTTTTCTTTAATAGAAGACATTTTTGATAAAGTCTCAAAGTTTAATAAAGGAAAGTACATAGAAAAGGGGAAAACAATACTGTTTGTCGAAAACTCCTTTTGATATCTATTTCGATTTCTAAGGAAATTACAGTACGTTTCCTTTAATGAACGACTAAAAAACTATTCAAGTTTTTAATTAATTTGTATGCCGAATGTTAATTTTTTAAAGAACTCATCCTTATAGAAAAAGAAAGGACAAAGAAAGGACAGAAAAAAGAACTTCGCAATCAGTTAGGAAAGAAATAATAGCTGTTACCATGCAGGATATTTCCTGCATGGTAACAACTATAGCAGGAAAGCAACATTGAGGTAATAAAACAAGATAGGAGAAACTGGTTTGAACTTGGTTCTTACCGGATAGGTTCTGTATTCTCCATTTTGATGAAACTGCTTGGAATCTAATTAATTTGTACAGTAAATTATAAAGCTAATCACATAAACGTTCTTTCTTTGGACAAAATTACTTTTTTTCAAGTAATATTAAATTTCTTAAACATAAAATTGGGAGTATCAGTAATTTGTATAATGTAGTTAAATAGTTTAGTAAATAAGATGATCGAAGATAAGGATATTAAATTTTTTATTTACCTTCTGTAATTTTCACTGTATCCGTTGAGCTAATTATGCAAATAAAAATATTTGGGGACACAATCATAAAAGTTGTTTTTGTTTCATTAAGAAAAGAAATTCGTTAATTGAATTTTTTTATTTTTAATGTTTATGTCCTTTAATACTTTTCGCCTGGTTATTTATTTAAAATTGAGACTAATTGTATGCAACTAAAGTTAAAAACGCACCTAAGGGTTATTTCCTTCAAAATTTGAAGAAAAAAGGTCAAAACTCGAAAGTGCTGGATAGCTTTTTTTCTTCTACTTAGTTTTCTGACAAATAATTATCGATAATAAAATTATTTATAAGGGATTTTTTAATGCTAAATAAAATATCCTAATATTTTAAAACCAAAAATGCAGAACTTACTTTGTTATAAACAAATAAAAATGTTATTCATTCAGTAATATATTTTATATTTCATTGAAACCAATATTAGAGAGATCAATAAACTAAAAAAACCAATAAACTAAAAGAATGACTAATAATCTAAAAACAAACTTGTCAGTATATTTATTTATTTCATTTGCGCTACATTTCATTTTGAATGCATAATTTACATATTTCTTTAAAGAGTTTTATGGCAAGTACTGTTATAAAAATTACACATATCTTTAAAATCTTACCCTTGTTTTCATATTTCATTTTGAATGTAGGTGGAGTGATCAAGGAATATAGATATTTTTTGACATAACAATAACGTCTTTTTAAAAATCATTCTTGTAATATATTTTGAATATTATGCCATACAATGAATATCAAATATATGATATTTATTGATAACAATGATATCGATATCAATATTCACAATGATAAATATGGAATAAGTCGCAAGTATTATCAATAACAATAACTGTCGAATAAGATATGATCAGGATCAGTATCAATAGTTCATGTTGGATCCGATATGCGATAATGTTACGAGTACTAATGATAATTATCAAACATGACATGGTCGGGAGAGTTTGTAAATTTTATTTGGATAACGGAAATTTGAAATACTGTCCAATGTATTTTAGTTTAATGGGAAAAAATATTCATAAATGTTTGAAATATCATATAATTTCAGATGACATTTCGCGAAATCAAAGAACACTCTTAAGTAGTGTGCATACAATTTTTTTTAGTTTGTGCCATTTTTCCCAGAGATTTAAAACTTTATTAACTACTAAAAATGTAGAAATTATACACAGGTGTACAAATTTCATTTGCCTATTTTTGGGCATTTGTTACGTTTTAAAAAACAAATATATATATATATATATATAAACGTTATTTACATTGTTTTTAGTTTATTATTTGCAAACCACAGGGGTACTCAGCAAATTAAGAAAACTGATGTCATGAAACCATAGGCTGAAGAAAAACATTCCCTTTTAAGCCACGTTTTGCAAATATTATTCCCATCTTGTCGGATTTGAACAACGCTTTCCAAAGCTTTTCCTTTCACCGTTAGAAATTTTTCGGAAAAAAATGGATAAATAACAATTTATTTGTTAATTTACTAAATTCAAACAAAACAGTCAAATATCCAAAATAAATATGACATTCAAACTGTTAACTGTAAGAAAACGCAGCTAGAATTTTTCGCACAGCTCTTTGCAGCTGGGTACATATTATAGCCGAGAGGGCTAATTTGTCAATCTTATGACCGACAAAACGGGGGTTCGAGTCCTAGCGTTGATACCACAAGATTTCCTCCATTCTCCACTACACACGAAGAGTTTCCAGTATCCTGCACTCCTCAATTTATGACCCTGGACTATTTGAATACGATACTTTTACTCACGCATAAATGGCATATAGGGTTACAAGACCTCGTTTTATATCTTTACCATTTTCCAAATACATGGAGAGGCGTGCGTCCATCAAACACGGTGCCTGCTCATACCGTCAAAACTATGCTACCATACTGATGTATTTCTCAGAAATTTGAAGGCAGTTTTTTTTTCTTCATATGAATGCACGAACCATATAAACCAGAGAACAACTACCTTTTCTACTATGTCCGAGAAACAAACATTATCGCAGAGGCGGCTTAACAGTATGAATAGACAAGTGGTTGGATGGTTCTCATACCTCCAGGCTTTTAAGAGATGTACTGTGACTGGTGAGAGATTTAAGCCTTACAGATATTTGTTCACCTTTTCAAGCTCATATCTGAGACTTGATTCCACTTAAATGAGCAACAACAGGCGTCCACATAAAACTCATCTGTTTTATTTTATAACAGGCATGGGACAGCCGACACTATTCTGAGTTTACAACAATCATTATTCAACTCCGTAGCCTCTTAATTTTAAAACCTACCCATAAGAAAAGAGAACTCCTGGATCAAGAATTGGGAAAAATCAACCTTCTGCGAGGACTTATTGATGAAACTAACCCATATTTGCATTATATGAGAGGAGAACCACGAAAACCTCACACGGTTTGCCCGACGACAAGGGAATATTATTTTATAACGATCGTAAAACAGCCAACCCAATTTAAGGTTTACGACAACCAATGTTCAATTCCGTAGCCTTGTAATTCGAACCTATCCAGAAGACAAGGTTACTCCTGGATCAAGTATTGGGAGAAATTTGCCTTTATGGAGGACTTTATAGTGGAACTAATCCGTATTTCCGTTACATGGAGAGGAAAACCACGAAAACCTCCCACGGTCAGCCTGACGGCAAGAGGATTCTATGATCCGTCTACCAATGAGGATATTTTACGTCAGCACTGTGGTCGATGCGAGCCGGGTTCGGAATTCGTATCTTGCAGCTATCGCTGAGATTCGAACCTAGTACGCCTCATTGCGAGGCGAGCGCTCTATCCCTTAAGCCACCACGGATAAGGGATTTTATTTTATTTTATAACTTTCGTTGAACAGCCGACCTGATTTTTTACTTTACGACTTCTAATGTTCAACTCCGTAGCTTTGTAATTTTGAACTCAACACAGAATACAAGAGAACTTCTGGATCAAGTATTAGAAACATTTGCCTTTGTGGAAGACTTTTTGATGGAACGAACCTGCATTTGAGTTACATGGAGAGGACGACCACGAGAACCTGCCACGGTTAGCCTAACGGCAAGGGAACTCTAACCCATGATCCGTCTATCACTGAGGATCTTTCGCGCCAGCGCTGTGGTCGGGCCAAGCGGGATGCGGAATTCGTAACGACCAGCCATCGCTGGGTTTCGAATCCAGTTCACCTCACTGGAAGGCGAACGCTCTATCCCCTGAGCCATCGCGGCTCTACGGATAAGGGATTTTATTTTATTTTATAACCGTCGTTGAACAGCCGACCCAATTTCATGGGTTTACGACTACTAATGTTCAACTCCGTAGCCTTGTAATTTTGAACCAATCCAGAAGACAAGGAAACTCCTGAATCAGTACCCCCAGAGGTATTGATTTGTTATGGGAATATGGAGGACTTTGAGACTCGACAGATTTAACGTGCATCAGTCACCACGGATAAGGGATTGTAATCCATGATCCGCCAACCACTAAGGATATTTTATATCAGCACTGTGGTCGGTGAGAGCTGGGATCAGAATTCGTTTGAAACAGCCAACGCTGGGATTCGAATCTTCGCCTCTCCTGAAGAGTTGACGATTCTCGGAAAAAGGAGCTGTTTATTAGATAAATTAACCAGATAAATTTCCAGACTTAAACTTAAAAGTATTGCCAGCTCTGGGGAGTGTGACTGCAACTCGTAATAACTGTCCTACATTAATCCAAAAACTGTAAACAGCATTTCTGGATGAGCAGAACCAATTACTGTAAGACCTCTTAACCTTAACTCTCTTTTTTCCAGCAAAAATAACACCGGATAGCACTAATGCGAAGCCATTTATTTGCAAAAGGGAACTATACCCCAATTTACCAGATTTCATTCGATTCCACAGCAGTAACAACTGTTGAGGTATGTTTTAACCAATGTTTCATAACTTCTGATTCCGATTAGTGCTACGATCAATAATGAGATAATTTATTTTGTTGTTGTTACTTATCTCCCATCTGGTCTGACTAAGTCAGACCAGATCTATGAATCCGTTGACATTCAACAAAATCACGTACAAGAAAATTAGATCAATTAATTTCCTTCCACATGAGTTCCAAACAGTTAAAAATGTGTTCAGGCGAAGCCTGGTTTCGTTGGCACTTGGGGCAAAGTGGTACAGATTTTCCTATTATAAGAAAGTACAGTGGTAGTACAGATTTTCCTATTATAAGAAAGGGTCAACCTAGTCTACTACCCCAGTACTAGTGTTGAGTAGGAGAGAGGTATCAAAGAATCCTTCTTTCTTAATTTAAGATTATTTCCTTTTTTTCTTTAGCATAATATCAAACTATGCTCATACCAAATTTTATTGAAATCTGTCCCGAAGTTCTGAGAATAATTTATTAAGTCTGAAACATTTTTCTAAACCAATGTAGAAATTCAAATTCTTGCCATTCTATCGAATTAATCACTATCGGAAGAGGTTTGAGCAATGTTAGGAATATTGTGGAGCCTGAATTAGTTGATAAATGGGTTGGATCTTATTTGTGAACACTTGAAAAAATCTTCTCTGTGAACAAGGGTAAAAGTAAGGCCTACACCAAGTTTAGGGATGCTAAGGCACCCTGCCAGAGGAAATAATTATAAGCCTCAGAATATGTTGATATTTTAAATAGTCTCAATTTTATTTTAGTTGAGTTTATTTTTTTAAAGAACGCCTAGAACGTTTTGATTTTTAAAACCTTATTTAGAACCTTTAGACTTTTTGGAGGTTGATGAACTTATAAATCTAGACGGCCTGTTTCAGGTATCAGAAATAACAGTGGAAAAATGGAACGTTAACCTTTTGATGAAGCCTATTTATTAAACATATTTTCATATTTATTTCATTATTTTGTATTAATTCAGTTGAAACTAAGTGAAAAATATTATATTTAGCATTTAAAAATTTATAATTATGAAATAAAGCATGAAATATAAATCTCTTTTTCTGCTTTAAAGGCAAAATATTAACATAGGTTACTTCCAAACAGTAACTTTTAAAATTTTCACTTATTTGCAGTTATTTAGATTTAAGAAAAGCAGTTATTCATCATTGAAATTTCTGTAATTTGCAAAATCAATTATTGATAAATTTTTAAATATGGATGGAATTCTTTTTCCAAACTACGTTTTTTAAATTTTATATTTTTAGTACAAATATAATTCCGATAATCAAACACATTTTTTAGTAACTATTACTGTTTTTTATAATTAAAAATTACCAAAATATATTTCGCTTGCAATTAGAGCATTAGAAAAAAAATTTATATAAAAGACACCGGTCTCCAATCTGAGTCAAAGGGTTAATTGTTATAGCCAGTCTATTCATTTCCAGAAAAATTGCAAGAAAAATACTAATAACAAATGTATACAACGTCAAAAGAGCATATAGATAATGCCACATAAAAATAGACATTCTATGATTTGTATTTTGTTATAAAGAATATTTTTCAGTATCAAAACACAACGATGTGGAAGAAAACATATTACAGCGATAAAAAAATGAAGTAAATTAATAGGGTAGAGTGTAAAATCTTTAACAAAATAACCAAGCAAAAAAAAAAAGAAAAAAGGAGAAACAGGAGTAGTGTGAACCCTAGATGTTGTTGCAATACGTATAAATGAAACGAAAACAGATTTCTAAACTTTTAAAAGCTAGAAGGCCCCTTAATTAAATTGCTAGAATATATTAAAATATGAAATGATTCTCAGAAATCTAGTTCAGTAACAATGATTATAGCAAAAGAAAACTCAAATATATGTTTAAAAGTCCATTTATTTAAAGTGACGGGAGAGCAATTAATCTCAGAGCTTGGGACATATATTTCATGTACCAAATTCAAAGTTGCTAAAAGTTACATTTAATTTCAGAATATAAGCAAGACCCTAATCACAAAAAATTAGGATATATGCCAGCTATTAATCTAAACAATGAGATCCTTAAAGTTGATGCAAATTAGTTAGTAAACAGAATAGAAAGCAAACTTCAAACTTAAATATAATCAAACTTTTGGAAACTTGGAGACTGATTCTGTGATAATAAAGTAAAACAATTAAATCATTTAAGGTCCAAATTAGATAGCTTTTTGGATTGAGTAATTATTTATCTGAGACAGAATTAATGATATTGGAAAATTATCCACGGTCAATAGCGATAACTTTAAAGTAAATGAGTTCTTCATCGTGGATATTACGAGTAAAACAGATTTTAGATGCAGAGTTAATTAGCATGTCAAAGGTGTCATACTTGAATTTGAACTCAAGGATATATGCCAGCCTGTGCTTTTACATGCCTGTTGGCCATCACGAGTTTTTAGATTGCTTCTTAATTAATGTATTCCAAAGTACTGTCTGGAGAAAGATTATTCTTTATTCAGAAAAATTAGTCATGACGAATGAATTTATTCATCAATCATTATTCAAAAATTTGCATAAAGTTGCATAATAAATTATGAAAAATAACTAAATTTGCAAATGAATAATCATTCAGAATAAATTTATTCTGAATAAATTTAATCATGAATAAAATTTCCTTGAATGATGCCCATCACTGCTTGTTACCCTTTACGTTACAATATTAAACAAAAAACATTATTATAACTACCTCTTATCAAAATAAAGATGAAATATATTTTTTTTGCATAATGCTAATTCTCGAAACCAACCCATAATAGTCAACATTTGCCACAACCAAGAAATTTTTTATGGTACACCAGGAGTCAGTAAAAAACCAAGATGATATACCACAACACTTACAACAGGTACCTTAATCATACAATGTTATTAATATATTTGGTACATATTAATACAGGACCTATTACCACTATACCTATAGTATCTAATATAAAAATTAATTAAGCACACATAGCGTCAATAATAATATCGCGATTTTTTTTCCGGTTTTCCGGTATTTTTCTCTGTTATTTTTGCTTCGTAGTGCATAACTTTTTATAATTTTTGAGTAATTACAATTGGTTTTAAATTAACATGGTTTTAAATTATAAAAACACGTTTCAAAAGCTCAACTATAAACAAATAGTAAGTGCATAACAACAATAATATAAACAATAAGTTCGAAATGTAGTGAAAACATGGAAAAAAATTACAGAACAATGAATAAAGAGAATTTTTATTTCCATTAAAAGATTTGAACATAATTAAAAGCTTTAAATATAATAAATCTCTTGGTAGAACTATATTTAATTACAATGATATTAGCAAAATATTTAGGGAGGATTAATGTATCCGATTACGAATGTCACTGTGAAGAAGAGAATAATTTTAATTTCGCTGATAAACATCATAAATATATTATTACTGGTAATTTAAATATTATAGAAAACTTAGAACTTAGGAATTTAATGATAAAAGACACAAATTTTAGACCCATTTACCATATATCAATTAATAAAATTCTAAAATACTTTCTTAATGATCTCAATAGTTTTTGCTTAAAGATATCAAATATAGATTCTCTTTACCTTTAAGTATGTTAACAGAATGGAATAAAAACTTTGTTTTCAATAATAAGGATAATTTAAATAACAGTAACAATTAAACAAAGTTTTCTAAAATTGTCCAATCAATTAGGCAACGACAAAAAATTTTGTAATTACTCCCATAGACAAAGCTATGTTAAACTTTAAACTAAAACATAAAATTCTATGTTAAACTTTTAAATACGGAGTTAAAAAATAGTTTTAAACTTAATGATTTAAATAATAATATTGTCATTAAAAACTTTATATAAAAGGTTAAAAATTTTAATTAGCAATATAAAATTTCTTAACTTAATTATCAGTCCTAAATTTCATAAAATTCCTGTAAAATTTAGAACAATCACATGTGGGTCTAATACTTATCTAACTAAACCTGGCACCATCTTCTCTAACTACTTAAATAAAATTATTAACAATATTAAAAGTTTTTCTTGGAATATCACTAATAATCAACCAATTCTAAAATTTATTAAACATAATAAAATTAATTCTATTGCGACTTTTGATTTCCACGATCTATACAATTGGATTCCCTAAAGGATGTCCTTTTGAATTATTACTATGATTTTAAACATATCTTTAATTGCGATTCTGATTATTGGGAAATTCTAATTAATTTTTGTCTTTTTGATAATTATCTTTACAATGGAAAAGATATTTTTCTTCAAATTGATGGAATACCACAAGGTTTTCCTTTTTCATCTCTCTTTTCTGACTTATTTTTGCACTATAATGAAAAACATTATACTCTTAATATTAAATTTGTTTTAAGATTTATTGATGATTTAATTATTATCTTTAATTTTCAAGATTATACTATTTTATTTAATAATAATTACCCGGAGGAACTAATCTTGCTTCATAATCATGATGATAATATTAATTTTAATTTTTTAGGTTTGGGTATTATAAAAGAAGAATATATCAGCTTCTTTGATTTATAAGATAAAAGAAATTATTTTAGTTTTAATATAAATAAACTAATTACTTAGAATTATAATGTTTCTAAAAACATCTATGTAAATACCATTTTTAATCAAATGAATAGAATTAAAAGAATATGTTGTAATGTTTATTCATCCAAAAACAAATAGACAAACTCAACTCTTTGAAAATTTGACTAAAAAAACAATGAATATCCAACTAAAGTAATTAAATTCTATATAAAATCATTAATTGTATGTTATTGTAAATAAATTTACTAAAAAACTTCCTAGTTAATTTATAAAATTTTTACCATGTGCAAATCCATTTCGGGCAAATCCGTAGCTAAAATTATGTGCAAAACATGCAATTCATGTTTCTTATCTGTCTCTTTTTGTCTTAAATGAAAGTTAATTTTCTAACATTATTAACTGCAAAATTCTTCAAATTATCCAGTATAATATTACCTTGCGCACATCCATTTTCGGGCCCATCCTTGGTAACTAACAAATCAAACGCGCTTCAGTACTGCAGTAAGAGCGCACTATAAAACAAAACCCCTCTATTTACGCTTTTATCTCAATTTCCGCTTCTGTTTTCATATTTTGTAATCTGACAATCTTGTTACGAAAATATTTTAAATCATTCTTGAAAAATTTGCCGTTCATGTATGTTCATTTGAATTCGCTACTCGCTTTAGAGATTTCGTTTTGTGTTTTGTTCTGTTTTTCTTTATATTTTATTTACCGTTTTCACGTGATATTTTTACTTAATGTGTAATGTTCTATGTTGATCCAAAATTTATTCTGAGTGCTCCTCACACAATTGTGTATATATATATGAGGAACTAATGTCGTTAATGAAGGAATCAGCATCCATGTGAATAAAACAAGATTCCAGTGCATCAAGCTGAGTTGCTGTGACTGAGGCGGAAATAATTTTTGAATTTATGCCCAAGATTCCGAAAATGATGATTAATGATTTTTTATATTCTCGACAGTGAACACATCTATCGTGTTTTTTAAGTCTTAATTGAGCACGTCTAGTTCATCTGATGTAGCCAATATCGCACTGACAATGAATATGGTTGTTATTGTTGGCCATCAAGGCAAGGGGTGAGATTGTTGTTGTTTTTTAAGATTGATTCATTCATACACAGAGCGTAATATTGACCTGAACCAGAGAACGATCAATATCCAAATCCGTACCCCCAGAGGTATTGATTTATTATTGGAACATGGAGGACTCCGTGACCCGACAGATTTAACATTCATCAGTCACCATTTTCTACTCGGGAGTCTTCGGCGAGCGGGTATCGAACCCACGACTTCTTGGACATGGGCCCAACGCCCTACGAACCAGGCTATCTCGGTCATGGAATATGGTATATAAATAAAATCCTGATCTGAATTTTAAAATGTGTTTAGTATATCTCATCACCAAAAATGGTGGCAACTATACACCAAAACTTTTTATAGTGTAGAGAGTAGAAAGATGTTCAGCGAGGGTTGTAACATTAGTCCTATCTATGATAATAACATGAGTTAAGTATAAGCACATCACATGGCATGGAAATTATTAGCTACAATAGATTAATTTTCTAAAATAGATTAACTTAATTTATTTACCTTTTTACTATATTTTAGGCTTTTATAAACAAACTTTAATTAATTTTTGCACACTGAGAAATTTAGGAAACAGCACGTGTTCTAAAACAAAACATTTTAAGTCAAAACATCATGCAGACAATTTTATTTCCAGCAATTTCTACTTTTTAATTCCAATATTTCTTTTAGAAGTTGTAAAATGTGTAATTCCAAATTTCAGTTAATGCCTCTCAATTTACATTTAATACGGATTTGTAAACCCACTTTATAAAATTAAAACCAAACTCTGTTTAATTAAAGAAAAAAAATTTTTTCCAATAAAGAAATGTTGAAAATAGACTTTGAATTTATTAACATTTAGATTATTAAATTCAAATTACTAACGCAAAACTGTAGTTTTAGATCAAAATTAATTCCATTTTGGTCATAAGAATACTAAAAAATAAATAAAACAATAAGTTTTATGATTTGCTTACACTAACCTCATATCACGAGACAATTGCGGGTAAAAATAATTTTTTTTTTTAGAAATTTTTTTAAATTCAAATTAGCTTAGTTATCACTTGAAATGACATATAAGCTAATAATGTAATATAACGTTTAACTTTTAATTAAAACAACGTTTTAACTTTTAATTTTAAAAAATCTTACAAATCTAGTTTTGTAAGAAAAGTTCCCTACAGGTTGATATTTTTAACATGGGCTAGATTGGAGCATTTGACTCTCCTTAAATTCAGTTCTATAGTTTATAAAATTAAATCAACTAGTAAAAAATTGAAAATTTTTTATAATTTTAACATAATCAAAAAAAGAGCAGTTGACTCTTCTTAAATTTAAATGAATAGTTTATAAAATTATACTGTAAATTAAATAGTATCAAATTTTAAAATATTGATCATTTTAACAGGAGTTAGAAAAAAGAGCAGTTGAATCTCCTTAAAATTCAAATCTATAGTTTATAAAGCTATACTGTAAATCAACTAGTATGCATTAGATTTAAAAAACGAAAGCCATTTTGACGTGGGCTAGATAAAAGAACACTTGGCTTTTCTTCAATTTAGTTCGACAGTTTATAAAATTATATTGTAAATCAACTAGTACCAATCAAATTTAAAAATTTCAGACATTTTGGCATGGGCTAGAAATAAGAGCAGTTGACTAACCTTAAATTTAATACTATATTTTATAAAATTATACAATAGATCAACGAGAATCAAATCTAGAAATGTTGGTTATTTTGACATGGGCGAGAAAAAAAAGCAGTTGACTCTCCTTAAATTAAGTTCTATAGTTTATAAAATTATATTGTAAAGCAACTAGTATATCAGATTTAAAATGCCAGTCATTTTAACATGGGCTAGATAAAAGACCAGTTAACTCTCATTAAATTTAGATCTAAAGTTTATAAAATTACACAGTAAATCAATTCAAATTTAAAAATATTGGTTATTTTGACATCAACTAGATAAAAGCGCAGTTGACTCTCCTTAAATTTAATTCTACGATTTATAAAATTATACTAGTATTATATTTAAAACTTTTAGCAAGGGCTAAGTAAAAGAACAATTTACTCTCCTTAAATTTAGTTCTATAGTTAATAAAATTATAAAGTAAATAAAATTATAAAGTGAATAAAATTATAAAGTGAATAAAATTAAAAAGTAAATAAAATTATCAATTAAATAAAATTATAAAGTAAATAAACTAGTATTAGTTTTAAATAATTTTGATCATTTTAAACTAGGCCAGTTTAGGCTGTTTAATATTCTTAAGTTTAGTTTTAAAGCATATAAAATTAAGCTGTAAGCCAATCGATATTAACTTTTAAAAAAAGTAATTTTAACAGGAAATAGAGAGAATCATCTTACAAGCTTTTTTTTTTTAAATAAGCTTTTTTATTGCTTTAAAAATGATGTCTAGTACAAATAATCAAATACATGACTACAGAAAATAAAAGTAGTCAATACAATTGTAAATGTTTCACTCCGCATACTATTGATTAAACAATACAGTTTTATCTGTTTTTTCATCAGTCAATCTGTTTAGTTTTTGAAAATTTATAAATAAATTTTGGGCAAAGGAATAAATTTAATTATAGTTCTGTAACATAACTATTCAATTTGAGACAAAAGTAAAATTCCCAAAGCATTCTTTCCTGTCCAATTTCATGGTTCATTACTATTGATCTTCCTAACTTGATTCAATCTTAGATCCACATTAAAAATGACAAACTTTCGAAGCATAATCGATAAATTCTCAAATTCGATTTCAGTGTTCTTCAAGATTCATTTGTTCAAAACTCAGAAAATTCAACAAGGCCCGCAGGGAAGTTATTAGTGTACGCGGAACAAAAGGAAGGAAAATAATTGTTTTCATTTTGAACGAACAATGATAGAAGTTGCGACGGAATAAATGAAAAAAGTCAGAAATCTCTCCCAAAGGAAAAATTCCAAAGTTCGAAAATGGAACGATACCTCTTTCCTTTAACTATCAATGTTATCATTCTAGAATCTTTGTTATTCAGAGTTGTCCGTGGTAAGGCATCAAAAAGAATTTCACATACCTACCCTCAAGAGGAAAAAAAAACGAAACAAGAAAGCGAAATGCAAAACCCCTTAACTTAAACAAAAAACGAAGGAAAAAAAACTCATTTATTTACAAAGCACCACGCGAAATGTACGAGGGATCTATAGAAAAGTATTACCATCATGCTGAACCAAAGGGGGGGGGGAGGCTTTTGTTTTCTGTTAAAAAGACGAAGAAAAAAAGAACAAGAGGATTTGAACCATTAATTTAGAGTCATTTCCTGCTTGTATTTGCACAGAGAAAGCATTTTAAAATAGAAGACAACGGTAGCCATGACAACGCATCTTTTCAGCCTTAAGGCTTTGCTTGCTGGTATGTATGCATGGATTTCTTGAAGGTCCAGGTAAGGATTTCTTTTTGAAGTACAAACCTTTTCCAAGCTTTTTTTTTTCTTTTTTTTTTCAACCATAGCTGACCCGTAAGTTTGAGGTGTATGTCAACTGAATCGATACTGAGGGATGGTACAACAATTGCGCAACATCGGAAACACCTCTTTTGTCATTTGGATTGTCGAATTGCAAAAGCGACGGATTTTCCTTGCGGATGATTGGAGAATTTGTATCGGTTCCCCCGAAGCAAGCCGTTTGTTATTGGAGAGAGGAATCCGTTTCAATTGAAGACAGGGAGAGAATGGATGTATAGGTGACTAGTATCGAATTGATCCGATAGGTGGCGGTAAGAGACAATGAGGGATTGAAATTATCAAGAGGTATTGGAAGGCTTTCAGCGATTACGATGCAGGTAGAGCACGCCTTGTAATATCACGTTTTGCATTAAAAAGGCAAGAATTTTAACAAAGACTGGAATTAATCATGAAACAAGTTAAAATTTAAATGAACTGAAATAATTTAAATTTTAGATCTAATTAAATATTCATTTAAGGTAATAATTAACATCAAATTGAATAACATGAATTTTAAACTAATTTTAAAAAAAAAATCATATTAACCTTAATCCTCATGTACCAAGAACAGCATCGTAAAACTTATTATAAATTTCAAAGTTGATTATCTATACCACGCTTTTTTTTTCTTCATGAAATGCATGTATAAAACCCTTTAAAAGCAACCAAAAATACACGATTAGTTTTGAGGGTTTTTTTTTTTTTTAAAATAATAATAAAATGATTTAGCAACCTGAATTTCATAATAAAATAATGTAATTCTGTAATAAAAGAAAATTAACTTGTAAATTGCAAATTTTTGTTTCTTACAAAGAGCTGCCATATTTTTCGCAGTCTATAACATAACAATTTAGTAACGTAAATAATCAAATTGGTTACATTCAAATCAGTTGAATTAATAGTATTATTCGACTGTACTTCAATTACTGTATTTCATGTTTAATTAACATAAATCACCTTAAATTAGTTTTTGAGTTAAAATCAATAGTTTAATCACCCCTGATAAGGAAATTATCAGGCCATTACATTAATTCAATTTAATTTTAACACACATAAGATTTAGTAATTGAACAAATTAAAATAAAGATTTACAAGCAAATCTTAACTTACAATCGAAAAAAACAATTTTTTTTTATATATATAAAAGATAAAACGTTCTTGAAAATTAAAGCTATAAAATTTACGTTTTGAAAAACTTTGCTTAAATGAATCAGAAATTTTGATGTCTTCCATAACTTGAGCATTTTACTTAACTTCAAATGCTTGTATGAGAAATATTTTCATATCCTTTGCAAACTGCGCACAGATGAAACTAGCTTAAATATTAAAAATCTGCAGGAGTAAAACTATTTTTGTAAATAAGTGTTTATTTCTTAAAAAAATGTTTATGTTTATTTGCTGTCGTGGATTCAACGAAACATAATATGATATAACGACATGAAAATACAATATTTTATACATACATATATATATATATATATATATATATATATATATATATATATATATATATATATATATATATGTATAAAATATTATATATATATATATATATATATAATATATATATATATATATATATTCATAAAACTTCCAATGTTTCCCCAATATATCAGCTCTTCCATGTAATGAATAACTTTATGTACACCATTTTGTGCTTTGTTTTATTATTTCATTTCATAAATATAGTATCTACAACTATGTAACGCAAACTAATAACGTCTAAATAAGAATATTCCTAAAAAAAATTTATATATATATATATATATATATATATATATATATATATATATATATATATATATATATATATATATATATATATATATATATATATATATATATATATATATATACATTATATATATATATATATATACATTATATATATATATTATATATATATATATATTATATATATATACATTATATATATATATTATATATATATATATTATATATATATACATTATATATATATATATATATATATATATATATATATATATATATATATATATATATATATATATATATATATATATATATATATATATATATATATATATATATATATATATATATATATATATATATATATATATACAATATTAAGTTTTATTGCTAAAAAAAGTTTACATTTTAAAATAATAATTTTATAAGTGAATCTATAACCAAAAATTGCATAACAAGCAGGGAGAGTACATTCGTACTTAATAAAAGCACTTCCTTCTATTAAAAAGGAAGATTTCCCGCATTGTTAGAGCTAAGACAGGAAAGCAACATTGGAGGCAGTAAAACCTGACAACCAAAACTAGTTTAGAAAATCCCAGTTCTAGAGAAAGAAAAAAAAAGGAGAAAACAATGAAAGAAAGTCAGAACTGTTTTTCTTTTATGAACTTAAAAAAAAAAGCTATACATTTTAAAAAGTTCCGAAGAATCTACATATACAAGTAATACCAAAATTTACTCAAAAACTGTAACTCTTACAAAGATAAATATAATCTTTATATTTAGTGTTTATTATTATTTTTCCAGTTCGTTATGTTCGTTTTACAAGCATAGTTTTAATAATTATGTAAAAAATTATTTCAAAATACAAAAATAATCAATATCTTAAATACATTTTATTTCTGAATTTTATTAGATGTTTAAAATCTGTTATTAATATAAATTAATTTAAAGTTATTTCGTTTCTTACTGTATATAGTCAATATATTTAAAAACTAAACTAAAGTAATTTCAGTGGCGTGACATCCCATAGAGGTCCGAGGCCTACTGTGCCCATTTCAATTTTCTTGACCTTGGGCTCTGGGGTGCAGAAGCAGAAGTTCCGGTTAGGTGGTCAGCCGAACGCGAAACCCTCAGTGTTTCGTTCCCAAGCATGCTTGGTACTCATTTATCGACCCACTGAAGGGATGAAAGGCTGAGTCAACCTTGCCCGGCCCGAGGATCGAACCCAGGACCTGCGGCACGGGAGCGCGAAGCGCTACCACGTCAATATATTTTTACTGGCTGTAAAATCACATGGTAGGATCCAGTTTTCCCACATGAATTTTCAATTGGTTTGGTTATAATCAGCATAAAATTGTTGAAAATCATAAAGTAATTGTTTTCTTATAAATATTTTTGTTTCCCTAATTTAAAGGTTAAATTTATCTGTACTGTTATTATGTTTTTGATTTCGTTTGATTTCTTAATAAAGAGTTTATGAGGATTGTTTTTATTATTATTAGAATAATGTAATTCTACTTTACGTTTTAAGAAAAAGTTTTTTAAATCGGTGTCTGATCTTATCAACCGTTTTACAATTTGTATTTTTTTTAATGCAAATTACATGCTATTATGAATTGCAGTTAAAGAGATTCTTTAAATGATTTAGAACTTAACTTTCAGTTTCATGCGCAAAGTGATTAAAGCAAAAATTGTAGTTGAAACACATCCGTCCGATTGGTAAGCAAAAAATATTTAATTGCAGTTGTGAACTCAACAAATTCGTTATAACAATATACTTTTAATTTAAAATTTTATTTCAAAAAATGATTACTTAGAAAAATGGTTTATGTTCACTTATAGTATCATAAGGGAAATATTTGGAAGTGGGAAGTATAAGAATAGGTGTTCTTTTTAGCACATATATTTTTAGTTGAATAATTTCAACAGTTTTATTCTAAGAAACAGCAGTTATTGAGAAACAATCATCGGGGTTGGTGAGCGTCAGCAAACAGCGGGCTTAGCCCCTTAGTATTTTTATAAAATCCATAGAATTTGAAAGAAATAAAACGATTCATTATCATCTTTATGAACTGCATTTTGTTATTACCTAAGCTAATTGTAGAAATATGCAATAAAACCAGGACATTAGACATGAATATTTTTCTTCGCGTATAACTATATTTAGTAATTACAATTGTCTCAAATCTTATTAATGATTTTAGGCACAACTTTTGGAGCGTATTCTTAAAAAAACCGCCAAAGTATTATTGACGTCTGTCAGTCGTAACCTTTTACAAAAGAAATAACGCAAACTTCTACAAAAATAATTCACCCTTTTTTATTATTCTTTTCATCCATCCTTCAAAAACCAAAACAAAAGAAAAATGATCATATCTATATATCAAGCTTTTAGCTCGCAACATCAGAAAATGCGTGTTATTACATCACGTGACCCTGACACCTTCCCCCCAGAGTCATATTAGATCCAAAGATCGAATATGGCAAATAATTTAAGGGTCACACTTTACACATAAACAAACTATGTTTCACATTCACCCAAATATTCACTGAATCTTAGGTTTAACTTAACACTAGGTATTTACTTTAATCACCTAATAATAATAATAGGAAAAATGTTCAGAGTCTTATTTTAGTTTATATTTACAGTCTGGACAATGCATCTGCATTACTAAGTTTCGATCCTTTGATGTGACTTGCCTCAATATCATGGCGTTGAATGGCTAACGCCCATCTCTGCAACCTCGGGCTTTGGGGTGTCGCACTCGTCAGAAATACTAGGGGATTATGATCAGTTAATAAAATAATCTTAGCACCACAGAGTAAGGTTTCAAATCTCTGCAAAGCCCAAATAATAGCATAAGCTTCCCTTTCAATTGTAGACCATTTCTGTTGAGTTGAATTCAGCTTCTGGCTACCGAAAGCTATGGGACGAATATTTCCTTCTTCATCTAACTGACCTAAACAACATCCGACCGCATTTTGAGATGCATCCGTATGCAAGTAGTATGGTTTCTCTATGTCTGGGACTTGTAACTCTGCGATCTTACATAGCGACGTCTTCAATTCCTTGAATGCCTTCTTAGCTTCTTCGCTCCAAGGAATCTCATTAGGAACTTTCTTTTTAGTAAGCTCTGTTAGTGGAAGAGCAATCTTTGCGAAGTTTGGAATATACTGCCTGTAAAAGTTGCATAATCCCAAAGCACTTCTCAGTTGTTTTTTGGTTTTGGGTGCCTCTAATTTCTGTATTACTCTTATTCGTTCTTTGTCAGGAGCATGTTTACCTGAACCAATAATATGTCCTAAGTATTTAACCTTTTGTCTAGCAAATTCGCACTTTCTCAAGTTCACGGAGAAATTAAAATATTCCAATCTCTTAAAAACTTCTTCAAGATGAATCAAATGTTCCTCCCACGTATCAGAAAATACTGCTAAATCATCGATATAAGCACAAGTGAAATCAGACATGGACTGAACCACTTTAGACATAGCTCTTTGGTAGGTTGCAGCAGCATTTCTTAATCCAAAGGGTAATACATTCCATTGGTACTGGCCTCGGTGAGTTCGGAATGCTGTGAGGTGTTTGCTGCCGTTCTCCATCGGTATAGCCCAATATCCCTTCAACATATCTAGCACAGTAATGAATTTCTTCTTTCCTACTAAGAAATTCAACTCCATCATATTTTGCATTGGATATGCATCCGGAACGGTAAGAGCATTCAAACTTCTGAAATCAATGCATAACCTGATTGTTCCGTCTTTCTTATGAACACATACTACCGGGTGTGCTATCTCACTTACCACCGGTTCAATCAGTCCTAACGCTAGCAATTCATTGATCTGTGCATCCACTTTCCCCTTTAAGTTTTCTGGTATCTTATACGTTTTTGGTTTCATCGTATCCTCCTCAGCTTTCAGCTTTATCGCATGTTTCCCAACTTTAGCTATCCTTATCTTCCCCGAAAACAACGTTTTGCGTCTATGTAAAAGATCTTTCAATTGATTTTGTTGCATTTTGGGTAAGTAATCCAAATTTAATCCTTTCAATGCTTCATAGCTTTCCACATCTGTAGGAAGAGTTGGTGTTTCGTATATTTCACCAAATTCATCATCAATATCATAGACAACTCCAACTGTTTGAATTCTCGCTTTGTATTCTCTCATTTTGTTAACATGCAATAATCTTAAATTTCCTTCAGGCATTTGCAAATAATACGAATTCGGTTTCACTCTTCTAATTACCTTTACTGGACCTATCCATCTGGCATATAATGAATTGGATGAATCATGCATTAGCACAAGTACTTGATCTCCTGGCGCAAATTCCCGGTATTTTTTCCTTCTATTGTAATATTTGGCATAGTTACTTTGTTGCACATCACTTGTTAACCTTGCCTTTTCGGTTGCTATTTCTAATTTTCCTTTTAACTCTTTTAAATATTCCTCCGCTGATCCTTTCATATTCAAAGGTAAAAACATATCTCCGGCCCAAATTGACTTCAATATAGATAACGGGCCTTTCGGTTCTCTCCCGTACATTAGCAGAAAAGATGGTACTCCTGTAGTTGCATTTGGAACTTCTCGATAAGCCCATAGTACAAATGGTATATGTCGATGCCAATTTCTTCCTACTTCTCTAATAATGTGATGTAGCATATTTTTGAAGGTTTGGTTCCATCTTTCAATCAATCCGTTCCCTTCCGGATGGTATGGCGTTGAAAATCGCGGACAAGCTCCTAAAACCTTCAAAAACTCTTGCGTTAAACTTGCCGTAAAATTTGTCGCATTATCCACCACGATTACTTCTGGAATTCCTGTCCTACAGAATATTTCGAGCAGTGCTTCGCATGTATTCCTTGCCGTTAACGATTTGAGCGGGACTGCTTCAGGCCATCTTGAATGTTGGTCCATCAAACAAAGGATATATTTATGCCCTTGTGCTGATACTGGATCTAGAGGACCAATTAGATCTACGTTCACCACTTGGAATGGAAGTTCAGGACGTGACACAGGTGTTATCGGAATTTTGTCTACTGAACGAACAACTCTTCTACCTTGGCACCCATGACATGAGCTACAATAAGCTTTAATTTCCTTGACCATCCCTGGCCAATAAAAGGAAAATTTAATTCTTTGAATTGTTTTACGAGCTCCTAGATGTGCTCCGAATACTGACTCGTGGGCAATTTCTAGTATTTTACCTTTTCTAATTTCGGGAATTACTAATTGTTGTATTCTATTCCCGTCCAACAGCTCTTCATGGCATAGTATATTATTTTGTATCACATACCCTCCTTTATTTTGCTTCCCCAATTTCCATGCTTCTTGGAGAGTATCGCAACTTTGTTGTTGTATCTTGAATCGTTCGGTTTCATTTCCATTCTTTTTATCACCGCATTCACCTACTGTTGGCTCCTGCTGCTCTTCTCCGTCACTTGCACTCATATATAACTGCTCCTTTCGGGAATCTGATCTTAGCTTCATAGCAGCAGTAAAACTGGGATTGTATACTCTTTTTTGTTCTAATAATGCCTCATAAGTTTCAGCATCCAACAAAATGTCAGCATTTAACCCATTGACGGCTGCTATCATCGTTTTAATTATAGGCGTAATATATCCTTCCGTTACCAAAGCGATTTCCACTTCTTTTAATTCAGCTTTTAGACTTTCGCCAAACGCAGGTTGTAGTATTATATGTCCTTTGTAATCCACTTCCTTACCCACTATATCGTTTTTAAATACACTTATTTGTGCACCAGAATCTACTACAGCTTCGTATTCATTTCCATCATATGAAATTCTAACTTTCTTAAGGGCAGCTATTTTTGGTTGAACGCCTTTACATTTTTTGTTTCCTATCATGACTTCACCGTTAAATCTTGCAGTGACTACTTTGCTTTCGATATTTCCATTTCTGAGTACCTTAACTTCGGATACTTGCCCTTCCGATACTTGAACCTCGGCCACTTTGCCTTCAATGTTTCTTCTCCTCTCTTTATTATCTCGACAAAATCGTGCCAAGTGTCCTACTCGTCCACAATTAAAACATGTGACTGGATTTTGGGAAGAACTCCGCTTATCAATTCTGCCATGGTTGTTATGCTCATGTTTATATCCTTCACCAAATGTATGATTTCTTCTACTAACCATGTTTGGTTTTTCCCGGTATAAGTTCCTATATGGTTGAGAAGCAATGAATTTAGTAGTTTGGTTATATTTCCTTGCATTCTCGTACTCATCTAGCTTCTCAGCAAGTGTGTCAACTGAGCAAATTCTACTCCACTCATCAATAAAATGATTTTGTATGTCTCCAGGTACTCGTTCTTTTATCTGTTCGACAATGACAAGTTGTTTCAGGCTGTCGAAATCATTAATTTTTAGTCCCGAAACCCATTCGTTAAAATAGTTCGCCAATTCAAATCCAAAATCTCGCCAAGTGCTCTCAGCCGCTTTACAATGTCTCTTAAACTTTATTTTAAATGCTTCTGGGCTCAATTTAAACCTTTTCAATAACATACATTTTACATGTTTATAATCATTTGATTTTTCTTCAGGCTCCCTTGCAATTAAATTCGCCATTTCTAGAGGCAATAATCCAACAAGATGCGTTACCCAATCTTCTTCTTTTATATGGACTCTTCGTGCTTGTCTTTCAAACAATATTAGATAAAAACTTATATCACCTTCTTTTGGATCAAAAGTACGCATTAATTTTTGCAATCCACCAGGTACATGTTCTCTTGTTTCTTCATTTCGAGAGCTGCTCGTCTCTCCTATAGTACCAGTATGTACCAATGAAGCTTCTATCTTCAACCTCTCCAATTCATATTCCTTTTCTTGCCGCTTTAATTCATCTTCCCTTTCCTGTTCTCGCCGCTTTAATTCACCTTCCCTTTCCTGTTCTCGCCTCTTTAATTCATCTTCCCTTTCCTGTTCTCGCCGCTTTAATTCGTCTTCCCTTTCCTGTTGCTTAATTTCATATTCTTGTCGCCTAATTTCATCTTCTTTTTGTTGGCGCTTTATTTCTTCTCTTCCACTAACTATTCTTTTTAATAATTCCTTCACAAACTCCTCTTCGTACTCCGTACTTGCCAATATAATCTTCTTTAATTCGGTAACTCTCATGTCTTCCGTTGCCGTTTCTCCTAACTCTTCCGCCAAACACTTCAAATCTACTTTTAAAGCTCTTCCTAAAAATGCCATTTTTCACCTACTACTTTCTAAACTGCACCTTCTTACAAAAAAAATGCCACTTCCTAAACCAATTTCAAGACAATCTAAATAACTCACTATCTTCCATCAAACAACTTGAAATTCATAGAACAAACAACTACCACTCTTTTATTTCGAAATCCATTGGGATCTTCCCGCACATTTGTCAGTCGTAACCTTTTACAAAAGAAATAACGCAAACTTCTACAAAAATAATTCACCCTTTTTTATTATTCTTTTCATCCATCCTTCAAAAACCAAAACAAAAGAAAAATGATCATATCTATATATCAAGCTTTTAGCTCGCAACATCAGAAAATGCGTGTTATTACATCACGTGACCCTGACAACGTCAATGCTAAATTGCTTGTGGTAATAGGTAATTGTTATTGCATAATAGATATAATAGATGTTATATAATACGTACCAAATATATTAATATAGGTACTGTAGTAATGGGTGTTTTTTCAGCCCCCTAAATTAGAATAGTACCAGATTTGAATTATTAATGATTTAAATTTATGCATTATTTTACTTTTAGGGTTCTTCTTACAATTCAAATAAAACAAAAACAAAATAAAAAAATAAAAAAAACTTTAGTTTCATAATTTTTTAGTAGATTTCGCTACAGTTTTAGTATAGAATATTATTAAAACGGTTCATCATGAATATTAATGAATAAGATATTAAACCAAGTTTCTTTTTCAATTTCATGTCAAAAGAAGTGTGAAAGATTTTTTGGTCTCAACAAATTAATTATTCAAACGCTAGTTTAGTTGCAAATTTTTTTAATGCAACGTTTATTATTTTACTGTAACGGTAGGAATTTTTTTTTTTTTTTTTTTTTTTTTTTTTTTTTTTTGTCATGTGCTTTGAAAGAAAATAATAATCTATTTCTACAATTAAATCAAGTGACTCATTTCGCCTATTTCACTATTCAAACAATGACTACTTTTAAAAAGTCAGTGCACAGTCATAGGCAAGTTTTAATCTTATTTGTCATAATCAATTCAAATCAAACAATATCTTATAAATTATGTCTCGTTTGATTATGCCTTATCCACAAACTTCAAAACAATTATTTAAAAATGTCAGGTAAAAGTCAATTTACTTATAAGGAAAAGATTACTATCATTGTGCCATTTATTTTGACAATTTTAATAGTTTTAAATAGTTAATAGTCATAAATTTTATTAAAATTTATAAAACTATTAAATTTAACAATCTTCCATACTACTCAGGCATTTCATAATTAAAAAATCTTAAAATATTAAGAAAATAAAAATAAGTGCCATCAGTCCAATGAAGGAAACAGGTTGTATTTTTCAGCAGTTTCTATGAGTAAGCTATATTATTTTTTAATAAAGTATCCCCTTAATACAAGGCAGTAAAATTTTAAAAAATATTTTGAGCTTGTGTGATTTGAGATCGGGTGCATAAATAAAATAGTTTTCGAGGGATTTCTAAGGTGCACATTGAACTAAAAGTTATAAAATAGATTATTCTCTACTTTAGATGTAAGTATACTTCATATGCTTTTTACTAATTTCTTTACAACAGTATTTTTTGTACATTTCGCTAAAGGTTAGCCTGGATAATATTTCTATTGTTGGGTTACAAGCCCATTCATGGCAACTTACTCATTGGGAGCAAGAAGCGATTTGAAAGTGTGAGCAATCTGAATAATTTTTCTTCGTACGAGGTGGAAAAAAGTAAATTATCAATAAATCAGTATTAATTATAGCACAACGAAATAGTGCACAAAACTGAAACACATATTAACGCAATTAATTATGCTAAATCAGCTTCAGTTTTTATATATTTATTATTTATTGCATTTCCTGATGCCATCAGGTTTAAAAAACTTTTTCAATTTGTTTCAGTTAGGATATTTAGAATTTAGTTTCTGATTTTATTTTCATTTGTACTTCCATTCTTGGATAAATATGGGTTTTGACAATCAAAGTCACGTATAATAAGTCAGCATTCGTAATTCGAGTTGCGTTAACAATGCTAAAAAATTTAGCAATAATTTAGCAATAAATTTAGCAATAAGCTAAATTTGAAAAATGATGATGTAATAATAGGATAAAAATCTTACAATAATGCTGGACTAATAAACTCAGAAATTTATTACAGTTAAAACGAAGTTTGATTTTGAGAATGCAGTTAAAAGCTAAAATTATGTGAAGTAAATCACAACAATAAAATAAAGATTATAAAGACTGCCTTCATTCTAGACATAGTAAAATTAAAATTTAAATAGGAAAAACGAAGAAGGATAAAATCAGTTAAGAAATTAACTGGAATAATGTGGAAATCATAATAAGAAGGACAAATAAAAATAAATGGATGAAAATTTGGAGTTTTAATTGATGAATTAAAGAAGTAAAAAGATTATAGCAATAATGAGGAAATCGTAGTAAGAACGACAAATGAATATTAATGAGTAAAGATTTAGAGTGTTATTTTATGTGAAAAATTTGAATAGTGTGGAAATAATAGAATTAAAATTGGAACGGAGAGAACGATGAAGGACAATAAATTAATGCAAAATTGGAGTAATAAATGAAGGGTTTAATTATGATAGCGAGGAAACATTAAAATTGAAATAATATGAACAAAGAAGGAAAATAAATGAACGTAAAATTGCAGTTATAATTGAAAGAATTAATTAGAACAGTAAAAAAACATTCAAAAATTAAAACTGCAATAATAAAAAAAGAATGAAAATAAAACAGTTGAAAATTGGAATAATAAATGGCATAGTTGGAATAATGAGGAAACATTGAAATAGGAATAATAAATGAAGTAACAAAGATAAAATAGTCTGGTGTTGATGCATTATAAATCTCATATAGGCCAATATCTATAACGCTAATCAAAAATTTATCGAAATAATGCAATAAGAAGATAAAAGTGCAGTAATAAAAATGTAAACATAAAAATGCACAAAACACAAATCCCAACACTGAAGTAAAGTTACACCTATTATGATTTAAAGAAGTGAAATAACAGAATATAAATAATTTATGAATATTATTTAATAGCAATATAAAATGTAACATTTTAGGCAGTTGATTAGTTTTTTTAGGAAAAACTTGAATCTATAAATCTCAATACACAGATAAATCTTATTTAGAGAGGGGGGAAAAAGAGCAAAACTAATAGTGACTTGAAGAGTTCATATATTTAAGACCAGAACTTAATTATTTTCGTATACACATCTAGCATAAATAATGTATAGTTGTATGCATATTAAGCCTAATCTCATTTATCAAATTTTATCAATAAAAAATTTATTGATAATTTATCGATATAGCGTAAAACAAATTTAAATTTAACATTTGGGGAATCAATGTACAAAAAGATGGAAACCATAAATACTAATAAACAGATAAATTTGAGAAAAAATATTATTAAAAATAATTGTGACTTTAAAGACATTTAACTTAAATGCCGGAACATAAAATCATTCCAGACTAAATTTCTCTCTTAAATACTATTTTTGATATTTATGTACATACTAAGTCTAGAAGGGAAAAAAAAAGATAATCATAAATTTAGAATAATAACAAGTTAAACGCATCAGTCATCAATTACGGTGTGCAGAAAATCGGCAGTTGGGCATTTTAAGAGTAGAAGAGCTTGTCAAATAAATAAATAATAAATGTGGTTTTATAGATCGTTACATTATATACCAAAACTTTATCATTCCATCTACAAACCTGTTACGAATACTGCGTTCCTAATTTATATGGATATTAAACCTAATAAAACGAAAATTTAATAAATTGATTAGTGTTCAAAAATTCAAAAACTATAAATCACAGACAAATTTGTTTTGAGAAGAAAAAAAACTTTATCGATTTCTACATTTTAAACCAGAACTTAATCATTCCCTTCTACACATCTGTCATAAACACTGCGCTCAATATTTATATGCATATTAAGCTTAATCTCATCTACTACATTTTGCCATGAAAAATTACACTTGATAACCAAGGACGTGAAAAATTCACTTTTCCTTCCTTCATTAACATATCAAGTAACAAACTTAGTAAGAAAAATACAGGCAACGCACACCCCTTTTTTCCAATTTTATACCCTATGAAACATAGTTGAGTTCTTAAAGAAAGCAACTCATTTTATCTTCATTTACGGAGTATACGTCTTTATTACGCACTACGTTCTGATAAATGATACGGCAAAGACAAACCATTATCACTGTTTTCTGATATTTTTCATTCCCGGATGAGACATCACTTTTCATTTTCACATGTCACCTTATCCAGATCCCCACTGTAACTTGATAAAGAAAAATTTGTAATGCTTAATAGATAGGATAAAATTTTTCAGGCTTTGTAAAATTGATTTTTAAATTATAACTCGTGAATGACATTAATAGTGGGTCTATTTTTATTTATTTTGAAAGATTGGTTTTAGAAATTTCTCACAAAATTTTTTAATACTTATTAAATGAGAAATATATATTAATTTTTTCTTTCCCTAAAACTGATTTTAAATTATAAATCTTCTTTGTTAGAATTTTCATTTTAAAATTATGGTAAAATAACCGTAAAGTTCAAGTCAAAGAATAGTTTATGCCTTTACGGTTTTGAAACCGTTTGCATAAAGTATGGTTATAAAACCATGAACACAAAACTAAACTTTTTTTTAACCATTTAGAACTAGCATGGTTTCAAAATCGTAAAAAAGACATTTAACTGGAGATCAGAGCTAGGCTTTTCTTTAGGTAATGGACACTGGAGAGCGCAGGACACAAATTGAAGATTGCAGGGCACTGGAAACTCTTTTTGTGTTGAAGGAAATGGAGGGAATATTGTGGTGTCAACGCTGGGACGCGAACCTCAGTTCTGTCGATCAGGAAACTGACAGAATAGCCCTCTCGGCTATAATACGTAAGCGGCTTCATTAGGTGGGTCTAGTTGGCAGGATAAAATTCTGGCTGTTTAACAGTATTAGGTAAAAGCAGTTAATAAACTGTTTTCTCACAGTTAACAGTTTTAATTACCATCTCATTTACGGTAATTTGACTGTTTTGTTTAAATGTGGTAAAATAACAATTAAATATATTATTATTTAACCATTTTTTCCGAAAAATTTCCTACATTGATGGCTGGCGTTAATAATAATTATATATTTACATTTCTTTAGAAAGATTGATTTTTTAAAATTCTTAAGAAACATTTGTAATATTTCATCATTTGAAAATAAGTCTTATCAGATTTGGCATGTTTAGTAAAATTGATTTTCAAATTATAACTATTGAAAGATTTAGATAGTGGATCCTGATAGTAGATCCAGATCCAATTTGTTTTCATTGCTTTTTTAAAATTTACGGAAAAAACTTGTAATATTTAGTATACGGGAAGTAAATCATATAGAAGTTTTTCATGCTTTGTAAAATTTATTTTTAAATTATAACTTTTGATTGGCAATATTAGTGAGTTTATTTTGTTTTGAAAGTGATTGGAATACTGATAGTGTTCATTTACAGTTTTATTTTTTTGTATCATTAATAGCAATAAATGTGAAATGATAAATCATCTCAAAAGCAAAAATTAAATTTTATTCATAAAATAATAATTCATATTATAGCATTTTAGTCATAAATATCACCAGCATACATAAATTTAGCTTATTTAAATTTTACTTACATAAATTTGGCCTTAATACTTAGCGGGGGAAAAAATGGGGAATAAAGTTTAAGAAAAATTTATAAAAACTTGGCTTTGATAGTGTGTTTCCAACAAAATTTTATTTTATTTTATTTACTTTTTTCGTATCATTAATAAAGATAAATAATAAATCTTTTCAAAATAACGAAAAATTGGTATCAACTTATGTAAATTTAGTTTCAACATTCAGAAGAAGAAAAGGGCAAGAAGGAAATTTTGAGTAGGTTAACAGTCAATTTGATAAAATAAGAATTTGTAATGCTTAATATATTGGAAGAAATTTATAGTGCTGTGTGAAATTGATTTTCAAATTATAACTTTTGAATGATATTCTTAAAAAGTGTATTTTTATTTGTTTTTAAAGCTATTAGAATATTAATAGTGTATGTTTACAACATAATTTTATTTTTGTATCATTAATAGCGAACATAAATTTATTTAAAAACAAAAATTATATTTCCTTTCCAAAATTAACTTCCTACCTAAATTTAGTTTTAATAATTATAAAAAGAAAAGGATGATAAAGAAATTTGAGAATGACATGCAGAACTTTTATATTATTTTATAATATAAAAATGCTGAATGGGTATGCTATACTTGGAGTGGGTACTATGCCCTGAAGTTTCTATTGGATATAAAATCTTCGATTTGCCTATTATTTCTATCTGGATTCCTTATTATTGGAAAATCTCACTTACCCTGTTTTCTATAAGAACATAAAAAATCGCTAAAATAAGAAGGGCACTCATTTGTATATTTTTATCGGTTTTCAAATTGTAAATCTTAAATGTCATTAACAATGAATTTATTTTGTTTTGAAAACAATTTGAATTTTAGCAATCCAATAAGCTTCCAGATTGGTGTCTATTTTCCGGACTTCCGAATTTTTCACTAGATAACAGTAATGTTACTCAGTAACTTTCTATTATGGGCATGTAAATGGAGTACTTCTCATGAAATATGCTCTTGAAAAACACCAATATAAATACAGTCAAACCCCGCTAAAGTGAACCTTCAAGGGACAGAAATTTTGGTTCGCTATAACCGGGAGTTCACTATATCCGTTCTGCAAACAATTTAAACTAATGGTTCCGAACTCCTTCTTTTTATTATACATTATTTAAACAAATGCCCAATAAAATAAAATACAAAAATGACTGAACAATAATATGTAGTAACACAAAATGTGGTTAACTTGCTTTTATTTTTTTATTACTCTTCGTCTTTTGTACAAAAAAAAAAAAAAAAAAAAAATTAGTTGTCCATACATTTGCCTGGGTTGGCCTTTGTTTAGGGATGGAAAAGTGAGATAAAAGAAGCAAACAAGAAAAAATGCTTATCGCTACATTTCACTCTATAGATGGTTTTAAAAATCAGTGTAAGTATTTATTTTAAAGTAGACATTTCAAAACTATTTTTAAAAAAAAATTAAGAAAAAAAATCAGTCGAAAACAGAAAAAAGTTCATAATATCCAACTTTCTCACTTTTTTAGTTCACTATATCCACAAAAAATAACATTATACGTGTATAGTAAGGCACGGGACCGAACATTTCGTTCACTATATCCGGGAGTTCCCTATAAACGGTGTTCACTATAGCGGGGTTTGACTGTAATTAAAAAATATGGCACATCGCTGTATTGAGCTAAACCTTTCATATAATAACAAAAAATATATAATTCAGAGCTGAAATTAAAGTTATTATTATCAAAAGACTTATTAAAAAAAATGTAAAAAAATATTCTGGTTTAGGCATCAAATAAATTAAAATCTTTATTAATTCCGTTGAAATATTTATCAACTCGATATCTTTTGTTATTTCCGCTAAAAAAAATTTCAAAAATAATGCTTTTTTTAGAACTTCAACATTGCTAAATGCAATTGCTTAAAAGCGTAAATTATGGATATTTTTTTTAACGAATACTTACATAATGATTGATAAGTATTGTATAAATAAAAATACTGCGTTTATAAAAATATTACTAGAAATTATTGTACTAACAACATTTTATTGCTATGATAATTATGTTTATTTCTTTTTAAAGCTGAGAAATATACACAATTCATTAGCGATGAAAAAGATTTTCATGAAAGATTTTTTCTAGCAAATGTTCAATTTCTGAAAATTGTTACACAAGTAATAAGTGCTTATAAACCCAAATTTTAAAAAATAAAAGCATTTATGATAATTATTGTAATCACGATATTTAACTGCTAAGACAGTTAATATAATAAGGTTTCAAGGTAGCAAAATATATACGATTCGTTAATTATTAAAATGTTAAAATACAGAATATTTTTACCCTCATAAATAGTTATAATTAAAAAAAATACTTACACGAATAATAAGTATTTTAAAAAAAAAACTGCAAATAATTATTAATTTCCGAAAATTGTTACACAAGTAATAAGTGATTATAATCCCAAAATTTTTCACAAATAAAAGCATTCACAATAATTACTGTAATCACAACATTTAACTGCTATGACAATTCAAATAATAAGGTTTTAAGGTTGCAAAATATATACAATTCATTAATTACTAAAATTTCCCCCTCATAAATAGTTACAATTTAAAAAAAAAAAAAAAATGCTTACACCGAATAATAAGTATTTTTTTTTAAAAAAACTATAAAAAGTAAAAAATTTTAATGACTTTTATTTACAAATAAAAACAGAATTTTTTAAAAAAAATAATAGCAAATAAAAGTTTCAAATCGCATTGAAATAACAGGAATACTAAAATATGTTGTTATAACAAAAAGTTTATTTACATATAACCTTTTAAAAATTTCAACCTGCTGATTCAACGGAAGTACCGTCGAAGAAATAAAAAAATAATGTATTGAAAAAGGGTAGCTATTATCGCTTGATTTTGTACATCAGAATACAGGTGTGTTTGCTCCAGCGCCACCCTTTTAACCCCCAAGAACGCTCAAACAGGATGGAAGGGGTGAATAAAAGCGAACCCTTTTAAACGCATCGGATGCAACAGGTAGTGTTCAATAAGAATTTTTTCGGTACGATATGGGTGTGTTTCAAATTCCACCCCTCAAATATCTTATATATGGAATGTTGTACCATAGAGATAAATAGAAAACTCCAACCCAATAAAAAAAAATAAGGAAAATTTTTTTTAACTCTACAAAAAGGGCATTTTCGTATATGCACATGCATTCACTGTTATAAAAATTAGCGCATCTAAAAAGATTTGTCAGATAGAAACGATATTTTACATACGTAAGTACTACGTTAAAATAAATTATTAAAAAACCAAAGCAAAATGATAATGTATTGCAGACAAAAATACAAATGAATAGAGGTTTTAGTACCCTCTTGGAGAGGGTACTAAAGGAGTACTTTTGGAGAGGATGGTCAAAGATGGCAAAAAGGCGCGAACGTAAGTTGCCATACGGTTAGGCATTGAGGCATATAAGTCTTTTATGATGTCTTGTGACATTTCATTTCAGAGTAAGAATACCGCTAAATTGACTAAACTCGGAGTCTGTCCCTAGTGGTCTCAGATAAGATCGTTCGGTGACAAATCTTGGGATCGAACAGGCCTGATAATGTAGCAGAGGTAATCCTGTGACATCCTTGCTGGATGTGGTAGAGCTTCATCTTGTTGAAAAGTGTCTCCTTTAAGCCCTATAATGAATGGCAACACGAGGGTGACGAATGCACAGCTGGGTTGTTATGGCACCATGGATCAATATTAGCGGCCATCAAGTGTTGTATGCGATGGCACTCCATACCATCACACCAGCAGAAGCAGTCTGCAGCTTTACAGTGTAGGCAGGATTGAGGCATTCACCACGAGGCCTCCACGCTCGTACATCATGGTCAGGACTACCCAAATTAAATTTGGATTCATAACTAAAGACGACCTGGTTCCTTTCGTTTGCAGCCCGACTCCGTCGAGTGCCACACCATTCCAAACGCGGAAGGTGGGTGTCAATTCTGTCAACGCTGTACTACAGCTGGTCATGTTTGTCTTTTGATGGTTATCTTCAGAAAATGCAATTGAATAAAAGTGATTCAATACGTGTCACTTGTCAACTAGTGGCACGCGTGCTATAGGTTCCCCAGCAAATACTACTTGACCAAGATACAAACAATACCAAATACTTTGTCAAATAAATAAAAAAATAGGACGGAAACGCGAATGTAAAATAATTTTATTTATCTGAAACTGACTTTTCGTTTCACCAATCACGAGATGCTTATTAAACTAAAGAGTTGACGGAAAACTACAAATTGAAAATTCATTAGGAAGAAATTTCGTGGAAACCATGACTTACAAAAAATATTTATGTGATAATTGATTTAGAAAGGCAAAAATTTTTACCAGAAATTAAAAACAAACATTTTATTCATATTTTTTGTTTAGAAAAATAATTATTTATTTAGACAATCTGTCAATAAGATGACAAAAGATGAGAGCAAAGATATCCCTTGCTTAGTCGTTCATTCATCAGTCAAAAACTCTAAATGCAATATTAGAGGTACTACTTATTTCTTACGAGAGAAAAAAAAAACATGATAATTTTATGACATATATCCCTAATAATCAGGCACCCTAATCATCATCCCTAATCATCATCTCTAATCATCAGGCACGAACAGAAATTGGAAAGTTTTCTTTAAATAATTCTCGTATTAAAAAAAACAACAACAATAAAGTGAAATTTGACTGAAAAAATACATCACATAAACAACGATGACAAGAAAGAAATGACATGAGCCCAAGATAATAAATGAATGGACATTGCAGCAAAAAAAGAAGAAAATGTAAAAATGCTGCAGTAAAATCGACTTTTCCAGTCCGCTGCACAAATATCGCAATACGCTATTTTACAAACGCTTTGAGACAATAAATCTAACGCGTTCTTTAAGACAATTCTAGGCCCTGAGAGGTTTTTGCGAAGGAGTTTACGAGTTGAAATTGCTGAGTCAAAATCATCCTTTGTATGCTTATGGGATTCAGACCTGAAGATCTAACGGGCTACTCTACTTATCCTCTGAATATCTTTGGCTTAAAGGTATTTTCCGATTACCTTAACCCTTTGTTTACGAGTGTTGTTGTCCACAAAAATAAACTTAGGACCAACACATTTGCTTGATAGTTTTAAATGAGGCTCCAATACCTCAAAGAAGTCATGATGCCTCCCAGTAAAACGTACTTATTAATGCGCTCGTCCAAAGTAACTCCAGTCCAAACCATACTATATCGACCTCTTCAGTAGTCAATTTCCATATTTTTGTAGGGATGTTAATGGATCCCATCAGTAAAAGAAAACGCGAGAATCATTATTTAGACAAAATCAGTAAGAGCATTTAGGCTTAATGCTCCAGAGTCCAAGATTAAAGTAGTCTCAGTTCAGGCTGGCTCTTCTGTGACCTATGATGTAAAGGAAGTACCCCGAATTTGAAGCAAGAGAGTACTGATATGCTTTCTTCTAACAGTTAATTACTAGACAGTATTTCTACAAATACAAATGGACATTTAAAAGCTATCTTCTGCGTATCGACCATCGAAGTCGGAAGTAAGGGTTAAAGAATCAAACAAACGAAATTAATAAGAGGTTTGGCCCCTCTCAGATTACTTTTAATGATAAATAGGCCTGACACTGTAATTTTATGCAGGAAATAAGACAGTTAAGGTTTTCCTTGGGCAATTGGCCCCATCTTTCACTAACACTGAGGTTAGAACCTTTATTGTATAAGAAAAACAAAATACCCAATATATTTTAATATTATAAATATGAAATTTTTAAAAATAAATAAATTAAAGAATAGCCCTTTGCGCCATTTTTTAGCTATTAAAACTTTTACTGTTAGCTTTTTTTTATTATTTCACAGTTGCGAAAGAAACTTCTGGAGTCCAAATCAATCGTTTTCCATTGAGAACCGGCTGCGATAGCAGTCCCTAAAGAGCCTAATTTCTACCATGGAGTTCTTTAGATTCATGCTGTAGTTTAAAGTTAAAACAGCAAATGGGGAGCGTTTTCAATTAAGAGCTCTTTATTATAGAACAAGCATTTTTTAACGGGTGGATATTTTCATAAATAAGAAACTGATTTAGATCTGATTAGATGATGATGCTATTAAGTTCAGCCTCTAATGAAGATTTTAAAATAATGCTTGAAGATACAGATAATCGATCTGATATTAATCAATAAAAGATTTGCAATGCAAGCAACTATACCACTAAAAATATGCAAAATATCTACAACATTTGAAACATCCCCATATTTCTTTACATCATCAGAGTTTAATTGTATATCATGTCAAAGTCGAAATCAGCTTCCAGCATCTTTTCAATGCTAGGTTCATCTTGGATATACATGCATAAAATGTTAGGGGGGAAAAATCGAAATATGGAACATAATGTTTTCTTTTCTTGTAACTCCGAGGTAGCGACATTGGCGATTATGATTATTGATGGTACCTTGGCGTCGGGGAAGTTTGGCAGATAATTTCATTTAGCTTATCGACGGTGCATTCATGTTACTTGAAGGAGGAGTCGAATTCTCCCCCCACCAGTTGGTATGCTTAGATGCATTACTGATTTGACGCAGCCTATCAGGAAATACGACGACGTACTGGCCTGTTTTTTTGACTGATAACCAAATTAAGAGGAAGCTAATGGACGAAAAGTTTTGCCTCTTTTCCCCTCCAAGAATTTTAGGGGGTCTTGATTTGATTTTTGCATGTTATTTTGTCTTCTTTTTCCCGGTCTGAAGCAACATCTCCTTCTATGAAATAAGATTTTGATTTCAAGAGTTGGAAGGATGTAAATTTTCTTAGCAGAATAACTTTTAATTAAATAACATTACTGGGAGAGATTGGCAATGATTTTCAAAACAGCTTCGCTCAGTTCGGGGAAAAAACGTTAGCCATTTAATCAGCGATTTCCTTTGAGAAGACTTGAGAAGTTATTACGCTCCCAAAACTAGCATTAGATATAAAGGTGTAATCATGCTTGAATAAACTACGTTCTATTAATACTATAGGGAGAAATTATAGCAATGTTTTAAACTAATAGTCAAACTCTTCTTACCAATTAGTATATTTAAATGTACAACCACTTTCTGTCACCAAGAATAATGAAGGTCTTAGGTAGATGAAATGCATCTTAAAAATTATTTTACTAAACGTTATAATAGGTAAACAGGTAGTTTCAATGAAATAAACCACAATTTATTAAACAATGGCGTTATTGAGAGAGAAGGCTAAAGAGTTCTCTCTCAATAACGTAGAATGTTAACAATATTAATTTCAAAACAGTAAAAATATAAAAAAAATTAGCTGACTCTTGCTTGACGGACTAGGACTATTCGGCCATCTTAATATATTTCAACAAATAAATATTTGACTTGTGACAAACCAGAAATTATATATTTTCTAAGTTGACTACTTCTTTTTAAAACGTAACGTCCTCGAAACCGGTACGGACTTAACAGCAGCTTTTAAGACGACTATTAAAAAAACACTTGTGTCAGCCGCATTTCATTAATGTTATAGCAGGCTTTCTTCCTTGAGTATGCGTCACACGACAGGAATTTCCCTTTCTAACCCTTCTCTTTAGGGCGAATGCAGCATTCTATACAGCATAACCGGCCAATTTGTCAATGGAAATTCCGACACTTCTGAATTCCTTAAAAAAAGTAATAAAAACGACCAGAGAAATGAGTAAGTTATTTACAGCATCACTTTAAAATCCACCAGTGAAATTTACGTCAGCCAGTATGTTTTCTATAAATCGAAGCATCTGACGTCAGTTTCGCATGCTTTTTAATATTTAAACATATTACTTGATCTATGGAACTCGGGGACTGTTAGTTGGCGCGTTAAAACACAGCTTCATTAATACATGTTTAAAAACACATCTTCACTGATAATTTCAGGCAAAGAAAAAAATTTTTAGCAAATATTTATCATTTTTTGTTATATTATTTAATAACGGAATTTTTTTTTGTATTTGCAAGGTATAGTTTTTACATCATTTTAAAGTACGTAATTTTACATGACAAAATAAAAAAATTTTGAGCGAAATCGGTTGAATAGTGCCTGAGAAATCAAATTTTAGATGTACGACTTTTCTATTCGACTGGTTGTTTATTTAAATCACCATTTTTTTTTTTTTTTAACCCGCCAGGTGGTGAGTGGTTATTTTTAGGTCAATTAAATGACCCTGCACACGCGACCTATTATCCATGAGTTAATAGCCTTGCTTTTACTGCTCACAAACTCAGAATTAGTTATTGAAAACTACATCTAGTTGTAAAAAGCACACATAAGCCACTTTTTTAAAATCTAATAATTTACAAAAGAAAAAAACTAAACCCACTGCCGTACTAACGGCTATAAAAGGAAACTTTTTCACTAATTTCCTTTTATTAATTTCACAGAAAAATATATTCCCTCATAAAAGGGAAAGTAAGTAAAAGTCAGTGGCATCTGCAAAAAAAAAGCAATAACATTAACAATTCCAACCGGAAAAAACGGATGTATCAGAAAAGGCAGAATCATACTACTGTTCGATAACCTGCATTTAGGTTAGAAAGTACATTTACAGATCGCATACACATAGCATAATCTGCAAAATAAAAAAGGAACATATGCGCGAACGGCAGCCGCGCACAATAGATGAATCTCTTATCAAAAGATTGGGGACCAAACATCTTCAAGACGCATTGGGGAGTCCCGCTACTATTCCAGAATAAAGTGAGCCTCCTGAAGACGGGCCTCTTTTGAACAATAACTTTAAAAGTAGGCCACGTGGCACATGGGCAGCGAGATTTTGAAGAGATTCTTTAAAGTTAACCGTTATGTATGACGAAGTAGCTAAAATTAATGGGGATGTTTCATAGAAGTTGGGTGAAGTAGGCGGTTTATTTGAAATAGGAAGACTTAGATGGATTGAAATGGCATGAAATTAATTTATTTTGGGCTCGCCGGAGACCTGGAACGATGTTTGATAATACATTTAATTTTCAGTGGGTTTGTAAAATAGCAAGTGACTGATTTAATTATTGGTTTGGAATTTATAAAGTAGCACCTTAAATAAAGTACGATAAAAAAAGTATTTGCTAGTTTTCTAGTTAGCTATAATAACTATTTTTTTTAAAAAAATTAAGAAACTATCAATTGTTTAAAATTAGAACAGCAACACATCAAACAAAGAAGAAATTATTTTTAAGAATTAGTATATTTGATACAAATTAATTCATTTGTATTGGTATTCATTGTTTATTGTTATTTTATATTGCATTTATTCATTCGTGTATTCATTAATTGTTCATTATTTTAAATGCATCAATGTTTTGAATTAATTTGTAATAAAAAAGTAAATATTCTGATATTCTCTTAAAAAAATTATATGAATGCCTCTCTTGCCAAATCAATTAGTTCCAGTTAACGTTTTTTTTTACTTATTTATTTATTTTCTTTTGATTTCCATATCAAAGAACTTGATTGACACCCAAAGACATAAATTCAAAATAAATTTCTCTAATTATATGCATTCTCTAGTTATAAATAATTTACAATTGAAAATTTTATTTATTCAGACACATCATTCATTATTTATACTGTTTTCTTTTATAAACTCCACAAAACAAATCTCATTACGTATATTTGTGTTGTGGAGTTAATCGAATATGGTTATGAAAACTAATAAAAATACATTTATTCAGGCATATAATCGCGAAAGAACAGAGAGTGGCTTTATTTAGCCAGAATGGTGCAAGTTTAATGAATTTTTTTAATAAAAATTGTTTAATTCTCACCAAATTAATAAAATTTAAGGATAACGTGCCTATTCCAAGGACTGTTGAAAACATTAAATCTGATCTGATCATTTTTAAACTACTGTAAAATAAATATTATGATTTTATTTCCCCTTAAATTGAGACAACTAACATTTTAACTAGAAAAACGTAACTCTCATAAAAAAAAATTAATAAAATAAAAAATTTTAAATGTTGCTGAACACCATATAATATATGTATATAATATATATAACACCATATAATATACATAATATATCCTTCTCAATTTGCTATAAAAACCTGCTAATTATACATAAATCTTAATCATTTATGATTTCAACTACAATCTGCGAAAATAAAGTAGTTAGATGATGGGAATTTTTTTAGCATACTAACATATAGGGCAATGATTTTTTTTTTTTTTTTTTTTTTTTTTTTTTTAATGTTACTGACTATCAAGACAAGTCAATGAACATTAATTGTGAATAACATTTATTAAAAATCAAGTCGTATGTTTTATTCAGCTTTATATTAACATTTCATTTTCTAAAATAGGATTTGAAAAATGGAAAGAAAGAAAAACAAACTAATTATCCACTGGAGTAAATTTGGGTCAAAAACGATAATTATCGCAATTGTTCTTAAATAAATTTTATTTCCCTTTCAAGTCATTTTTCCCCATATACAAATTAATATTATTTAGCCACAAAATCATTAAGTCAGACAAGTCTTAAACTAGTGTCACTAATCAATCAATAAAAGACAACTGCTCTTGAAAAAATATTAAAAAAATTTCTTTTTTAAAAATTAAGTACCAAAATTATAATGAAAAAGGTAGTCAGCTGAAAATCAGTGTCACCATGTAAATTAATAAGGAAATTGAGAAGAATCTAGGTCGAAGTTTTGTTGATTAGATGCAGTAGATGAGGAAAGACTAAAACAAGAGAAAATTTCAATATTCCTCTGATTTACAAACAATATACTTTCCGAACATAGTCATAGTCTTAAGTTGCATATATCAATGCAACTTAAACATTTTTAATGAAAAATATAGATTTATAGTTTCTAAATTTTACATAATGTAAAGCCAGATAATTAAAGTTTAAAAGGCAAATATTGCTAATTCATAAATAAAAAAATAATAATAATTTTAAAAAATGAGAAAAATCTGAAATAAAAGGAGGAAATAGGAATAAATGAAAAGATGATTCACCTCGGTATAGTGGAATTCGTACTTATCTCAAGAAAATAAACTTCCTGAGGACATAAATAAAACCAATAATAAATACAATAAGTAAATCTCAATGATTACATTAATGACTTTATACATGTGTATGCTGAAATTAAAAAAATTTTATGAAAACGAATTTCGAATTAAATGTATTTAAAAATAATTATAAATTTGTAATTAAGTTTAGTGTTAAAATATATATATTTGTAAAATATGTGAAAATTTGTGTATATAAAAAAGAAAAGAGGAAAATACAATATATATATATATTTATTTTACTTCAGCTGTTTCTTTTTTCAAATTTCAATTTTGGAAATTTGACTAACATTTTTCTAATGAACAAATTTATACTTTTTATTTTGTTTCCTTTATTTTTAGAATTATTCTTTTTTTTTATGACATACTTCTATGTTTATCTTTGTAATATAACATTACAAAGCAGTTTACTGAGTAGAGAAAAAATAAGTCAAATCACAATTTTTTACATTATAAATGTTAGATGTAAAACTTTTATAACTTTAAAAGATACATTAAAATTGGTAATTCACAAAAAAGTACGGTATTCACAAAATACTGAACAACATGTACAGTACCCTGCAATTATTGCTCATTAGAAATATTTATTTAAAAAAAATTTTGCACTAAAAATATAGTTTATACTTTCTTTACATTCAGCAAATATAAGTTTGAAGCAGCTATTAACATTATTCATTAAAATTTACACTGCTAACTGTTCATAGTACTGATATCTTATTAATATTGATTCATGTTACATTATAAGGTGCACGATACATATTGAATGATAGGTTTTATCTTGAAAAAAATTTTAAATACAGTTTTACTTAACATTCACTATAATTTAAAATGTTGACAGCGAATTAATGTATAAGTTATTTCGTGTTGCAAAGTTATTACTATACAAAAAGCAAAACTATATGGGTAAACTTTCACACTATAATTATTTGAAAAGGCATTTTAAATTACACACAAAGATATCAATACTAATTTCTCTTTTATTAAATTAAAATGGATTATATTTTCAATATAAAATCAAAAACAGATTACTGAAAAACTGCCTGGTAAATTTCTAATAGTCTATTTTGTAGATATTTTATTCTTACATACATTAATTAAATGTATTTATTTATCAAATATCAATTGTTAAGAAATCACAAAAAATCATTAACAAACAGTAATCACCAAACTAATAGCAGGGTGGCCATAAGCGTTTAAAAAAAAGGCTTTTCCAGATTGATTTTATTTAATTTTCAAGGTTTTTGTAACTGGTTGTATAAATTCTATCATTAGTTTTTCATTGTGTTATACCTAAAATCAATAATAAAATACTTATAATTGCTGAAAATAATTATTCTTTTTTGAAAAACATTGAACTTTAAGAAAACTCTAATTCAAATTAAGTCATTTGCTCTGGCTTTTGGAGCTACTTAAACTTAATTCTCAGATATTTGCAGATTGATAAAATTTCTAGATTTGTTCTGTATCCATTATACCAACGATAACTAATAAAGTATTCAAGTTGAGCTCTTTTATATCCTTTAAAAAAGTAAACTCAATCATTACTCCTTCAAATCCTTTCCTTCTTTGTGTTACTTTGTTTTGGAACATGTATAAAAAATACTATCTCATTCATCATATTCAAAATTCTTAAAATGGAAATGAATTTTTTCTTCTTTTTTGTGATAAAATATTTTAACTTTAGAAAATTTCAACAAAACAAAATTTATTCACCAATAAGAATCAAAGAAAGACCAATATTTTGCTATGAAATATTAAATCCTTTTCATGCAATAGGCATGTATGAAACATAAAAACAAATTATTGAAAAAATGTGAATCAAATGGATAATCTGTTTAAAAAAGTACAAAATAATTTTTTATACTGCTAGAACAAAAAAATCTATAAATCAGTCAGTTTTTAAACTAACAAAGTAATGTTTTCCTTTTTATGAATAAACAAAATTAAATTGTTAATAAAGAAGTATTCTGTAGAGTATGTAGATAGGTTTGATTTACACACAGATCGAAAAAAATATTCCATTGATGTCTAGCATATATTTTCTTTTACCAAAAGCTTGAGAAAAAAAAAAGAGTTCAGCATTAACCCTTTAATGGTCAACTGAGTTTAGGTGAAGATCTAACTGGTTTTTGGCAAAACATAGTGTTTTCAAAAGTTTAAAAAAAAACAAAAATTTAGCACAAAATGATCAACATAGGCAGTTAAAGGGTTGATATGAATACTTTTGTATGACAATTTTTATATTGCATTAAACAGTTTGTGACTGTGACAAAAAAAAAAAAAATGCAAACTCTTCTGTAAGTTCAATGAAAGCAGGTTTCCCCCGCCCATTGGTAGAAGGAAAGGAAGTATAGTTTTATGGCAAAAGAGCTGCAAGTACAAGGCGTAATATATGCTTAATTATTATTAAGACATAGATTTTGATGACTTTTATAATTTTAGATTTTTTATCCTCTTTCATTTTTTTCTTTATGTTTTGTAAACTAATTTTTTATTCATGTTGCATAAAGATTAATACAAATTTTAAGTACACATATATGAACATTAATTTTTAAACATTTGTTAAAGTTAACTGAAAATTTAAAAAAAAAAAAACATATTTTAATACAATAAAATGTAGTTTTTGCAACAACAAAAAATTTTCAACTTAATAAAATAGTTCAGCTTTTCAGCTAAACTATTTTAATTAAAAGAGCATCAGGGCTCAAAATAGTCTGACATGCCTGAGAAATATCAAATAAAAAATACAGTAAAATTAATTAAGTATCCCTGAAATTTTGATATAATCTCCAAGATGTCAGTTAGAAAAAAATAGCAATATAGGAGAAAAAAATTATCTTAAAAATCACCCTAAATGCTGTGCATAAGTAGTAATACTGCACTTACTAATAATACTTACTTTTAATATTAATTCTCTATGCTATTAATTATGAACTGCATTTACTCGTCCAATGCTGAATATTTTCTTGTTAATAATATCAAAAATCTTTGCTAATACTTATGATTTATACTTAAAATAAAAATGTTAATGTAATAATGATGTTAACATAATTTTTTTGACAGATTTATAAGTATTAGCTGCAGTTTTTCCTCAATATGAAATTCAAAAAAAAAAAAAAAAAAAAAAATTCTGAATATGCAAAAATTTCATGTAGGCATGTATTTTGTAGACTAACATGCCTGACGCAGCATGCAAAAATTTTAAAATGTTAGAAGCTCTGATAGGTATACAATAGGACAAAACCAAACAGTAGGTACTATTAATTATATATAACACATATATAAAAGGAAAATCCAATTAGCTTGAAAAAAAGATCATTAACTTGCTCTAAAGATGTCTCATTTAAAACTTTAAACTAATGTAACACATAAATTTGCTCTAAAATTAGTACAAAAAAAGATACCATGATTTGTTCTATTTTTGAAAAAATTTCAGTTTTGGATGTTAATTTATGTTGATGCTGTATCAAAAAGTATTGCAATTAAGAAATCAAAAATTATATTTTAATGTTTCTCTATTGTGTTGTGCAACACATAAATATGTGTTCATTATCTTTTCTTATGAAATAATTAATGCAATTTCGTAATACTTGCATGACTTATTACGGAAAAGAAATTTTAGAGACATTCCCATCAATTGAGGCCTATTTGCTCCAGAATCCACATACAAGTATTATTTTATTAAACTCAAATTTTTGTATTAGTGTTTACATTGTTTTGTTATAAATGCCTGTTACTTTATTGTACTCTCTACACTTTCAAGTATTTCCTCCCACCATTATAATGACAGATACATTAAGTTCCCCTAACTATTCGATAGACTCAGTATCACGTTAATGCCAATTAAAACATCAAAACTAAGCAGCTCATACCAAATGGCAATCAAAAAGAAAAAAAAAATTGCAAGTGAAATCATTTTAATTTTATTTATTTTTTTAAATTTAAAAATTTTTTGTGCTTTCAAAACAAAATACTTCTATTGATAATAAAACACTTATCACAAACTACTTTTTCTCTGAATGTTATTGCACATAATTTAAAACCTCTTGAATTCCCTTTGTATATAGAATGAACCGAACCAAAAAGTCCCAAAGATTCTTATTCTAAATTGTTATGATTTATAGTCTAAAAGTTAAGAAAAATATTGGTATTTAAAAATATTGGTAAATCTAAATATTGGTATTTAAAGCAGAAGATTGCATTTTTATGCAAAAAACTGTCAAGCTGCCCCTTTACACATTCATTAGATTATAATAAATTTACTAATCATACTTAGCCTGTTTAAAAACTTTAATTCTTGATTTTTTTATGAAGTGTTTGTGTCCTTTGTTGGTTGATTAGAGTTAAAATATGCATTATTCATATCCCTCTTAATCTTTTTATTGTTCATTCATAATATTTTTTTATTGTGTAAAATGTTACTAATTGAAGCAAATTGCGTGGTTATAAATATGCATTTCATGTAATTTATTTCATTATAAATATGGATACTTTTGAAAAGAATTTTGATAACTAAAATACCATACAACTCTGCAGTAAAAAATATGTCATATGTTTACTTTGTAAAAAATATATTCGATAAGGTATACGAATATTACTGCTTCTGCTATAATGTAAACAATATATGTAAAGTTTTCAAATAAATAAACCTTTTTTTAAACATCCTACCTTGGATTTATCTAAGGAGCGAAGATTTTCATCTTTAACCATCTTTTCAAACAAAGATCTAGCCAAGGAACTTCGCAAGTATGGTCTTACTGCCATTTCAAAAGTTCTAGAATCACTGAATAAAAAAGATAAACTTCAGTGAATGCAAAAAGAACTTTTGTTAATTTATGAAAATACTATTCTATTTAGTAATTATTTTTAAAAAAATGTGGACCACACCTTACTGTTGAAACTAAATTTGTAATTCATTTAAAAAAAAAAAATTACTTAATTTTTTTCCTTTGACAGTACAGTTTTGAAAATATTAGAGATGGTAAAAGAGATTAATTATTGAGGATTTTAAGCATATTTATAAAGGCATATTTTGCAGTTTTTAAGCACACTTTTTGTTATAAAAGAACTTTTTATATATCAATAAAATTTTGGCAATGTTTATAACTAAAAACAGGAATTAAAAGAAACAATATTTTTTTTTACTCTTTTAGAGTATTTTATCAAACTTTGATGATTTTTTTTTCTTTTTTAATTTCAGGTATAAGTTATCTATCACACTTTATTCCTATAGGGACAATTGTTTTGAAATCTTTCAAATATTTCTAACTGTTTTTAATATAGTGAAATAAAAGAATTCAATATCTAGGCATTGATGTAATGACCATAAAATATTAAGGAAATATCAGAAAAATAAAAGCCCAATATAGAAAACTGATGACTTTCATTGAACCAGAGAATTTCTATGAATAAGTACATAGTTATTTTATTTTTTAATAAAGTATCACTCCATTAAAATTCAGTTAAATTTTTAAAATATTATAAGCTTGTGTGGACACAGAGTGAGAGCCTAATTTTGCAATTTTGTTTTAGTGATTTCTAATATTTATAAATTTTTGGTCTGTCTCAACGATCCAGAAGGAACGAATTAAATTACTTAATTAAACCTGGTATGCATTTGCTAAACCAGATATAACAAACATATTTTGAACAGCTCGAAAAATGTTATCCAAGGTGATAGTATTTTAGTCACCCGCCTATTCAAGAGGGTACAGAAAATGTTCAGGGTATAATTTCCCCAGAGCATAGTTTGATAGGTTTGAAATTTCCTTAAAAATTATAGACTTTCTTTTTTTAAAAGTTTCAATAGCTTTTTGAAAATATTTTTAGAAAGTTTGTATCTTGTTAAAATTTTTAATATTTTTTTTCCTTATTAAAGAAAAAAAAATCATTTGATTTTACACAATTCTCAATAAACTAACTAGTCTATGTATTAAAAATAGAAATCAAAATATATTGAAATAGTAATAATTCAAAATATATATTGGAGAATGGTATCATTAAATTTAAGATTCCACTCATAAATTTAAGGTGATTTATGATATAAACTTTTATATTTGTTATACTTAACATAACAGAAAGTATTCTTTTTCTTTTAACATAACAATAAAAATTCTTTCACTTCTGTCCATCAAGGCAGTCCTCATCGTTCCTTTATACAAGATTTTTTCTTCAGGGCTAATTTTTCATTCTTTTTTAACATGAAAAATATTTTTAAGTCATTTATTTATTTATCTTTTTTTCTATATTAAATAATTTTGTAGCAATATTTTTCACAAAAATTAGACAGCAAAAATTTCCACAGTACTGTTTGAATTTCCCACGAACGTTGTTCGTACAATCAGACGCATTCTACACCCATGTCTATTCATAACCGAGGCTGGCTCATTAAAGACAACTAGCAATTGCTATGTTATGCAGTAGTAAAATTCGTTACAATAAACTCAAACAATACAATAATTCATTACAATAATTTCACTTTATTAAGTATAATAAACAATCAACAGGGAACATCAGACGTTAAAAACTACAAAATAAGGGAGGAGGAATAATAACAAACTTTCTCTAATCAAAAAATTTAGAGTAGATAAAATTTTCCTAATTTATACTATATATATAACCCTTTATCAAATTATTTTAGAATTTTACACTTATACTAAATTTTAATAAAAATTACATAAATTTTTCTTAATATACAAGTTTCAATACAAATATATATGTGAATTCACAAAAGAAATACTGGTTTGGATTTAAATTCCTGAACAGTTACATTTTAAGAGAATTTTTTTAATTGAGTCCTCAGAATCTGGGCTCTTATTGAAACAATTCTGCAAATGTTAAAAGAATTAATTTTTAAAAAAATCGTGAAAAGAGGCAGCATATACTTAAAAAATGTGAGAAGAGGTACGTCGATTTATTTATATTCAGATAGGTAACAAAGTGAACGATTTCTTAATCGCGTGTTTACCTTTCGATAAACATGAATGGATCTGTTGAGTTAAATAACACAATTTTGCAACACTAGCTTTACATACTGTCAAAAGTCATAAACTCGTGTAACTGCAATAGTCTGCTTATTTGTTTAGAAAAAATATAGACATCAACTGTGTAATAAATTATGAATGATTCTCTGAATTACCCTTATTTTGAGAGATGAAGAATTGAAATTGAATTGTCAATTGAAGAAGAAAATGTTAACAAATAACTTGGATATAACGAGAAATTCGTCTAAAACTTTTTAAACTACGCACCTTTAATTTCAAAACTGTATGTTGATAACAAATAAAAAGAAACTATGTAAATTTTCTCATATGGCTTAGACAATTAGAATGAATAATGGAAGATGTTACTAAGCCATCAATTAAGGAATCTGATACATACTGATGTTTAAAAATCTATGTGCATATTTCTGATTAAATATTTATGAAAAACAGAATTTGACAATGATAGGGAGAAAACAATAAAATCAATAGGTATTAGCTATTATATATTTTGTATCATATGTGCTGAAGATAGAATAATTGCAAAGATTCAATCAAAAAAAAAATGTTATTCCACTAATAATAAATAAAAATACATAAAAAGTAAACTGTTTCAAAAATTCTACAGTACCTCATAACTTTTATTTTGATAATTTGAGAAACAAACACTCTGATATACCGAGCCTATTGTTTTGGTTTTCTGATATCCCGAGCTTATTGTTTTGGTTATAAAAGAGTTTGACTGTAATTTTTTTTATATTTACTAACACCAATCAAATTATGTTAAGTGTAGATGACAATATGGTAAATATATGATGAAAAATAAATTGATTTTTTTTTTACACATAGAACTTAAATACTTAATTAGAAAAATTAAGTAAATATCCAATGCATTAAGATTTCACTATAACCCACACAAAAAAATAAATAATATCCATAATTATAGATAACGGATAGAGTTAAGAAATTTTTATGAAACTCAAACAAATATACATATGATAATAAGTTAAAACTATTCAATAACACAATTTTATGTAAATAGAACTTTAAAAATAATTATGTTACTTAGATATTTTTCGTTATTTTTAATACTTCATCAGAACATATATTAACTCTAAGAGTGCACAATTTATTCTAAATCAATTCTTATAAACAATTTTAATGAACATTTTATTATATTTGATTGTTTTACTTCTTTAAAAATTTGTTATGGAGAATGAAAACCGATTGAATTATATTGAATATAATGAGTAAGTTAAAGGATTTTTCGACAAAATAAATAGAAAGAGATAAAAAAAAAATTATCACATAGTTATGTCGCAAAATTTAGAGTACGGTTTAAATAGAGTAAAACAAATTAAATGAACAACCTATGTACGGAGATAGCATGCACTGAAAGAAACATTAAAACAAAATAAATACAGTTCAACAAAACTTTCTAGTCAAAGAGATGAATAGCATAAATAAAATATATAATTCAAAGCAAAATTTAACATAGAATAATAACAGCAAGCAACGAATTTTGAGAAATACATCGAAGTAAAAATGTAAACAAACAGGGCATGACTTAAGCCTAACTGTTTACATAATTTCTCCAGCAGTATTTTAAGCGAATAACGGGTCTAGAAAACAATAGAATGAATAAAAATCATACAGGCAATGATTAAGATATATTTTATTTCGAAATATGTATTCTGAAGCTTAAAAATTGATAATTTAAGATGATTATCTTGCCGATAAATAACGTTACACTCACAAGCTTACCAAGAGAAGCTTAAAAAAGGTTGCAATGTTTACACCGGAGCTTGGCTAGGGTTATTTTCAGCCAAATTCGCCATTCGGGTCAATGATGCTTCATGACACCTGCTTTATCGCCTTTTTGTCGCCAATAATTTCTCTTCATGGTAAAATAAAAGGATAGTTGGTGTTGGTGATTGTTAAAACGAAATAAACAAAATATGACATCCATATTGTTCTGAGAGTAAAAAAGAAAAGGGGGGGGGAGGAGAGGAGAAATAGAATAATCTAAAATTGATGTCAGAAAAACAACTTTTATTAAAATACAAAACGTTTTAACTGTATTTCCCGAGTAATACAAATTTATTTTTACTTAAATTTTTTTTTAAAAAATATAAATTTCTTAAAATAACTAAAAGAACCATTCGATTAATTTATTTCAACTTTGAGATTGATTTCATCATTCAAAAGATTGATGATTTGGGTGTTCGTGGAAGAGTTTGTCCCCCAATTTAATGAATTTTTGTAGCTTAATGATAAGGGCAATAACGCTGGTAAAGGCAAAGCAAAACCAGCAAAAATATGCTTAGGTTATACAATAGGACCCCATTCCATCGTTTCTCAAGGGACCATTTATTACTGTCAATTTCATATATAAAATAATTACTCGAAATAAATGTATAATAAATATTAAAGATTTGAATTGAAAAAATTAAACACTTCCTGCAAAAATATTTACGATACAAAAGAAGGATAAATAAATGTATTTATTTATATAAATTTTTGGTTATCTTTCTTCACAGCGCAAACAATAAATTTTCGACATTTATTATAGATTGCTGTTCATTTTCTAAGAGTTCGTGGGAATTCAAAAAGTTCCTCATTGTTTTAAAGGCTGCAAGGTATTCCCCAAACTTTTTTCTCTAATTGAGTGTGTTAGAGAAGAGATGGCTCAGAGGATAGAGCGTTCACCTTCCAATGAGGTGAACCGGGTTCGAATCCCAGCGAATGCTAGTTGATACGAATTCCACATCGGGCTTGCACCGACCACAGTGCTGACGTAAAATATCCTCTGTGGTAGATGGATCATGGGTTAGAGTCCCCTTACCATTAGGCTAAACATGGGAGGTTTTCGAGGTTTTCCTCTCCATGTAACACAAATGCAGGTTAGTTCCATCAAAAAGTCCGCCTTGAAGGCAAATTTCTCCCAATACTTGATTCAGGAGTTCCCTTGTCTTCTGGAGTAGGTTCAAAATTACAAGTCTACGGAGTTCATTCGAAATCGTAAACCCTAAATTGCGTGGGCTGTTCAACGATGGTTATAAAATTGATTGTGTTAAGTTCAATCTTCATCGGTATCATTTTGACCTTTTTCTGATTCTGCAACCATTTCTTGAACCGACAACACCACAAGTTTCAAAAAAAAAATTTCAAACGAGTAATAGACATCAAACCTGTTGTTTGACGTGTTTTTCCTAGACTGAAACAAATCTTCACTTTCTTCATTATTAACAACAGGAGTTATTGTTTTTCTTCACAAAATAAATTAGCTTCTTTTTTTTTTTCTCTCTTTTTTTCACGGTAAAATTTCTGAACGATAGAGCGGGAATCTGCTAGCCTCAAAAACGATCTTATGGGAATTATTTTATTTCTTAACTGTAGTTGAACAGTCGACCCAATTTTTGGGTTTACTACTAATATTCTACTCTGTAGTCGTAATTTTTAACCCAATCCAGAAGACAAAGGAAATCGAGGATCAAATAGTGAGAGAAATTTGCGGAATTCATCTCTATCTCTAGGACCAGCTTTCTCTGGGATTCGAACCCGGGCCGCCTCCTTGGGGGGCGAGTGCTCTATCGCCTGAGCCACCACGGCTTTAATTAATTGTATATGATGACTTAGCACAGTTTTACACAATGCTTTAAATACAGAAACAATTTTTAAATAAATATTTCTTATGAGCAATAATTGCAGGGAAAACTACGCGTGCAATGTTTTGTGAATACCGTTTTTTTTTTTTTTTTTTTTTTTTTTGTGAATTATTAATTTTAATGTATTTTTTAAAGTTATAAATGATTGAATGATAAAAAGATATTTAAAAAAAACATCAAACAGATTTAAAGCAATCTAACAGATTTGACTTGTTTTCTACACGAAGAACCATTTAATTTTTCATGTTATTACAAAGAAAAACATAGAAGTATATTCTAAAAAAAAATCTAAAAGTAAGGGAAGAAAGAAAAAAAGTGTAAATTTGTTCACTAGAAACAAAATGTTAGCCCGATTCCCAACATTGTGTGAAAAAAAAATGAATAAAAAAATCGAATTTATGTTTGCATCTCAAAATATTAAAATTGTACTGACTGTGAAAAGCATATGGAATAAGATTTTTATAGTTTTATTTTATTGTTAAAGAGGTTATTCGCATAAAATTAAATGACAGAATTCGCTAAATGATTTGTTAATTGCTAAATGATAACATATGCGTTAAAATGATACATGCTTGTATTTGATCAGCTTTTAGTTTGCAAACCTATACTTTAAACTATACTATAACACAAATTTAGTTTTTTTTAATGTAATTTTAAATGCTTTTTTTGCCCTACCCGTACTTCAAGTTCTGTTCAAAAGTTAGTGTTCTAAATTAAATGTTTGATAAGGACATAAAAAAATTGAACGTATGTGATGTATTTTTAAAAAATAAAATTGAAACGTTTGATAAAGCAATATTAATGCTATTGAGATTTATATTTTTGCCAATCACTATTAAATAAATTTCTCTGATGAAGAATTTAGAATATTTTGATCGAAAGGATCTGGAATATTGATACAAACAGATCAGATGAAATATTTTTGCTGCGGGACAGATTTTTAAAACGTTTTATATATGTATCTGCATTTTTAAAGATTTAGTAAAAAGTTATTCTTTATCTATTTATTCATTTTATTTTATTTTCAGCTTTTTGTTATTGCTTTTAATGCAAAATTATATTTATTGAGTTTCATCAACTCAAATAATTTGTTTTTATACGTAATTTTAAAAATTAAAAAAAATGTTTAGATATAAATTAAAATCTTTTCTTGCTTCTCTTTAGTCTAGGTTTTACACAGTAATAAAAATATTATTTATTTCCTTTCATACTATTCAGTTCTTTTGTAATAAAAGAAATTGTAACTTGTTTACTGTTTAATAATTGCAAAATGGTGAATGGGTTTAAATACTGATTTAAATCTGGATATCATAAAATGTTGCGTAATATCACGTACATCTTGACTGGTCACAGTTTTACGCAAAGCTTATGATAAAATAAAAATGTAATTTGTTTACTTTTTAACAATTGTAAAACGCTTAAAACGTTTAGGTACTGATTTTATATGTTCCTTAATATCAAATTATAAAATAAATACATCTTCTAAGTATTCCGTAATGTTCCGTATAAATGTTCCGTATCAGCTGCTTATTTTGTGCGCTGTACCTGTTTCTTTCTAATTCCTGGAAAACACGAAATAACATTAAAAGAAGCAACACAATTTTTTCAAAACCCTCAAATTTTCTAAAAGTGGAAAAGAAGAATAAAGTAGCGGATGATTAACATTTTGTTTCAATAACAAGACAAAAGTTATTTATTATATTTGCTCCATTCTGACTTTTCCTAATTTTAATGCACTTCTATTAATAATGATCGAAATATATATTAATATAAGTAAACTAAAAATAAATTATTTAAATATTTAATAAATTTAACAAAAAAAATATTGTTTTATAAAAAATTGTTAAATGTGGTAAAATTTGGTATTTTTATCATATACCTTTGACCATAGCTTAAAAACCACTTATTCGGATAAATTTACTTTTCAGCTTTGTATATTTTACTCAATATGAGGTAATAAAAATTAAAATTTTGAAAACTAGAATCTCCGGTAAACCGTTACCACATAAACGGGGAATAATTAACCAGAATTATCCTGTTTTTTTTTCTTAAATTTATTATTTTTTTTATCAGAAATAATGTTATTATCATATAGTACTGTAATTTTAATGGAATTTTTTTCTCCGAGTAAAAGTACCGTATGATGTAATTGATGCAGAGATTAAGCAGATGAACTTTGAACAATGCCTTTGAACTTTTACCTTTAAACTATGCAAGAAATTAGTCTTTTTTTAAAGTTGTAGCGATTCTTAGTAAATTTTAATTGTGGTAGCAAAAATGAAGCATATATCGAATTTTTTGAAAATTCATATAAACTATCAAATTTTTTTTTTTTTCCTTTAAAAACACTTACTGTACATTAAAAAGAAAAAATTAATTTATTGAAGACTAAAAAAAATTTATTTTTTAGTAAGATTTAAAATTTTTAAAACAAAAAATAATATGAAATGTGTCAATCTATGCTCACATGCGGAACATTTTTGGTGCATTTTCTTTATTAAATGTGTTTTAATGTAGATGTAATAATGTATTATAACGGAAAAAAGGACGATAACTAATATCTGGCATATATAGTATGCATGTTAGCATATATAGATTCATTAACATCGGTGTTTAAAAAATATGCAACGATTCAGTTGAAAAATATTTTGTGGGTGTGGGCATAAGCGTAGCTTCGGAGAGGGAAGCATGGAGGGGCACGTACCCCCCCTCCCCCAATATTTTGCCAAAATGAAAAATTTTCCCAATATTTTGCCAAAATGAAAAGATTATTGCATAATTAAAAAAAAAGCTTTTTTTAAGAATTCAACAAAAATTAAAATAATAACATCCACTATTGTATTTGTTATTTATATCTTTTCCCGCTTATTATTATTTTTCATTTTTACCACGTTTGGTTTATTCTTATGAGCTCATCAAAGTTAAAGGCTACTTTTAAAAAGATAAAGAAATTTTTAATTATTGACTTAATAATCGTCTGCTTTATGAAGCTATTTGGGTATTTTTGTTCCATGAACTAACACGTGGGTGCTGGTAAAAGCAGCTGTTTGAAATAGCAGGTGAAGTAAATATTAGTCTATTTTTTTAAAGGGGTAAAAGGGATCATTGATTACAAATTAAGACTTCGGTGATGCACCCATTTTCTGGAATGTACTCGTCAATAAGTTTGGTCTTGTTTTATTTAAAATTTGAGTTTCAACACTCGTAAGGAAAAGTCCTTTTAATTTTTTTCCATTTTTAAAATAATTGCATTTTTTTAGGTAAGTGATATATTTTTATTTTAAGATTACAGAAAAATCATTTATTTAAATTGTATTAATAACATTAATGTCTTGTAATAAAACATAATTTTATTTTACAAATTCATAGTTACTTTAACTAGTCATTTTGACCAGTATACTTACTAGTTTTATCGGGGTAAAATATTAGTTAGTAGATGTTTTGAATTCAGATGTTAAATTAAAGCAAAACAAGGCATTGATAATAATAATAATTGCAGAAGGAGTAACCCTGCAGTGGTAGGGAATATATAAAATCCTGTCTTTTCAATATAACAAATATCGCCATAAAAAATAATTTATTTATATTAAACTCTTTATAATTTACAGCTTGTATGAGTTAAACTCATTACTATACAATCATTTATACTAAAGGAAGAAATTAAAGAGTATAATTAACTATGAATATTAAATTCAATCTAAGCATTCACTGATCTAGACAAATGTTTTAATTAAAGTAAAGAATTGAGTGAAAAGTGTCTGTTCTTCGTAATTTCAATCTAGGCTTTTTTTTATTTTTTTTATGTATATTTATTTCTGAGGGTTTTGTTTATTCGACACTTTTTTGCCTTTGGTTGTTTATCTTTAGTCTTTTAAAGTTTATATTTATTTATGTAGCGCTCACCTTATATAGGAAAGTACAAATTTAAAATTGTTTGGGGGTTGTTTTGAGCACGCCTTGAAAATTAAATTGTCCGAAGTGTCCCCGATATGCAATTTTTACCCTTATATGCCCGGTGAGGTATGTAAATTTTAAGCAATATCGTAAACTGCTGATTAATTTAACCACAAATTTTGAAGAAATCCTTGGAAGGGGTGAAGCAAGGTCACCGAAAGAAAGGATAATTAATAAAATGGACTATATTAGATACGACCTAAATAATACTGAATTTAATTATCTGTATAGGAATTTAAAAAACAAAGTCTTATAATTTTTTACTTCTCCAGTAATGCTTATTTTTATTTAAAAGAAAGTTTATAAATACATAACTTAAACGCACTTAGTGTCTTATTTTTAAGCATTTAGCCTATTCTTGAATAATTTGATTTTTATGCGCCTAAATGTCAGTTGTCATAATTGTCAAAAAATCAAAGTCACTAATTGTCTTCTTTCTTATATTTATTTTTAAATAAATACGTTCGTTTTAAAATGCCTTTCTTCTTAATTTATAATATTTTATTCTTGAATTGTATGACTTAATATGACTTACTTTAATTCATTCAATTCCTAATGTCAATGAAAATTATATAAAAATTGCTGTCCTTTAAAAGTAACTTTTTATTTTATTTTGTATACGTAAAAAAATGATAATAATGTCTAATTTTCGAAGCTATGAAAGCCCATAAATTCTTATGATATGCGACAACTGTGTGTTCAAATCTACTTTTCACTTCAAATCCGGACTAGCACTAATGACTATAGAGCAAGAATTAACAAAACTTAAAACTGAAAATCTCAAAATATTGATCAATCATTTTGCCAAATCTTCAAGAAGAATGTTTTTAACCTAGGTTGTTTCCCGTATCAAAGCATTTTCATTAGGGCTGAAATGTATGTTTAGTGCTTAATATAAGTAAACCTAGCTTTATAATTCCTTTGAAATCTCGTAATCTTTTTCGAATGTAAACTAAAATTACTCCTTTCACTTCTTCTTGAATAACGGGATTCATTTTAAATAATTGGATTTCTTTTTTAAAATTTGTAGTGCATGCCTTTCAGTTTCATGCATGATTTCTTGATGCTGTTGATTATAATTTCGATTTATTGATTATTTGCTTTCTTCTCCGTATGGAGAAAGCGTATTCAGTTAGCATAAAATAAAATTATATTATTTGACTCTATGCAAACTAAGCCTCCTTATCTTTATTCTATATAAAAGCTAAATCATTTTCAGTTAATTTTTAGTTAATCTAAAAAACATCAAAATGCTTTGGTTAAAATATCCAAACCTGTCATTTACAGCAATATTTTTTTTTTTAAATATCGTGTATGGATATGAAATTTTTTTTACAAAAAGCAATATATAAAACAAAATATTACCTTTTAACCTTTGCCCTTAAAATAATACATTTTGCATACCTTTTGACTACAAAATATAACACTTTTAATTGCAACTGTCAAATTTTCATCTTTCTGTACTGGAATTATTAAGAGATGAAAAATCTAGATTTTATATTTTGTTTTGGCAATTGCTTAGTTACAAATTAATAGTGTAGGTGCCTAAATTTAAGAAAACTTCCAAAACATGTAAGTTTTTAGTATTTTGTAACATTTCTTTTGACTTTTTTATTGATAATTGATAAGTATATTATACTCCGTCTTTTCGAGAATATAATATTACTTTCAATTTATAAATTTTTAACAGTTATGTAAAAAAAAAAGTTTAATTTTTTAAATTTTTTATTTAAAACAAAATCTGATTTTTTAGTTTTCGACTAATGCCGACTGATCTGTGTAGGAGTCAGGCCTTGCACCAGAAAGGTTCTGGGTTCGAATCCCGGACAAGGCATGCATGCTCTTTCATTCTCTGTACTATTTGTCTTTACTGTAGGAGCAACGTTGGCCCACCTAATATGGTGTCCTTAAAAGAGTGGTCAGCAAATCTGCCATTCAAATGCCTGTATTAACGAAATATTCCCCAGGTGGGCATTTAAAAAAAAAGTTTTTGACTAATATAGCTTCCACCACTGGAAAATTAAAAAATTATCTCCTCCTCCAATTTGAGGGAGAAATTTAAATTATAAAATCTGAAGAATATAATTAATTTCAATTACATTTTTTTTTCTCGTTTTAAAAGGTAAGTCTAGGTTAGATGGCCATAGAGGAGTTGGCCAGTTTAAATGTCTCCAATATTTTTTAATATGTTGTAGCAAATTCAGTTCAACTTGTTAATCAATTTGGACAAAGCATTGCTTTTTGTGTCAAAAAAATAATGCAAAATTTTAATGTGTATTTATTTAAGGGTCAAATATTTTCGCAAATTAAGTATTCTGCTGTTTTTCAATGCTTATACGTATTATATATTTTTTCAATTATCTAGATCTGTAAAACATATACAAAGCTATTAATTCGGTAGCTATCTCAGCATCATCTTAGGAGAGATGGTCACTTTTTTTTAAAACAAGTATTGAGATCGAAAGAGTGTTGGATCCTTAAAAAAATTCAACAAGGATAAAGGATCTTAGAGTCCTTAAAAAAAAATTAAAAACTAAAACTGTCATAGGTAAAAACGATGCCTGAATTCTCATTCAGGCATCGTTTGCATGCGAAGATTCATGAAACATGCACAAACTTTTAAAACCTTTGCCAAAATTGTAGTATAGGTTTTCGAAAGTGATTGATTAAATCTGCATATTAGATTTTGTTTATTAGATTCTATTTAATTATTTTCTGAGTTAATATTCATTGATTACAGCTCATTGTAACTTTTTTACGATAACTGGATGAAATGTGTTATTTTCCATATTTTAACTTCTTATTTTAACTTCCATATTTTAACTTCTTAACTTAGATGGGCGTCTCACCTCGACATTAAGGAGAGATGGCTTCATCTAAATTTAATTTCGAACAATTTTTTTAATATTTTGTTCTCGATATATTGTTATTTTTTGCGCAAACCAAGAACAAAAGCATGAGAACTTAAAATATTCATAAAAATTTCTTATATCTCTATTCTTAATTCGTTTATTCTGATGTGAAAAAACTATGGTCATCTATCTTAGAGTTACTCTATTATAATGAAAATAGACGAAAATAGTAAATTATTAAAAATGAATGCACAGAAATATTGTTTTATATATTTAGTTAAAACTATTATCCCCTTCTCCATTATATCCACATATTTTTCTAGTAAATTTTAGTGTTAGGTAAATTTTATATAAGTTAAGTATTTAAGTAATTTTTAATAAATGTTAAGCAAATTTTAGTAATAAATTAAATAAATTTAGTAAATTTTAATAAGCATTTCCTTTTTAAAATCTTTAATTCAATTTTTTAAAAACAATACGCTTTTATTTATTAGTTTATTTTTGTAAGATTTGCACAAAGTATAACGTTTGAAAAAGTTAATAATTTGGTATCTTTTTGAGTAATAATACTTACAAAATGTTCGTTTTAATCAAGAAATATACGAAAACTAATTTATAATAACTATAGAAGCTAAAAGAAATACATAAAATAAATGTTCATGTTATGGAAAATTTATATTTACGACTTTCGATGATATTTTTAGAGATATTTATCAATAGAATATATAAATGCTATATAGATTATTTTTTTTTTTTTTGTACGTACCTTTAAATGTACATTTTCGAATATGGTATATATTAATTTGATTATTAATAATATACTATATAATTATCTAATTTATTTCAAACTGAGTGTTCTTCTAAATTTTTTATACAAAGTATAATTTTAACAAAAATGTTATTAAGTTAATAAGATAAAAGTGGAAAATTTTACTTTCGCCTTGTCGACTACTATAAAGGTTTTATTGGATGCTTTAATTTCATTTGTTAAAAAATAAAACTAGGAAATGTTATTGAAGAGGTATAAAAAAAATTCTATTTTCAAAGAAAAACATGCACACCAATTGCTTCAATAAATTATTCACCCTAGCAAATTTAACGAGACGCAGGTGGTAAGCGAGAAGGAAAGGTATATTTTAATACCATGCATTCGTGGAAGAAGCGCCATCTCTTGCCATTTTCAGAAACTTTCATAGTAAAAGTTAAATATAATTTTTTTTTCTTAATATGACAAAACTCATAATCGAACTTTTCGTAAGATTTTCATAAGTGTTAGCCTGTTTTAGTTTATTTTTACTTTGCAGTCTTCTGTTTTTTTTCTTTTTTCGATTTTGAAGTATACTTTTAAAAGTTAGTAAATTTGGTAAAATAAACGAATTAGAAAAAACAAGTAAATTTGATGTTTTTAATTTTTGACACCGAATGTATAATCATAAAATAAATGATTAAATAATAAATTTTTGGAAGTAAGAACAAGCGGTTTTAAAATATTTTTAAAAATAATGTGCCATTTTTTCGTCATATTGATTGGTATTGATTTTTTTGCCTCCTCCGTTTTTATGCGCAGAATGTAAATTTTGAAGAATAGGCCTAGTAAAAAAATATTGTCGCATTCCAATGACAAAATGCTTACATTGTTTATAAACGTCTTCAAGTATCAAATAAGCTTTCGGTATGCCTACAAGCTGTTATTGTTTCAAAAACGACTTAAACTTCTACTCATCATGAGCGGTAAGTCTTCATTATCTTCAGATTCTCGTCTGCGCAAGCAAACGATTTCTTTTTAGAATTAATTGACGCTGAGAGGCAAATTTATGAGATTCGCTGGAATTTCAAAGATTTTAGTGTAATATAATTTTTCTTTTGTAGAAAATTATTTTACACTCGCTTAGGTAAGACTTTGGAGGGAAGTGAAAGAGGGGGGATGAAAAAAAGGAAGCTTTCAGGAGTTGATTAGATGCCTAATGATGGCATCACATGCTAAGCGATTCTGTCGAATGAGGCTTAAAAAATTGCATTCTACGCAGATCTTGTGACGTAGCAGAAAAGAAGTGAAGTAATTGGGCTGACGTAGGAGAGAAAAAGAGAGACACTCGGCTTTCGCTTAACGAGGCTTGGCTCCATAATAATGAGAAACATATTTTTTTTTAAATTTTTATTATTATTTTGGTGATGCTCTAAGAAAATATTTTTTTCTCGTTACTTCACGTTCCACCAATCATTGCGACATTATCGATTTCTACCTCCAGGTCATATTTGTCAATTTGTCAAGGCACATGGGAATTACATCCCATTATTTTATGTCTCTTTATTACGTGCTTAAAAACGTCCAATTTAACATATAAGAGATTCTTAAAGACAGTATACGGCAATGCATGATTAAATCATACAAATGTATAAATTTGATTAAATCAACAATAAAAAAATTACATTAATTTAAATTTCCCCAATTATGAAAACTACTTTTTTACCTCGATTACCTGTTTTTTACTGCAATTAAAAATCTCATTATAATTTTCCTCTTATCATTAGTTTCTGGCGTTTTGTTCCCCTCAAACATTTAAATTTGAACAGATTTAGAGAGCAACCTTAAGCATTCTTTTTTTCTTTTTCTTTTTTCTTTCCTTCTTTCTTTTTATTTACTTTTATTGAAGAGAAATATAGATTTATTCTTTATATTATTTAATATAAAATATATTACTGCATAAAGAAATAAAATTCACATCTAAAATACATTTTAAGAAGAAATTTTGATCTATAAATATGGTTTTAGCTGCATCAGCGGCTTATTCACATAAAAACTATTAGTTTTCATGTAAACTACTAGTTTTAGTGAAACTACTACTAGTTTTAGTAAAACTAATAGGTGCACGTTTTTAAAAGTTTGTTCCTATGTAATTGTAGCACCTATCGAAGTATAATACAGAAGTTGATTAGGAGCCAAAAAAGTTAAATTCAGGAAGTTAAATTTATATTTGAATAATTGCAGCATTGATATTGACCAAAGTAGAATAATAGTTCTACTCTAAAAAAAGTAGTATATTTTTTAACATTGCATCTAAATAAAACTATTTTTATAATATTGATGTTATAAGTATATCGAAAGCAGGAGTAATATGTAATCTAATATATCTTTATAAACTACATCGTTATCAAGAATATATCCGAGGAGGAAATAATTAAAAATAATACTGTAATGTTAAAAACATTCGTAGACTAAAATGTAATTAAAAAACTCGCTTTAATTTAACATTTTCTTAAGGAAGCATCTTATTAACACTGATGATAATTATAGAAATGGTAATATAATGTAAATATGTCTTGGAGACTATTTTTTCAGACTATTTTTTTATTTCTTTTAATAAATATAAAAGAAATATATATAATCGTAACTTCTTTTCAATGAGATTTATAACAATAAGTGATAAAATGTATAAAATTAGTGTTTCAAATCAAATTTATTTAAAAATTTTGAATTGCTAATTTTTTTTTCTTTTTCCCCAGATTTTTCTTTCAATGTGTTTGTCTTAAAGTTTCTATTTATAGCACAATTTTCTTTCGAATAACACATAGGTTGGGGTTAGTTAAAGAGGAAAGTATACAATTTGAATAGGGAAAAATGTGAAGTAAAATTCCCTAAAGAGTAATACTTCAAAATATTTTGACAATCAAAAATCTTGATGATAAGTTGAGTCAGAATGATTCAATACTTTTAAAAACCAAAATATTTCAGACGCTACATTTCACTGAATTATTTTTTGTCAAAAAATATACCTGATAGTGATTTAAATATTTAAATGGTGTTAAATTATTATATTCTTTTACAGTCTTAAATACTTTGTCTATGAAATGATTACTGTTTAAGAATTCTATCATTTATTGTAATTTTTTAAGCTGCAATTTTTAACTTTTAGTAATTTCACGTATTAATAATGTGATCATAAATAATAATCTACATATTCTTTGTACTTTTGGGCTCTATACATTTTTAACTGCCTTTATACATTAAGGTTTTATAAGTTTCCAAACATTTTCTTCCTATTTTATACCTTATCAAATTATTCTCCATTCCCTATAAGTATAATTCAAGTTGATGTGTATTATGAATGAATACAATTATGCATATATGTCACTATTTATACTTTGAGTATTTCGTTTCACACACATTTTTAGAATGTTTTTTCTCAGGCTTAACAGCCATGTGTTAACTAATACACATCTGGGAACAAAAACTAATATCGATTTCCAAAGATATCCTAATGTCATAAAGGGACATGAATCTCATAATTTCTTATATTTCTAATATTTAATTTAAATATTAAATATACATGTACTTAATCATTTTTTTAGTCATTTAGTCATTTCTCTCCTCAATTTGTTTCAAATTAACACTGCCTTATGATTGAGAAAAATCTCTTTTAAATGTAATTCTTTTTTTTTTTCTTCAAAATTTATTAATTTAAAAAAATTACCTGCCTTTTTCTCTGATAAATTAAATTAAGTACCACATGTAAGCTATTGCTTTCGCCTCCCCCCAGTTAAAAAAGCAAATCGCAACTTCTTATTTCTATGTAAGAGTTTTTTAATATTATGTATTTCTAAATAATTATCTTGTAAATTTGCAAAGCAATTTAATGTTTCTCGTAAACATAGCTTATTTTCCTCTCCTGTTTGCTAAATTAAGCAAATCACACCCATACCCCTCTAAGGTACTTTCGTAATATTCAAACAACCACTCAATGAAGTTTTACGAAAAAATAATTGAAGTTTATATTAAATGTAATTTAGAATAATTTGAACATTTTTTCAAAATTTTATTATAAGTTTTGATAAAATTTTATTATTAGCTTTTATAGAATTTTATTATTGTTTATTTAAACTAATAATGGAGATCTATTATATTGTAAAGCTCTTAATTAAATCCAAATTATTTTTTTTTTAAATGAAAGTAAATTAAGAAAATTTTATTTTCTTAAATTAAGCTATAAGTATTTCGAAAATATTATTTTAACACTCTAATAATAAAAGACTACAAATAATCAAATATTAGATGATTAGTTTAGCAGGTTGTTATAGTTATTAGATGACTAATTATATTAATTTATTTGGTTTAAGAAAAGGTTTTTATAGTTCTACAAAATGTCTGAAGAAAGTTTTCTAAACTGCATAATCTATAACTAGAATATACTCAAAACATATTTACTAAAGTTTTTGTTTTATTTATTTATTTTTATCAAAAATCGAAAATAAAGAAAATTGAAATAAAAAAGAATAGAAAGCTTACACGGAGAAAAACAACTCTGGTAAAATTACCGTACTGTAAGGTAATGATGTTTTTGATTTAAAAAAAACTATAATTCTGGTTAATAAAATCAAAATATACGGAATTTAACCCGTTCTTTTGGCTATGATTCATCGGAAATTCTGGTTTTATAAATTATAGTTCCTACTACCACATATTTCGTAAAAAATAAAAAACTGAAAAGTAAACTTAACCGAATAAATGATTTTCATGCCAGGCTTTAAGGTATCATGATAAAATTACCAATTTTCATCACATATTATAAAAACAATTTTTTATTGTTAATTTTAACAAAATCATTATCAAAATGCTACGGTAGAAATTATCAAGATTTTTGCTGTTCCCATGCAACAAAAACATGGTAAATTTTACCATATTCTCGTAGTTTTCACCAGGCATTTTTTACTCAGTGTATGCTTATAATACATCTTTTTGCAGCGCATAATTATGATCTGAAAAAATACTTTTTTTAGCTAATTATATTATTTTGCATAAATACCAAGCACAGTTTAAATTTTTGTATCATTTTAAGCAATATAATAACCTTATAAGCAATATAATACCTAAGCAATATAATATAGCAACCTTGATAAGCTAAATTGAACCTTATTATCTCATTTCGTAAGCTTGACTACACGATATTATGGTTAAAATTCAACCTAAATATAAATTCACTTTACACCTTTTTAAGATTGCAGTAAATTTCCCGGTATTGCGGTTCAAGGTACTGATATTATGGATTAACTTTGAACCGATTTTTTTTTTCAGAGTGTGCGATGAGTATAGATCATTTAATCTCGAAAGTGGTAACATTTTGAAATTAAAGAAATGTTTATTAATTTAAGAAAATCTCAATCTATTGTTTTAATATCTTAGGCTAGCATTTTTGAAAAAAGTTAAAATAAAATGTGTAATATTAGTTATAAAAAGCTGCTAAGTTATACACACTCTTGGCGTATGTTTAATTCATAATAAATATTAACTTAAAGTTATAATTGATTCAGTATAAGAGGGAATCTTAATCCATTGTATTCAAATTTTATGCCTGCATTTTTTTAAATATGTTAAAATAAAATGAGTAATACTATTAATAATAATTTGGCAGTGATTAACAGTATTTTTTTAACTCAAGTTTTAAAATATCCTTAAAAATAGAATGATTCATTAGAGTGATTATTACTGCTTTTAATAATTTAATGGTAAATAATTTTCCTAGAAGTGTAAAATTTAAAGATATTAAAGGTAGTGCATGTGATTATAAATATTGGTATTAATAATTTTTAATATATTTCTTATTTAGTGATTCATAAATATTGAATATGATTAACATACTGAAATTATCCTTAATAAGTTTCGTAATTCATTGAATATTTTTATTTTTAAAAATCAGAGATGAATAATATTCACAATAATGCTACTATTAAAATAATTATTACAATTTAGTAGTTTATTAACAAACTTTCTGAACTGAAAGGAACTTTAATTAGCGGTTTAGCAATATTGCAAACATTTAAAAAAATTTATAATTTTATGAAAGGCTCAAAATACTACACTGAGAAAAATATTATGGTCAAAACTACTAGAATATCGTAACATCTATAATCATATTATTATAAATTATTATGATTATTTTATGAATATTGGGATCGCAAAACGCTTGGTAATTTTTAGCGAAGCGCTTTTTTAATCATTTAATTAACCATAAAATATGGTTTTATGATTTCTGATAAAATTATGTAATGATACCTTATAATGGGGCCTAAAAACCATTTGTTTGATTAAATTTTAGATTCAGTTTTATATTTCTTAATAAATGCTTAGTAATAAGGAGTATAATTTTTAATATCGAAATTACCGGTAAACGTTTACCATATGTGCGAAAAATTACTAAATGAATGTTTTAAGCAGCGTTTTGTTTATTTTGGTTTAAAGAATTAAATTAATTTTGCTTATTAAAATCACTATCTCTTACTATGTTTACACTAATTTGTTGGTTTAATAAATCTGCGTAACACAAAACTTAAATAGATTAAAGGAACTATTCAGACTATTATTGCGATTAAAAGATTGCTACTACAATGAGAAAAAAAAATGGTCATAGTTACCAGAACATGGTAAAATTTACCATTTGTTTGGTTCTACGGGAGCACCAAAAAGCTCCATAATTTTTGCCGAAGCGTTTTTGTAATGGTTTTGGTAAAACTAACAATAAAATATGGTTTTATAATATGTGATAAAATTTGGTAATTTTATCATGATATATTAGAGTGTGACCTAAAAATCCTTTATTTGATTAAAGTTGAGTTTCAGTTTTGTATTTTTTAATAAATGTGAGGTAATAATTTTGAAAACCGGAATTACCGGGGAGCGTTTCCCATATGAACGAAAAATTACGAAATGAATGTTTTAAATACCGTACATTTTGGTTTAAAGAATTAAATTAATTTCGTCTATTAAAATCACTATCTTTTACTAAGTTTACACTAATTTGTTGACTTAATAAATATGCGTAACACCAAACTAAATAGATTAAAGGTACTATTGAGACGAATATGTGAATTGCTAGTTCAAGATTGGTACTACACTGAGAAAAAAGAATGGTCAACATGGTAAAATTTACCGTTTGTTTGCCTCTATGGGAAGAATAAAAAGTTTGGTAATTTTTGCTTAAGCTCATTGGTGATGATTTTGAAAAAATATGTGATAAAATTTGGTAAATGTAGTAAAATTAAGTAAAATTTAATCAATTTTACATAACAGGTAAAATTAATTAATTTTACCTATAATTTAGGTAAAATTTAATCAATTATGATTTCGTAGATCGTGGTACACATGAGAGGTTTAATTGCCGTATATTTTGGTTTAATTGACTAGAGCTGTGGGTTTTTACCTAATATTTTTCCCGCATGGTTTAATTACTGTATATTTTACTTTGAAAAATCTAGAAGTATGGTTTTTTTTACCATAAATGTCATTGCATACAGTACGGTAATTTTACCAGAATGTATTTCTCCGTGTTATCTGTAAAGCATTATACAGATAAATAGTTCATCAGAGAAAAATTTTTATTTTGCTCTGTTACTTTTGGTCATCTATGATTAAATTTAGTAGAAAAATAGTGTTGCATAAACCAAACTGGTTTATTAATTTATTTAATTCGTTTAGTTCATTTAATTGGTTTAGTTTATTTAGTTTATTTAATTGGCTATTTACTTTGGCTGTTATATTGGTTTATTTAATTGGCTATTCCCAGTGTTTGAATTTTACATTTTAAGTTCGGAAAATGTCTTCCTGTAAAAGAAAGTAAATTAAATCGAATTTTCAAGATATAAAAAGGGAGTAAAAATAAACGTAAACCCAGTATGTATTTTTATGTCATATCCTAATGACTAGAAATTCTTAGGGAAAAAAGTTATTATATTCTAAAAATAATGGTGTTTCAAAACAAATTGCTCTGTCATATTTTTTTTTCAAAATAAATTAGAGGAACTAAAAGCGCAAGCAATTTAATCATGCATTTTAAAGAACATTTCTTAAAAACTCGATTATTTAGCGAGTAAGTGATTGCAGTGTGGTAAATTTTGAAAAGGTAATTTGTTTTCGAGGGTGGGGAGGTAATAAGAATCTACTCGAGTAGATACTTGTGTTTCTTTCGCTTCCTCTTCTTTGTTTATTTCTTAAAGACTACAAAAATCATGTTTAAGCTGAAGTTAAAAATAATCATTATAAACCTTCGGCTAATTGTTTTTTGTGTATTGAAAAATGTTGGGAGATATAGCTCTCTCATTTTCTACAAGAAAAATAATAAAATGTACGTTTAAATTTCACGTTAACGTTTGATTTAATTAAATTAAATGAAACGTTTTAAATTTCAGACAACTTAAAAATTCTTGCTTCAAAATAGACTGATGGTAATGGCATTTTCGGTTGGGAAAAGAAGCCATAATTCTGGTTAATATTGTTTTATAATAAACAATTGACCACGAATGTAAAAAAAAAAGTAATAAAAAGAGGATCTGAACAAGGTTTTAAGGAATTCATGATTTTGGTTAATAAAACCGAAGTATACGGTTTTTAAACCATTCATTTGGTAATTTTTCCGTTCATATGTTAACTGTTTTCCGGACATTCCGGTTTTCAAAATTTCTTTAGTTTATTATTACATTATAAACTATTATTTAGTTATTAACCATTTTCAATAGTTCTTATAACCACATATTTAGTAAAACTAAAAATGCATAACAGAAAAGTAAATTTAACCGAATAAAGGGTTTTACTCCACTATCTTAGGTATCATGAAAAAATTTCCAAATCGTACCATAATTGATCAAAATTTATTATACATTATAAGACCATATTTTATTGTTAGTTTTACAAAATCTTTACCACATCGCTTTGGTAAAAATTACTGAGAGTTTGGTATTCCCATAGGTTGTGAAACACGATAAATTTGATATTATTCTGGTAGTTTTTACCATACTTTTATTTTCCTCAGTGTATTGACAATACTTCTTGCGTTATATATTTAAGTTGTTAAGTGCAAACATGTAACTACTTTTAATTGTTAATAAGAAATACAACATCTAATATGCACAAATTTAATTAAAAAATTAATGTAGTAAAAGTTTGCTAATTATAAATTTATTTAATATTTTCGAACTATATAATTAGTCAGCGTCTTAGTAAGGTAACAAGATTTATTATGATTTATATTAATACCTATTTCTAAATTCTACATGTTTTCTTTTCTAAAACTTATTTAATAAAATAGTTTTTACTGAAAAAACAAAAAAGTTTTGATTTAGGTTTAGCACTAATACTATATTTTTATGAACATTTTTTTTTTATCTAGAATAGTTGAATATGTTAATTTGCATTTTTATTAAAGTTGCGGTTTCCAATTCTTACCCTAGGAAAAAAATAAATTATTCGGCATGGCTCTTCTGTGCTTTTTCTTAACAGCAGGTAGGTTTGACAACCCTAATATCATCATTAACAAAAGTTGATGCTGTCTAAAATTTGCTAAAAGGGGATGTTTACTAAATAAAAATTATAATAGGAAATGAAAAAGCTAATATTTACAAACATTGTAAAATTTAATAAACCCGTTATTAGATGAATAAAAAATTAAAATAACAAATTACTTTTTCTTTAAAAAAACAGGAATGATACATTAAAATGATTAATTGGAATGAAAATATTTTCTCAATAGTTATTAATCCTTTAATAAAATTCTTACTAAATGAATGAAACGTTGTAGGAAAAAATTTTATTTATCGAAAGAGACCTAAGAGAAGGAGACTTAATTATAACTAAAGAGATCAATTTTAATTAGAAAATAAAGCTAAATTAGAGAAGCTTTAATTAGAAAGCTTTAATTAGAAAGCTGTAATTAGAAAGCTTTAATTAGAAAATAAGTTTAATTAGAAAAAGCTTTAATTAGAAAATAAGTTTTTGCGTAATGGTTGTAAATCATGCAATATGCACCAAGTTATCATGATATTAATAAAAAATTGAAATTGCATTTTTACTAATTATAATTAAAAATTTAATTATAATTAGATATTACAATATGCAATTGAAAATGTTATGGTTTTAATGCATATATTCATTATGTTATTGTTAAATTTGAATTGCGTGTTTATTAATCACCATTTCAAAGATTAATTACAATTAGAAATGAAATTATGAATAACGATTTACATTGTAAACATAATGCATATCATATTTAAAAATAATTTTATAGTTGTAATTCAGACAATATTTTTAAATCAATATAAATTTAAATTACATAATTATTAATCCTTTTGTAAAGTACAAATAGTTAGTTAGAAATTAATCTATGAATAACTCTTACATAATAAGCATAATTCTTGATTTAAATGCTATTATTCTAAGTGATATGATATTCATCAAGTGATTATTAAATCAATAAAAAGTTTAAAATGTAAAGTTAAAAGTAGGAATTAAGGTATGAATAAATTCGAACTATTCAACATAATACACATATTATGTAAAATTGTTATTTTGCGATCGATAAGAAATTTGAATTTGCACATTACTTCCAATGAAATGGGAATTTTAATTTGAATAAAATTAGATAAGAAATAAATTTCTTGGTAAAAGTCGCTGAAGCACTCGTAGATGCACATGATTTAAATTTTTTCAAAAGAAATACAATGCATATCATTCCTTAGAAATAATTGTATGGTTTTAAATCTGATTATAAGAAATTAAGTTATGAACAAGTCTTATATATAAGCATAATTTTTTATTTTAAATGCTAGGGTTAAAAGTGATATTCAAGAGATTCTTAAATCAATAAAAAGTATAAAATGGATATTTATTAATTCTAATTTAAAATACTAATTAAAATTAGATAAATGAATAACTCTTTATTGATAAGCATAATACACATAGTAATTTAAAAATGCTTTTACGTTTTAAATCGATAGGGAATTTAAATTTGCTCATTCCTTTCATTAAAAGGGGATAATACTTTGCAGAAAAACAGATAACAAATAAATGGTTACGGCAGTTCAAGCGCCCGTGTGAACGTGCGTGATGTAATTGTGTACATAATAAGCATAAATTATATCTTATTTAAAAATAATTTTATAGTTCTAAAATTCATACAACATTTTTCACGTTATTGTTAAATCAATCAAAAGTTGAAACTACATCATAATAAGCATAATTCTTTATTTAAACGCTAGGGTTGTCATTAAAGTAATAAAATTGTGGCAACTTCTCCGCCAGAAATTTTTCGTAATATAATAATTTTTTTTTACACTGTTTGGTGAATTTATTATGTTTTGCAAAACAATAAAATGTAAATGTAACTTCTAAAGTTCAAAAGCCTTTAATATGCATATTTCCTAACTAATCTGCGGATTAACTAATTACCTCCATTAAGATGCGGAATCAAGTTTTTCCGCCTTTTACCTAGATATGTGATGCTCATTAACGGTTGTCGTATAATTTAAGTGACGAAGTTTGTTTTTCTCATTCCATCAACTAATTTGTTGATTGTTTTGACTTGATTCATTAGTGATTATTAAATCATCAAGGGTTTATTAAATCTATCAACAAGTGATTGTTAAATCAATCAAAAAGTGATTGTTAAATCATGTCTACCATTCATTGAAAGATTATTAAATCAATCATTCATCAAGTGATTATTAAATCAATACAATAAAAATACATCGTTACTAATTCTAATTTAAAAGATTAATTAAAATTATAATTAATTTATGAATAAGTCTTAGCTATTAAAAAGTAGTATTTAAAAATAACATTTTTAAATACTATGTGTAAAATACACATAGCATTTAAAAATGTTATTAAATCGATAAGAAATTTGAATTTGCACATTATTTTCAATAAAAAGGGGGATTTTACTTGGAAGGAAAGTAGATACGAAATAAATTTCTTGGTTATGGTGGTTCAAGACGCGCGTGCCAAAGTTGTTCTACTTTCTCCTTTTCCCTCTTTCTCCACGTGTTTCCTGAGGTTATTGACCATAAACTTGGAAAAAAATTGAGAAGAGGAGATCGTTCAAACATCTGTAGAATCACTACTCTCACTTTCACCACAAAGGAAAAACGAGGTCACGGTAACGGATAGGAAAAAAAAAATAGACCGGATTGCTCTATATTGGACATTTTTCTATAGTTTTTTTCTCCCTCCGTTTAAAAAAAAAATCGGAGTTTAACTGTTGCGGGAGAGTTATTTTTTCGCATTTGCTTTACAGCTTAAGTTGAATTTACAAATACACTGCAAAAAAAAATTTCTGTTAAAAAACACAATAATTCTCTAGCTGCAGAAAATTTTTGCTTTCTATAATAACTGAAATTTGCTTTTAAACTTCACCGTAATCTTACTTGATTAAAAACTTCATTCACTTCAAAAATATACATATTGAAAATAATAGTCGACGTGTTTCAAGCGCTCAAAAACAGGCACTCATTTTCAAGACTTGCCAGACTGTTATTTCCAATTTGTATATTTTTGAAGCGAATGAAGTTTCTAATCAAGTGATATCTTAGAGCTTCAGTTTCTTAGGACTATTTATTTAATACGTCGTAATACGCCAAAAGAGACTTTTTTTTTTCTCTGTTAACAAATTAAATATGTAACCATTGATACAGATTATATTTGTTGAATAAAGAATTTTTTTTCAATTCTTAATATGAATAACTTTGGTATAAAAGTGGCAACAAATGATTTTATGCATTGAAACAGATGGGCAAGGAATCGGCCTCATATCACGAAGGCCCCGGATTCGAATCCCGCTTTCTTGCGTCTGAGCTTGACGTTGGAAAAAAAATTCGACGACGTTTCTTTCAAACGCGATGGTTTTCGATGTTTCAAAAATTGCACAGTATCATCCAAAAAATTTAATAATTACAAAGCTTTTTCAAATTTTAAAAATCTATTTCAGTACTCAAACCAGAGGATATGCAGCTACCTTCATACCAAAATTCTCTTCTTCACCCTGACCAATAGAAAATGTTTGGTGCTTTCAGATATTCTCTGTGATGTTTTATTACAGAAAATTTTGGTCAATCTGTATTTTCCCCAGCATGCGGATAATTTCCGGCAACTTTGTTGCCAGAAATTTTCTGTAATATAACATTTATTTTACAGTGCATGAGGGATTAATTAAATTTTCAAAAACAATAAAATCCGTTAAAGCTATGACGCCGTTAATATGCTCATTTCGTAGCTTATCAGTAGACTAACTGATTTGCTACATTAAAGTGAGAAATCAAGTTGTGCTGCTTTTTACTTGGATAATATGCTCATTCTGTATAGTTAAAGTTCGTTTTTCTTATTCTATCATATCTTATTCTTATTTTTCTAATCTTATTCTAATATATTGATTGTTTTTATTTGATTCATTAGTTATGTTAAAATAAATAAATGACATAATGATAATTTTCTTAATTGCAATGGTGTTCTATACGTACGATTTAGTTTTAAAAATGTTTCTTGATTGTTTCTGTCAATTTTTAGTTGGTTGTTTACAGAGGAAAAAACCCTGTTAAAATTACCGTATTGTATGGTAATGACTGGTTAATGAAACCAAAATATACGATATTTAAAGCATTTATTTAGCAATTTATCCATTCATATGGTTACGGTTCACCAGAAATTCTGGTTTTCAAGATTATAGTTTTTATTACCTTATATTTCGTAAAAATCTCAAAATTTAAAAGTAAATTTTACCGAAAAGTAAATTTTACCTTCGCGCTGTCGTGCCACAGGTCCCTGGTTCGATCCTCGGGCCGGGCAAGGTTGACTCAGCCTTTCATCCCTTCAGTGGGTCGATAAATGAGTACCAAGCATGCTTGGGAACTAAACACTGGGGGTTCCGCGTTCGGCTGACCACCTGACCGGAACATCTGCTCCTGCACCCCAGAGCCCAAGGTCAAGAAAACTGAGATGGGCACTGTAGGCCTTGGCCCTCTTCGGGCTGTCCCGCCACGGAGTTTTTTTTTTTTTTTACCGAATAAAGAATTTTTGCGCCATGCTTTAATGCATCATCATAAAAGTACTTATCTTTATCACCTATTATTAAACCATATTTTATTGTTAATTATACAAAAATTATTACCATGGCGCTTAGGTAAAAACTACCGAGCCTTTTTGGTGTTTCTGTGGTGCCAAAAACACGATAAATCCGAACATATTCCGGTTATTTTGACCATACTTTTTTTCTCTGCTTGATTGTAGTAATTTCTTTTTTTAGATTGCAAAACAGAATTAAGCAACATTTTAATTTAAACGTACTGAAACGTTGCCGTTATTCCAGCTAAGATCTTACTTTCACTTTAACGAGCGCTTAGTATGTAATGTGCCAATATCTAATTAGTCTGCAGATGGTAATTTGAGATTTGGAAGAATTCTTGGATCTTTAATGGATCACCCTAGTTAATATGCACATTAGCTAGATAATCAGTAACTGTTAATAAATATCGAATTAATTCTGATAATGGATTACTGATAGTAAATGAATAACTGATTTCTAAACTTCAGCGGTAGCATTCATGCCAGTAAAATGTGTGTATGGAATTTATGGAAGCGTGAAGTAAAGATGATATATTATTTTTATAATTTTGAAACGTATGTACGGCATATGATTGAACATGCATTTCATATTATTGATCACAAAATCAATTTATTTTTAAAATTAAAATTTTTTGAAGCTTTAAAATTTGGTAGGCATGAGTTGATATAGGAATTTCATTGATACACTGTAGAAATATGAAATTATTTTAATTCACTGATTTCTTTCTGAAAGCTTTTTTGCACTTTTAAAATACTTATTTGCATTTTGCACTCTTAATTTTTTTTCGTTTATATTTTTATTATGATTTTTACAAGCATTACTCATTTGTGCTTAAAGGGTCAATCCTCCAGCACCATTGTCAAGCGTGAAATATTCACGTTTTTTTTAATTTTAAAACTCTAGATCTTAATATTTGGTAAAGTAATTTTATTTCACAATTTTTACTTAATGTGGAAACTTATTTGAGCTTTCAGTTTTTTTTTTTTTTTTTTTTTTTTTAAATTGTACTTATTATCACATTTTTTTGAATTAAAGCCTGAGTGTTTGATCCTATCAGTAAAGTTTCAAATTATAACAATGTTTTGTAAACAAGAAAAACAAAGTTATTTAAAGTTAAACCCCCTGTAAGGTAATTGTTTCTGTGTATAGATAAAACGCTTTCTTGTCTTAAAATTTACTAAATTCTCACACAGCTCAGATCGTTACTAATAAATAAGCTCGTGGTTTCTAAGAAAGCCGCAAAAGCATCTTTGAAAAAAAAAAATCGAAAAAGTTTTGAAATATTAAATGTCTTCGATTCCGGCAGCATTTTTTTAAATGTAAATAAAGAATTTAAACTTAAGCTAGTATAAATTAGAATTAAAAGAAAAAAATATTATTCTTCTAAAAAAACTCTTTAAGTATAATTGTAAAGACTGTATATGACTCAATATGACTGAAATATGACAAATATTTTTAATAGAGCAACTGATCTATTTATTTGATAATTGAGTAAGCATGATGACATTTAGAAATTGCTGATTAGTTTTGCACGTAAAACTGAAACATTTTAGTAAATTAATTGGTAATTTGTAAAATATTTAAGCTGATGATATTTTAAGAAACATATAAATTCAAAAACAAATAAATTAATTAATTAAAATTTATTTGTGAACCTTTTATTACAATAAATTTTTTCACAATATTAGAGTGTGCTTAATATAGTTGTTCTGATTTTATAATTTTCATTTAGGTAGTTTATTCTCGAATTAATGTCACATTATTATTCCTGCTACAAAAATAATTTCATATAATTTTTAAAATGAACATTCTTTGGCGTTTGGGAAATAAATATTTTGATCAATAGTTTTGTTTTATAATATTGAAATTTTTTTTTTATAACAAGTATGTTTGTTTTATAAAATTATTTCTTTATCTAGTGTTACGTAATTACAGTTCGAAATTTAACATTCTTATTAAATTTAAAGATAAAAGAAAAACATTCAACGAATTATTTGCAAAACCTGTTTAATAGCAAAATTGTATAATTGTATAATAATATAATAATTGAATGATATAATAATTTAATAATTAAAATGTTTTAAAAATCAACACATTAAGGAAAATTCGCTGTTGGTTACATACACTCAGAAATATCGATCCCAAGTTGATCCACAAGGAGAAATTAATTCCGATAAAATTACCGTACTTAATGGTAGTGACATTTCTGATAAAATAAATAAAAAATAAAAACATAATTCTGGTTGATAGAACCAAAATATACGGTTATTTAATTATTGCATTTGGAAATTTTTTCGTAATAGTTTGTCGGAAATATTAGTTTTCAAAATTTTAGTTTATATCACCACACATTTAATAAAAAATACAAATTTGAAAAATTAATTTAACCGAATTATTTTTTTATGCCATGCTCTACGGTTTCATCATAAAATTACCAAATTTTACTACTTAGCCAGCTTGTGTTATACATTATAAAATCCCATTTTATTGTTAATTTTATCTAAATCATTACCAAAGCAAAAAAAGTAACCGAGCTTTTTCATGTTCCCATAGAGCCAACAACTCAGTAAATTTTACCATATTTTTGTAGTTTTTACCATAATTTTCTCTTAGTGCATATTAGAAGTATCTTGAACCAAAATAACATTTATTTTTGTTCAATCTAACCATGTTTTCATGCAAGTTGAAACATAGTTTCGTGTATTTATGCACAGGAACAAAATAATATGCGTCAAAACTATGAAGTTGAAGCGAATTCACGAAACTGTTTCAACTTGCACGGGAAATTGGTTTCAGCAGAATCCAAAATTTGTGTATTTTTTTATGTGTTTTAAACCAGAATATTTTTGAAACCTTTTATACAACTCCCTTATATGACTCATTTAAACCATATTAACGCACTTGTTAAACTAGACGATCCGATATTATAGTTCACTTCAAACGTTTTAACTTAACAGTTTTTTAAGGTTGTGTCAAATTCGAACAGTATTATGGTTCAAAGTTGAACCAAATTTCTGTGAGTCTAAAAGTGTATATAAAAATAACCTTATAAGATGATAAGCTTCAAGAAAATGTTTTGCTTTTTTAGTTAAGAAATTTTAACATTTAAAATGAGACAACTGGAATAACTACATAAAGAAACGTTAAACATCAACTGTTAACATGCAAAAAATAAAAGTCTAATTAATTAGTTAATTGTTATGGATTAAAAGAAACATCTGTAAATAAAATAATGCTATGTATATGTAATGAATATTAAAAAAGTGTGTAAAAATATAAAAAGTTTGAACTATTCCAATAGTAAAGTTATTTGAAAAGTTTCAAATTTTAAATTTGTCTTTTCTAACTTTCATTTGTCTACTAGAAAATAATATAAATAACCAGGGCTTAAACTTAGTTTCCCGAAAGCCACTAAGGCAAACTTCGAATTAAATTATTCTGCACACTGTAAAAAATCCTGGATAAAATTACGGTAAAAAGGACTGGCAACTTCCTTGCTGTATCCGTAAAATTTATTTTACCGTAAGGATCCATTTTTACTGTGAAATTTTGTACCATAATTTTTACAATAATATTTATTTACTTACAGTGATTTCGTAATTTCCCAGTAACTATTATTATAAAAATTACGGTATATCTGTTTAAGTTAAAAAGTACTGGCACTCCGTGTGCAGGCACTTTTTTCTGTAATTTAATCCGGAATTTTATACAGTGTATTTGTTTATTTATACCTGTTAAGTCAAAAGCGTTTTAACGCTTTAACAGAACTATATGCTTTAATGAAACTAAAAATACATGTAAATAATAATCAAGAGCTACGATAAAATGACATTTTTATACATTAATAGTTCGTGTAATTAATAACAATTCATAATTAGATACGATGTAAATTTTTACCTAAACACAGTAAAGAGTGGTCGCATGATAAGTCCGTAACACAATCTTAAAAACAATTGTTATTGGAAATAAATTAACATTTATTGAGACTGAAAAAATTAAAGTAAAGAAAAAGATAGTTTAGTCTTTATTTAGGTGACATTGCTTAGTCGAATTAATGAGGCATTCAGCAAAGAAGGTGAAATTGAAACTTCTAGAACTCAGTTAAAAAAAATCGCAACAGTATGAGTGTCATGCATCATTAATTATCTGATTAATGTATCAGTCTCTTAGTAACTGCATTTATACTCTTTGAAAAAATATGTATATACCAAAAATTAATATTGAAGAATGCAATTAAAGCTAATTTATTCTTATGATAATATACGAAATCTGCTCTATATTTTCAAAATAAAAATAAAACACTAAGTAATAGCTCTGATGAGTACAATTAAGACTGTAGCATTTAAATGCTCTTATTTTCTGAAAAAAAATTAAAATTAGTTTTAAAATTTACAGTTATTTTTATGCTTTGGATTCTACAAAGAATTTAAATGTGTGCAATTCATATTGTTTCTTTATTTTTTATCTGTTCTCTACTTTGATGTTTATCTATATCGATGTATTTGTATGTATAGTAAACCGTAGTGAACCGTCAGGGGGACTCAGCAGAAAAACGGTGGTTCACTATGTTCAAAATCTAAGAAAAAATATATTTTAGCATATTATGGTAGTATTGTTAGAAATAGAGATTGCAATCGTACATAATTTGTTTTATAAATTATTGACTAACTAAAAATGTAGTCTCTTTACAATATCGCTTATTTCACTTTCTTTTTTAACCCTAATAATTTATTTATTAAAAAGTTGATAACTTCTGTTTCAAAGTATGAAACATTTCTTGGTGATGGCTATAGTTCTTCACCCATATGTTGCTAATTTAAACTGTGAAATGCTCTATAATTTGAAACAAAAGTTATTAACTTTTTTATAAACTGAAAAGTATGGTTAAGAAAAAGTGAAATAAAATAGTCTTCTTTTTTATGAATCATATTTAAACAATAAAAAAAAATTGTTGAGAGGAAAACAACGAAAACTTTCAATGGTTAACCAAATGGCAAAGGAATTCTAAACCATGATACATTTACCACTGATGATATTTTAAGTCAGCACGAGCCGAAAACAAAATTTGTATCAACCAGCCACTGCTAGGATTCGAACCAGAGCCATCTCATTGGGTGGCGGACCATATATCTCCAGAGCCATTTTTTTATTGTACAGGACACAGCAGTTTGTTTTCGATTTAAAAGAAAAATCAGGATATCTAATTAGCAACAAACATAAGGCTTGACTAGTTACAAAGGGATTCTCCCTCGTTATCAAGCTTATGTGACTCATTACAAAAGATTTAAAGATGGTGCAGAAAAGCAATTCAGATAAATTTTGAATATAAATACAATAGAAAAGCTCATTTTAGGAGACATTTAAATATTTTTAAGAAAAAGTTAAGATAGTATTACGCGGACAAAAAAATTCTGGTAAAATTACCGTACAGTATGCACTGTTAAAAATTTCTCGGAAAAAAATGGTTAAATAACAATTTATTGAATGGTTACTTTACCATATTTAATCAAAACAGTCAAATAACCATAAATAAAATGGTAATCAAACTTTGAAGTTTTAGAAAAACTGTTTATTAACTGCTTTCACCTAATACAGTTAAACAACCAGTTATCGCACCGACTAGAACCACCTAATGAAGGTAGTTAGTTCTGTCAGCTGCGTACATATCAGAGCCGAGCGGGCTAATCTGTCAATTTCATGACCGGCAGAACTGGAGTTCGAATCCTAGTGTTGGCACCACAATGTTTCCTCTATTTCCAATTTTCTTCAACACATGAAGAATTTTCCAGTGCCAGGCACTCTCCAAAGCCCATTACCTTACGAAAAACCGAGTTCCAATGTCTAGTTAAATAATTATTTTTTTTTACGTTTCTGAAAAAAGCTAAGTGTAAATTTTTAGAAAACCGTATAGTTTTGTATTCATGGTTTTATAACCATACTTTTTATAAATGGTTTCAAAACCATAAAGGAAAAAAAAAGTTCTTTACCGTTAACTTTACGGTTAATCGGATGGACAGAGAGCTACCAGTTATTTTACCATAATTTTAGAATGAAAATTTTAACAGTGTGGTTATGATATTTCTTTTAAAAGAAAAACGTATTTATTGTTAATTAAATCAAAATATACGGTATTTAAACCTAGCATTTAATTACTGTTCCGTTTATAAGGTAACAGTTTACCAGAAATTCTGGTTTTCAAAACTATACCTCTTATTGCCAACACATCTAGTAAAATATACAAAACTGAGAGAAAAATTTCCAAATCAATGGCTTTTATGCCTTGCGTATCATGATAAAATTACCAAATTTTGCCACACTTTCCAACTTTCACCACATGTTATAGAACAATATTGTATTGTTAATTTTAGCATAATTGTTACCAATATAGTTCGATAGAAGTTACCAAACTTTTTGGTGTTACCATAGAGTCAGAAACACGTAATATTTCACCATATACTTGTAGTTTTGACCTTACTTTCTTTTGTCAGTGCACTAACCACAAAAAAGAGAGAGACTAAATATTTCAACCATTCCTAAAAGTGATGATAATTGTATATATTATATGCTTAATAGACCCGTATTTTGTGAAAGAAAAATAAAGAATTTTTAATGAAATGATTTAAATAATATAAATAATTTTATTTTAGTTTCATACAAAAATAAAATTACTTGACAATGAAGTTAAGCTTGAATACACTGAAAAAAAAAAAACTACTTCACATTAGCAGAACTGGGGCAACACAATGAGTTGTCCCAATTAAGGGGTTTAAATCTAACTTAAAAGCTTATAAATTCGTTTATTTTACATAATGAACAGGTTTAAAGTTGTATATTTTTTATAATTCAACTGTCAGTTTTTTGTTCTAACTATTATTTGTATTAAAAGAATAATCCTAAAGTAGCTGAAGCGAAACGATATGCTTGATAGTATAAAATTTAATTTGCTTTAAAATATTTCAAGGTGGAAAAAGTCAACATATTTTTAACATTCAAAAATAGGCACCCATTCTCAAAACTTGCCAAAATTTAATGAGGAAAATAAGAGATATTTTTAACAGAAAGTGTAAAGTTGCTAACGGAGAAATGGAGAATAAATAAAAGTGAAAACAGAACACTTTGTGGGTATTCACTACATAATATTTCACTAAATATGAAAATTTCTTCATTTGTCCAAAACTGTCCCAAGCTAGCTCAAAGGTGCATTCATAATAGAGCTCGTTCGAATTTTCTTTTTTAATTTTTTAACTTGATGAGTTGAGAAAACATTTAATTTTAGGTTTACTAGTTAAAAACGCATGTTGATTACGTTTGTTGAATTCTCTAATTAATATACGTATGTTGAATTCTCTACTTTATATACGTATGTTGAATTCTCTACTTAAATTACACCTATTAACTTATAAGAATGAGAAATATGAACTTTCCAAAAAAAAACAAACAATTCAAAGGTGCACCTCTTTCTGCTTTATACGAGATCTAAAAGTTTTTAAAATTTTACAATTGTGTTTAGATAAAGTGATCTGGAATAAAAATTTAAAAAAAATCCAAAAATATATTTTTTCTTTAATTATTTCTAAAGGCATAGTTAGTTTACTTTGGAAAAGTGGTCAAAAACAGGAGACTTTATTTAATTTAATTTTCTTTCGTAATTTTAACTTTTGGATTAGATGCCCCTTAAGAGTAGCATAAAATAATGTTAGGATAAACAAAGTTTATTTACTTAAAAGGTAAAAACCATATATACTCGCGAAAAATCTAAATCCCTATTTTGAATTCCTTCTTATTTTAATATATGTATATATATTTTATTACATTTAAATCCAAAAATTACTTACTTAACCCCTTTTTGCCAATGTGGCACATAAGGCCTCGAATCTTTTTTGTCACACATTCCTGTCTTTGGCCAAATTAATTTATGGGTTGTCTTTAACCAAATATTCTTACTTTTTATTAGATAAATTTTTTTAAATTTAAATGTCCTAAAACATTTTTTTTTTAAATTTGTTGAGAAATATTATTTTATTCTTAAGAAAGTAATTAACTTCTTTGGTTGATAATAATTTCCTTCTTACTATTCAGAAGAAAAAAAACTACTTAAAGATAGAGAAGAAAAAAAACTACTACATAATGGTAATACTACTGAAAAAAAAAAAATAATAATAATCTTTAATTGTTAAGTTTTTTCAAAATTATTTCTTATCCAATTTTTGTATGTTAATGAGTATTACACGTCCGCATGAAAAAAAAATTCTTAATGTTATGAAAATTACTTTTTTCTGATTTATTACTTCATATTTTAAAGATGAACTTAAAGTAAGATATTTCATTACGATAAGAAGGAGAAAAAAAGAGTGGTATAAAATATAATTAATAGATTTTAGAATATTTTCAAAATAAAAAATAAATAAAGATTTATGTAATAAATTTTATACAATAAATTTTAAATAATAAATTTAATTATGCTATTTTATATTAGCATATTTATCTCATAATAACTAAATTTTACTTTTAAAGCAATGGAAATATCAAAAATTATATAGCAGAGAGAATGCATTACTTAGAATGCATAAAGTTAGAAAAAAAAACTGTTCAAAAAATTATAAAAAATTTATTGAAAACGAATTTGTACCACAGTTAAGAAATGCATAAAGTAAAAATATATAAATAAACGAAATCTAACGCTACAGAACGCTTTCAGAAATTTCATAAACACTTTGCGTGAGTCAAATGTTTCAAGAAACTTACAGTACATAAATATTAATCTTTATGCAATAAATAGTAAGAATTTTCATTGGAATCCAATGAAAAAAAGTCACGTTAAATTCCTTAAAAAATTTTGAGCATTTTAATATCAAAATTCAATAAAAATAAAACTTTCCAGTAACTACGAAATTTTTACCCAGATCACGTACAATTTTTATAGTCTATCTTTCGATTCTTTTGAAATTATAGCATTTGAGTTAGATTTTTCACGAAAAAAATTTAAACCAATGAAATATCAAATAATAGGCTACATAGATCGAAAAATCTTCTGATTATTTTTTTTTACTTAGCAGATGATACAGGTGAAATAAATCAAAAGTAATTCTCTTAGAATGGCTAAAATTTGGAAACTTTCACAAATGAAGATTAAAACATTAGTCGTTTTGAAGCATTAATCAGAGCCTAATAATGGTTGGATTTTTTGAACTTATTGTCGAAATTTTCTATGAAAAAATTTATTGCAGTTGTGCACGTACCTTAAACGAACCACCACACACCTTAAAATTCAAAAGATCCTTGAAAGTTTAATTTAGTAATGTGGTGGATTATGCTAAATATTTTATAAAATATAAAATTTCAATAGCATTTAAACAATTTTTCCTTATGAAAAGAAAAAAAACAATTCAAAAGCAAATTTGTTTACTTAAAAAATATAAGTTTGAGGTTTTAAATCAAATTCATTTCTAACATTTCAATGAAATTTTACCTGAATTATAACAGTACACAGATAACAGGCAAATGTTTTTTTTCCTTTTCGTTTAGTTGGCATAGAAAGTTTCACTAATTAATAATTTTTTAAACTGAGTAGAAATATTAGTATGATATGCTTGTTTTTTTGAAGATAGAATAAAGGCATGCAAAAAACATTTTTAAAAAAAATAAAACTTTCAAGCTTTTGTTCACCGATAATTTATGTTTTTGCTTTTTTAAAAAAAATTTTAGCTTTGTACAGGCTTTCACATTCAACATTTCGTTTGTGAGGAAAACTTAATGATCTTAACTTAATGATGAAACTTAATACTTTCACTTTTAAAGGTTGAAGAAAATAATATCTAAGCCAGCGCAAATCATTGTTCCAGTGATGGTCATATAATTTAAAATAAACCTTGAGAAGGTGAATTAATCCTCCCTTTGAGAATGCTATCTACTCCTGATTTGCGACTGATGATTCATCCTCTATTTCAGAAAGTTTTTCTAATCTTGTTTTGTAAATGCACATTGAACCTCAATCTAAAGAGCTGTTTATTCCAGCATACGTCATAGCGCGTAAACTAGCATAGTTAAATTTAACATTGTTTCAAGCTTGCACGGTTTATTTACTAATTATTTATAAACCTTGTTGGGCTTTGTTATAAAGATATTTCTGACACTAAAATCAACCTTACACTGATATCTGCGTATATACTAATAAGCTCTAAATCCCTCAGAATACTATATTATCTTTATTATTCAATTGAATTGAAATAACTATTATATTGTTTTTACTTAGAAATTCTTTATTGTTAGATAAGATTAACGGTGGCATAATATTTGATGCATCCTTGTAGTAGCTTAAATTTTAAAATGAAGTTTAAAAAAATTGTCTAAATTTTCTAAATTGTCTAAATCTAAATTTTTATACTGTTTTAATTTTTAAAATTTTTCCAAGATTTCCTTTAATTGTTTAACAATTTAGTTATATAAATTTTATTTGTTTTATGAGAGAAAAGCGGAAAAACATTTTTGATAAAATTTCCGTAATGTAAGGTATTGACATTTCTGGCTTGAAAAAAAAAAAAAAACATAATTCAGGCCAATAAAACTTAAATATACGATTTTTAAACCATTCAGTTGATAATTTTTACGCTCATATGTTAAGTTTTGGTTTCACACAAAAATACAAAACTAATACAAATACAAAACTAAAAATACAAAACTGTAAGTTAAACTTAACCAAATAAATGGTTTTTATACCATGCTCTAAGTTAACATAATAAAATTGCCAAATTTTACCAGCTAAATCCTAAATTATAAAACTATATATTATTGTTAATTTCACCAAAATCATTATCAAAGCGCTTCGATATAAATTACCGAGCATTTTGGTGTTCCCATGGAGCTAAATTTTACTATAATCTATTAGCTTTGGCATTCTTTTTTCTCTGTGTGTAACCTTTAACTTTCAGTTTTCTTAAACATTTTACTTTAATTTGCTTAAAAGACCCTTTCTTTAAAGGAAAAATATCCTTTTAAGGCTGAACAAATTTTAATCTGTATTAATTACTATTTATCAATCATAAATAATTTAAGTTTTTGGATGTTCTTATTTATACGAGCGAATCGAACAAGGTTTGCTCATCAAACTTTTGAATTCTTCTGTGGGCTGGCGAGTGTCAGCAGACAGACGAAATAGTCCCCTCTCTATTTATACTTGTAATTCTTTCATTATTAACAATGAAATTAATTAATTTTACAAACTGAGCGGTATATTTATTTTTTATATTTAATAAGAGTTAGTTGGGTTGATCTAAATTTAAATTAGAATATGAATGTATTATGAACTTTTTTTTGTTCAAGAGATAAAATTCTGAAAAGACATTTTAATATCGTTAGCTTATTACTTAGATCTTTTAGTTCAACTTTGAGTAAGTGGTAATATTTTTAAAAGGAAATTCTAAAAATATATCAAAGGGAATAATTTTCAATTAAACACGACATGGAGAAAAAAAATTCTGGTGAAATTACCGCACTGCACGGTAGGAACATTTTTGATAGAAAAAAACTACAACACTGGCAATAAAATCCAAAATATACGAAATTTAAACCAATCATTTAATAATTTTTCTGTTCATATGGTAACGGTTACTAGTAATTCTGGGAATCAAACATATATTTCTTATTACCACGCATTTAGTAAAAAATACAAAACTGAAAAGTAAAGTTAACCTAATAAATGGTTTTGATAATAATGGCTCTAAGATATGACTAAATTAAAAAATTTTACCACATTGACCAAAATTTATCATTTATTATAAAACCATATTTTTTTGTTAATTATGCCAAAATTATAATCAAAACTCTTAGGTAAAATCTACCGAGTTTTTGGTGTTCCCATAGAACCAGATATACGATAGATTGACAGTTTTGACCATACTTTGTCCTTAGTGTGTTAACCAGTATAAATAGAATAATACAATCGTTAATTAAACATTGATTTACACAAGTCTTATCAGTTATTAAATATAAATACTGTTTAATCAGTATTTATGGTATCATTAGTATTATTATCAGTATTACTTCTGTAGAAATTACCGAGCCTTTTGGTGCTCTCCTAGATCCAGAAATGTGGTAAATTTTTCCATATTTTCGTAAGTTATGACCATATTTTTTTCGTAGGGTAATATCGATTTTGTTAAAAGTACAGTTTCATCTCTATCGATATTAAAGGAGTTTGGATTTTATTATTCGATTAAAAATAGACAACTTTTACGTGCTTTTTCAAAAAATTCGGAATATTTTTAAATTTTTTTTGTTTTGTTTTTTCCATATTGTTATGATGTTCTCTTATATTTTTAAAATGAAGAAAATAAATTGTCATTTCAAGTTTTAATTTTGTGTCAAACATTTTAGTTTAAAAATGAATACAAAATATCTCCACAGAAATTTTTAAAAAATAAGAGTATTTTTTTTTTAAAAAAAGGAACAAAACAAGAAAGAAAAAACGAAGCAAAAAAGTTGTGAAAAACAATTTGGAATTTCATTGGAAAAGATTTTATTATTATAAATATCAGAATGGAACTCTTAAGAATTAGTATTTTCTTCAAATAAAACACCTGTGTAGAGTTTGTCAAAATTTTCAAAATCAAAATTTTAATTAAATTTCATTCAACTTTTTTTTAACTACATTGGTTTTACTGTGAGAGAAATTGTATGGTCAAAACTATCAGAATATGGTAATTAGAACTATAAATTTGAAAACCAGAATTTCCGGAAAACTGTTACCATACGAACTGAGAAATTTCTAATTTAATCATTTAAATACCATATTTTTGGGGTTTTCATTTCAAAATTGCTTTTTTTTCCAAAAATATCGTTACCATACAATACAGTAATTTCATCATAATTTGTTCCTTCGTTCAGAGTTATTTTACTATCGAAATAAAAAATTTCAACTAAAATTTTTTTTTTTTTTTTTTGACTCTCAATTGTTTTTATTAAACACAATTAAATTTTAAGTTTTAGATGTAATTAAAACTTGAACGTTACATTTTGTGAGAGATTTTTAGCTTTATAACAATTATGATTTGAATGTTTGTGACATGTAAGCATCGTGTTAAAAAAAAATTTATTTTATGCAATAATTTTATTTTAGTTTCTGTTGCATATAATATCTGGAAGACAATAAAGTTTGTGCAATATATGTTTTAGTGAAATATGACCAATTTCCATAAGAAGAAAACAAAAAAGAAAAATGAGTAATTAGAAACATATAGAATAAACAGGCACATATGCTATAAATTTATATAGCAGGTATGCCTTCTTCAGTGCTTTTATTTCTAATTTAACTTCCAACTTTATACATTTTAAAGTCGAATCTCGATGTGTGCTTACAGTTAAGCTATCAAATTATGTTATCTCCAAACATTTAATTCCATATTGCTAAAATAAAGGACAAACTTAATGTAATACATTGCTAAGAGTTCAGTACAGTAATAGAATCCTGATTGTTACCTGTATTACAACTCTGTATTTTTCATATATATATATTTTTTATTTATACCTTTTATTAATAGTAGTATAATTTTTGTTTTAGTTTCAAAGTTTGTTTCAAAGAAAAAATCAAATCAAATTAATTTATTTCTGCTCTAGTTACTGTTTTAAAATATTTAAATAAATACGAATATTAGTCAAGAATAATTTCTGAAAAAAAATTTCTTGAAAAGTTTAGTAATTTAATAGCTCATCGTATCATTCTCCATATTAATTAAAATTTTAATTAAAGAACATTATTGCATTTCTTTTTCCCTTTGAGTGCTTCAGATCAAAACTAATACGATAGACATAAGCTGTTTTTGTATTGCCAATCAGGCTGAAATTTGAAGTACGTTTGGAAATATTATATAATCATTAGTATTAATTTGTCTATGGAAAAAAATACGCAAAAATTTATTATATAGTTTTGTTTCTTTTTTAAAAATAGTAAAAGCTTTTAAGAACTTCAAGTTAAATTTTTCATTATTCTTTTTTAAAATGCGATGTTAAAAACAATTTCAAATGGAAAAAAAAAAATTTAATTTGTATTTGCATTAAATTGCAAGATTATGTGCAAATTTTAAATTCTTTTAAACGTATTTTAATAATATTAACTAAAAAATAAGTTGTAATCTATATAAGCAGTAGAATAACTATCGAGAAATAACTACTCACGTAATTGCATATTATAAATGAATAAAGTGGCGTAATAACAAAATTTTTTAAAAGTGTTTTAGTAATATATATTATTGTCTTAATAATATATCTAGATATCTCTATATAATATAAAATCATAATGGTCTGATACCGTTTGCCATTGTTGTCGGCGCATTTTTATTGGCCGGAAAATCACGTGGTAGGATCCAGTTTTCCCTCATTCATTTCCATATTGTTTTGGTTGTCATCAGCATAAAATTAACAATAGTCGTAAAGGTATTGTTTTTCTTTAAATATTTTTGTATCCCTAATTTAAACTTATTTTCCAGTACTGCTATTATTAGCGAGAATATGAAATTATGGTTGTGAACTCATCAAATTTGTTTGAACAATATAATGTTATAAGAATATAAATGTTATTTTAAAAAATGATTACTTCGAAAAATCACTTCCGTTCACCAAGAGATCCAAATGTTTATAATACTAATAAATAGGAATATTTGGACGTGGGAAGTAGAGGCACAAGAGTAAGCAAACAGAATTCCTTTTAGTACATGTATGTTAAGTGAATAATTTTAACATATGTTGACAAACTGTTTTCTGCCAAGAAAAGACAATTATCGCGAAGCAATCATCGGGACTGGTGAGCGGCAGCGAACAGGTGGCTGAGCCCCCTAGTATTAAATAAAAATTAAACTTTCAATTATATAGACAATTGAAATGTGTAAACTTTAATGAATAAGCTCTTAATTGGTTTCTGTCATTGGAGTTATATGAATCCTTTTTTTGAAAATATTTTAATTAATTGGGTCTATTTTTGCACTTTAATTCCAGGTGAAGACTTAAATATGGTAGGTTCTATTATATCTATTAATGGGTTTTGTTCTATTATATAATTATATTGTATAATTGTAAGCATCTTATAAAATGTTTTAATTTGATTAACTTAAAAATTTTGTTATTATGTTTTGTTTTAAAATAAGTATATACTGCTATTTAAAAAAGAATACTTGATATGCATTATGATATCGTAAGAGTAATTTTATTTTGCTTTATCCGAAAATCTTCTGCTTGGTGGATTTAGCACTTATTCTTGTTCAGTGCTTTTTATTTACAAACAATACCGATTTCCGATGTATTTTCATTTCAATTTCTGTTCATTGTGAGTTCTACATCCTGGATATTTTTCTTTTAAGGAGATACCGTTACCCTGAATACAACCACTCCACCTTCAAGGTCGCTTCAATGTCAAGGTTCAAGAACTTCGAGGAGGGCTCTTTAGAATGGTTTCCCTGCATTGAAAGTAAGCAAGCAGAAAAGATTGTTTGACAGATTTCTCATGCTCCATGTAGAACATCGGTCATTGCACCTTGTAAGAGGTATGCAAACTTTTTTACAATCTTGGACACAATTTTTTACTTTTTTCATCTTCACCTGAAAATATAAATGAAAACGAAGGAAGTAATCCATAATACGTTCAAATAAAGAATAAAATTATATAAACATTTAAAAAAAATCTTTTCTGATTGGCATATGAACTTATAAGTTAGAAACTGTTAAAAATATGTAAATAAAAAAATACTTACAACAACTTGAAAAAAATATATCTGTTTTTTTCTTTTTAATTATTTACTAGGAGAAAAACTATACAATTTATAGAATAACTCAGATGCAATCTAAAAAAAATTTCTTAACAACTCGTTATGCATATATATTTTCATGAATAAAATGAAGAATTGGCTGTTTTCAAGAAATGAAATAACAATAATAATAATAAAATAAAAATATTATAACATTCTCAGATTTCTTTATTAATCAATATTTATGTTTATCGTATTTACTTCTTTATATAAAGTTGTTTTCCATTGATTAAACAATTTTTATTACTTAAATCTAAAAATAACATGCGATAAGAAATTATTAAAAAAATTCATCCCTATCATTAAGTTGACCACATGCTAAGTCAACAACTAAAGCAATACAACTTACATAGGTTTCCCCGTACTATGTCTTAAAATTTCAATTACATTTTTTTCATAACACACCTAAAATTTTAACCTAATCATCTTACTCATCTAACATTTTAACCTAAATATATTTTTTAAACATAAATGTCTTAGAAAAATTTGTTTTATTGAACCGTTTATCTATTAAACTAAATTTTGATACATTTGTGCACCTTTTCTTAAAATTATTTATGTCCATATAAAATAATGATAAGTATAAACATAAAAATTTGTAGTTCAAATTCTTAAAATTCTAAATGATTCTTATGCTTCATATGATATCTTTGCTAGACTCTAGTAGAAAAACACATTTTTATTTGAATTTGTAGCTTAAATAAAATATCATGAATTTATTGAATTAGATAATTTCATATCTGTACACAGGTCTCAAAAACAATGAGGTAAACAATTGTTCGTTTTAACGTTATTTAAGACACAGGTAAACAAATCTGTGTTTCTAAAAAAAGTATTTATCATATTCATCTCTCTCTCTCTCTCTCTCTCTCTCTCTGACAATTACTTGTTTTTGTCCAAAACTTTTGTATCAATAAAATATTTTTGAATAAAGTTTGATGATATTTGAATTCTTTTACTGTTCAAGTCCTCTCCCTAAAACGTGAAAAATGATTCGCTTCGATTCAATTTTAGAAACAAATAAGCAGACCTCACTAGGATATTTTATAGATAAATTCATTACTTGATAGAATGCATCTTAAATACTTTAAAACAAATTTAGCTCGTTAATAAAACTACCATATTACTTAAAGATTGCTCATTTGAGCAAATTCTACTTATGGGTATTTATTTTAATCTATGTTTTGCCAAAAGCAGATCATGGTATGCAAAAGCAGATATGCCAAAAGCAGTTCATGGTGGTCCCAACGAGTTTTTTTTACCATCGAGTCAATCAGATACATGATGTTTCCAATTAGTTACTTTTAATGTTTTCAAGTCTGTTTCTACCTCATCAAACAAACTGATTACAGTCCTCTGGTTGAAATAATTGACAAAGATACCTTATTCGGTTTGATTTGATGACTTTTTATACGTCGTTTTAATGATGTTTTTTTTTTTTAAACAGCAACGAAACGTTTGCTTGTATTTAATATTTTTCTTACAAAACTCAGTAGCCCATTTTGATTGTCCAGCTTTTGCTGTAGGTGACTATGGCAGCGATCAGATTAAGTGTTTAATGTATATTCGATTTTGTTCTATTGCTATTTAGAGCCCTGATATCATTAAAGATATTTGTGTAAAAAAAATTTCGTACCGAATGAGAATTAAAATTTATTCAGCTCTTTCCTCCTAATAATACTATTAGAAAATTTATATAATTAACGATAAAAATTGGAAACTGGAATTCATTGTCAACACAAAGTCTGAAAAAAAGCGATTTTTTTTTTAGTTAATTATGTTGTTTTTGAAGTTTAATTAATGATTTCGCCCTCAAAAAGTAAAAAGTTTTCTTTTTTTAAAAAAAAGCTATAATTGTTACTTAATGTAGTAATAAATAAATAACGGGCATAAAATTTTAGGACATTTTAGTGAAAACTGTAAAAATTATAGGGAAAAATTTTAAAGTTTAACAAACAGCTTAAAAATTTTTTTTAGCTTATTAAACATGAATCTAGCTACTAATTTGGTTAATTCACGTCCTATTTTAACCTGTCTGGCAACTACTCAAACTTCAAAACACTAATATATATATATATATATATATATTTAAAAACAAATATTTGTTTTCTAAATCAACTGGAATAAAGTTAAAGAATATTTTTTGGTTTTTTTAAGCATTATTTATCACGTAATTAGCTTTTATTTTTTTGAAAATTTATTTTTCTTTCAGAAATAAAAAAAAAATTAAAAAAAGAATCAGAAAACATCAAAGAGTATCGAGTTTTTTTATATTTTCATTTCGAACTTTCTTTAAAAATGTTTATACTCAAGTCCTGCTTGCGGTAAATTATTTACATTATTATTTGAAATAATTGAGTATGTATGCATTCCGTTTCTGACCAGTAAGGATTTCATTTGAGTTTTTGCCCTTTTTTCTCCTTTTCCTATAAAAATAACGCAAAAATTTATTAGTAATAAATATAGTTGGAATAACAAACATGATAAATAGCAATCAAGCTTATAATCAGATTAATAATTAATTAGTTAATGTTGTATAATAAGTTTTAAAAAAACTAAACAAGGAATAAATGTTTTTAAAAAATTAAATAATATAAATAAAAACAAGTATAATGTCGAAATAGCTATTCAACTTAATTCTAAAAAATAGAAAGCAAGAAAATGTACCGTTTTTGATTTTGGACCTTTGTGAAAATTGCTGATATAATGATTTTTTAAGCTTTTTAAGTTCACTTGAAGCGTTTTCGTAAGCTTGTGGCTCTTTTTTATTATTATTGGTTTTGATTAATAGATAAAAATTAATAACAATGTCATTTACATACACTCTGCATAATACATTTAAATGTTATCGTAAAATAATTTAGTAATGCAATTTTATAGTTAATATAAAAAGTAAATAATGTTTACATTATTTTATAAAAACTATGATTTCTAAATAAAAACAAGTATAATGTCTAAATAGCATGATTTTGAAAAATAGCCAGCAACAAAACACCGAATATTTTTAATTCTGATCCTCTGAAAAAATTCTTAATTTCTTTCTCGAAAAAAAAACAACATTTAAATGTAAAACAATAAAAATAGACTATGTATAATAAATGTAGACATAATAATAAATAGATCGGATGCTAATAAGTTCTTATAATTAGAATTAAATAAGAATAATGTGCTAATTATTTAAAAAAAATAATTGCATGATTTCAATAGTAACAAATTTAAGATAAAAATGGGTATGCAGCATAATTACGAAAAAAAGGATGTAAGAAAATGTATATTGTTTTTGAATCTCCACCTATGCAAGAAATTCTGAGTCCCATTTTCAATACAATAATTTATTCAATATTATATTCAATACAATTTATTTCAATACAATAATTAACAGATGCATTGTTAAACAAATTTTGGTGTATAATTGCCATCATTTTTGGTGTTGAGTAAACTAGAATTTTTACAGTTTATGCAGTAAATTTTTACTTACTTTTCACTGTTATAGTTTTATTTATTTATTTTTTGTTTGTTAGTTTACTCATAACATATATTTTCATTCACATTAGAATCAATTTCGGGTTCGTTGCAAAAAAATTTCGCTTAAATTTTTTTATTTTCGCATTTTTGTAGTATGTTCGCTCTAATTCATTTAAGCAATTTTTATTTTGTCGATCTTATATAATTTTCTAAAGACTAACCACTGTTCCCTAATTAAAAAATTGTTTAGTTTACCTCAACACCTAAATGGTGTTTACCTCAACACCTAAAACTATACACCAAATTTTTTTACAGTGTTCACAGTAAGAAATTTTGATGCATAAGTTGCCACCATTTTTAATGTTTAAATACACTTCAATTTTTTACATTGTGAGTGAATAAAAAAAATATGTGTGTGTAAAGCTTATAAGCTGAACAGTAAGCAATACTGGGTATAACTGTGTTACATTCTTAAAATATGTACAATGTCATAAATTTATGATGATTTCAATAATTAATTAAAAGATATTTATAAGATAATTTTATGATAGATTCTCATTTTACCGACGTTCTCACTTATAACTGCGATGTTGTATTAAATAAAATAAAAATATTTGAATATTAGTTGCATAAGGGAAAGTAGTTAAAAATAAAATAAACATTCATTACATGTAATAAATGCTGACGTTATAATAAATAAATAGGAATTTTTTATAATTAGTCTAAAAACTATATGTTAAAAAAATTAAATTACGTATTTCCAATGAAAACAAGCGTTATGTAAAAATGGCTATGCAGACTAATCCTTAGAGAGGGGAAACTACAAAATGTATCCTGTTTTTGAGTGTGATCCGTGACAAATGTTGAGCCCCGTTTTTGATATGATAATTTATTTTACCCTTCGACCTGATGCGATTTCATTTGATGGCGGTCCCTCATCCTTTCAAAATCAGAATCTGAACCTCATAGCACGGTGTCTCCGTTAATTTTCCCTATGCAAGACGTCGAATAGTTCACCTGAATTCCTAATGATTCTTGCTTTCTGATTGACTCCCTTTCGCCCCGCCCATAACCCTTTCGCGGCCAATCGAGTCGAAAGAGTGAGGCGGGGGGAACACAAGAGGATGGGAATATTTTTACTTTTTTATTATTTAATTTCTTTTTACATTTCTTTTTCCCTACATTTCTCTGTTAATGAGGGGAAAAGGTTCAGTGATCGAAACTGAATTACTAATTCGTTTTCCTTCACTCCTATTTCTTTGCAGTACTCCTATTTCTTTCTTTTCGTGTGTTCGTGCTGTCTTCATTTGTGCTAAATAAGAAAAAAAAAAATTATTTTTCTTAACTTTCAATTCGATTATTTTAACTTTTTCCCTCCCCCCATCTTTTTGTGAGGAATTTTAGAAGAACATTTTCCTACCTTCCCTAGTTGTGTTTTCCTTTTTTCCCTATTAATTTCCCTACGGGATCGCATATAAAATACGCTCGTGATGTCATATACTAAGCACGCAACTCGCCATAATAGGCAGGATTTAAATACCATTTCATCTTTTATGCAAAAGAGATAAGATTTTATGACATATATCTGCCTCATATTTAGAATAAATTCTGTAGAGAGCTGTGCGTTGCCATTCCTAGCTTATTATTTTTGAAACATACCTCGTTTGCTTATTTTAAAATTTCTTTAAAATAAGCCTCGCTTTTAAAGATATAAACCATATATCCTTAATTAAGGTTTGAAATTCTTATTAAATGAAAAATGTCATCAAAAACTTCACATATGAACGAAATATTTTTTTAATAGGGTAACATACCGATTTATTTCAAACGTATAAAATATATTCAATTCTTCAAACCGTTACAATTAATTCTTCCAGTAATATTGTTTTAGTAAAACTTTAATATTTCACAAAATGTAAAAAAAGAAAAGAAAAAAAAATTTTTTTTTTCTTTTCTTACATATTTTTTTCTTACATATATTATATAGATTTTATAATTAGTATATGCGGTTCATCTTTGTTAGATGACATTATCAAACATAAATTTAGCAAATTTAAAGCTATTGTTTTTCAGTTATCGCTTAGATTTTTTGATACAATTTTATTCTTAGCGTTGTGATAAAAATGTGATAACAGCTGCTGATTATGTTGATAGCATTTCATTTAAATAATATTATGCTGAGAATATGTTATATATACTCTTAGTGACCCTAGTAAGCAAAGAAGGAAAATAATATGCATATAATATTAAAGGAAATGTATTAAAATATGATATAATTGTTAACTAGTTAAACAGTTAGATAATTAGTTTAACATGAAAATTAGCATTGAACTACACTGTAAAAAAATTGCAGATCAAATTACGATAAAGAAGTACTGGCAATTAGGTTGCGAGTACATTTTACCTTAATTTGATCTCGAATTTTTTACAATGTTGCATCCTAGCAATCACGTTTTATAAACTGCAGTTAAGACAATCTCAATTAATTCATTAAGGATTAAAAATAAATTTAGGGCAATGTAGAACAATTAGTATTCAAATCTCAAATCTTTCAATAATAATGGTCAATGTAATATCATGTTTTGAATCAAAAACAAATTAATTGATTATGTTATATATTTTAGCAATTTTAATAGTTTCTTAAATAATATGCTTTTAATTATTGTGATCACAATATTCTAAGGAAATAAAACTTTTAATAACTGCTTTTGGATTTATAGTTTTAATTATAATATCAATTTTCTTAATTGTGAGACAAAAGTTTAAAAAGATATGCCTCTTAACAAGAAATTCTTTTAGATGTTTGAGAATAATTTTTTTGGTTTGTTAAATTAAAAACATACATTAATTGATACTTTTACTAAATCGTGATTATCAAGTATCTTTATAAATAAGCATAAAATTTGTACAATTTTTAAAGATATTATTAAAAAGAATCGTTAAACGAGTAAATTAATTTCATTATATTTCTGAGAGAAGCCCAAAAGTGAAAACTAAGTATTGGAGTTTTTTTTAAAAAAAATAAGGTTATACGATTTTAAACAAATATTTGAATATTGTTAGAATTTTCTGAATTTTTTTTTAAGGTATGAAGATTTAAATTATCATTTAAATTTAGGTGACCATACAATGAGTTTGGTGAAAGCTTAAAAACTGTGTGTTAAAAAGTTAAAATATGCAAATTAGACCCTATTGATATCTTGAGAGAAATAAAATTGTGGCAACACGAATGAGATCTGAATTCCATTCTAGGGAGCGAGAAGTAATCATATAAAAAAAGGGGGCAGATGGGGATGTGTTAGGTTTAAGCTGCCTGTCACTTACTTTCTCTAACTGATATCTTTAAACGAAAGAAAAAAAAATATGTTTTTTTTTTCATTCTTCAAAAAAAAAATTTTTTTTTGGTGTTCGTGGAAATTTGTTTTTAAATAATGATATGAATATTTAACTGCTAATGTTTATATTTAATAATTGATATGACTTATGCAGGTTAATTTTTAAATTACGGTTGATTATTTCCCATTTTAACTGTTTAATACACTGAGGAGAAAAGTATGGTCAAAACTGCCGGAATATGGTAAAATTTAAAGTATTTCCGGTTATAAGGGAAAACCAAAAGTTCAATAATTTTTACCGGAGACCTTTGGTAACGAATTTGAATAAATTAACAATGAAATGGGGCTTTATAATAAGTGATAAACTTGAATAAATGTTTGAATATGTGGTAATTTTATTGTGCATTGTATAGAAACCATTCATTCGGTGACATTTGCTTTTCAGTTGTGTGTTTTATGCTAAATGTGTGGTAATAAAAAGTTCTATTTCCGGTAATATAACCTCCGGTTTGGTAATATAACCTCTATTTTGAAAATCTCTATTTCCGGTAAGCCATTGGAATACGAATGGAAAAATTACTAAATTAATGGTTCAAATTCTACATATTTTTATTTTTATCACAAAAATTGTAATTGTAATTTTTTAAGAACAAAAAAACTAGGAATGTTATTAATTATTGTATAATACCGTAATTTTAACAGACCTTTTTTTTCCCGTGTGTAAATTCACCAGTCCATCAATTATTGCAAATCCGTTGCGAATTCGGCATCGACTTTTTTTTAGAATTAATCGATAATTCCTGTTATTAAAATAATCATTTGATATTTATATATTATTTTCATCAGTGATCTCATAATAGTTACAAGCGTGTTTTCAATGAGAAATGCGTTTTAGAAATTTTTTTTATTTATTATGTAATTAAATGATATATTAGAAAATTTTGTGTATCAGTATTAATCCGTACTTGCTCGTGATACAAATCCAACAACACATTCCTTATCTATATATGTTAGGTGCTGCTATTCAGATAGTTTCTTCTTTAGAAATAATTTCTAATTAATGTACTTAATAGAAATAAGTGATCCTTATGCATATCATTATCAATCCATATTTACCTATGAAACACAAGGTCATCAATGAGCCAAGCTGCAAATGAGACATCTGTTGCCTTGGAATTAATCTATAATTCCTGAAATTAAAACAAAATATTCAATGATTTTTCATGTCATTATTAAACCATATTTACTTATGACATTGTGACAGTAATAATAAATAATCTTTAATTTATATAATTAAAATAAATATGAAATTCGCGAAATGAAACCAAATTTATTTGTTTTAGTTGTTTTATATTTTTATAAAAATGTGCAGTTGGAGATTTATAGTTTCCTTATGGCAAACGGGGGAATCATGTTTGAAATTCGTTTAAAATTATAAATGAACAACTGAATTTTTAAAAAAAATGTAAGTGTTTAAGCAAATAACTGATAGGAATGATGAACAGCTCATTATTCAACTAGTGGCAGCTGAATGTCAGTGAGCTGAAAGTAATCAGCAAGTTTAGTGTTTTCGGTATAAATTTTACCTGTAGATAATGCTAATTATCCTTGTATTATTTTAATTTAACTTTAAAAATTAACATTTATCAATGTTGAAATAATACAATTATAATTTATACTTGTGTTGAATAATGAAAATCAGCAAGGAGAAAATAATGTCAGTTTCAAATGCATGCACAATAAAATTGTGTGACTTTAACACTTTTCATCACATCTCACTAAAAAATTTTAACACCGTTAAATAATCTTAAATTCTCAGCTAAATTAGAATTTTTATTCAAATATAACTTTCATGCTGGGCGTTGTATCAGCCAATAGCAGTTTGAAAACAACGCTTATTTGAAAACAACAGTTTGTTCGCAAACATCATGCCTGAAATTTTTTTTTTAATTTCGAGATATATCTGTAAATAATGTTTATTCTTAGACACCATACTTGCATTGAGAATTCCAAAAAGTAAAACGTGAGCTGTTTTATTGGTTCAATTAGCAATCGATCATAAATTTGCTTCGAAACTAATCCTCATGCAGCATCTTTATTTTTTACAACTCAAAAATAAAATTCAAATAGAAAAAAAGAATCAGAGCTAGTCTTAGAACTAAAACTTCGATTATGCTAGTGCCTAATAAATATTTAAAACTTCGACATTCATTGGGAATGAGGATAACGCCCCCTTATAGACTCGGAAGGCATCGTGATGGTCTTCTCTTTCTCTCAGAACATGCTCTTTCAACATCATTCCTCTTTCTCTTCTTTTTCATCCCCCCACCTGGATCCTCTGGCTGCCGAACCCTCCTTTTCTACCTACTGCCTTCTTCTCTTAAGTTCGCAGAAGAGTCTATGCACTTAGTAATTTAATTTCCTTGACGACATTTTCGCTCGCTGGTGCTGCAGCACCCCCCTGATTCCCTTCTTATTCTCTTCGCCTTGGTAACGAGTCTTGTACCCCCTCTCCAATTTCTGAAACCCCTGCCCCCCTTATTTCTGTACCTCATCTGCCTCTCGGGCTTTGCAACCTTTAAGCCAATGATAGCCGATGAGTCTTGGTCACCATAGCTACGAGCCGTCATCAACAGCAAGACTTTAGTTTTTATATCCTAAGTATAGATATAGATATATATACTCATAGGCGTAATACGGATATAAAGGTACAATGAGCAGGAATAAAAAATGGACAGTGGTCGCGTCGATGGGATATATTTTTCATGTTACTTCGAAATGGAGGGAGAAAAAAACTGGAAAATGTGGAAATGAAAAAAAAAAGGAAGAAAATGATACCATAAGTTAGGAACGAAGAAAACCAAACAAAATAATTTAGTTTTAAGACGAAAAAAAATTGCTCAGAAATAATATTTGGTATGAGATTTTGGAGTTTATTTTGTACATTTTGTGGAAAGAAACAAAGACTCAGCTGAAAATTGTTTATAAAATCTGAAGTTTGGCTTTCTCTTTGGGAAGTATATCTTAATTTTGAGAAAGGGGATCTTTATCAAATAGGACATTCTTTTTTAAAGTAGCAATAAGTTGATGACTCTTAGAATAGCACATACTAACTTTATTTTTCTTCTTGCTTGCTCTGATAAGACATACTAACTACTTACAGAAAAAATGTATTAATGTGCATATCATTTGAACTCTTTTTTGCTTTACATTTTGTAAAATCATTCTAAATCAGGTTACAAAACAGAAGCTTTTCATTTATTCATCTTTTTTTCTAAGGAAAAAAAATGGTGAAATGTAACTGAAAAATTTTTGGGTATTTTTTATTTACTATTACAAACATTGCTACTTTTGCTACTTTTACTTTTGTTACTTATGCTACTTTTATTGTTACTTTTGCTACTTTCGCTACTTTATAATGCTACTTTTTGTAGACTTTCATACTAATACTAAAATATTTTTAGCAATAAAAATCATTTTTTCTTGGACAAAAACTAAATGTTCTTTCTAAAATTCTATAATGATTTTTTTTCAAAAAATTCTATATAATTAACACCTGGTCAGTTAATTAAATTAAGCTAGTTTGAGTTGTCAGTCACAAAAACTTCAACAATTGATACTTTGATTTTACATTTATGCAGGTCATCATAATTATCAAACATCTAATTATGAATTAGATGTTTGATAAAGAGGTTAACTAAAACAAGTGTTCAACTTACAAAAGTATTAAATTTAATATATCGTGTTATTTATCCCAGTTTCGAAATTTCAACCGTGAGTCTAACTTTCATTTTTAAGGAAAACAATCAATACTTATTATTAATGTAATAAGTATTTTGGATTTCTTAACTGTGTCTATATAAATAAATAAGTAAATGAAGTTAATAAATAAAAAATTTTAAAAAAGGGACTCGTTCGTAAAAGACCTCGGAATATATATTAAATAAAAAGATTTTTCCACCTTTTGAAATTTATGTGTAATTGAAAATGTAATAATTTATTAATTTAAATTTGTATTTCACTGTAAACTTACAGTTGCGATAAAAAAAGTTGTTGATAAAAAGTTAAAATAAAATTTTTTTATTTTAAAGCTTTAGGTTGCCTTAAATATTTATAATTTTAATGCTACTTATTTCTTCGAACTTAGATTTTATTCATTTTTTGAGTTTTAGTTTTATATAATATGTTATTTTATTCTTTTTGATCTGCCATAGAAATTATTTTTCTTAAAAAAAAAGAGAATAAGATAACGAAACCTATTATGCGTGCAAAAATACAATTATGCTTATGTATTATGCCCAGTACATTTTTTAAAAAATAAAATATTAATTACGTAGAGAATATATTTAAAGAAACTAAAAATTAACAAAAATTTAATTAATTACTTATTTAAAGCACGCCATAAACTATTAATTAAAATTTTTACCGAGTACAATGTCTTACAGTGAAATATGCCAATTTGATCTTTTTGTATAAATTAAAAATGTTTGCTATAAAAAGTTTATAACACTAAAATTGTGCTCCGCAAAATATCATGCCTAGGATGGTCAACATTCTCAGAGTCAAGATTTACTGCATTTTCAGAAACCGAGACTAGCTTTTATTTTGAATTTTGAGCACATGTATGTTAAGAACGTTTACTATAAAAAGATTTGAGAAGCTAATATCTCTAAAATATTGCATCGCTAACTTTGGCGGAGCCAAAATTTTCTACATTTTCAAGAACGGTGGAATTTAGTGCTGAACAAGTTTTTATTTTGAATTTTGAGATAAAAAAAAAAGTTTATGAAGATAGTATCAATGATCTTTAAAGTATCGCGCCTCAGACGGTCAATTTTTTCAAAGTCATGATTTACGTCATTTTTAGGAACAGAGAAATTTTGTAGTGAAATAGTTTTCAGTTTAAATTTTTAATTCCAATGAACTAAGAATGTTTATAAAGCTTTATAAAGCTAAGATCGATGGTCACTAAAACATCTCACCTCAAATAGTTAACTTTCTCTGAGTCAAGATTTAGTATATTTTCAGGAACCGAAGAATTTTGCATTGAACTAACTTGGATTTTGAATTTTGAGAACACGCAAAGCTAACAATGTTTACTATAAAAGGTTTATAAAGCTAATATCGATGGTCACTAAAACATCTCACCTCAAATCGTTAACTTTCTCTGAGCCAAGATTTACTATATTTTCAGGAACCGAAGAATTTTGTATTGAACTAACTTGTATTTTGAGTTTTGAGAACATGCAAAGCTAAGAATGTTTACTATAAAAGGTGTATAAAGCTAATATCGATGATCACTTAAGTATTACGCTTTAGATGGTCAACTTTCTCAGAGAGTCAAGATTTACCGTATTTGAGGAATTGGAGAAATTTTGTACTGAAATAGTTTATACTTTGTACTTCGGAGACGAATGGAATCGCTGATGTACATGACATGCAAAAATGATATTTACTCTTGAAAATACATTCGAAAAGAAGTAATCTTAAAATCCCTTTAATACTTAAATTCAATGCGATCGAACTTTGACATTCTTATTATGTAAAAAAAAAAAAAAAATGAATAATAATAAAAAAAAAAATAAAAAAAAACGAAGTGATTGAGATTAAAACTCGACACAATCTTGCAATGGAAAAAAAAAATCTTAAAATGTAAAAACTGGATTGCAAATGTTTTCGCACCGAGCTCTTCCTTTCTGACAAAAAACAGGGAATAAACAGAACAGGATTAAGGATTATAATCTTCAAGCAAACAGCCAAACAAAACCTATCTCAGGATTGCAGCGCCATTTTAGAGGAAACGTTATGCACAGGGACTGGCATAAAAATTGCAAAACTATGTTTTTCGATCATAAAACAGCCCCTTGGGAAATGGTTAAAAGTGTTAGAAATTCAAGTCCTGAGGGAGCTACACAAAACGTGACCTATATGAATATTTTTTTTTTCAAAAAAAGCAGATTTTTATAAATAAGCTACTGGTAAAAATGATTACTGTCGTCCGAATGAGATAAGTGGAGAATTTAAACTCTAACAAAATTTAAAATCAATTTAAACATATTATGCAGAAAATGAATTACAATTAATTTTTAAATTAATCTATGTGTTGTTCAACGTTCCATTTTAAGCTTACTTTATTTCAAGGTGAGTGTAAATTTTAAGCTTACTTTATTTAAAGTTTAAACTTACTTTATTTTCTTTTATAGTTCGACTAAAGTATGTTATTGGACGAGTTTTCTTTTTCATATTTTAGATTATATTTTCCAGATGCTATTTTATTTATTTATATATATTAATTCATACTATTTACACATATATTTTATTTAATACTATTTATTTATATATGCTTTTCATATTATTTATGTATATATTCATTTATTATTTTTTAATATTATTTATTTATGTATTTATATTAAATTAGATTTATAATAAGCTTAGACTTTACTTAAAAATTAAGCTACCTTTGTTTTATTTAAAAGTTCGTCTAAAATATGTGTTTTAGTCGAATTTTCTCTTATATATTTTAGATTAAATATTTTCTAGATTTTTTCAATAATATTTTGATTAATAAATAAAGATTCAATTATATATTTTCACTTATATATATATAAAAGATTTTAATCAATCGTAATTATTCTTCTTTCATTTAGGTTTTGTTTATTATTTATTAAAATTACCTTTTTAAAGTTTTCCTTTTTTAATCTTACCACACCATGGTCAGACATACAGACAAATGATAATCATTTTTTTTAAAACTTAAACTTTGACAAATTATTATTATTTCATTGTCAAATTTCGGAGTTTTCTTGTACTAAAATTCTTTTTTTAAAAGAATTAAATTAATTTCGTCTTAACATCTTTATCTTTATCTCTTACTTTGTTTTCGTGAATTTGTTGGCTGAAAAATTTGTGTAACACAAAACTAAATAGATTAAACGAAATATTGTGAAGAATATTTCATTCTATTCGTTCTTGAAGAATACTGCTATTAAAAAAATTGAACTAACTTTTACAAATGTCTACTAAAATAAAACGAGTATGCATGAATAAAACTAATGAAAATATTTTTTTAATTTTTATTGAGTTTTTCAGTTTACAAATTTTGTCTTGAATTAAAAATAACATTAAAATTACTAGTTTTTGAGTAGAAATAAGAACAATATATATATATATATATATATATATATATATATATATATATATATATATATATATATATATATATATATATATATATATATATATATATATATATATATATATATATATATATATATATATATATATATATATATATATATATTTATATATATATATATTTATAAATAAATGTACAGAAAGTTCAGCGAGAAAAAAGTTCTGGTGAAACTACAGTACTAAACTGTAATGACATTTTATGTTAAAAAAATAAAATCATAATACTTTTTGATAAAGCAACCATGTATTTGATAATTTTTCCGTTAACGTGATGACGGTTTACTGAAAATTCTGGTTTTTAAAATTATAGATTTTATTATTACCGAGTTAGTGAAAAATACAAAACTGAAAAGTGAATTTAACCGAATAAATGTGTTTTATGTCATGCTTGAAGGTAGTAAGATAAAATTACCAAATTTTGCCAAATTTTATTGCATATTACAAAACCATAGTTTATTGTCAATTTTACCAAAATCATTACCAAAGCACTTCGATAAAAATGACCGAGCTTTTTGGTGTTTTCAGAGATGGTAAATTTAACCATATTCTGGTAGGTTCGACCGTACTTTTTTCTCAGTGAGAATTAGTATTCATAAAAAAACTTTTATAAAAACGAGTGAATTAACTACTCAATTAATTTACTGGAAGTCATGGCATTAAAGTGTTTTGAAATAAAACTATTTGGCTATGTAATTAAAAACAACATATAGTATTTTGCATAGAATATTTGTTTGCTTAGAATATATTATTTTTCTTACGAATAACTTTTTTTTATTTTATTATACATTTTAACAAAGGGTCTTTACGTAAGCAATTTTTAAGTGAACATTATTTAGAGGGCGAAGTGGGGGGGGGGTAAATTGAATTATGAGTTTACAATAATTTTTTGAATTTCACCAAAAAAAAAAAAAAAAAAAAGAATAAACGGAATTTTTTTTCTCTATTTGTTAACCATCCGCAAAATGAATTCATTTTTTTTATTTAAAATTTCCTTAATCCGTCTAACTTGGTTAGTGACTTTTAGAGACTTCGAATTATTCAGCGGTACATATCTTTGGATCTTTGACCCCCATAGTTCTTTACCTTGCAATTTTCTAAATTTCCTTTGATTGTTGCTGAAAATATATTTGCTTACCAGCTATCATATTTTGCGAAAAACTGTCTGGTAATATTTTATTAATAAAGAATGCTCGAAAATAATGTATACAATCTGAAAAAAAAAGGATAGAAAATAAACCAATTGTAAAATAAAATTTATAGGATGGAAATAAATACAATAGTTATAGGTGCAAAATGATATCAAAATAATTCTTTGAAAAAAATAAGTATATAAATAACAAGTTAGGGTTGATTAATTGATCGTATACTGCTAATTTTGCTTACTACTGCTAACTTGCTAACTACTGCTAACTTTACTGCTAACTTGATAAATTTTAATCTTAATAAGTATAAGCATGATCTTAAAGAGTCGTAACTAATCATTTCTAGTTATTAATTAACAATTGTAATTAGAGGCAAAAATTCTGTATTGGAATTAACATATTTTTCCCAAATGCATTTTTAGATAATTGGAATAGCCTTTTAACTAACAGTAACTTTTGTATGCTTCTGATTTATCTTCTCTTTTCTTGAGTGTCAACAGTTTTTTTTAACTGTTTAAAATTCAGTGAAAAAATCAAAAAATAAATAAATAAATTTAAAAACAAAACGTAGAAATTATTTGAAACTGAAAGTGCTTTATTTAAATGATGCAAACAATTTCTTAACAGTTCAATAAATAAGGTATACAGAGTAAAAACTCTGGGAAAAAATACCATAATGTATAATAATAACATTTCTGGTAAAAAACAAAACAAACAACAGCATAATAAAATAAAAACATATTCGATATTAAAGCTGTTCATTTGATAATTTTTCCGTTCATATGGTAGTGGTTTACCATAAATACATGTTTTCAAAATTATAGTTCTTATTACAACATTAAGTGTAACTTATAAAACTAAAAATAACTTTAGCCGAATAAATGTGTTTTATGCCATGCTCTGACGTATCATGGTAAAATTACCATATTTTGCCAGATTTACTATATTTTGTCAGATATCACAAAAGCCTTTTTTCTCAGTGTGGAATAAAACAGATACTTTTCATAAATTATTTTATTGTGAAAATTATTGATTCTTATGAAAGAATCGTAATCCACATCGTAAGATTTGTCATCACTCCTGTTTTTTTTTTTTTTTCAAATTAAATATGTCATACGGAAATTATACGAAAAAAATATTTTTCGATTCCTCATATTTTCGATTTGTAAATATTTTGTTTTAGTACCTAAAATGCATGATAAATTCCTGAAAATTAGTGTTAAAAATTTATCAAAATCCACAAAGATTTAATTTTTATTTAACTGTTTTTAATCATTCCTTATTTTTTATGTTATTAAAAAATGTGTGCAGTATTCGGTTGATAATGTATTTCTTTTTAAAAGACTCAAAAATAATTTTGTTTGGTAAGTTCAGAAAAAAAAAAGGGTTAAGTTTTTTTTAATGATTCACCAGCATACGGTGTTTTAGTAATAGTGATGATTTTGACCTGTTGGCATGAGATACTAATTCTAAATATACAAAATATTATTGAAAAATTCGGAATTAGAATACGCTGAGTGTTTCAGTTCATCTTAATGATTATTATTAAAACTAATTAGTTTTACTTGAAAGCAAAATGTTTTTAAATTTAACTGATAGGTGCAGGTTAAAAAGAGTGTGGAAAAAACATAGATAATGCTCAATGAATTGTCTAATTAATAATATCAAACAAAGTATGGTCTGACATTAATAGTCAAGCAAAATCATAAAATAATAGAAATATCATTGTAAAAAGTTGGGTGAAGCGCTAGTAATTGATGGTATTCTTAAATACTATCTTTTAATATAAAAATCCATAATTAATTAATTTTCTATAAATAAAAGTATTATGAGGATTAAATGTGTGTGTTGTAGTGAAAGGAAAAGTCCCTCCCCCTCCCAAAAAAAAAAAAAAAATTTTTTTTTGATATGTCTAGAAAACATTTTTTAAGTTTTTGTTTAATCATTTACTTGATTAAAGTCAATATTATAGTAAATAAACTGAAAGAATACTTCTTCTCCTGAAATCTAACACTGTTTTTGCCTTTAAAATATTTATGATATTAGTTTTTAAATTTAACAGATTTACAAATTTAAAGAAAACATAAAGCAAGACACTTTTAATTAAGATAACTATTTTAATTTTCATGACTTTGACCTATTGGCATGATAATAATTATTAATATACAAAATATTATTGAAATATTGTGAGTTCGGATACACTGTGTGTTTCAATATTTAATTTAATCTTAATGATTGTTATTGGAACTAATTAGTTTTTCTCGACAGCTAAATATTCTTAATTTAATCTTAATGATTGTTATTGGAACTAATTAGTTTTTCTCGACAGCTAAATATTCTTAATTTAATCTTAATGATTGTTATTGGAACTAATTAGTTTTTCTCGACAGCTAAATATTCTTAATTTAATCTTAATGATTGTTATTGGAACTAATTAGTTTTTCTCGACAGCTAAATACTCTTAATTTAAAATGATAGATTTAGATTAAAAATAGTGCTGAATTGGCCCAAATAATGCAAAATAAATAGTAATTTTAATAGTAATAAACAATGTATGTCCTGACATTAATAGTTAAACAAGATTTTATCAATGAGAAAGTGTAAAATTTTGTGCTACACGCTAATAATTGATAATATTTTTAAATGCTATTTTTTTAATGTAAAGGATCCAGAATTATTTTCTACAAATAAGAGTAATATAAGCATTAAATTTATACGCTGTTGTGGATGGAAAAAAAATTAAAATTACAAAATGAAGGAAAAGTTTGAAAAATTGTGCATAATAATAAATTATTTCATCTTTTAAAGTTTAAAAAAGCGAATGAAATTAACTTTTGAAATAGCTATTAATAAATTTTACTAATAAAATATGAGTTCGTACTTTTTATAATTGAATTTATAATGGCAGTACCAAATTAAAATACACAGATTTAGAATGCAATTACCATTTAATTTAGTTTCATGTGAACTAAATGCAGATATTTATCATTTAAAATCAAATTTGCACTTTAAGGAATTCAGTTTTACCAACTGTTCTCATTAAGAAAGGGAGTTTCATGTTTTCTAATATTGATTTTAATACAAAACCAAAAAGAAAGAGAAAAACGAAAATAACTAATTGTAAATACAAAGGCAAAATTATGCTTATCGAGTCTTGGCTTCTAATTAGATTAAGAAAGTGAATAAATCAAGAATAACTAGAAAGAACTTCGAGGAACAAACAAAACTTTTTTAATTAACTTCACAAGAAACTCTTTAAATGAGAAAAGAAATATAAATAAAGCATACATTACCGACCGAAAAACAAAAAAATAAAATTAATAGCAAAAGTTGGGAAGAAACCTTCTTAAAAATCGATACGTATGCGACTTTAATAATGAAGAATGTCTTCAAATCCCCAGTGAAAGTTACTTCCAGCGAACTCATTTCCTTCCTTACTTTTTTTTTCTTTTCGAACGTTTGGTATCATTAAAGATACCTCCACCAGGGGACTCTGAAGTGCAGTTAGGGTAGGGCCCGACTTCCGGGTCGTGGATCTTTTACCACTCCTCCTTTTTTTTAGATATCTTTTTTTTTTTTTCCATTCTTTTTTTCATACCCTCTCAAACTCAACATTATAAAAGTTCATTTCCGAGTCATAAAAAAAAGTTATCTGGGGTGAGATACTTGCTTAACTTAGTATTATATTCGTGTCACTTATACACACGAATGTGCTTAGACATAGTATCACCCAATTAATTTAGGCTTTCACACGTTTTTTTTTTCCCTTCCTTTTTTTAGTACAGTCAACCTCGCTTAAAGGAATACCATTGGTCAATACTATTCTATTAAGCGGGCAATTCGATTTTAAAGGGAGTGCATTATTCAATTTTAAGTGCTTAAATTTTACGAAATTTTTCGTGCGAAATTTTACATCTGAAATTTTAATGGTATCTAATGCATGGTATAATACTTTGTCTTATAAATAAACTCAATTTTATGATCAATGAACAATTATAATTTAGATTGTCTGTGTTAGTATTACAATATACAAATGTCATTTAAAGTTATATATCTATGCTGATGAGAAAGTAAATCTATGCTAATGAAAAAAATAATACAGGTATTACAATACTATTTTGTTCCTTTCGAAAAAATCTGTATTTGAAGACTGTTTTTATAACAGTTTAATTTGTCAATTTATCAAAATTCGATTTTTCCTTTCGTTTTTTAACTAAGACTTTCGTGACTTGCGTTTTCCTCTCGATAACTTTACATTTTTTTAATCCTCGAAATTCGAGAAATTCCAAATTAATTTGCTAGTTCAGTTTGGGATTTTTGAAATTTATTTCTTGCAGAACTTTCGATTTTTTCTTTTTTCTTTTTCGATTATTTCGAATCATTCCTTTTCCCCCTCATTTTGTATTCACTGGAGTAAGCTATGCCAATTCTACTTTCGAGAAAAACACACTGTTGGCTAGTGTGTTAGGTTTTTGAAACTTTTTTTTTTTATCAAAATTAATAACACCAGAGTCTATAAGTCTTCACTGTGAAACAAATCATTCTGTACCTTTTTACATTCTAAATTGCGAGTGAAGTTAGTGAAAGAGGGGTAAAAACCCCATTTTTCACTCCTGCGTGTAACTGTCAGCAAGATTTTAATTCTTAAACTATATTCCTAACACCTGTTTAGAGCAACAAATGAACAGGTAAGTAGCCCCTATTGAAGTGACCACCTATTGTATTCTTATTTTCGTAATTCATGCTAGCTGGTGAAATATTTCTTAAAAATAAACAGATTCTTTTATTTCAGTACCTCTTCATTATGCAATTAAGCAAGGACTGGAAACAACACATATCCATTTAAACGAAAAAATTTAACATTAGTTTCATGTAAAATTATTTGGTTCCATTAAATTTTATTCGTATAGGCGGGTTATTCGATTATCCGATAAGCAATTGAGTGGGGACAATTGTATTAACAAACTTATTGATTATTAAGATTTGTTAGTTTATTTGTAGACTTAATGTTTGCAGTAGATTCACACAATTATTGAAGATTTATAAATTTATCGTAACTTAAACTATCATTGAATCTCTTATATACACAAACGCGCTTATACACAAAACCACACAATTATTTTATACTTTCTCATGTTTTTTTTAAAGATTTACACATTTATTGAAAATGTCCCCCATTTTTAGTAGATTCAAGCGTTTAATTTCATAATTAGGTGGATATTAATTCTTCGTAAGCAACTGAGAATTTTGAATGGAGATTGAATAAAATTTTTAGCAAAGTATAATTAATTTTTTTAAAGGATATTTATTAAAATTTTTTAAAGGAAATTCATTGAAACTTGTTGATACAAGTTTTTTTTAAGTAGTTACATATTTATTAAAGATTTGTAAGTTTATTGTAGACTTACCACGCTTATTAAAGACTTACATACTTATTGAAATCTTCATACGCTCATGAAAGATTCAAACATATAATTTCTGATTTTGAAGATTGAGTACGAATTTTTAGCAAATTATAATTAAAATTTTACGAAAGAGATTAATTAAAAATTATAGATAAGAGTAATTAAAAGTTTTAATTTAGCAGCTTGCATATACTTTGTTAAAAATTATTCTCTTCAAAAGTAAAAAAAAAAAAATATTATGAAATAAACAGGTTTCTTTGTGATCAACAATTAAAAAAAGTATAATTTCGCATTAACAAATAAGATATTGATAATAACGGGATTTAAAGTTATACTCTGCAAAAAATGCTAGTGTTTTTTTTTTTTTTTTTTTTTTTTTAACGGCAAGCACTGAACTTTTTGTTCTTCGCCATACTATGCCGAAATTGTTGCTCATTTCGCGTTACGCAGTGGGCACCTGTGAACCAAAGTCACGGAGGCGAGCAACATTGCCCACGAAAATGTTATTGTATCTTAACTCAAAAATTTTCGCAACTATTACGGACCAAAAAATGAAGTATAACAACAAGGAAAATTTTGGGCAATATAACACCAAAGATCGTTCTTGGTGTAGTGGACACCAAAAATGTTAAGTAGTTACCATCCTCTGCTCAACAATAACAAAAAAAAAAATGGTATCAGAAATTAAAATTTAACGTAACATTTTAATAAAATGTATTTTTTTTTAAATAAATGAACTGTAATTATCAATTTGATAATGGTGGCTGACACTTAGTAATCGTTTCGTATTGAATTTGAAAATAATTTTATGTAAGAGCAATAATTTTCCCTTAAGCTTTCTTTCTTTAAACTAAAATATCACTAACAAGTTTGAAAATGAATCTTACGAGGGATTAGCAGTTTGTGATGCTTATTTCTTTCCTTAATTACGCATGTTTCAATCATCTGTACTCTGTTGGTTGTTGAAAAGGATAACAATTCTATGCGCAGTTAAGTCAGAAAATTCATTCAAATAATGTCAATTTCATTGCAACAGGCATTAAAAAAGCGATAAAAACTAGATTATAGTTTCAGATTATGATTAGATTATAAATTTCGATTATAAATTAGAATATATAGATATGACTTGATCCTTGAATTTCTCATTCTTTGAGTCATTGCGGTGTAACATTGCGAAAAATTAACGGATCGAATTTCGGTAAAAAAAAAAAAAAAAAAAAAAAAAAGAAAAAAAAAAGAAAAAAAAAAAAAAAAAAAAACCCGGCATTTATGGTGTCAGTAGTTTTTACTGGTTTTACCGGAATATGTTACAAAACAAAAAGATCTCATATACTATAATTTTTACAGTGATAATTGCAGTAAAATCACTGAATCAATAATTAAATAAATATAAGTAAAAATTACGGTATGTTACGATGAAATGGAATTTACAGATTTAAAATGGATTACAGTAAAATGGAATGCAACCATAGTGCCTGATATTTGTTTAATTTTTTTATTATTTTTATTATTATTTATTATATATATCCGTCGTTGAACAGCCGACCCAAATTTGGGTTTACGACAACTAATGTTCAACTCCGTAGCCTTGTAATTTTGAACCAATCTAGAAGACAAGGAAACTCCTGGATCAGAATCACTGAATCACTCTAATTAAATGAATATTACTGTAAAAATTGCTGTATAATATTTTAAGGTAAAAATGGATTTTACGGTAAATGGAACTTACGGAGGATGCACTCAAAGTGCCGATAATTAATATCGTAATTTGATAAGTTTTTTTACAGTGTACTTTCATAATAAGAGTTACTAACATTTTCGTTTATTAATGGAATTGTAACGCAACCGTTTATTTTTATTTTCTTTCTTTTTTATTTATTTCTTAGTTTAATGTACGATATAGTCATGGTGATATAACGTCATTATTTGTTACCGAACTCTTATTTACTAAATACTTATATTTATATATTTAAAAACATAACAGAAAATTGTCAGAGTTTTACTTCTGATTGGCGCAAACATTAACTTCTTTTATCGACCCCGTTCTCTTGCCTCGGAGAAAGGAAATAAAATTTCCAAAAAATTTCAATTTATCATGACTATTTGCATTTAATAAAGAATTTAAATTAACGATGACCTTAGACTTTCTTCTTAAGTCGAAATATTAATACTTTTTCCGGAAAAATTCTTCCGGGATTTCATTTCCAGAGCCAAAAAGAGAGAAAATAAAACTATTTTCAATTGATGACGATTTTCTGCAGGTTTAGGGCAAAGCTTCAAATAATTGCTGCTAAGAAAGGGTTGGGGGGACGTAGCCATGGTATTACGTCTAGGCAGAAAATTACACTCAAGTAGGGATCAAATAATTTTCTTCTAAACACTTACTCTCAGAGCAAGTTTCGAAAATCCCTATAATTCCCTTTTTACTGCTAAGTCTCGGGGACAAGCGCAGCAGTTGACGAATTAAGAGCAAAAAAGTTTTTTTATTTTTATTTATATATTTTATTTTCATGATTATTTCCTAGCCTTTTTCTCGTTTCTTAGTTGAAATGGGAATTACTTTTCACTTTCTTAAGTTGTCCACTTTTATTTTTCGTTAGTTTGCTCTCTTTTTAACCTGGGGGTTTATTTCACATCTTAAAGAAATAGAAAGTGTTTGCTCATTTTAAGGTTTTCGTTGAAATGCCTGAAAGGAAAGAGATTTTTATTTTGCGAAGATTACTTCATCTACTTTTTTTTCGCTTCTTTTTCTAATTGAAGAGGAGAAAATCACCCCGAAAAATCAATTCAGTTGAATTTCTTTTTTTTTCTAACTATTTCTTTGAAGCTATTTTCTTCCAACAAAAACCACATTAGGAACTGAAGACCTTTAGAATTTATCTGAAAAAATGAAGCAGTATTTTATTATTTTAAATTTAGAACTATATTTTGTATAAAAAAAATGTAATAAATTTTTATTTCCTAATTTTTGTAATGACTTTTGCAGTAACTCATTTGCACAAAACTTTTTTTGTTGTTGATATTTTAAGGAAAGTTTTAAACTCTTGATAATGAACCTTAAACATAGTTTTATGGTAGTTAATTTTCACGTATTATTCTGCTTAAAATTCAAATTATATTTCAATTTATAAAAATAGGTACTCATTATTACATAAAATCCTTAAATTAAGTACATTAAAATGTTTCAAAAGCACCTAAGAAAAAAAATGCCATGATTTGCTTTTTTTTTCTTTTAATGGATAGGAGATATGCTTACGTAATACCTTAAAATCCTATCATTTTCATTTTTTGTCAAATGGTAAAAAATTGCAAAAAATCTGCTCACAATTTTTTTATTTATTTAAAATAACAGTTTAAGTAGAAAAAAGTAAAGAAGAGTGCAAAAGTATTCTTAAATCGGTTTTAAAAAAATTATGAAATACATTAAAACCTAAATTTTGTTTTACCCAAAGTTACATCTTTTATTTGAAATTCGTAAAATTAGATTATTGCAGTTTAAGTCTAAGCTGTTGAAAGGGGGAAGGTGTTGCGATTTTATTACGTAAACACGGTATGGGTTATTTATTCCCTTATTTTCCTTGACAAGTGGGAAGAAGAGTCCAAAATTATTAGAAAACATCAATACGTAACTTTGACCTTGAATAGACCTTTAACACTATATCAGTAATGTTAGTTTTATCAGTAGTAATAATTTTAATCTGTAATAATAATTATAGATGCCGATATCTGTTCATTAAAATCATAATATCACGAAAATTTCCTGAAATTTTAAAGAAACTCGCGTTTTTGATCAAGGGTTTTCAATCAAGTTTCGATCGATAGTGAAGTTAAATTTAAGAAGAATATTTAATAATAATAATATGGCTAAATAATATTATGGTTAAATTCGGAATCGTACTAAAGGTGAAGTGTTCAATTCGTTCTGAAATTTCAAATAGTGTAAGAATATAATTATATTTTTTAATTATGGGACACTGCAACGGAAACAGTAAAATCTTAAGTCTTCCAACTAATTAAAAAATAATAAATAAATAAATCAAAGAAAAAACTATCAATTTTTTCTTGATAAACACAAATTTTTTTAAGGTTTAATTTTTTTTTTTTTTTTTTTTTTTTTGTTTTTTTTTTGTGATTCAATTCTTAAGAGCATTACTTTGAAAATACTCTCAAGATTATCAAGATTCCTTAGGTAACGACTGCAGCCGTTGGAAAAATATGTTCCAACAACAACAAATTAATTTTTTTGCTTTTATTTATTGATCTTTATTTATTTATTTTTTTTTTAAAAGAATGAACCACATTTCTAAATTTAATCCAAAAAAAGAAAAAAGCAAACAAACATGGATGAAATAAAATGAACGAGCCATTTTTTTGATCTCTAGATCCATGTCAGTGGCAGTGGCTACAGAAATCAGTTTATATATATATATATATATATATATATATATATATATATATATATATATATATATATATATATATATATAAAAGTATGGAAAAATAGTTCCATACTTTTATAGTTCTAATTGGTTTTTGGAGTTTCTTATTGGTTTAGCATTAGCAATTCATGATTTTAAACTAAACTATAGACTATTTTTTTCTTCTAAAATATTGATGTTTTCTAGCTTATAGCTCTCATTATTTTTATTTTATTTAAAAAAAGAAGTTTTTGCATGTTTTTTAAAATTTAATTACTTATTACTCTTTATGTCAAACAAACAAAATTATCATGGTGAACACATGAATATATGTCACCCAACTAATATTTCTTAAGTTATAAGAAATAATATGTTTAATTTGCTTATAGTTACCATTTTAAAACAGATTTCTACGAAATGAAATAATTTAAAATATTCAGTCATTGAAATAAAAAATATGCACTGAAAAGCAAAAGTATTGGAGAAAGGGTATTAATTAATTTAGTGGAAAAGTAAAAAAAAAAAAAAAAAAAAAAAATCGCCATACCACAAATTGAAACAAAAAATGAGCTATGCACTGAAAGCAAAATTAACGAGGAAATGATACATATTCGCTTAGATAACTAAAAATTCGCCACACTGTTTTTACGTCAATTATGCTCAATTAATTTTTGTAATAAGTATACTGATTGAAATAAAAAAAAAAAAGAAAGCTACTTATTAAAAACCATATTGATAGGGGATTGATACTAATTCATTTATTAGCTCGTAATTGCTATTGACGCTAATGGTGATTTTGGTTATAGGTATTATCTGAAGTAAAAACAAATGTGGCTAACCAGCATAGTTAAAAAAAAAAAAAAATTATCACCGAAAGGAGATTACAGGTTACCCATTGGCAAAATGGTTATTGTCTATTTTTTTAAATTATTTTTACCCTCTTTATTTGTGATATTCACCTGAATTAGTATTGAAAACAATCCAGTTTGAACTGTAGGTTAGAATTTCTGATTCTTAATTAAGACAATAAAAACAAAAATATCGTTCAAATGATTAAATTCTCTTTTATTCGCAACTCAAGGAGTATTTATGGGATCTCTCTGGTCCCATATCTCAAAAATAAAATCACCATCTTAATGCATAACAAAATTAAAAGTGAAAAAAAGAATTATAAAAAAAATTATCAAATAGCAGCGGCCGCCACAGCAACGCATGCATGCCGTTATTTTGACAGTAATAATACAGTGGCAGTGATTTAGGGAAATTGCAGTAAATACTGAGCCGTGATGGTCCAATGGTTAAGGCATTGAACTATCGTGAAAAACTAGGGTTTGATCCCTAGTTGCGGCTTGAAGCCCACTCAGCTTCAAATTGATGAACACAATGCTGACTACATTGTCACAATCATGCCGGTGGTCACGAAAATGTGTAGACTTAATCTCCATGACCCCGTGGTTGACTCGGGCTATTGCAGGGATGCTTTACGATAAATATTACTGTAATAAAATTTTTTTAAGTTCCGTAAAATTTTACGGTAAAAATGGATTTTAGAGTTTGAAGAACTGAGACCCTTGAGTGCTTGTACTTTATACTGTAGTTTGATACGAAATATTTTACAGTGTACTAAAAACATGTTTTATATAATTTAATAACGTAAAGTCACCTGATACAACAAAATATGGTAATAAATAAAATAAAATGGAATTATTTTAGCTGTGTTGTTAAGTCTTTCGCTTTTGTGCTAAATTTGAACGTGTTTCATTTTGTACAAATTCCTTGTCATTTACTTTTTTACCATCTCTAATGAAGATTGGGTATTCAGCTAGTAAATTAGTAAAAGTCATGATACACATTTTGCACATCTTTAACATACATCTTTTTTCGCAAAAGATTGTTATATTATATACGGAGGAAAAAAAAATCTGGTAAAATTACCGTACTGTATGGTAATGATATTTTCTGTAAAAAAAACTTCCACTTGGTATTGAAAACAAAATATTCGGTATTTAAACAATTAATTTGGCAATTTTTCCGTTTATATGGTAACGGTTTGCCAGAAATGACAGTTTTTATTACCACACCTATAGAATAAATACAAAACTGAAAAGAAAATTTAAACGAATAAATGGTTTTTATACCATGCTCTAACGTCATCATGATCAAATTATTAAATTTTACCACATTTGCCTAATTTTATGACACATTATAAAGCCATGTTCTTTTTTTAATTTTACTAAAATTATCAGCAAAGCGCTTTGGTAAAAATTACTGAGCTTTTTGGTTTTTTCATGAAGCAAGAAACACGCTAAAATTTACCGCATTCTGGTAATTTTGAGTGTACTAACTTTATTCATGAAAAAATGATTTACCTTACATTTACATGAGCCTTCTGTTTTTCTACAAATAAATACGAAACAAAGAATATAGCTAAAATCAAAGTAATACCCAGAGCATCTTATAAGAATTTTTTTTCTTCCGTAAATAAGTTCTAATAATAACCACAGCAGTCCGACACGGGACCAAAACCCACAACAATGTAGCATTTGCTTAAAATAGACTCCTTTTTGGGACAATACTATGTCCGTTATAAGAGAACTCAGGACGCTTAAGAAAAAACGGAATAGAGGATTTCTTCGAACAATAACCTCTGCACACCCGGAGCAGGGATCTCAAAGCCATCTGGATCTCGAACCAAAAAAAAAACTTGCAAGAATAAGAAATCGAGTGATCGTGGTATTCAAATATCAAATCTCAAAGGGGCCTTTCGAATTTTTTTCGACCCCTTAACCCATATAGACATCCTTAAATCTGAAAAACGCGTGTGGTGTGCGCTCCTCCCTTCCCCAGTAAAATCTACAAAAAAGCGCGCGAGACAGCCACGCGCATGCTGTAGGCTCCTCCCCTTAAGGGGGTGGGTAGGAGAAAGGGGAGGATGAAGTATTCTGGTTTACCCTATGCTATTTTTTTTACTATAATCGTACAACGAAGAGAATTTTTTATTTATTTATTTTTTAAAATTTTTTTTTTTTATAAGCGTAGTAAAAGGGAAAAAAAAGAAGTTTTTTTCAGAGTTTAGATGTGAAGCTACTATACGCGTCAAACCCGGAAGCGTTCTAGACTGGAAGTTTTTGGGGTATCCCCCATGACGTCATCGTGACGTGGCGTGACTCGGTTTGTTTACATTTTTTTTTCTCACTTGCTTCTACTGAATGAGGTGCCTAAACAAGTTGAGATGACTAAAGAGAACTGTGTAATTGATGTGATTGTCTATCATAATATCTGAATGAATGGTTACCACAAAAAATGATTCTACACCTCCCTTAAACTGTTACAAATATGGTATGTATGTTCCTAATATGATACATAAGATTTAAATGTGTATAGCGTTGCATGATCTAAACTAAGATTCTACGCGCTTATATAAGTTGAGTTTATTATTAATAAATAAGCTTTTTAAAAATTAGAAACAAAAATATTAACAATGGAATGTATGTTTTAAAAAATATTGTAGAATTGGAACGTAAAATAGCTTAAATTTTGCAATCAAAATACTGCAGATATAGTACGGCATATTAGTTTACCACGTAGCAATTCTAATGTTTAAACAAATGACAAGAAGAGAAAAAATAAAATTTTTAATAAAGTTTCAACCTGTAGGTTGATTGCAAACAGAAGACGTGATTAATAGCTTGTAGAATTAGCAACGATTCTAGTAGAAACATAAGCTAATTACTTGCAGTATTGAAAATCACCGTAATTGAGGACTAGATCATTTGCTTTCAAAAGATACAATCGCTTTAATTGATGACTATTGATAACTTGCTATTACTCTGAAAGAAGAGTGAAAAATTCACAGACTGACGGCAGAATTATCAATTAATATCTTTCACTTTAAGATTAACCTACATTTTATTTTTATTTGCAGTCTACACTGTAAAAATTCCGGTTCAAATTACTGTACAAAATATAGACACTTTGGGTGCTTCATCCTTATAATTCATTTTACCCTAAAATCCATTTTTACTTAAAAGTATTATAGCTTTATTTTTACAGTAATATTTACTATATTGGAGTGATTCCGTGATTTTATGGTAATTATTATTGTAAAATTTGCGGGTTTTCAGACTTTTTGTTCCGTAATATGTTCCAGTCAAATTGGATTTTACCGTAAAAAGTATCGGCATCCTACGTGTCGGTGCTTTTAACCGTAATTAAATCTGGAGTTTTTTACAGTATACTTTAGTGTTTATGTTGGTAATAAGTTTTTGAATGGTCGACTAATTGAGTGCAAGAATAGTAAAAATGCAAAATAAATTTATTATCTTTTACATATCTTTAAAACACCCTGAAAATTTGATTTATTTTGATATACCTGCGTATGACAAAGCCTCTACGTACTCTATAATAATAGTAAAGGTAGTCAGTATGGAACACCAGGTATCATTTACAAAATTGAAGATTATTTTCAAGTATATTAATAATGGGTATTATTTTTCCCCATTAATCTTATTCAAATCCAATTACTGAATGCTACCCAATTACAATCTACTTTTCAATTTTAAGTCAATCAAGTTTTTTTTTAAAACTCTTATGATGTACAGCCTATTGGCATAATGACTTTGAGCCAATAAATATTAGCTTGCATTTAATTTTAATTCCGAATCAGTTTTTGTAAAACAATTAAAGTTCTAAATAAAAGTGGTAAATATATTTAGCTTTAATGAGAATTTGAAAGAAACTTACTCGCATTTTGGCTAGTTCGATGGGAATGAAACTCTAACTTTAACTCCAAAAATCTTTGAAGCTACAAATTATTAATGGATATATTTGTTTCGCCGAAATGGTATTGTACATAAAATTCTCATATTCATTTTTGAAGAATTTCAGATGATGATCTAAAAATCTCCTAATTAATATAAGAATGTAAATCTTACATACTAACTGTCAGGGTCACGTGATGTAATAACACGCATTTTCTGATGTTGCGAGCTAAAAGCTTGATATTATAGATATGATCATTTTGTTTTGTTTTGGTTTTAAAACGATGGATGAAAAAGAATAATAAAAAAAAAGGGTGAATTAGTTTTGTAGAATTTTGCGTTATTTCTTTTGTAAAAGGTTACGACTGACAAATGTGCGGGGAAACCCCAATGGATTTCGAAATAAAAGATAAGTAGTTGTTTGTTCTATGAATTTCAAGTTGTTTGATGGAAGATAGTGAGTTATTTAGATTGTCTTGAAATTGGTTTAGGAAGTGGCATTTTTTTGTTTTGTAAGAAGGTGCAGTTTAGAAAGTAGTAGGTGAAAAATGGCATTTTTAGGAAGAGCTTTAAAAGTAGATTTGAAGTGTTTGGCGGAAGAGTTAGGAGAAACGGCAACGGAAGACATGAGAGTTACCGAATTAAAGAAGATTATATTGGCAAGTACGGAGTACGAAGAGGAGTTTGTGAAGGAATTATTAAAAGGAATAGTTAGTGGAAGAGAAGAAATAAAGCGCCAACAAAAAGAAGATGAAATTAGGCGACAAGAATATGAAATTAAGCAACAGGAAAGGGAAGACGAATTAAAGCGGCGAGAACAGGAAAGGGAAGATGAATTAAAGAGGCGAGAACAGGAAAGGGAAGGTGAATTAAAGCGGCGAGAACAGGAAAGGGAAGATGAATTAAAGCGGCAAGAAAAGGAATATGAATTGGAGAGGTTGAAGATAGAAGCTTCATTGGTACATACTGGTACTATAGGAGAGACGAGCAGCTCTCGAAATGAAGAAACAAGAGAACATGTACCGGGTGGATTGCAAAAATTAATGCGTACTTTTGATCCAAAAGAAGGTGATATAAGTTTTTATCTAATATTGTTTGAAAGACAAGCACGAAGAGTCCATATAAAAGAAGAAGATTGGGTAACGCATCTTGTTGGATTATTGCCTCTAGAAATGGCGAATTTAATTGCAAGGGAGCCTGAAGAAAAAGCAAATGATTATAAACATGTAAAATGTATGTTATTGAAAAGGTTTAAATTGAGCCCAGAAGCATTTAAAATAAAGTTTAAGAGACATTGTAAAGCGGCTGAGAGCACTTGGCGAGATTTTGGATTTGAATTGGCGAACTATTTTAACGAATGGGTTTCGGGACTAAAAATTAATGATTTCGACAGCCTGAAACAACTTGTCATTGTCGAACAGATAAAAGAACGAGTACCTGGAGACATACAAAATCATTTTATTGATGAGTGGAGTAGAATTTGCTCAGTTGACACACTTGCTGAGAAGCTAGATGAGTACGAGAATGCAAGGAAATATAACCAAACTACTAAATTCATTGCTTCTCAACCATATAGGAACTTATACCGGGAAAAACCAAACATGGTTAGTAGAAGATATCATACATTTGGTGAAGGATATAAACATGAGCATAACAACCATGGCAGAATTGATAAGCGGAGTTCTTCCCAAAATCCAGTCACATGTTTTAATTGTGGACGAGTAGGACACTTGGCACGATTTTGTCGAGATAATAAAGAGAGGAGAAGAAACATTGAAGGCAAAGTGGCCGAGGTTCAAGTATCGGAAGGGCAAGTATCCGAAGTTAAGGTACTCAGAAATGGAAATATCGAAAGCAAAGTAGTCACTGCAAGATTTAACGGTGAAGTCATGATAGGAAACAAAAAATGTAAAGGCGTTCAACCAAAAATAGCTGCCCTTAAGAAAGTTAGAATTTCATATAATGGAAATGAATACGAAGCTGTAGTAGATTCTGGTGCACAAATAAGTGTATTTAAAAACGATATAGTGGGTAAGGAAGTGGATTACAAAGGACATATAATACTACAACCTGCGTTTGGCGAAAGTCTAAAAGCTGAATTAAAAGAAGTGGAAATCGCGTTGGTAACGGAAGGATATATTACGCCTATAATTAAAACGATGATAGCAGCCGTCAATGGGTTAAATGCTGACATTTTGTTGGATGCTGAAACTTATGAGGCATTATTAGAACAAAAAAGAGTATACAATCCCAGTTTTACTGCTGCTATGAAGCTAAGATCAGATTCCCGAAAGGAGCAGTTATATATGAGTGCAAGTGACGGAGAAGAGCAGCAGGAGCCAACAGTAGGTGAATGCGGTGATAAAAAGAATGGAAATGAAACCGAACGATTCAAGATACAACAACAAAGTTGCGATACTCTCCAAGAAGCATGGAAATTGGGGAAGCAAAATAAAGGAGGGTATGTGATACAAAATAATATACTATGCCATGAAGAGCTGTTGGACGGGAATAGAATACAACAATTAGTAATTCCCGAAATTAGAAAAGGTAAAATACTAGAAATTGCCCACGAGTCAGTATTCGGAGCACATCTAGGAGCTCGTAAAACAATTCAAAGAATTAAATTTTCCTTTTATTGGCCAGGGATGGTCAAGGAAATTAAGGCTTATTGTAGCTCATGTCATGGGTGCCAAGGTAGAAGAGTTGTTCGTTCAGTAGACAAAATTCCGATAACACCTGTGTCACGTCCTGAACTTCCATTCCAAGTGGTGAACGTAGATCTAATTGGTCCTCTAGATCCAGTATCAGCACAAGGACATAAATATATCCTTTGTTTGATGGACCAACATTCAAGATGGCCTGAAGCAGTCCCGCTCAAATCGTTAACGGCAAGGAATACAGGCGAAGCACTGCTCGAAATATTCTGTAGGACAGGAATTCCAGAAGTAATCGTGGTGGATAATGCGACAAATTTTACGGCAAGTTTAACGCAAGAGTTTTTGAAGGTTTTAGGAGCTTGTCCGCGATTTTCAACGCCATACCATCCGGAAGGGAACGGATTGATTGAAAGATGGAACCAAACCTTCAAAAATATGCTACATCACATTATTAGAGAAGTAGGAAGAAATTGGCATCGACATATACCATTTGTACTATGGGCTTATCGAGAAGTTCCAAATGCAACTACAGGAGTACCACCTTTTCTGCTAATGTACGGGAGAGAACCGAAAGGCCCGTTATCTATATTGAAGTCAATTTGGGCCGGAGATATGTTTTTACCTTTGAATATGAAAGGATCAGCGGAGGAATATTTAAAAGAGTTAAAAGGAAAATTAGAAATAGCAACCGAAAAGGCAAGGTTAACAAGTGATGTGCAACAAAGTAACTATGCCAAATATTACAATAGAAGGAAAAAATACCGGGAATTTGCGCCAGGAGATCAAGTACTTGTGCTAATGCATGATTCATCCAATTCATTATATGCCAGATGGATAGGTCCAGTAAAGGTAATTAGAAGAGTGAAACCGAATTCGTATTATTTGCAAATGCCTGAAGGAAATTTAAGATTATTGCATGTTAACAAAATGAGAGAATACAAAGCGAGAATTCAAACAGTTGGAGTTGTCTATGATATTGATGATGAATTTGGTGAAATATACGAAACACCAACTCTTCCTACAGATGTGGAAAGCTATGAAGCATTGAAAGGATTAAATTTGGATTACTTACCCAAAATGCAACAAAATCAATTGAAAGATCTTTTACATAGACGCAAAACGTTGTTTTCAGGGAAGATAAGGATAGCTAAAGTTGGGAAACATGCGATAAAGCTGAAAGCTGAGGAGGATACGATGAAACCAAAAACGTATAAGATACCAGAAAACTTAAAGGGGAAAGTGGATGCACAGATCAATGAATTGCTAGCGTTAGGACTGATTGAACCGGTGGTAAGTGAGATAGCACACCCGGTAGTATGTGTTCATAAGAAAGACGGAACAATCAGGTTATGCATTGATTTCAGAAGTTTGAATGCTCTTACCGTTCCGGATGCATATCCAATGCAAAATATGATGGAGTTGAATTTCTTAGTCGGAAAGAAGAAATTCATTACTGTGCTAGATATGTTGAAGGGATATTGGGCTATACCGATGGAGAACGGCAGCAAACACCTCACAGCATTCCGAACTCACCGAGGCCAGTACCAATGGAATGTATTACCCTTTGGATTAAGAAATGCTGCTGCAACCTACCAAAGAGCTATGTCTAAAGTGGTTCAGTCCATGTCTGATTTCACTTGTGCTTATATCGATGATTTAGCAGTATTTTCTGATACGTGGGAGGAACATTTGATTCATCTTGAAGAAGTTTTTAAGAGATTGGAATATTTTAATTTCTCCGTGAACTTGAGAAAGTGCGAATTTGCTAGACAAAAGGTTAAATACTTAGGACATATTATTGGTTCAGGTAAACATGCTCCTGACAAAGAACGAATAAGAGTAATACAGAAATTAGAGGCACCCAAAACCAAAAAACAACTGAGAAGTGCTTTGGGATTATGCAACTTTTACAGGCAGTATATTCCAAACTTCGCAAAGATTGCTCTTCCACTAACAGAGCTTACTAAAAAGAAGGTTCCTAATGAGATTCCTTGGAGCGAAGAAGCTAAGAAGGCATTCAAGGAATTGAAGACGTCGCTATGTAAGATCGCAGAGTTACAAGTCCCAGACATAGAGAAACCATACTACTTGCATACGGATGCATCTCAAAATGCGGTCGGATGTTGTTTAGGTCAGTTAGATGAAGAAGGAAATATTCGTCCCATAGCTTTCGGTAGCCAGAAGCTGAATTCAACTCAACAGAAATGGTCTACAATTGAAAGGGAAGCTTATGCTATTATTTGGGCTTTGCAGAGATTTGAAACCTTACTCTGTGGTGCTAAGATTATTTTATTAACTGATCATAATCCCCTAGTATTTCTGACGAGTGCGACACCCCAAAGCCCGAGGTTGCAGAGATGGGCGTTAGCCATTCAACGCCATGATATTGAGGCAAGTCACATCAAAGGATCGAAACTTAGTAATGCAGATGCATTGTCCAGACTGTAAATATAAACTAAATAAGACTCTGAACATTTTTTCCTATTATTATTATTAGGTGATTAAAGTAAATACCTAGTGTTAAGTTAAACCTAAGATTCAGTGAATATTTGGGTGAATGTGAAACATAGTTTGTTTATGTGTAAAGTGTGACCCTTAAATTATTTGCCATATTCGATCTTTGGATCTAATATGACTCTGGGGGGAAGGTGTCAGGGTCACGTGATGTAATAACACGCATTTTCTGATGTTGCGAGCTAAAAGCTTGATATTATAGATATGATCATTTTGTTTTGTTTTGGTTTTAAAACGATGGATGAAAAAGAATAATAAAAAAAAAGGGTGAATTAGTTTTGTAGAATTTTGCGTTATTTCTTTTGTAAAAGGTTACGACTGACACTAACTTTGTGAAAAGAATGGAAATTAGAAAATTTTGAAATGCAAAAATTAGTAAAAATTACTCAGTATCTAAAACAGAATGTACTGCGCGAAAAAAAGAGAAAAAAATCGGACTACCCTGAATAATTTCTGATCTAACCATCAGATCTTGACGTTCTAGGACTCAATCTTAATTGTTCAAAGGGCGAAACCAAAAATATGCTAATTAATTAGTACAGACTATATTTTAAGTTGCAAAGCAAAAAAACAGACACAAGAACGTTCTTTCTTTGAATAAACATAAATTCCTTTCAACGGGTTCGGATTTCTGACCCCAAAATTATAGGGGTTAGCCGTAATCTGGGAAATACGGTCCCTTCGGTCAGGTGAGCGATCCAAAGTTTGGACCCCATAGTGCTAATTTTTTTTTCTTTGCTCATTTCACCAGGTATCCAGAACTTTTTAAACGATTTTTACACACAATTATAAGATAATTCCGAACAAGAAAATAAATTTTAGTAAATATTTATTATTTTATTTAATAATGGTTTAAAAAATTTTTTAAATTAAGGTGTACTACTTTTTACATAATTTTGAAGTATGTAATTCTACATGTCAAAATGCAAAATTTGTGCCAAATCAGCCGAAAGAAATCGACTTTTAAAAATACGGTCACTTTAAGATTTAATTTCTCTGGAACTATTTGGCCGAGTTCGTATATAGTTTTAGGTCGCATTTTGGAAAGTTACGAAATCCTTTACAAATTATTAAATAATACAAAAGTAACATAAAGTATTAAGAAATTAATAAAAAATCTAAACATTTTCAAAATTTTACGAGCTATACTTAAATTAAAAATTCTTATTTTTATATTTATGGTACAATTATCACAAAAATTTTATTGAAAAAATTATTTAAAAATTCAATTTTAAATGACCAAAAAAACAATTGAAATTTCATTGCCATTTAATGGACTGCACTGTAAAAAATGAAGGATCAAATTACTGTAAAAAGAAGTGGAAGAGTGCTTCATCTATAAAAAAAAATTTACTGTAAATTTTTTACCGTAATTTTTACAGTAATATTTATTTAGTTAAGGTGATTCAGTAAATTTTCAGTAACTATTACTGTAAAAATTACTTTATTTCTGACTTTTTATTACATGAAATTTTACGGTAAAATGTACTGGCGTCCTAAGTGCCAGTACTGTTTTTAATCGTAATTTGATCCTGAATTCTGCGTACTTATTACTGCGTACGCGTACTGCGAAGATGAATAGAACTTAGCTATGCTTTGGATGAAATTCAGAAAATTTTCTTTTTTTTTTCCCTTTTGAAATCAAAGATGATCCACATACATTTAAATGTATTTTTTTTTTAAAATGGCTTAAGTTGATTCCAAAATTTTTAATATCAAACAATAGCTTAATGCAAAAAAGTTCAGTGACAATGTTTGATAAAAAAAATTATCTGCTGAATTTAACCCCTTTTTAACTTTGAGAATATTAAAACAGATTTAGTTTCGTAGAACCAATGTCATATCATTTTAATAATAGTTAAATAGTAAAACAAGAACGTTAGTGTATTTTTTAAGTGTCAGTGTATTATTTTTAGAGTGAGAGTAAATAATTTGTCAACTCTGTTTTTGAAGATTAATAACAAGCCAGTAAGGAATATACAAAAACTTAAAAGTAATTATTAATTAAACCTAACAGTGCTTTACGAGAATAAACCCTTTAGATGGTAATAATTAATTAATTTATTTATTAAAGATTTTCCATCTTTAAATAGGATATATATAAATATATATCCTATTTACTAAAAATTAGGATATATATATATATATATATATATATATATATATATATATATATATATATATATATATATATATATATATATATATATATATACATAAACTAAAAAACTTATGCCATATATAACTGATTTGAACAACTGTTAGTTCAAATTCTAAGTTTAAAATTCCCTACAATTTAATTGTTTTGTATTTTTCAATCTTTTGTCTTCTTTTCATTGATTTATTCAAAAATCTCCAAATGCTAGAATGTTGAAAATTAAATGCACTTTTCTAGGAATTGAGATTTTAAATTGTTGAAGAAACTCATTTTAAATGAAAACTAACGCATTCCCTTCGGTTTAAATCTTTACAGGTTTCATTTGTAATGATTGGTCGGTTTAAATTGATTGGTCGGTTTAAAAAAAAAATAATAATAATAAATCATATTTTAACGCTAAGTGAACCGCAAGATTGCTTTATCACCTGAAACTGACATATTCCCTTTTCACTGATAGAAGCGCCATCTAACATCTAAATGTTGATTTAAGTTTGATCCCTATCTTATTTTCTCCTGTGCCTTTTTTTTCCTTCTATTTTTTACTTTTTTTAATAGTCTATTAATAACGTGGTATGATATGAAATTGCAAATTTAAGATATAACTATAATTTTCTAGATTAAAAAAGAATTAAATATTTTTAGTTGATTGGAAAGATTATTTAATCATTTTCTTTTTTTAAATAAATCGACTTAAAATAATATTTATTTATAATAATAAATAAAAAAAATTTCTATTAAAATAATGATAACAATCATATTTTTGTTTATTTTTTAAATATCGTAATGCATAAAAAATATATTTTTCAAAAAGAAAAAAAAATAAGAGTTAATAATAAATAATTTTGCTTCATTAATTTTATTCAAATTTTTTAAAGGAAACATCGTTTCTTACTTCTGATTTTTTAAAATTTAGATGTCTTTAGTGCTTATCTCGCTTTAAAAAAATACGCAATTCAAAATTAATGTAGTTGAAAACCGTGAAACAAAATTAAATATTTCGTCAAAAGAGATCATGATCTATAGTTTAAATAAAAGAATAATAAATTTTATTGCATTTAGCCTGAATTTTTGAATTGTACCTGAAAGTAATATTGATTTTAAACATTCCATAAATGAATTATCTGGTGGAAGAATTTAGTGAAGTAGAAGCATAGTGAAGTGAAGATGAATTTAGTGAAATATGTTAAAATGCGTTGGGAAGTTTGGAAGCTGTTTCTGATATATCATATGAATCTACTTTATTATCAATTCTCAGAACACAGAGATTAAAATCATTATACAGGTACATAAACCAATATTTTCACAATCGATCACTGGTGGCACACGGGTCATAGGCTCCCGAACACCGCAAATGGTACACCGGTGGCCCTCTCATTTGTATTTTATTCTGAAGCTTTAATTACAAGCAAAAATATATTTTGATATTGTTTAATTATTAAAGATAGTCCAATGGCTACTAAAAAAAACCTGTTAGATTATTGGAATTATACTTGCTCTAAAATATAAAATACAAAAACAGTAGTTTGAAGGTTTTTTTTTTTCATTCATATTCAGAAATTTATTAATAGTTGATTTTGTAAATTAAAGAAATTTCAATGATAAATAACTGTTTATCTTAGATATAAATTAATTAATTAATGATTGCAAATAAGTGCAAGTTTGAATAATTACTGTTTGGTAAAGCCGTATTTGAAAGATTTTACCTTTAACGCAGAAAAAGTCACCGGTGCTTCATGCTGTATTTAATGACCATAAATTATTAAAAATGCTAAGTTGACCTAAATGAATACAAAAAATGAAAAAATATGAAAAATATTTTTAATAAGAATTCTGCGTCAAAGGGTTAAAGTAGAGGCACTTTGGTGCATCATCCGTAAAATCCATTTTTACCATAAAATATAATGCCGTAATTTTTACAGTAATATTTATTTTATTAAAGTGATTCAGTCATTTTTAGGAAATTATTACTGTAAAAATTACGGTATATATATATATATATATATATATATATATATATATATATATATATATATATATATATATATATATATATATATATATATATATATATATATATATATATATATATATATATATATATATATATATATATATATATATATATATACGGTACGGTATATATTATTTTTTGTTCTCAAACATGTCCATTAAAACTTTGCTTTTAAATTGTTCACAAAACAGTTATTCGCAGCAACAATGATGAAACATAAGCACACTTAACATAGTTTTTCACTGTTTTGGTTGACCTACTGTAAAAAAGGGTTCTCAGAACTGAGCAAAAATGTGGCGAAATAGCCCCGAAGAATATAAAAAGGACTTAATTACCGGCACTTTGGTGTATCATCCATAAAATCCATTTTTACCGTAAAATATTATGCCGTAATTTTTGCAGAAATATTTATTTAATTAAACTGATTAAGTGATTTTTATGAAATTATCACTGTAGAAATTACGGTATATCAGATTTTTTGTTTTTTCAGATTTCTGTAAAAAGGGTTCTCAAAATTGAGCAAAAATGTGCCGAAATAACCCTGAATTATATAATAGTCGAATTTGAAAAACTCATGTATTCAAAATTAGGGTTAGTTAAGCAAAATTAATCAAAATTAAAACATGATATGCTCTTTTTGAGCAAAATACGTATTTTCAAAAGTGAGTTGGAGAGAAGAATGTGTGAGAGAGCTGTTCGTTGCCTGCCGGTAGGTTTCGAACCGAGGACCTCCGGGTTCGTAGTACACTCCAATCCAGGGAAAATTAGAAAGTCAGAGTGGATTAGATAATTTAGCTTTATTATCATTCCCTTACGTATTAGCTTATTACGTGACTGAAAGATGTAGCTTTATCATGATTTTGCTTTCACAAAATTTAATTAAACTCAGTAAAAGTCATGTTTTGCTCTTTATGGAAATACTTTCTTACATATGATCGTTTAATTATTTGTTTAACTTTAACTAGAAAAAAAATTTATTATCTAGATCAATTACATATCTATATCAAGTCAAATGATACAAAACAAATTTTAAATGAAAAAATTAGATAGCTACATCAATTAGATAGCTAGATAAAATCAAATTAGATCAAATAGTTAAAATGGCTCATTACATAGCTAAAAGATGAGATTTATAGTGATTTTACTCTTATATAATTTATTAAAACTCGGTAAAATCCAAGTTCAGAGTGTCATAAAAACATTTACTAATATAAGATTGCATAAATATTTTTCAAATTTGTATATGCTATATTTTTTTTTTTAAATAATACCGAAACGATTTCTTTAATGCGTTTATTATTTCCTTCAAAATATTTTAAATTGTTTAATATACTAAGTCTCAAGAGTCAAACAAAGTGGAAATTTTTTTTTTTTTTTTCTTTTTGTTGCACGGAATTAATGATTTACCCTATGCTCATCAGAATGGTTTAAAATTACTTATTTTATTCTTTATCATACTGAATAAAATGGCAAACTTAAAATCAGGTGTCTAGGATTTTATTTTTTATCCGTCCTTTAAAATAAGTTTGGAGTAAATTTTCTTGGCTAACTTTGAAATAAACGCTTTATTGTTCAGGGAAAAATAGTCTGATCGGAAAAAACTTAAAAACGGGAAGAGCTTTCAAACTTTTTCCAAGCAATTTAGTGAGCAGACAATTTAATATTCTATAGCGATGCCTTTAAGGAAGGACATTAAAATGACGGGAAAAACTCGTGTCTGTAAAACTTAGAAAAACCTAGAAAGTTAGTAGTAAAACTTAGAAAAAAAAAGAAAAAAAAAAGAAGAAAAAATATTATTCATCAATTTAAGAGCGAAGACCTTTTGAATATATTTTTTAGATTAAAGGTAAAATGAACATTTCAAGTTTTTAAAAAGATTAGACATCATATTTTTAGTAAACAGCACATTTAATTCATGAAGTTTTATTTTATTGAATTAAAAGACCGTTTAATTATTTAGAAGTATTAATATGCATATTGTGATAAAAAATAGAGATATTTTTAAAAGTATAATATTTGAAAAAATAGTAGTTTTCAATTCTTCTATTAGAAATTTGTCATCAATATATCATCAGTAAATAGTCACCAAAAAGGATTTTTTAGTTAAGAGTCCTTTTAAGCCTTTAAATGTATTTTCTAAGAAAAAATTTTTACTGCTTCAACAGATTAAAATATAAATAGTAAACCTAAAAAACTAGAACTGATATTTAGCAATGAGGTAAACTGTTATTATCTGTAACTGTTAATTATCTACATTTGAAATTATTTTTCCAAAATTATAAATTAGTATAAATTTACTTAAATATTGAAATTTATATTTACATAAACGAAACAAATGAAAATTCAAACGGACAAATAAGTTAACATATAGAAATTTAAAAAAAAAAATTAATTTATAAATTTAATAATTATATATATATATATATATATATATATATATATATATATATATATATATATATATATATATATATATATATATATATATATATATATATATATATATATATATTTAATTAACAACTTTTTTCTTTAATCAAGAATACCGTGATAGGGCTTAAAGAATTGAAACATTGAAACTAATAAAAAAAAGTTTTGAATATTCAACTCTTCATTTATGACAGCAAAATAGTACTGAATATTACTATATATTGCAATAGATAATTTTTTTAAAGTAATAATTCATTACAACTAATATTTAATATACAATGTTTTAAGCATTATAAGAAATCATGACTGAAATTTATAAATATTTTTTATATAATGAAGAATCTTTTTAAATGAAACAAAAATATTTGTGAAATACATGAAAATAATCTGTAATTAATAAATAAAAATTTCATTGAAAAATAACTAAATATTATTAAAATGATCTTTGCTTAATTTAGAGGGTAATATGTAAACACAGATGTCTCTAAAGAAAGGTGGTATTTTTTTGACTAGTCGGAACATAGGTCTTAAGAAATTCAAAATAAAAAGAAAAATCAACAATTAATTAATAATTAATGAATATATTGAATATATTTTATTTATAATTATAATTACAAATTATGTAATGACTAAGAATAAACTAAAATAGAATAAAAATGCTCTAGTTTGAAAATATTTGAAATTTGTATTTAATACAATTATTTTTTAATTTTGTTTAAAGTAGTCAAATTAATAATTAATTTTTGACTAAACTGTTGAAAATGTAACCTACAAAATATTTGTGAAATGATATATTTTCAACGGATAAAATTGTTAAAAAAAAAAAAGAAAAAGAGAGATAAAAACCGTAGCTAAAGAACGTCGTTTTCAAATTCGACGAAAAAAAAAAAAAAAAAAACCCTAAAATGTAATGTAATAAAATATATATATATATATATATATATATATATATATATATATATATATATATATATATATATATATATATATATATATATATATATATATATATATATATATATATATATAAATCTTAACAAATATCCTATAAAATTATTTTTTATCTTATAATGTTATTTATAAAAAAAGAGACTTTTTACTATGAAATTGTAGTTATGTAAGTTAAAATTAGTTGTAAAAAGCTGTAACTAATCAAAATACTATTTTCAAATGCAAAGAAAAATAAAAAAAATTAGAAACGACAATTGTAATGAAAAATCGGAAACTTTATTCGGAAATACATTTCATTTTTCTTTACATGACGTGTCGCTGTATTATTTCTTTAAATTCTACTACTTCTCACCACCACTCTATCAAGAAGTACTTTAAAAACATAAAAAAAAGTATGAAAAAAAAATCTGAGTTACGTTAGGCAATAAGTAACCGACGATACTCCTCTGATATTCACGTTAAAAAATAATAACTGCATCGGGGGCTCTTAAGTTAAAGCATGTTCGACAGAAGCAAGCACTTTGCTGGGATATTTTTTTCACATTTTTTTTAATCTGTGCCCCAGCTGCTAGAGATTCGTTCTACAATGCGCAGTCAGTGAGTCCTTGGGGTGGACCGAAACCCCACATTGTCGACGGAAAAAAAAAATCGAATAAAAATGATTCTCTTTTTTTTATGATCACCTAGTTTTGGATGGAAGTACCATTTTTTTTCCAAAAGTACTCCATAATATTCACAGAAGGCATTAAATTCGACTTGATATTATGATATGTAATGTAAAAAGAAAAGTTTTCTTCCCACCCATGTGGATTTATCTATTGTTGAAAAAGTGTCTTTCACATTTTTCTGTGAAGTTGTGCTAATGCCAAATGATTTTATATATAAAAATATTTCTTTTGTTGAATTTAATGAGAATTAGTATGAAAGGAAAATATGTGATTCAATATAAATATAAGTTTAGATATACTTTGTTACTGATATTTCAATAAAAAGTTCACCCTTTTGGTAAAATTGGATTATTTTTAAAGCATTTTGAATAAAATTTTATTAAAAGCAACAAGAAAAGAGATTTATATTTTATTTAACATCATTTTCTCTAAAAGATTACTTAAATACGTAAATTCAAGCTCGTTGATAAAAAATGTAAGCTATATATAAAATAATACAAAATAGAGGAGAGGAGAGTTAGTGTGAGAATGGGACTACATTGTCAGAAATTTCTAGGCAAAATATGGTTAAATAACAATTTATTTAATTGTTATTTTACCATATTTAAACAAAATAGTCAAATAACCTTTAATAAGATGGTAATAAAACTGTTGACTTTGAGAAAAACTGTTTATTAGCTGCTTTACACCTAATACGGTCAAACGGCCAGAATTTTATCGCACCTACATAAATAATACACACTTAATGAAGTCACTTAGATTTTGCTTATATTTCGCCACTTAGTTTCTACTTATTATAACTGAGAGGGATAATCTGTTAGTCTCATGACCTACAGGACTGGGGTTTGAGTCTCAGTGTTGACACCACAATTCCTTCAACGCATGAAGTGTCTAGCACTCTTCAATGCCCATTACCTAAATGGAAGCTTTGCTTATATGCCCAGTTAAATTTCTTTTTTTACAATTAGGGAGAAATGCTAGTTATAAGTGGTTAAGAAATAGTATAGTTTTGTATTTATGATCTTATAACCATACTAGCTGTAAATAGTTTCCAAAACCATAAAGGTAAAAAAAAATTATAAACCGTAAACTTTATGGTTAATTGGATTTACAGACTGCTGTCAGTTACTTTATTATAATTTTAGAATAAAAATTCTAACAGTATAGAGTAGACAAATCTGTTATCTATTACTAAAAAATACCTGAAGGCCAAAATTATGATACACTTTCCTACGCAATATTTAACTAAGAAATACTCGATATGTTGAAAATAATGAATAAAATTTTTTTATAAAATATTTTTTTTTTGTTATAGATTAAAGATATATGTTTTAAATATATAAACTTAAGTTTGTAGTTATAAAAGAAAAATATCATTAAGTATTCAATGTTTTATGAGATATGTTACAAACGGAATATTAAATTGAAATGAAAATTAAAGAACAATTTCACACAAAAAAGTTCTTCCAGATTTAGCTCTAAACAGAGTTTCAAGATTATAATTATATTGCTAACTTTTTAAGATAAAACTTATTAAATTTAAAGATTAATTTAACAGTTAAATATTTTTAAAATTGAACAGAATTTAACTTTATAGATATTTATTTCGTTATTCATATGAATTCTAAAAACAAAAACGCAATTTATTTATAAAAACACAATTTCAGAATCGTTTTCTTTTTAATTCTTTTGTTTTCAAGTAAAATATGCTAAATACAGTTTGTTTTTTACTTTTCTAGTTTTAAACTGTGAGAAAATTATGAAATGAAATACTAAATATTTCCTTTAAAAAATAAAGATGACAAATATGCCTATAAGATATTTAGATTTAAACACAACAAAACAATAAAATATTTTAAGTAAACATGAAAATATAGGTACACAAATGCGACACGAAATTTTATTATTTAAATTTATTACTTTAGATTTATAAGCAATTATTCTCAATAAAAATTATTAAATTAAAAATAATTTTTTATCAGTTATACATCGACTCTAAACAGTCCATTATAAAAGCTTTTCATGCAATTCTACGAGAAATATTTGACATTTAAATTCCTTTCTCCCCTTCCATCTATCTATTTTTCTTTCTCTTATTTTACATAGAGCATATCTATTCTATTTTTGTTGGATCATTTATCTCCGAATACTCCTTTTCAAGAAACTAAGTTTTTAGAGCGATGAATGTGTTCTGTTAGGAGATATTTTGTTGCAAACAGATTGTAGCGTATCGTTTCTCTAAAGAAATTGTATCAAAGCTAAACGTCTGATTTGTTGGTTTCTTAGATTTTGGATGAAAATTTGCTCCTTCAAACTTAAGCTTGTTTCTTTGGCAACATTTATGTTTTGAGTCAGATAGATTTATATTATTGTGTTACAATAACGCCATTTTATTATGTTTTTTTTAATAAACTCGACCGTGACATAAACAACAGCCATAAACAATTTTTGTTTAAATTTTTATGTAATATATTATATACTGGGTGCTTATAATTTGAAAATTTGAATATAGGAATATTTATCAAAAAAAAAATCTTAAATTAAAAGATTGTGAAGTAATGTTAAAAAAAAAAAAAAAAAAAAAAAATCATGAATTACTATTGAAGAAGGTAGAGTTAAAAAAAATCAAAACCAGTTTTATGAAAGGGGAAAACTTGTGCGTGCTTTTAATAATTGCTTTTCAACCTTTCTCTGTTTACTCCGATAAACAAACAGGAGGTAGAGGTGGCTCAGGGGGTAGAGCGTTCACTTCCCAATGAGCTGACCCAAGTTCGAAATCTTTTAGTGGCAGTTTGATACGAACTCTGCTATCGGCTGACGCAAAGTATTCTTATTGGCAGACAGATCATGGGTTAGAATTCCCTTGCAATCAGGCTAACCGTGGTTTTTTTTCTTCTCGAGATTTTCCTCTCCATGTAACGCAAATCAGGATCAATTTCATTAAAAATTCCACCACGACGACTATTTCGTTCCAGTGCTTGATCCAGGAGTTCTCTTGTCTTCTGGGTTTGGTTTAAAATTACAAGGCTATGGAGTTGAACAATGTTATCCGTAAACTCAGAACTGGGTCAGCTGTTTAACGTCAGTTATAATCAAATAATTTTATGATATTTTTAATCTCGCTCTCCAGATAGAGTTTTATCCCTTCATTTTAAGTATTGATTTATAAAATTTTGTGTGAATCAATATTTCCAAAAATTTAAATCCAAATGTGTAAAAATTGTTTCTAATTTTTTATAGTATATTAAGATTTTACAAATATGTATTAAAAGTGATGGAATAATAATTATTAATTGATTAACAATTAGAAAACATTGAATTACGGTCAAACATTAAAACAATGATCTGCTTTAAATATTTGTCTCTCTCTATATATGTGTCTTGATAGATATATTGGCAGTAGAGGTGCCATTAAATTTTACAGTAAGACTTTATGGAATAAAAAATCAGATATACCATAATTTTTATACAGTAATATTTACTGTAAAATCATTGAATTACTGCAATGCTGTAAACATGTTACTGTAAAAACTACGCTATAAATATTTACAGTAAATATAGATTTTATGGTATAATGGATTTTACAGTGGATTTGTTTTCTAACGTTAAAAATTAATAACGAGGACTTTACTTAAATAACATGGACTTTAAATCAAAATGTTTTGTTTTAACTTATTTCTTATGATTTTCTTTTAAATATAAAAATAATACTTATTATTGCATTTTTAATCATATTTAACGTTTAAAAATGCCAAAAATGAAATTTTAATCTACCTATTTATTCTCTTTTTTGATATTAGGTAGTCTATTCCGTAACATGTTTCATTGTAAAATAAGTAAAATTGAAAAAGCATGTATGTCCATATATATTACATTAACGACATATATGTCTAACAATACCATTGACAGTTTAAAGTTAGTGTGCTATATGTGTACCATGTGAAACAACCATTAGATTAAACAAATTCTGAGCATCTGAATTTTTAAAAAATTTGAAAATTATGAATTATAATTATCATATAAATAATAATTTCTTATTCAATTTTAATAATTTATTATAATTAACTTTAATAACATAAAAATTTATTACATGCTACAGGTTTTAGTGTTTAAATTTTCGTGTCATGTACACATAAGTGAATAATATCTTGATAAACTTTTTCAATAAATAAAATCAATAAACTTTAATCATAATAAATAATCAAATACTCAATCTACTGGAGAGTTATCAAAAGATTTTTTTTATTATAAACTCATTATTTTTTTTATTCCGCAATTCTTTAAAAATTTTTTTCTCGGAATAGGTACTTCCCTAAACCTCAGGTATGGATTCCTGTAGTTAAAATTTGTTTCTCAATGTAACTTAAATTTGTTTATTTATTTATTTTATTATTATTATTTTTTTTTTTTGGTATTGGGCAATTTATTGTATCGTAATATTTACAGGAAATATTAAATATTTCTACCTTAAAATGAAAAGTTTTTATTTGAATATGTCTGAGTATAATATAATACACAAGTGTTAATACACAAGTGTTAAGGAAAAATTAACTAAAGTTTTCTATCATATCAATCAATAACTTTTTGTCAAGATAAGATGACTTATATTCTCTTCCAATAATTTATAAATAATGATCGATAAAAATATTTTATTACATAAATAAAAATAAACAAATGCATCTTTGTGCATTTGAAAACGAACAAATGTTCTGTCTTTTTATTTTAAAATGTAGTTCTTTCTTATGATTTTTTCAATTAAAAAAGGTAAACAAATTATAGAAAACATATTTTAATTCATGTTGCTAAAATATTAAACTAACGCAAAATTGTTCAACTCTGTTTTTATCATAAAAATTTTCATACTAATGAAACTTTCAATTACTATTTAAGAGTCGCAGCAACTATACAAGGGCATAAAAATATAAAATAAATACGGTTTTGAGAAGCATTATATATATATATATATATATATATATATATATATATATATATATATATATATAGTTGCTTTAGTTAACCACGAATTAGTTAGAAGCCGCCCTTTAGAGTTTATAACAGCCGAAACAATGTTTCGCTTATTATGGAGACTGCATATTCCTAACTTGCCTTCGACATTGTCATAGTGGCCCATCACTTGCAGGGTTCCATGGCATAATACACGCGTCATCTACCTTTTGTTTGCATTTCTGGAGTTCTGGAAACCAACCGTTACATTTCAAGCATTAAGTTCTGCTTCTTTAACTTTTAACACCTTTCTAACGCTAATTTTTAGCAGAAATATGCACTTACCGCAAGTTACCGAAACTTTCATGTTCTTTCTTTGTATAGAATATGTTCGACTGTCGTCATGCCAGCATGTTATTGGTCTTTGAACAATTGAAAACGCCTGGTCACTCGTTGCTGAGTGACTGGCAAGCCGCCACTCTCCAATTACTACTTTCAATGAATTGTGTCTGTGGTCGCGATGCTGTATTGACTGAGATCTCCAAAAGTGCCACACGATATCTGTGTGAGTGTGATAAAGTCTGTTACATCGAATGAAGGTGAAAACTTTGAAATCTGATTTGTCGCGATCTATGCATTTTTATTTGATGTAAACTCAATCAGTTGCTTTCTCTCTTATAATGAATGTTTTTAACAAACATAATTATATAACATCCATTCCTTTTTGCTGGAGCCATTTTAATGTTTAAAATTGTGTATTTTAAAAAATAAAAATCTTCATATTTTTACATAATATTACATTAAGTATTAAGTATCACAATATCAGCGAAATTTTATATCGATTTCTCATATACTAAGAGGCAATTTGCATGATTATTTCCATGCACCCGTTTTTTTAGTAATGAATTCGGAATATTTGCCACCAAAATGGGGGTAGAGGTAGTTGCATTTTGTAAGATACTGTTCTTAAATGTAGTTTAGTACTGCCCTTAAATTTATAAAAGACTTCGGAATATTGAGTAATAAAATATTTAATTCCCATTTATCAAAACTTATTTTCCCCAAGATTATTTCATGCAAAAGATATTTCTTTGTAACTAGTATTGCTTAATTTTCAATATTTACAGTAATGATGATCTAGGAATTGTACAGTGTGAATTTCTCTTCTTAAACTATACATTTCTAAATTTAAAAAAAATAAATAAATAAAAAATGATATACCAAATGAGATACACATAAAGCATCACCTGAAGGAAGATTTCATTACAAATGCTTTGATTGCGATTGACTTCATCAATGCCGACAACATAATGGGGCTAATCTGACTTGTGTCATAAGAACACAGAAGATTAGAATAAAAAAACCTTTCCAAAAGTAAAAAAAAGTTGAAAGTAAAAACTTTCCTTAGATTAGTAAGAGATTCTTGAGAAATACAGATAAGCTTATCTGTATGATAATTTTTTTCCAATGCCCATCTGAAGAATGACCTTTCGTCATACAGGCATCTAAAGGGCAGATTTGTTGGCCCCTCTTTCAGGGGCACCATATTATGTGGTCCAACGTTGCTCCCATAGTAAGGACAGATAATACGGGGACGGAAATCACATCCATGCCTTGCCCGGGATTCAAACCCAGAAACTTACTGATGCATGGTCAGTTTCCTGACCCCTACACTGGCCGGTCGGCTCTGCATGATCATCATGATCTTAAATAATTATCACTCCATTTCTGGATGAGGGTCTTTTCCAAACTTTTCCAAAATCTTCGTTCTGTATTCTTTCACATCATATGGCCTTTAAAGTTTTACTAGATAATCTTGTGGCCACTTCTTTTACTATTTGATGTTATGAAGGTAAGAAATTAGAATTCCAGAAATTGTCAGTTCTTCGAGATATATTTCCAATCTATTTAGACGTTAAATCTTTTGATGACATCGAAAACTATGATTTGTTTATAATGCCCATTAATGCCCATTTGTTTATAATGTCATTTCTGATTATAACAAGCCAGCATCCTTCCATCTTCTTGTTTGCAATTTCAGTCTTCGTATGAATCTACTGGACAAGACTCTCCAGCAAATTCATACGATACATGCTGTACACAAAACTCTCATCCACGGGTAAGCACACATTGAATGAAAACTTTCCTTTTCAGATATACTAACTTATTACTTTTTTGTATGTGTTAATGTAACGACTAAAATCCCTCATATGGAATCTTTGAGTCATGCAATTAATACGTAAAAATATGATCATTAGTATAAATTTGATCTCTAAACGCATTGATTGAAAAGTACACATTGCTTGAAAACTTTCCTTTTAAGATATACTGACTTATTACTCTTTTGTATGTGTTGCTTAATGTAACAACTAAATTCCTTCTTATGGAATCTTTGAACCATGCAATTAATACGTAAAAATATGACCATTATTATAAATTTATTTAGAGTGTAACGTTTATTTTTTCATTATACGAAATGTACATGATTTTAACATTGAATTGCAAAAGATTTTTATGTGTAAGAATCACTGAATTGGTATCATAAAAAAAAAAAAATATTAAAAAAAAAAGAAAAAAGCAGTTATTTTATAGAATATAAACGATAAAAATAAGTAAAGCGTTCCAGGTTCAGGTTGGTTTTCCACCAGGGGGTTGCGGAGGTTAGAGCTATACAATTTAGTGCCTGAAGTATTGGTTGTAGAAAATAATAACAGAATTGTGCACTAGTCATTTTTACTTCCCAGAAAACCAGGTAACCATCGATCAGAAATGGATCGAACCCTAGTACTTCACAATGACAACTCAATCTTTTTAACAACTGAGTCATCACTAAATTTGCAATTTTGCTCAAATCGGTAAAAATTTAATTTGAATATATATATATATATATATATATATATATATATATATATATATATATATATATATATATATATATATATATATATATATATATATATATATATATATATATATATATATATATATATATATATATATATATATATATTCACTTTTCCTGTTTGTTTTCTCAAATATAAAATACAATATCATTGAATTCACCTTTACTTAGACATCTATATCACTTTATATTTTTAAATTTATCTTACCATGTAAGTGAATTTTTTTTTTAAATAAATAATATTTTGAAATTGTTTTTATGATATATAATGCAATTCGAAGAAAATATTTTAGAATAAACAGTTTTAAGATGATGCACATCAAAATAAAAATTATATCATGTTATAAAATATTTCGAAGCAATTTAATTGAAAAATGTAAAAAAAAAAAATTTGTTTGCGATCTAAAATCACATTAAAATATGTAATATCGTAAGCAATATATTTCCCACTCTGAGAGCCCATTAACGAAGATCATGCTTTGATGTCATAAAAAATAGTCATTTATGTCACGAAACAACCACCATAACTTCCAAATAATGTCACCAAAGGCTTAGGAAGCCTAACCATCGATATTACTGTTTTCATATATCGATATGCACAAACGGAAAACGATGCGCAATACACTTCAACATGCTTCGTGAAAAAATCCCATATTTAGATATAGCGAGAACACAGATTAATCTGGCCTTCCCAAGTGCATGGGAAATGCGAGAGAGCGAGAAACACGAGGTTTTGGGAAAAGGAAGTACCAAATAAATAAATAAAAATCGAAATGATTTACAATACTTCGGAGTTTAAATAATTTTACGCAGCTCTAGCAAAGCGCGGGAGTGTAAAAATAAAAAAAAAAAATAAAAAAAAGCATATATATGTTCTTTATCAGTTCTGTAAAATACCATGCTCTTACAGGAAACTGCTGAACTTTATTGACGTGTGATGATTAAAGGTACAGCGGAAAAAACGTTTTTTTTTAAACTCTTCTTGATAAGAAAAGATTCTCTCTCCATGGGAAAATAAAATAGAAAATAGTGGAAAAGAGGCGCAAGAGCAAATGATGCTGCATCCCAAGCCTTGATAAGGGAAGAGGAAGAGGTAATGGCGTACTAGTAAACAAAGAACTCGATCTGCCAATGAAATGGCGAGTTTATACTTCGCTAGTAATAATGAGTACCTACGCTTAGCATAAGCTCTTCTTTTTTCTTACTCCCGACCCCCCTCTCCTCAGTACCAACAGCTGATGACGTCACACTAAAGGAGAGGCCTTAGCATAATTAATTACAAAAAAGCGCCGCGTTCTCCTTTCTAAGGAGGCAGGGAATATGCGGGAATCAATTAAATTTGCTTTTTTTATTTCTCCGTCCCTAAGAGAATACGATTCCTCCCCCCCTTTTTTCTTTCCTAATGATCTTCCTATTCGCTGATCTTCCGCGATCAATACATTTTTTCTCTCTCTTTTATGATTCAGTAATTTATGCATAAAAGCGCCTCGGAGATTATATTACTTGCAAAGAAAAGAGAGGGAGTGAAAGAGAAACGAAGGAGAAAAAAAAGTTTTTTTCTTCTAACTGGCAACAGTAATTAAGCCCCTAGATGTCGCGGTTAAGCAACTATGGCGGTGCAAGACAAAAAGCAGATGACGCCATGGTTGAAGATGTGGCCGCCATTTTGCATTAGATTGTAATTAAGACTAATTAACAGTTTTTAATAATTAAAAAGATAATCAATTACCCAATACTTACTTTTAGTGTGTTTGAATAACTATTTTCATGCTTATAACAAGGTTAATTAAAATTAATATATTAATTAAGATGGCTTGCTGGCAAGTACTCATTTACTATTTTGTAGGTCAATTTAATCAAATATTGCTAATTAAACCAAATCTAAGCTTATAAGATCAATGACTCGAGAACCAACTCCAAAATTTAACTGTAAATAAATAAATAGAAATATTTCAATTTAGTTTCTGTATTAACAAATCTGAAAGGTAATTAAATATCTTGGCAAACAAGCAGAAAAAAATGAACACTTGTTTGGCTAATTTTGCTGTTTTTTTGTTAATTAGCAATTAACACAAACATCTAGCAAACTGAAATAATCAATAAAATACTGCACTAAATCAAAGATTATCTTTAAATGTTAAAAATGTAAAATGCAAAAAAAAAAGAAAAAAGAAAAAAAAAACATTTAATAGGAATAAAAATTAAATACTATGAAATACTAGGTTTAGCACAATAGTAAGAAATATCATTTTTTTTTTTTTTTGGAAGTGGCCTTTTCAAATAACTATTTCGGACTACAATTGTTGACCTATCAAATATGAGTTAGTTAGGAATCCAAAAATATATACATAAACGTAAATCGTTGTATTTAATGTGTACCGTAATAATGAATATAAAATAACCAAAATATGAAAAAGAAATCGGATGTTCGTTATAACGTAGCATCGCTTTAATAACTGGTCTGTGATTTAATTAAAATTTTGCATGACATTAAAAATTGATGCTTGATATTTTATTGACGAAATTGGAAATCAGTATAAACTCCCAACTATATATTCGCTATCATATAAATTGACGCTGATATAGATTTGCAAAAGATTTATGAAATATTATTTTGAGTATTTTATAACGTATAAACGCGTATGTATATTATATAAATTATAATGCTAATCCAAAACTAAAATGTATTTATTTACTCTACCACTGCACAAAACTGCTTACTGATGAGTCAACTTTACTTGATGATGATAATTCATATTTACCTTTACTTGACCTTGAAAATTAAATAACGAAAATAAGGATACAAATCTCCCGTCTTAATTCACGAATAAAAACAATCGCATGTTTTAAGAGTTAATAGGTAATAGCTATGAACCTAGCCTGAAACCAAAACAAACATTTAAAAAATAAACTTGACCTAAATATTTTTTTTCCTACACTGTGAATTGATATGCATTCTCTCAGTAAATGTGCATAAAAAATCTGCACTTTCCATTTCCTAGTTTGGGGCCCAAAAAGGGGACCTTCACTGGGTGAGAGTGCAGCCTATTACAAAACCTATATTGAAAAAATAGCACGAAGAACCTTGAAACAGCCTTTCCACCTACACAACAAAAAATAGTGGGTGTTCTGGTGACCTTCGAAACATGGGGATCTAGGCTCGTGCCCAGGGGCCTAAAAAAGGGTGCGCTACCCACGTGCCTGCTTCCCCCTTTTTTATATTAACCCCCTATCCAGGGGTCCACCTAGGGGTCCGTCCAAGTTGTCAGGACCTTGTAACCCGGTGTCTACTCACACAATATATTATAAAACTTGCGAAACCGAACGTTTTTGGGATGTGCAGGGAGCAGATAATAAAAAATGTTCTATAATTTTTAGAAAATTTGATGTTTTGTGGATTTTTCCGTGGATTTTTACTTATTAATTGAAAGGTAAGATTTTTGATTGTGCTGTGTTTGCAATATTTTGAAAATGTACTCGTATTTTTTAGTGAATGCTATGTAAACAAACAGGTGGCTGACTAATATTTCAATATTTTTTTGTTAAAGTCAGAAAGTGATTACAATATTGTTGCTAAAAATGATTTATGCTTAAAACAATTGTCATTAAAATTCCTTATTTTTGTGAAAAAATGTTTTTTTTTAAATATTTATTTTCTTTGTGATGTCATTTCCCTGTAGGAACTGTAATGCTGTTTTTTTTTCACTTATTATATTAATAATATAAAATAAAATAATCGTTTTTATGACCTTCACAATAAAATATTTTGCGACTATTTTAAAAATTAAAAATGTTTTATAAGTTTATTGTTTAGGAGTCAAGGTCATAGTTGCTGACATAATATTTTCTGATGTGGTACTTTATAACTTCATGCCGTATAATGATTCCGAAAAATTAAAAATTAAAATGTTATAAACATTTGTTATGATTCAAGGTCATTATAACTGACCTGGATACTTTCTAATGTTATGATGATCAGAAGTTCTTTAAAATGCTAAAGACAGTTTAAAAATTTTATTATTTCAAATGTCAAGTTCATGCTAGCTAATCATTCAATTAATTTTAAAGTGCTTATTAAATCACAAAAAAATGATATCTGGAATGATTTTAATATCGAGTCGAAATAAAAATAAACACTAAATGCAATTGACCTTGAGCAATTTGCGATCCAAACGATAGTAGACGATTTGCGCTCCAAAGATATTTTATTGATATTTTTTGACATATTAGTAAAATTTATTTGTTTTAGAGAGTATGCATTTTGACATTTTTAGCATTTGGCATTTTGACATTTTTTTTAAAAAACGAATTTTTACAATTATTTTTGTCTCATTTTAAGGATGATTTTAAAAGTTATTTTTAAAAAAATTTTGCATTATAAAAATTACATTAATTAAGAATAACAATCTTATTTGATGCATACCAGAATTTTAATACGTCCTTCCGTTACGTCAGTTGATTTAGTATTTTTATATTAATGTTGAGAAATTTTGAATTGTAGCTTTTAAAACACAGATTTAGTTATAAACGAGATAATAGTAATTGTTTTTCATTTCGATATATTACGCGAAAAAATTTCGCAAAATGGCATCCGACTCAAATTTTTCAAAAAAGCATACAATAAAACCTTTGAAATAAGACTCTCAGTTTAATTTTTGAACAAATATGATACTTAATTGTTTGGACACTGTTTAAACTAATGAGTAGGAAATAAATGAGTAGGAGTAACTACATAATTTGAATAAAGTTCATTTCTCAAAGTTGTAATTGTTGATTTAAACAGGCCATAATTAATGTGAAAAAATAACTATTATTTTTATAATGTATCTTTATCTTTTTAATACTTTTTTTCATTAAATATTTTTTAATTTTTGCTTTATAATAATTACATTTCTTAAAATTTAATATTTAATTAATTTTAAACTTTCTGCATCTGGTGTATAAATATAAAATTAAACATCCTTAGTTCTATTTCAGTTAGAGAATTAAATTAGCCTTATTATTTTATTAAAATATTTTTGAACATGCTTGTTGTAATGAACATTGTTTTTGAAGATTTAAGTTTGACCATTGAAGGGAAAATAAAAATATTTATGTAAGTACTGATATAAATAAATATTAACATCAAATTTATATTAGTTAATCTGGTACATTGTTAGTTATTTTATATATTTTTCTTATAATTTGTTTGATATCGGGGCTGTTGCAAGTGGCATTTAAAAAAAAAAAAATAATGATAACAGATTTTCCTACATAAAAATATGAAAATAAAGAAGAATAAATAAAAAAATCTAATAAACTGTATCAAAAATCAATGAGTTGCTGTCACTACTAATTTGCATTGTTTACATAAAATAAAATTTTTAAATTTTTGTCTTTAATTTTATAACTTTATGTACATATTTTTTAGATAAGATTTAAAATCAAACTTGAGTTAATATTTTTATAACTAAACACATAAATTACACATGATTAATATGAAAAGCAATAAGCAAATGTTATTTTAGAATTATTCTCATTTTAACATTTGTAAATTATTATTGATAAAGAATTAGCTGTAAAAATACATTTTATAAAATTTAAAATATTTTAATTTTAATTCAAACTGCATTGAATAACTTTACTATAAAGTAGAAAAAGTATGCTAAGTCATCTAGCATACATTACTATTTTCTAATAGCTGTCAATGCTTCAAAACTTTGCACACGTGCTATGAGATATGACTTCATTCATACTTCACGCGTTAGGCTTAACTTGTATTTGAAAAGTGGTAAAATTGAATAAAATAATTCGAAATTGAATATTTCAAGCACCTTTCCAAAGGATAATGTTTGTCTATTTAACTATAATTGTTTTATAAACTTTGTTTATTTGTAATTCTGCACAAACTATAATGTAAACAAACTTTCACTTTCGTGTTTGCTAAGCCTAATTTAAGAAGCCGGTTAATGACCGTTATAGATGCGGTGATGATAGCAAAAAATATTCAGGTCAATGGATGCATCTAGTTTTTGAAATGTTTTTTTATATTAATTATTAATGCCAACTAGAATTGTTAAGATATTTACTAATTGGGTAACTAAAAAGAATAAATTGTAAAATTTTAGTAATTAAAAAGTTTTTATATTCATATTACATTCTGTTCTCAAAAAGGCATCATTTAGGCTGACTGTTTTTATTGCATTTTAGTATTTAATATCTGAACCAAATATTATTTGTTAATATTTTAAATCAATTATTGCAGACTATTACGTACTATATTTTATTACTATATTTAAAAAATGAATAAAAAAATGCTTATTTTATTTTTTAGAAATGATAGTTATGTTTTTATTAATATTTTTGTTCTATTAAAACCCATTATCAATGAGTCAGAATTTTTCAAATTATTTTATAATATACAACAATATGCTTTATTTTAAATTATTTCATTATATTTCAAATCAATATCTAATAATTTCATCAATTATAAAGCTTGTTTGATATACTATGCATCTAAAATTTAAAAGCTACCATAGCAATTTTTATGAATTGTTATATTTCAATATAGCTTAAGTAGTTAAAAAAACACAAAGTAATTTTAGTGAATAAAATCTTCATAATATTTAATAAAGGCCGGAAGCAAATTGAAATTAAAATGAACGATATTATTGTTTTTTGTGATTGATTTACGACATAATCATATAAAATTCATACCAATAAAATTATAAAAGACTTTTGAAAAACAGCAACGTTTTGAAACAAAGCAATACAGAATTACCAAGTAAAGAATAAAATGCTCCATTATTCACAAAATAGTTTTTTTATATTTATTGTATTTTCGGGTACACATTTTGAAAAAACTTAAAATTATATTTGAAATTTGCGTAACTTTAAACCATTTTCAAACTGTGTATTTTTTGAATTTATATTTACAGATAGAAATAAACTGCGATGATATATATATATATATATATATATATATATATATATATATATATATATATATATATATATATATATATATATATATATATATATATATATATATATATATATATATATATATATATATATATATATATATATATATATATATATATATATATATATATATATATATATATATATATATATATATATATATATATATGTGTGTGTGTGTGTGTATGTGTGTGTATTTTAAAGAATTAGGGGAATTCATCAGTGAAGTTTCCACCATAAATTAATCTAGTGGAAATTGCATAAGAACAAAGTAATAAATTATGAATGCTTGCAAGGTAATTTTTTTTAATATATGATAAACATTCATTCAAAATTTTAAATAAGTGAAACATATAAACAATTTGAATCAAAAATAGACAAGCAACGCTATAAACTTACAATGATTAATATTCATAAATTTTTAAAATTCTTTTTGATAAACATGAAGCAAATCTAACCTTAATACATAAAAAATAGTTTTTAGCTTTCAGTTAAAAATAAAGACTTTGATTTTCAAGTTTGTTATAATTATGATAATGAAGCTTAATTTGGAACTTTTTAAATAAAACTAATTCACCTGCTATTGTATTCATTAATATTTAACAATTCCTAAATTAAAGTTTATCATTTTAGTAGCATGAAAAGTAATTAAGATTATATTACAAAGATAAGGTTATTGAAAAATAATTTTTAGAATGGGTTCGAATAGTTAGCTAACTTAAAAAATTAACAGATTTGAAATAAATAATTTTAGGTAACTTTAATTAAGTTTGACATTTTTAAGTGACAAATTATTAAAAAAAATTTTTTAACAGACAAAGAAAGATATTAATTAAATTTTTTTTGTTTATAAAGAGAATTTTCGCAATTTAAAATAACTTCATAATGAAAAAAGCTTTTTTTAGACACATTTTCTTATTTACTAATGTAGCACTAATTTTTTGTTGGAATTTAAGTTCTTTCGACTAGAAGTTCCTAAGCTGTGAAGAACAATTATTTAAAATTAGGAAAATGAATCAGAAATGTTAATAGTTATCGTTTTAATTTGTGTCATATAGAATAATAGATCTTTTTATAATATAATATAGATCTAATAATAATAATTATAATAATAGATCTAATAATAAATCTTTCTATAAGTTTTTGCAATTCGAAGTTTAATAAGATAAAAAGGGTATATTACACTCTTATAGAAATTCAATCTTTTAGGATTGTCGTATATAAATGATACAAATGCTGATATAGTTTAAAAATATTGACAGCTATGCAGAATACTGCAATACTGCAGAACTTCATTAATAAAAATATTGATATAATTAGTTAGTATACGAGAATATGAAAGCGTTAAAATAAAGTTCTGTTTGAATTTTATTTTTATATTTATTTTAAAAGCTCTTAATCATGCAATAAGGATTTTAGTTTTGCATATTCATCTTAAATTAATTAATATTATTTTCTTAGGAGTATGACGTATTTTTTGTAAGTTAATATGCTATAACTAAACATAAATGTAAATAAATTTTTCACATTAACACAATCGTTATTGCATTTAAAATATTATTTGATTCATTAATTAAATTATTTTCTATTTTTTCCTTTTATAAAGGTCTTTTTATCGAATAGCTTCCCAAATAAAAGATGCTTAATTTGGATAAGTAGATGTAATGTAGAAAGTTTTTAATGAAGAAGTTATATAAAGGATGCAAGAAGTGATTGCAAAATAAAGGAAAAACCAGAAATTCGAAGAAATATTTGCAACATTTTATTAATAAAATGAAATTACAAGCATGAGAGATAATGAATCAAATTATATACACTTTTAATTGTAATTCTCTGAATATATTTTTTTAAAAAACGAGAGAATTTCATAATTAAAAGGGATTATAATTATTTAGTTAGTTCAAAATTCTAATAGTTTTTTCTTCAAATACTTAATTTAAATTAGTTAAAAAAATTACGTAAATTTTTCACAAGAACTTGTTTTTTAAATTTCTTTTTAAAAATTATATATTTCCAATATATATAAATTTATTATCTCTATACTTCGGCATATATTTATTTATTATTATTTAATTTTAATTTTATAATAAACTTATACACAGATAAAATTGTTTTTACTGTTATTTCTGCTACTATTAACTAAGTTATACTCTCATATTCTTCTCAAAAATTTTATATTTCTATAATTAAGATTAATAAACAATAAAATAATAATGAGTAAAAAATAATGATACAAAAGAATAATAATACAAAAGAATAATAAGATCTTAAAAAGTATATTTAAATTCATATCAATCTATTTAAAGATCCTTTAAAAGTTATTTTTAAAAACAAATTATGATAAAATAAATATATTAATAGTTAAACATAAATGGTAAATTTTATACCGTTATGTTATATTTCATATTATAATTTATATAATAGTTTATATTATAGTTTATATTATTATTTATTCTAAGTTTAACTCTATGATGCATTTAAACCCATTTTTAAATGTTTTTGTGTGCAAAATTTGCGTAAAATATAAAAAAAGAATGTAAAAACAATATAAAAACAGAAAATTAAAATCGTAATAATTTAAGAGCACAAGAAAAAAATTATCTATTCTAGATATGAACGGTATTCAATTGGTTAGAGAATTTTAACGTACATAATTAAATCATTCATTTTCATGCAAGGGCGAATTCTGCTTTTTAGAGAAAGAGTGAAAAACAAAACGTAACAAACATAACTCTGTTTAAATCCGTTGCCTTTATAATGTTTCCATTTCTCTAATAATTATGCTAAATTTAGGTAACACAAAATATTCTGAAGAAGTACATTATATTAGATCTCAGAATGTATAAAAATAAATACATGAATTTAAAAAAAGGAAATATTTACCCTCACATTTATATTAAATATCCTTAAAATGTTTGTTTGCTACTTATTAAGTAATGAGTAAGTTTTATGAGGGATTTTATGAGTTAAATAAAAGTCAGCGTAATTTTTAAAAGGATTACAAAGGTTTATTTTTCGTTTGATTATTGGTACATATAATATTTTACTCCAAAAAATGGGGTAGAAGATAGTGTGTTAAATTTGATTTGATTTGAATCTCTGACATGTATAAATAATAACAGTCGAATGGTTTTAGTTGCTTTTATAATTAGGCCACAGCTTTAAGAACGATTCTAAATTGTAGTATCAAAAATATTTGAGGAAGAACATCATATTAAAGTTAAATGTGGAATATAATTAATTAATTAATGAAGAATAAGTAAATTTTTTCTCTAATATTTATATTAAAATATCTTTAAACTGTTTTCCATTTAATGAGTAATAAGCAATGAATATAAGTAGAATTTTTTGAGTTTAGAAAAAAGTCAGTGTAATTTTTTTAAAATATTGCAAAGGTTTATTTCCTTTTAGTTATTGTTACATAGAATATTTTACTCAAAATAGGGTAAAAGATGGTGAGTTAAACTTGATTTCAATTAAATATTCGACGTGTATAAATGATAACAGTTGGATGTTTTTAGTTCTGTTAATGTTATTTGAAGTTTGGAATTATTTATTACTTCCTTAGACTATGAGTGTGTCGTTAACGTGAATGTAAGGACTTACAAATTTTATCTGTTTACTCTTCTCTGAAGAAGAGATATAATATAAAACAAAATTAAAAACAGATCAGCAGTAAGCTGCATCAGAATGAATACACGTACCAAATGTTATGTTTGACGCTAACTGACGCAACTAATCACTAGAAATTTTAACACTGGGACAGAGAATGGGCCACTATGTCACGTGGCAATTTGCCCTGATCAGATACTTAAGTAGATATCCAAAATTTCAATTAAGTAAACAGAGATTAAGTATCAATAGTATTTGGAAAAAAAAAAAATAACACTAGCAAAGGACAAATATGAAACGTTTAATAAGCAATATTTTTCAATATAAAAAAATGCTTTCAAATTGTAGTTTGAAAGAAATCTTATTGAAAAATCAGTCGATATTGCAAATAGAACTAATTTTGCTTTTAGTATTTTTTACTTTTTAAAATTAATCAATTGTCTTGAAACGCTTGTTTGTTATCCTCGTGATAATTAAAACATTTGAAAATAAACGTAAATTATGACCGTAACGTAAAAATTACCCAAACCTAATCTCTTAATATAAATTATGTATTTTCTAATCATAATTAAGAAATTCAGAAAACCAATTATCGTTTACTTTTCTAGTTGTAAAATCAAGATCGAAAATTATTATAAGGTGCTAATTTGAAAAATAATAGGTGTTCAGGCGTCAATTAGCAGAGAGTTCACACCCCTTTAAACTCCTTAGAGTCAATCATCCATTCATATTTGCTAAGCCAAAGTTAGATAATTCTGATAATGTTCATTCATAAATACTTAGTCTTCATGCATAGTTTGTCATGCATAGTACTCTGTAAAGAACGGATCTCGCCAAATTGAGCAAAAATGTGTACAAATAGCTTCGAAGCAAATAATAGTTAAATTTAAAAACCTTATTTATTCAAAACTGAAGCGCATGTGGAGGGAGAAAGGTGTGAAAGAGATGCTTTGTTGGCTGCGCTCAGGATTCGAACCGTGAACTTCCGGGTGCACAGTAGGATTCCTTAACCATCATGGTTGTACATCCCGTTTCATGAATTCTTGAGAAGCTTTATAAATTGGACGTCGCAACTACACATCATAGCATACTAGTTTCTAATTTCAATGGTGGAAAGGGTCGCAATCTGGAGAACAGGATTCGAATACTTTAGTCAGGAGATCGGTAATTTTAATCTCTCTTTTTTTCTAAGTTCGCTATAATGGAATACATTAAGCTTCCTAACTCACTGTGAGCTGTGTTGTACCATGTCCTACTAGGAATCCAGAGTTCTTTGGTTCGAAACCTGCTGGCTGCAAAGGAACATCTCTCTCCCACATTTCTTCCTTCACATCCATTTTGAGACTATGTATTTTGCTAAAGAAAGAGTATATGCTGTTTAAATTTCGAATTCATTGAATTTTCAAATTCGATTATTATTTGTTTCAACACATTTTTGCCTAATTTTGAGAAACCATTTTTTACATTGGGATTACATCAAAAGAAAGAATTTCAAGATATAGAATGACAAGTTCAATAAAATAAAACAATAAAAAAGTTTTTTTTTCTTTTTCAGTCAAATCAATATTAAACATACATACAGATTGGTTATTTGCACTATTCACATTCAATTCAAGTTTGCACGTTCAATTTAATTTGTTCGAAAATAGATGTTTGTTTTGCAGCACTGCGCATCATTTTCGAACTCAACTCTTTGCATATTAAAAGAAAAATTTATTTTATGAATTTTTCATGCTGTGTATTTATTTTCATATTTTTATCCGATAATACGTCACGTCCGATAATATTTGATTTCTAAGCTTAAAGATATTTTATACAATAAACATTACTTTTAGAAGGACATTTTTTTTAAAACAAAAATTTATTTTTGAAATTGAGAAAATTTCATTTGCTCCAAAATTATTTTTAATGAAAGCGAATTAAAAATTATCAAAAATTGATGATCGCAATATAGTTTTTCCTACGACATTGCGCTTGTAATCATGCCATATCATGTTTGATGCTTATACTACTTTAATAGGCTAGTGAATTATGCTCTAAATAACAAATAGCATTGAAGTAGTTAGCCCGATTTTCACATTCCTTTTTAGTTACCACCCCCGCAGAAGCAGATAAAAATCCTTCCTCGCAATAAAAAAATAAAAAAACAGAGAGAGAAAAAAAAATCTATAGCCCGAAGGCCTACTAGCCTATATTACTCACTGGGGCTGACCTTGGAAAGATATGACTCACAACGTTTAATAATTACTCCCTGGTAAAAAGTAGGTCACCCGATTTGGAGGGATACCGTAAGTAGGGCGGATTATGAGGGGCCCCTTTTTAGGTACCCATGCAGTACCCCTTCCTAGCGCCCCAGACACGCGAACGGGACGCGACGCGGGGGTGAGGTGTACATTTTTTTATGCACTCGAAACTCAGGGGTCCCGTTAAGGGGTGCAGGACAGGGTTTTTTTTCTTCCTGGAGAGAGTGTTTTTCTCTGCTTTGCTTGCATGTGTGGGTGGGAGGCCCCCCAAATGCGGAAGTGTAGCTCTCGCTTTCAATCGATTTTGGAATTCGTAAGTAATTGAACAGGTTTCAAACAAAGTGACCTTGTAAATATTTCGGTTTCCTTGTTTTGGTTGTGTAGCGAAAACGTAATGTCACAGTTATATAAAAAAATTTAACAATGCATATGGTAAAAACAAGCAATATGTTAATGGTTTTTAACTAATTATAATTCTTATTAATTTTTTATGTATATAATAAATGCGAAATAGTTAATATGTATTTTAATTTTAGCCAAACTAGCTTTCAACAAACTGTCACTCACTAATCGAATTAAAACATTTTTAGAGATATTTATTTAGGTTTGGAAATCAAAGATAAATTTTATTTCATCTATTTCGAAATAATTATATTCTAAATTGTCAAAAAAATGCAAATTTTACCTAGATAACGTTGTCAAATGCTATTCATCCTCATTGAAACAGCAATTTTGGGTGTAAAAGGTAGGTTTAATTTATGAATTTTCTTAATAGAAAACTTTCATATTTGTGTTTTAAAGGCTAAAACGAAAAAAATACATTTTAAATTTGTGTTAATAGTTCTTATGTTTGGAGTCTTAACTTTCAGTGTACTTCAAAACTTTGTATTTTACACGAATTTTTTTCTGAAAAAAAGAAAGAAAAGAATTTATTTGCTAAATTACACTGCAAAAAATTCCGGATCAAATTACGGCAAATAGTACCGGCACTGTACTTTTACCGTAAAATTTATTTTTACTGGATCATGATGTAGAACAAAAACACTAATGCACAGTAATTTTTACAGTTATAATTTCAGTAGAATCACTGAATCACTCTAATTAAATAAATATTTCTGTAAATATTAAGGATATGATAAGTGCCGGTACTTTATAATGTAATTTCATTCGAAATTTTTTACAGTACAGAACTCTAACGAGAAATTCTTTGAAATTTAATATTATACTACAATAAATTTCATAATATTATACAATTTAATGTACAATAACTCAACTCATAATTTATTAAGAAACACATACTCTGAAACTACTCTCCTTACGTTGTGAAACCATTCATCTCTTTTTCACAGAATTTCAAACCAACGTTTCTAACATCGGATAGAATGAATCTATCTTCTATTCCGTTATAAGTTGCAACAGTAAACTTTTCAATGTATATTTATTACATAAATTTGTTTTTAATCTTCTATTATCACAGTTTTTTAAAATAGCGCAAAGAAAGCACCTCAATAGTCTTTTCTGTTTTAGAATTTGAAAAATTAAATGAAACAAAACTGCAAGAATATTTATAAATATTTTTGAGTTTTAAATAAAATATGTAGTACATGTTATAATTAAAATATTATTATTTTAATTTGCACCGCGAAAAAAAAAAAAATTCAAAATTCAATAGAAAACGCTTGAATTAGGGTTTCAGTTTTTAATAGAGATTTCATATTGATTTAAAAGAATCATTAAAAATGAGTTCAGATTTTTATTTTATTTTATCTGACTAATTTAAAGAAAGTACACTAAGGGGACTAAGAAACATTTTATTAATAAAAAATTTCGAAGTTAATATTTAAAAAAAATAATTAAACTGAGTTTTTAGATGATAGTGCATAGCGTTTTTTTCTAAACAAAGTTGTTCAGCGATTGTAGCATTACAGAATGAGGAATGCTGGGTAAAAATGAATACATCCCTTTTTTCCCTCTTCGGATCCCCCAACTCCCACACAGAGGAAAAAAAAAATCTTTCCACCCCACCCAGGACTGATAAGCCCTACTGACCCACATTACTTTTCCTACTTCGACCTTGAATTTTAAATTTTCCATTTTGTGCGTTATGCACGTGATTCCAAATTGCCAAGTGTTTCAATGACGCATCTGTTTCGATTTTCGATGTTAGAATATTTTCAGCCTTTTTTTAAAATATGTAACGGAGTGAAGTGTAAAAAATATGCAATTTCATCATTTTGGAAAATATTTATCAGAAGCTTATACATTTCAAATATGAAAATTTAATATTTATTTAAAATAACATGTAATTTCAAAACATTTATTATGAAGTAATGAAGGTTAGATAAATAATTGACGTTAAAAATATTTATTTAAAATATTCTCTTACATAATTAACATTTATTATTTTTGTGTACATATACTTTAAATTTATATATATTTAAAATATTTATTAAAAGATAATAGTTATAATGTTCGACGCCCGATGGCTGAATGGTAGCGCTCCGCGCTCGCGTGCCACGGGTCCTGGGTTCGATTCTCGGGCCGGGTAAGGTTGACTCAGCCTTCCATCCCTTCAGTGGGTCGATAAATGAGTACCAAGCATGCTTGGGAACTAAACACTGGGGGTTCGCGTTCGGCTGACCACCTAACCGGAATATTTGCTCCTTCACCCCAGAGCCCAAGGTCAAGAAAACTGAGATGGGCACAGTAGGCCTTGGCCCTCTATGGGCTGTCGCGCCGCTGAAAAGAAAAAATAAAGAAGTTATAATGTTCAGAAGTATATTATAACTAGTATATTGTAATTTAAAAAATATTCTTATATAAATTTGTAAAATATATTCTATTTCAATTTTTTTTAATACTTTTTAAGGATAGTTTAAAAATATTTTTCGTGCATATTTCTTAGATTGAAGTAAATAAAAAGATAACTAAACGAAAAAAAAAAAAAGAAAAACAAATAATAAATAAATATTATGAAAAATGATTATATATTTTTGCTGAAGATGTGGTTTTAAGATGTATATGCTTGATATGCATACGGCTTCATTGATTTTATTATTTTATTTTACCCCCTTTATTTTATTTTATAACCTGCATTGAACAGCTGATCCAGTTTTGAGTTTACAACCCTCTATGTTCAAATCCATGGCCTTAAAAATTTTGAGTCAAACCCTGAAGACAAGGGAACTTCTAGATCAAGAATTCGGATAAAGAAGCCTTCGCTGAGGACTTTTTGATGGAATAAACTCACATTAGTGTTACTGCAAAAACTGAAAGGAAAGCCTCAAAATATTCCCACGGCTAGCTCGACAGCAAGGAGATTCTAACTCATGCAGACTGAGGGTATTTTACATCAGCACGGTAGTCGGCCCATGCCGGGAGAAGAATCACACTTGCCACATCTGGGATTTGAACCTATGTCACCTTATTTAGAGGGGAACGCTCTAACTCCTGAGTCACCTAAGTTTCCCTAATTACCTACTTTTGCGCCTTACTAAATTATCAATGAGGACAATAATTAAAAACTCTAATAATTTTTTAAAATTCAAAAACAAACAAAGATCTATAAAGATATTTGTCAAAAACTCTAAAGGAAATTCATAAAAAATAGAAATGTTCGAAATAAAATTTTTTCCCTTCGTAAATTAGTATCCTTACGTGAAATATTAACCCATAGATTATTAGTTTTAACAATTATTTAAAAGGGGTTCGACTTGTAAATAAAAAGGTTGAAACCTTATAAATTTTCGTCTGTAGGGACATTAATTCAAATTTTTAAGCTAATGTAATCAATATCTAAAATATTCATTGGAAAATATTTTAAAAGAAAATATGGTCTAAATATCTTCCTTTCAAAGGATCTAATTTAAGAATATGTGCGCCTTTCTTTAATTTATGCATATAATCTTCTTTCCATTCAAAAGACCCATAATACCAGTAAGGCAATTTAAAATTATAAATCAAAATACCTTTTACTGGTCAGAATATGCTTTTTTTCACAAACCATCCTTCCAAAAATTAATTTCTATTCATGAAAGGGCGAATTTAATTAAAGAAAATTTGATTAATTCAATACAAAAGCAAAACAAAAAACTCTGACCTATTTTACGAAGCATCAAAAGAACCATATTTTACAAAAATACGGCTTTTTACGGAGTAAAAAAAAAAGTCTTTCTCACGCATTTTTCTTTACAACATACTCCCACAAGGTGAGAAATATAGAGAAAACGAAAAGTAAAGCAAAAAAAAAAGGGGGATTTCATAGCCCCATCCATCATCTTCGTGTCTGATCCTCCTCATATTCGCATCCCTTCTCTTTCCATCACCCTCCAACAATCCCTGTCATCTTGGGCATCTTTTTCCTCTCTGGCGCGCGCTCTTCTTTCTTGCATCCTTTCTTCTCACCCCACCCCTTTTTCTTGCCTTCACATAAACGAGAATGAAAAAAATAATGCTCCCTTGTCTCCCCCCTAAATTCCATCCCCCCTCCTGTTGCCTATGACGTGTAGATAGGGGGCTTGACAACATAATTTCTAGTAGGTTTCTGTTTCGCACTGTTCTAGGTGTGAAAGTTCGGTAGCCCATTAAATGTAAAGAGTGTCAATATCATCCCATCTTAGCAGGAAAACACAGAGGCATGCTTTCGTCTGAAAGGAATGAAAATTTAGAATATTTTGTGCTTGGGGAACGTGTGAGTGGTAGCACTTTTGAATTTTTAAATATATCTGTTTTATATTATTTAGACCTTGCGACCCCTTTAGATAAAAATATCAATCTTGTAAAGGAAAAAAAAAACCTATATCTTATGTTATTTAGAAAAAAATCCTCTATTTTGCAGTACACCACCATTGCTCAGAAGGATAAAAGTAAAAAAAAAAAAAAAAAAAAAAAAAAATAGAAACGTTCAAATGTTGTTTTGAAAATATTTACGGAATTATATGAAATAAAAATAAAATTCTGAATTTTTGAAAAAAATTATTTCTATGAAAATTAATTTTCCACTAATCAATGACTTCAATCAATGACTAATCAATGACTTATTTTTACAACGTTTTGATGCATTTATCATTTTCTATGGTTACTATGTTTCAATTATTTCCACACTGATAAAAACAGTTTAACTATCTTATGTTTAAACTATTTTAACCCTACACTATAAAAAAATTAGGAGCAAATTACGGTAAAAAGTTCTCGTCACATTGAGTTCAGTATCTGTATCTGATTTTACCGTAAAATAAATTTTATCATAAAATTTTATATCTTAATCTTTACAGTAAAATTTACTTATTTGATTCAGTGATTTTACTGTAAATATTACTGCACAAATTATAATATATCAAATTTATTTTCCCTTAAAATTTCGCATTAAGTATGTATTTTACGGTAAGCATTACTAGCACCCTTAGTGGTGGTATTTTTTACCGTATTTTTATCCAGAATTTTTTTACAGGGTCGTTATTTTTATCATTTTCGTTTATCTTCTTAAGTTCTTTAGTTTATACACTTTAGGTTTTTTTAACACATGTTCTTAGCAACTTATTTATTTTCCGTTAGTCGATATCTTACAGTTATTTTTGCTCTAAATTATATTTAAGTCTTTCATTTGTTTGAAAATAAGTTTTACATTACATTGTTTTTTTAACATAAAATTTATCTATAATATCACTAGTCATTAAAAGTAAATTTCAATATCTTTTAATAATTTTCATACGTAATAAAACATTTGTATTATCTTTTACACTAGCCATTATTATTCAGTTATTTTCCAATTAACTTTCCAGATGCACAGTAGAAAAGCTTTTGTTAAAAATCATTATTTATAATTTAATAAAATTGAGTTAGTAAATTGATATTATGATATTATTATAGATTATAGTTTAACAAAAATAAAATTTCATTGAATTTTTATTTGATAAAAAGCGCTCAATAAAAAAATATTTTCGGAAACAATTTAGTAAAGTAAAATATAAAAGTTCATTGTAGAAACATTAGTATTAAACAAAATAAATATTTTTCATTATGAAACACTGTATTAAAGTCTGAAAAAACGTAACCCTAAATAAACGTAATTTTTTTTTATTTATATTTTTTCACAGCATGTTTTTAAATAAACCGGAAAAAATTCAGGATATAAAATTAAACTCATAAAAAATTCCGGAACAAATTACAGTAAAATGTACCGGTACTCATTAACCCTTTTCGTAACATGTTAGCGAACAAAAAAATCTATTATACTGTAATTTTTGAATGCAAACATCTCGTCAAAGACAGATAAATTTCGATGGCAACAATGAATAAAATTGATAAAAGAAGAAAAAATATATAGTCGAAAATATAAATTTGGATGAGAATCATTGCTATTGTAAAAAAAAAAAAAAATCTAAAAACACACATGAATTTAAATTAATAGAGAAAAACCAAAAGAATTCCGAAGGGATACAGAAATGCAACGGACACCATATTTTCAAACCTAACTGAAAAATAAATGCTCAAGTGTAACGCTATAAGGCCTCTTAACTCTGTTATTTCATTTTAATTTTATAAGCGTCGTTGAACAGCTGACACAATTTTGGGTTTATGACAACTAATGTTTAGCTCCGTGGCCTTGTAATTTTTAACCCAATCCGGAAGACAAGAAAACTCCTGGATCAGTACCCCCAGACATATGAGTCGTTATGGGAATATGAAGGACTTTGTGACCCAACAGATTTAGCTTGCATCAGTAACCATTTACTACACGGTGAGTCTTCGGTCGACGGGGATCGAACCCACGACCTCTTGGACATGGGCCCAGTGCATTACCAACCATAACATCCCGGTTCAACGCTGCTGTTGGAATTTAGTTTTATTAATTAATAAAACATTGATTGTTTTATAAATTTGTTAATCCATTCCATTTGAAAACATTTCTTTGCCCTTGACTAAAATAAAAAAAAAAATGTTTAAATGAAGAACTGAAAAACTCTTTCATCAATGTTGGCAGGAAAATTGCGATTTAATAACTAATAGAACGTTGACTGTTTTATTAATTGGCAAGTCTTAATTCCATTAGTTATTAAATGTTAATTAAATCCATTAATAAACACTTTTTTTAACCTATCCAAAAAGCAAACAGACAAGCGACACACTAAAAGTCTCCTTCTCTTAACGCTGTTAGTGTAATTCAGATAAAACTAGCTAACAAAGTGATGATCGTTTTATTAGTTAGTACAATATAAAGAATGATTTTGATAAACAAAGTTGATAATAAGATTTTAATAATAGTAAATTTAACCTTCTGGCGTTTGTGAGAAAAATTTAATTCTTTATTTAGGGGGTTTAATTGCATTATTCGCTTGGTTTGTTTTGTCTTTGAAAAAAAAAAGTTGTAAAAATTTATTTAATATTTTTTTTGTACCTTTAATGGTTTATCGCATAAACCTGTAACTCCTAAGTAATTTTATTTCCTGAGCATTCTTAAGTTTTTATGAGCAGAATTGTGAAAAATATGCTAATTTGGAAATTATTACTGTTAAAGTTATTTTTCTTAACCAAATCCAAACGATTTGATTTACAAGTTTGTTTAATTATATTACTTCTTTTTCTTACACTTTGTTGTAAGGAAGCAATATTCGAAAATATATTTGGAATTATGCTTCTTTTTAATTTGAATATTTATGTTAGTTTTAATTTAACCGTTAAATACTTTGTGAAATTAATTGTTCAAAACATAATAATTTCTAAAATTTGAAATCAAGATTAGAATTTACATTTCAACATGTAAGTAAAATATTTTCCACTAGCTCTTGCCTTCAAATTATGTTTATATTCATGTGGCTTAATTACGCCTATGGATTTAATTCTGATTATAATCGCACAAACAACGGTATTCTGATATCCAAAACAAAAATCAATGAGTATATATAGAACAGAAATTACATTTCAACACGTAGGTAAACTATTACTCGCAATCAGCTCGTGCTTTTAAATTATGGTTAGATTCATGTCGCTTAATTACACATATGAATTTAATTCAGATTATAAACGTGATTATTCTGATATCTGAAAAGGGTCTTAGCATAAATCAATGCTAACCTAAAGAGCAGAATTTACATTTTAACACTATTTTATTAGTTCCTGTCTTTGAATAATGCTTATTATTATGTGACATAATTACACCTATGAATTTAATTCAGATTTTAAATACACAAAGAAAGGTATTCTGATGTCTAAAAAAGGTCTTAGCCTAAATCAATTATTAAATAGTTTATTTTAATTGAAAATTTTGAAAAAAAGTTGTTGAAAAAATGTTTTCGCAAAAAATATTTATTTAATTTAAATTAATTTCAAAATACTTAACTATAGATAAGGAATATAAGGAATGATTTAATATTTATTTGATTTAAAAGTACTAAAACAAATAAAAAATATTTTATTCAGCAATATGGGTGTTCAAAAGTATTACATTTCCCCACACCGATTCAAATAAAAAATAATGTACTTCGCAAAAAAAAAAAAAAAAAAAAAAAAAAAAAAATTACTGGAATGATATCTTTACAAAGTGACTTTTGAATGTAAACCATATAACTTAAAATGAAACACATCAATACTTACATTTCCCTTTTATGTGAACATTGCAAGATCAATAGATCTAAAACTTTCTTAAATGTCTAAAATGTTTTAAGCTATTTTTATCGATAAATTCACAGGACATAATCCAGCAGCTCAGATTTTATAAAGTGTTAGCTTTGTGTAAAGTATTTGTGACTCGAGGAAGAAAATACAATATTATGAATAAAAAAAAAGAATAAAAAAAAAAAAATCGAATATTTTTGCTTTTAACTCTCTGGCGGTTGAACACCTAAGCACAAGTCGTTTGATTGTATCAGAGAATAAAGTCTTCGGTTGAATATTTCGAAATACTAAAAAATCTTTATGTAGTTCTCTTTCCACTAACTGCGTGTATCTATAAAACTCAAAAAGCATTTTTATCCGATTTCTTTTTTTTCCCCAGAAACATTGAAAAGTTTTCAGAAGGAATCGATACTTTTTATATGTTAGAAGTCTAGAAAATATTTTTTGGATAAGGTATAAACTTTATAAAATACACTGTGTAGTGACTTATTTTTCTTTAGGTTATATTTGCATTTCAAATAATACAGTCGAAATGTATTCCTATGTATTTCAATTCTTTAAAATGATGTATGATGAGCAAGGAAACAATTAAAGTCTAAATATTAGTTTCACTTAGTTCAAAAGTATATAAAATATTTTTTTAATAAAAAACGACTGAGATGCATATCATATTTTTGCGTAAGATGTAATGTAAAATTTCTTGGGATTGTTTTTACATAAAAAAAGTATTTAAAAATACTGTATCATAATCTCATAAATTTTTACTCGCAATTCTTTTTTGGTATTAATATTAAAAAATAACAAGAATTAAATGTCATTTTTTTACTGCATAATCGTAATTTTTTTTATAAATGTACTAAGTAAAAATTTTTTAAAAATAAATAGATACATAAACAGTAAAAATAAATGTATTAAGTAAAACATACATATTTATAAAAAATTTTAATATACCTATGTTTCAAAAATATATTTAATTGCAATAAATTATGATTATTTTTAAATTTTGGAGATATTCACGTTCCATAAACTGATGAATTTTCCAATAAAAAATTTTTTGTATTTATTTATGCATAGAATACTGTGTTTAAAATTATTATGTATAAATAAAAAAATAAAAATTAAGAGTGTATAATTTATTGAAGGTAGGTACATTACGACTTTTAAACAATGACAATATTAACATATTGTGTTCAAAGATAAGAAGATAAGAATTAGAAGATAAAGAAGATAAGAATTAGAAACTTTTTTGAAGCATTTATTGTTTATATTTGTTTCAAATTACTTTTCAGATATTTTAAACATTTTAATAATGAATTACATTCTGAGAATTAAAAAAATATTTAAATAAAACGCTTATGGAAAAAATCTGAAAAAAAAAGTATTAGAAAGCAATAGAAAAATAAAGTGTTATTCGCAATATTAGATACTAAAATGTAGATTTCATCAAGAAACATAAAATAATATTGATAGATAAAATAACTATAAAATTAGTTGAAAGTTTTATTTACAGCAAATTTTTTACTTTTTTAAATATTTCATTCTATGTTTTTTTTTTCTTCAAAATATGCTGAATATATTAAATGCATTTTAGTTATTAAGTCAAAGAATGTCTTTCTAAAATTTAAATAATTTTTTTTTTGAGTAATGTTTTGAAATAAACTAAATCCCACGAGCTCAATAAGAAATAAATAATGAGTTTAAAAAATCGATTTTGTGGACTTGTAGTTAGGAGATATCTCTGCATGCTCTTTGTAAGAGATAAAAATCAAAGTGAAACGAATAAAAAAATATTTTTAAACCAATATTAACTTTTAAAAATCTGAATGAAAATATCAAGCATTATAATGAAATAAACTCATTCCGAAATTCAACCTTGATTTAAAAAAAATTTCATTCATTTCCTATGCAATTATTTAAATCTTATCTTATGCATATATAAATGTTAAATTTCAGAATCCATTTCTAAAAATCGATACTAATTAAAATCCAGTCTCTATGGAAAAGCTCTGGGAACGCGGAGCTTTATACTAATCAATAGAGAGGCAAAATCATTATGCCATAATAGGAAAAAAAGTTTTCTTTTTCCCTTAAAAAAAGAAGATACGTTGTGCATACTCATTAATATAATTTCCTTCATCTTTATAAAGATAGGGAAAAAATTGGATATGGAGGAACATTAAGAACGAAGAACTTTTAAAGATTAATTGCATTCGAAATTACCTTTCTTACAGATATGCTAGCATTAAACATTTAAGATAGTCCAATATTAATGAAGCGCCGATCCCATGTATTTTACTTCGATAATTATAAAAATTCACGATCATCTACTTTAAAACTTAATTTGTTGGCGAAAACGTGTAGATTGAAATCTTTTCGTCGTATTAAAACTTATACTATCCATCATGATTTTAAATTTAGATTATGAAGCTTAGTTTGAGAATATTTTCAATTTCAGTATAAGCTTTAAGGGTGTTAGGATACGTTATCTTGCCGTCTGCACGCATTTTTCATCTCCTATCGCGCTATTTAAATATTTAAGCAAGAATGTTTCAAAAAGAGCAATTTCTTAAATGATGAAACTCATATCAGTAATTTAGACATATCAGTTAAATTTCTGAAGTAAAAGTAATAATTTCATGAGAAATCCAATTTGTTTCGTAAACTAATTTTTTACGGGAAAATGCAGTCATAGTTTTTAATTTGATGGAGATTAAGAAACTGATGCCATTTAATGTTTATATAGTAATTTATAATCTGAATTATAAAACTAAGTTAACTATGTTCTTAAATCTTACGAATACCGAGCGAGTATTTAATTTACATGCAGCGATCTTATTTCAACTCAAATAATTTAGTTTGTTTTTCGGCATCAATTAATTAAAGGGAAATAAAAGCTAATTTAAATGTAATTAGTGTAATTCCTTGAAATGCGTTAAAATAGATGAAATAACAAAATTATATTACACTATACAATTATATATTATTAATTTAAATTACACGAAATAGAGTTCTATTTTAAAATTAGTTCTATTTAATTTCAAAAGTATTATTAAATATGGATAAACTCAAAAATGTAAAAAGGTCTTTTTTGTATATTTTTTGCATATAATTAACATTTAAATCAATGCGGTACAATTATATATATATATATATATATATATATATATATATATATATATATATATATATATATATATATATATATATATAAGAAGGAAAAAGAAAAAAAAAGAAAAACGAAGAAAATTATTAAAATAAAATGATTATAATTATTAAAATAACTACTTATAAAATAATTATTAATTTTTTTATTGATTTTTTAAATTTTTTATTTTATTTTAATAATTTTCTTTTTCTCTTTCTTTTAATTATTCTGTAATTTTTTCCATGTTTCCTCTTTATTTTGAACTTATTTTATGAGTTCTATATACTTGCAGCTAATGCGCAGTAAATAAAACCTATTAATTTTCTTCGTTTTTTCTCTTTTTTCTTTTTCTTTTTTGTACTATATATATATATATATATATATATATACAGAGAGAGAGAGAGAGAGAGAGAGAGAAATTTTTTTCTATTATATCATTCATTATGTAAAAATTATATATTTATTTTATATAAAAAAATTCTAAAATAAATTTAAGTCATGGTGTTTTTAGAATATTTTGTGACTGTGTGCTGACATTTTTCCTGATAAGGTCGGATCTTTTATTCACGAAACACTGACCTTTAAAACTTTTACTTTTTGACTGTATTGATCTTATAGCTTACATCAATCTCTAGTTTTATATATATATATATATATATATATATATATATATATATATATATATATATATATATATATATATATATATATATATATATATATATATATATATATATATATATATATATATACTTAGGATAATTATTCTGTATTTCGAAATGTCTCTGTTGGGTTGGCTCTATCGTTAGGCATCCCGAAGATAATCATTACGTTTATTCCATCAAATTTTTAATTTATTTAAAATTCTATTATATTTCAATAGATTACATTTTTAGATGGAAAAAACATTGGTAAAACGATTAATTGGAAATTGAAAGATGTTTAAAAATTATTTCAAACGTATCTTCGGTTAAGATAGATAAATTTTATTGCTTCGATACCGTTTTTCAGAGAAACTACTATAAATCATTTTTGAAATACGAATATCATAATTTTGTGAGAAAAATTATACAATTTAAGAAGAAGAATTGAAAGGTAAGGCAATTTAATCCTTTTAATGCCTTCTGATTCTTTCTTTTAAGGAATGTTTTAAATTGATAAGTTTTTATCTATTTTAACATTTAATAAATTTATTTTTCATATCACAATACAATGTAGAAATTATTAAACGATACGTAGTTCCAATATTTTTCATAAAATCTTTTTTGATGACTAATCTGATTAGAAACACAGTATTTGAATAAGTTATAATTCTTTCAAAATTTAAAGGAAGAAAATGGTACTTTTAAAATTTGATCTTTAAATGATTATCAAGAGGGACATTTGGGAGAGATAGTTTGAATTGATCCATGCTTTTATATTTCTTTTTATTTATCTGCTAAATATCTGTTTGGAGATATATTTTATACATTATTTATATATAGAAATAAAGCTAATCAAATTTATGAATAACTCATAAACAAAAACTTCTAATACATTTTACAGTAACAGCATTCAGTCATTATTGTTTAAGGGGTGAAAATTATTGAGAATAGAGTTATAAACTCCATGATAGCCAAATGCCCTGTCTCTTGCTACTTAAAATGATTTAACACCCTGAAATATTTTTTTCAAAGTACCTTCAAAATGGTATTAAATAGATAGTGCTTCAAAAAATCAAAAAAAGAAAAAAAAATCACATGGATAACATAATTTTTTTTTTCAATTTCTGCTAACTGGTAGACTTTTTGAATGAATGATTTTAAATTGGTGAAGGTCATTTTAAATAGATTACTTTTACAAGGATACCCCAAGATAGATCACTTATTTATGCAAGACAAACATGGTGGACAAAATATTGAACACTGCTATTCTGGTATCAGAGGAATCAAGTCATTATTATTACAATTAGAAATAGAAAATTTTAGAGGTGGGTGGTCTTAAATATTTTAAAATTAATCCAAAAAAAAAATATTTCTCCGTTGATACTAAAAATGTATTTTAAAAGATGCATCTTTCCAAAGATGCACCTTTTTTCTTATTTTAAAATTAAGTGAAATATTCGTTTTTTATTCTTCAAAGATTAAAAAATTATGAACTCCCCATCCCTTAACATTAATATAAAAATGCAAATTGTATTGTATTTTAAAAATTCGTAACCATAATGGAGGGTAGAGCAGGCACACAAAACGAAGTAAAAAGCACATGGCATGAAATCATAAATGATCTTGGGTGCCACTAGATGGAGTTGAAAATTATGCGTTATACACTAGATTAATAAACAAAAGTTATTCTAAATCATCTTATTTACATCCGATTTCTACAAACGATACATATTTATAACAAATACTACTACAGAAGTAAGTATTCAAAGTCTAGGCAAAGCTCGGATCTACATGACGAATAACGCATGTTTTCAAGTATACTAGAACTGGTATACCAGTCAAGTATACCAATATACCAGTTTTCAAGTATACCAGTATGCTGGAACACATCTAGTTGCTGTAAAATTTTGGTAGAAATTTTCAGCATATCTTTTCATGATATTGGTCATGAATATTTAGTAAGAATAGAAATAACGTATAAATAAATATTTGTTTATTGGCTTTGTATATTATGCATAAATTGCAAGACCATCTTTCTGCCCCACATATAGTCGGTATATGGAAAGAACTCCCATCGTCATTCGTCTGGTGCAGTAGCGGTAACTATGGTTACAATGTTTAACTATTTCAAGTAGGGGTATTAGATCAATACTTAAGCAGGTTTTATAAATCGGGTCAGCGAGAGAAAGAAAATTTGGCGAAAGAAATGCTCCCCTCTTTGAATGGAAATTATGCTTCTATTTTTAAAATATTTCTTACGTATAAATAAATTTTTTTATATTTATTACAGCAAAAATGCAATTTCTGTTGTAAATAATATATTCAATAACTTAGTGAACTTTATCGTGAAAAATAATTTCTTGACAAAGGTAGAAAAGTAAATTAAAAAAAAGAAAAAATTATAATAATTACCCATAGAGTGAATATATAAAGTAAATAATTACCTATCTTTTTTTAAAGATACTTTTTCATAAAGTTTAATTTTGAATTTTTATTGCCACATAAAAGAAATTTTTATCATAAATTAACACAAATAGGAAAAATAATTAGTGTTAAACTAGTGAAAAGGAAAATCCTTTTGTTTAAGTGAAATGAATCCACTAAAGTGCACTTAAATTTCACAATCTCTTAAAATTATTGACTTCGTTTTAACACTTTGAGTTCTTCATTATCCCTTTTTATAAACACTATTTAAGCATTATTGAGTATGGCTTCCCTCAGATTAGATGCAATTAAAAAAATATTGTTTATTTACAGAATTGTGAAATTTTTATTATTTTAAAATAAATACACAGTTAGTTACAATATCGCATATTTTTTAGTATTAAAAATATCACAGTTCAATTTAAAACATATCAAGTTTTATTTTTCTTTAAAAATTAATAAACTGAATTTGCTTGCATCCTCTTCAAGATTGTTACTTCAAAGAATGTATTGTTTCTTCTAATCTCTTCATTTCAAGATTTGAGAATTTTTTTTCTCCAAATAATAAATATCCTCCCCCCCCCCCACCCCAAAAAAAAAACAATTTTATAAATATAATTATCGAAAGTTTTTACAAGTATTTTCTCTTACTTTCGTCATAATAATTCTTTTGAATAATCAAACATGTCGATATCTATGTGAACTAGTTAAATATTTGTTAATATCTTTCTTGTCTTATTTAAATAAAATATACTATTATCTGCAACTTTATCATTAAAATATAAAAGAAACAATTATGTCAAACATATTGCAACTGCCATTTGTTCTATATAAATTATATTTTATTATAAAGTATTATAAGGTAATATTATATTATAAATAAAATAATGTATTATAAAGTAATATTATATTATAAATAAAATAATGTATTATAAAGTAACATAATATAAACTGTTTTAAATATTATATAATGTTATCATTGTATTTATTACTTTGTAAAATATTGTTAGTGTAAAAAAAAATACTTTATAATAAATTTATTTGTTTATTTATGTGACTGCCTTATTATATATCATTTTTTTATGAAATCTAAAACAATTTAAATTTGTTTTAAAATCATTATTTTATTCCAATATCTGTTAGGTATTATATACAAATTTCACAATAATAAGAAAAAATGTTTGTTGTTCATAATATTCTTTTTTTAAATATATAAAAACTGTAAACTATATTTATAGCATATAAGGTATTCAAAATACAATTAAGAAATTTTTAATCATAATTTTTATGAAATAAAACTTAGTTTTTCAGATTTTTTTTCATAAAATGATATGTTTATAAAATGATATGTTGTTCAGTAATTTTAAAATATGAATGTATTATAAGATAATGATTAAACCTGAAATAATTTTTTTTCTAGCAATTCAATGGAATTAATTTTATAATTTATAGAACCCTATTGATAAAAGCTTATAAATTTATTCTAACAAGGAAAATATGGGTGAGTGTTTTAAAAATCTATATATTGCAATGTATTTAAATATAATTCAAGCAAAAATTCAGAGGAGGGGGGGGGGAAGAATGCATTTTATAACATATTAAAATTATTATCTTGTTAATAATAATTTTCAGATCATTTTGATGATATTATTTTTAAACTCTTAGAAAATGTCTTCAATAATTTAAATTTCGAAAATTTCTTAACTATTCCTTTTACTTAAAATAACTATTTTATAATTAATCACACTCTTGTGAAATAATCTTGTGAAGTTAAAAATATAGAGAATAATTTAAAAACTAATGAAAAGGGAAGAAGAAAAAAAATAATAAATTTTTAAAAAAGTAATATATATTAAAAATTAATAAACAAAATGAAAAGATATAATCTAATTTTTAAAAATATTCTATTTTATTTTTTTCTTCTTCTCTTTTCATTAATCTTTATTATTTTCCATGTTTTCTCTATATCTTTAACTTATTTTATGAGTTCTATATACTTGCAGCTTATGCGCAGTAAATAAAACTTATTAATTTTCTTCGTTTTTCTTTTTATTATCCTTTTTGTCTTTATTGTGCGATATGCATATATATGTATTAATTTTAAGAAATTTCTATGTATCTAAGAAATTTAACAGTCTTTTCTGAAAGTTTTAATTTTAACCAACTTTCTCAATAAGGTTTATAAGAGCAAATAATGTCAAATTTGAGCAATTTACGGTAGACTTTGATCAAAATTCTGAATTTAATAAACGTATTTCAGAATTCAATATCAAAATTTAAAAAAACAAATTTATATGAACTCGGTAGGTTTAAATAAGAAAATTGTATTGAATAATCAAAAAATAAGGAAAATATCGAACATATTTATGCACCTTTTATAAAAGGGATAAATAGGCAATAAAAAAATATTACTAAATGTTTTTATGTAATATACTTTTCTTTCTCATATCTTTGATATTCTCACAAATATTAGATTATTTATAATTTATATGAACTTTCCACTTTTATTGAATGCATTTTATTTCTTTTTCTGGTCTTTATTAGGTATTTAATAGTATATGAAAGCCTAATATTACTCAGAGATTTATTTCTCGATATTAAAATTTATTTTGCACCAATGAATGGCAACATTCATATTTCAGACCGAAAGTCCCTCAGTAGAAAAGGTCATGGAAAAATCTTTAATATGCGACAACAAATCTTTTTCATTTAGAAAGGATTAAACATGGCGGACGGCGACGCCATATTTGTCTTTATAAAAAAACGAACAAAAAAATAAAAATGTTCTCATTCGAACCGTTTTTCGCAGATCACGATCATTTAAAGACAAACTGCTGCAACTCCAGTGGAAAAAAAAGCGATCGACCAAAAGCTGGAGAAAGAAGGAGAGAAAAAACTCTATTTCATCAGGAGAAAATCATTAAAAATGACAATTCTTTGGCAAAAAGTAACTAGAAAAAAGGAAAAAAATTATATATATACGATTCTGTTTTGGAGAATATCATTGTTCCAAAGAACCTCCGGGGCTATTAATGGAAACTGGCAAACAACAAAGGCTGGTGATTATTACTTAGAGAATACGTCTTGGTCCCCACATTGGAAGGCAAAATAATTCAAATGCAACCCCCTTCTTATTTCTTTTATTCATACTGGCTCCCATCTTAAGATTCTCCCCCCCCCCCTCGTACTCATTTTTTTCCCAAACCCTATTGTTTGCCACTAGTTATAATCACTGCCGGCCAGTTCTTATTTTTTGAGTTTTTTTAGTACTAAAGAAAGATTTTGACTTCCGAAAAAGAAAAGATGGGAAAAAGTGATTGGGAAAAAATGTATAAAAGAGATATAATAACTGAAGATGATATTGAAGCATTTCGGATGAAGATAGAAAAAGAAAGGGGGGAAAGGAGAAATCCCGGGTGGGGGGGAGTTTCGTTATATCTTTATTTCACATTCCAGGAGAAAAATTCAGAAGATAAAGGATTGTCCAAAATTTGAAAGAGAAGTTGTTTGCTACAAAGATATCTTTAAATTAATCTATAATTACGCATGTGTTGTTACACATTAGAATTTGGTTCGTTAAAACGTACTTAACATTTAAAAAAAAAAAAAAAATTACATTTATGAAGAATACTAATTATTAGAATATAAAGATAGTTTTTATTAATCAGGCGCTAACCCTATGCATTTCCATAAGTTATAATCGCAGTTTCTTTTTCTTTTTCTTTTTTAATTATCAAAGAAAGATTTTGATTCACTTAAAAGGAAAGATAGTAAAACATGATTGGGAAAAAATATATAAAAAATATATAATAACTGACGACGACATTGAAGTATTTCCGATTGAAAAAAAAGAAAAAAGAAAAAGGAGAAGGAGGGAAAGAGAAGAATCAAGGGGGGGGGGAGATTCCAAGATATTTTTATTGAGTAATTCGGGGGGAAGGAATTCAAAAGAAATACATGAACTGTAAAAAAATTTTTAGGAAAAAATTACTTTTAACCAAGGTTAATTTAAATTGTTGAACGATTACTTACGTTAATTTAAATAAGTCATTATAATTTAGTTCATTTATACAAAATTGGAATATTTAATTTGAACTATCCAATTTATACTTTACATTGGACTGTGCTAAGTTTTCACTAACATTGCACTTGACATTTACTAAATCTTGAAAAGAATTAAGAATTCCAATTAGTGGAATATAAAGAAAAGTTTATATTTGAAAAGTACAATTAAATTTATTAATTACATTTTGAGAAAAATAAAATTGAATTTATTTTTGAAATGTATGTGAAACGTTATTAACAATTAAGAGTAACTAAAATTAAGAAATGAAATTAGTATGAAATTATACTGAATTTTAATAATACTCTTCCTCGTAATTTCTGAAAAAAGAGATTCAGATATATAAAGGAGTTATAAGAACTAAAAGATGATATGGAATAATTTCTATTAAAGACGGAAAGAGAAAAAGGGGGTAGGAATAAGGAGAGAGTAAAAGAAACGAGAGGGGGAAAGACGAGGGGCGGATGTTCTTTTCTAAGATGAACTGTTTGAAATTAGGGTAATTTTAAATTAAAACAAATTAACGTCGTGAGGAATTATTATAATGAAGAATAATAATAAGTATAACACGATACTAATATTAGGAATAATATTAATATAAAAATTGTTATTCACTCTCAATCTGTCTTTTTAATTAGGTTCATTTTGAAGAAAATAAATGTGCTACACATATATTGCTAAAAATCCATTTGTTTTGATTTCTAATTAATAATTTATGACTACACATTTTATAATTAGATTTTTATTACGTGTTTTGAAGTACCTGAAATAATGTGCAAATTTTTTTTTCAAATTTTATTTCTATTTAGGATAAAATATTTATATTTTAATTTTAATTTATCTCTTTTTCTTAATACTGTTTCTGAAAAATATTAAGAAAAACAATTACGTTTTTCTTTTTCATTAGTTCCGAAAATTGAATTCAGGCAATTGACATTTTCAATTTTCGAACGCACATTGTGAATTTCCTGTTTCTCATATACCTAATAATTTACTTTTTTAAAACATATATAAAATCACTTTGGTTTCTTATTTTTCACGCCTATGAAGTCTTGAGAATGGGTGCCTATTTTTAAATGATCAAAAGTGTCAACTTTTAATTTCCATCTTAGTATTTTTGAAACCAATGAAGTTTTTTTCTTCTTTTTATTTATTATTTTTTTAGAATCAAGTAACATATTACTGCTTTAGTTTCTTTGTGTAATTTATTTAATATGGACAAAATAATGAAAACACTTCGATTCTAACACATTTTATTTTGAATAAAATACTTTAATTCACCCTTTTTCTAATACCATTATTTTTTTTAAAAAAACGTAATAAATAAATAAACAAATTTAGATGCATTTTATGTTTTCATTATTACCTAATTTTTGATAATCACTGTTTTGAAAAAAATTAAAAAAACATTCAAAATTTTCAAATTATTGATCAATATGGAAAAAGGGAAACTGAATATATTTCGCGCATTAATCGAAAAAAAAACATTGTTTTTTGCCCGTAGAAAGAAAATGAATACAATTACATTTTAATTAAAAATAATTAAAATATTTACTTGCAATCAGAAATCCTTTAAAACTGATTGAAATATTTAATTGAAATGGCATTTAATCATTTAGAATAGCGATTGACATAAAATAGAAAGAGAAGCTGAAAAAACAGGAAAGGGGGATTATATGTTATTGAAGTTGGAGGAGTATTTCATACTTTCACCAAAATGCAAAAAAAAAAAAATAAATAATAATAATAATAATAAAGTTCAAATTATACATAAGAGATGAAGTCTACGTAAGAAATTGTAATGTTTTCTTAATTAATTCAATAAATCTGAATTGGGCAGAAAGTTTAAGATTACTTTTTTTTTGAAAATTGAATTTAATTGTTTTATTTAACCTACTGTTTTGATTCTGGGAAACATTAATTTTTAAAATAGAACAGTTTAAGTAAACAAAATATTCAAACAATTTCGAAAAAAAAAATATATAAATAGTTATCCTAATTTTTGTAAGTTTCCGAATGCTTGTTAGAATGCTTCCTATTGTTCCAAATACAAATTTCGATAAACTTTAATTATAGATGTGGTCGCGTATGTATGCAAGGCAACAAACTTCAATGTGTATTTTTTTAAATAAGAAATACTGCTATATTCCACCAAAGTACGTACCAGAACTACAAAGTAAAACATGACGATGCAATTGAGAAAATTAAACATACATAAAACAAAACAATGATCGCAGCTACTCATTAATAAATTGAAAGTACTGTCTTAGGGATTTATGGAACTAAAATAAAGAAAAATAAGAAAATTTACTAAAACTAATTACGAAAAATTATAAAACTAATGATCCTAATTTTTATGCTTTCAAATGTTTCGTATGTTTCGTATTGTTCTAAATGAAACTTCGGTAAATATTAGTATCTTAAACCAAAATATCGCGATAACTTAGTACAACTTTAATAAAGCATGAAATTGAACCATATTTCGTACCGTATTGATGTTATTTAAACAGTTTTGTTGTTCAAAGCGTAGTAAATAAACTTACAGGCCAATGTCTTATAGCAAAGCGTACCACAATTTCTAATAACATTTCGAAAGATTATCTGCATTTCTGATAATACTGTGGCGTTTTCGCAATATTAAAATAAAGGATTAATAAAGAGGATTAATATAAGTCTTGCTTTTAAACAAGTAACATTTTATTATTTAAACAATTTAAGAAATCATATTTACAATTAAGTCAATTTCACATAATTACATTGGTTTGAACATTAATTTAGAGTAGATGGAGAGAGAGACTTACCAAGTTTATTCATGGTTTTAGATTCCTTTCTCTTTTGATTGCCCTTGTTGACCATTTCCTCCGGCTGCTTTTATATCGTATTTTTTTGCGTGATAAAAGATTTGGGGAAAGGTCAAGTCCAAAAGTTATTGTTTTTTTCGAGTTTGTCCCATGATGGGGTTAATCCCATGATGGGGTGACATCGTAAGATTTTAACCTAATTGTTTATTTGAATTACTTTATCCGTATTTAAGTTACTGTTTGCCGAATGAGATTTCCCACGGTAGTTTTATTTAATCGAAGATTTTGAAATGTTCTAGAAATCTAATTTTAGCCCTTTCTCTTAATTTTAATTTTGAGTGACGATAAGCGTCACATCTTCCTCAAAGGCCGAGAAAAAAAAAGAGAAAAAAAAAAAAATTTTTTTTTTTTGCTTAATTAGTTAAACTTGTTCTCAGAAGGAAAGTCTCTCTCTCACATAACATAGTTTTCATTGTATTTAAAAACTTTAAGTAAACAATCATCATAAGCACGATTAAAGGTAAGTGCAAAGCAATATAAACAATATGCAAGAAATATATATATACATAACAATAGAATTAAGATACACATGAAGATCTTATAATCATTCACAGGAATAAAATATTATTAAATATTAGACGAAAGATTCATCCAAATTTGACAAAAGAATCTTAATATTGTAGATGATACATATATTTTGCAAAATAAATTGGTAAATTATTATTATTATTTTATATTATAAAAATTTGAAAATTATATGTATATATAAGAAAATAATTTGTGTTTAAAAGAGTTTAAAATATAAAGATTTATAGAAAATTCGTTTGATGAAAAGGAAAGGATAGTTCGATACGTTCTAGGAAACTTATGTATCGTGATATTCCATTAAAAAAATCTTTTCGCAAAAAAAATATACAATATATATATAGGAAAAATAAAAATATTTAAAAAAAATAAAAAAAAGATATCCAAAATAATAGAAAATAAAATTTACATTTCACCACTTGTGGCGTTTTCGCAATATTAAAATAAAGGATTAATAAAGAGGATTAATATAAGTCTTGCTTTTAAACAAGTAACATTTTATTATTTAAACAATTTAAGAAATCATATTTACAATTAAGTCAATTTCACATAATTACATTGGTTTGAACATTAATTTAGAGTAGATGGAGAGAGAGACTTACCAAGTTTATTCATGGTTTTAGATTCCTTTCTCTTTTGATTGCCCTTGTTGACCATTTCCTCCGGCTGCTTTTATATCGTATTTTTTTGCGTGATAAAAGATTTGGGGAAAGGTCAAGTCCAAAAGTTATTGTTTTTTTCGAGTTTGTCCCATGATGGGGTTAATCCCATGATGGGGTGACATCGTAAGATTTTAACCTAATTGTTTATTTGAATTACTTTATCCGTATTTAAGTTACTGTTTGCCGAATGAGATTTCCCACGGTAGTTTTATTTAATCGAAGATTTTGAAATGTTCTAGAAATCTAATTTTAGCCCTTTCTCTTAATTTTAATTTTGAGTGACGATAAGCGTCACAATACATAAAAATAAGTGCATTCTTATTTCTCTAAGATATAAATACATGCATGCATATTATAATCTATATTTCTATATTTATTCTCTTAACGATATTTTACTGCTTTAATACCGTCGGGCAATCATGAGATTAGCACTTAGGCCGATTGCTGTTGATGAGGATGGAGTCTCATCTTGTGATTGGAAGACAGTAAATCTTCATTTTGCGTCAGTTTAAGTACACAGTGAATATTTTTGTAAGCTTTTATGAATTTTAATGTTTAATTTCCAATTGAGAACAGATGTGACTATCTAGTGCTTAATTTTGAAATGAATAATATTTAGGTGCTTCACTTTAGCAAGAAGATCTCTCAAATGTTTGATATCTTTTTTCATGGTCTTTAGAATTTATTTACAACATCAATTAAAAAAAAATTTTTGTTTTGAATTTTAACTTTTACTTTCCTTTTAAAAATTTGAAATCTTTTCTAAAAATGTTTAATGCGTATTTTTTTTAAATATAAATTAATGCTTTCTTTCACCAAAGTACATATCAGAGTTGCAAAAAATGGCGATTCAATTTAAAAAATCAAATATATTTAAAACGAAACAATAATATCTACAACTCTTTATTAAATTGTGAGAAATTATCTGGAGTTTGAGAATCAATATATATATATATGATCACAGATTTGTAAAAGTTTATGTTTCTTTCAAGGACTATTGCAGCTTGCTATTTTTAATATCTTTATAAGTATTTTTTCAAAAATTATGAAATGCGTTAAAATTTATAAGACTAAAATTGATAACTTAAAATATATAACTTAAAGTATTTAACTTAAAATATATAACTTAAAATAAGTAATTTAAAATATAAAATCTGAAATAGAATATCAACATGCATTTTTTGCTAAATATTCATTTTGTAAAATAAAGTGTTACAGGTAATATTTAAAGCAACAGCTTCACGCACTTTAAGACTGTAGCAAAGGGTAGTATGTATGATATAAAAATATAACTTCAGTTCTTTAAATTTAATAAAGTAATAAAATAATAAAAAAGTTAATAATAAAAAAGCAATAAATGGTTTGTTTTACGTGATTCACGTGGAAATTTAGCCTAGGGAGAATAAATTTATTTTCGTTTTTTGAAAGTAAAAAAATTTTAAAATTTAAGTTTTGTTTTATAAATTAAAATTCTAAACATACATCTAAATTGACATATAGTTTTAATAAAAATAACTTCTTGATACATCAAAATATATAATGCGTTTTTAAAAATATTTAGATAAGAATATAAAAATTATAAATTGATGTTTTTCCGATGGCTCAAAATCATTAACCATCTTCTTTTTGAAACCATTAGTATATAGCATCAAAGCATTTCACCCTTGAGGAGAATGCTAAAAAATATGACTTCATCAACTTCTCCTTTAATTTTTTTAAACAAAATTTTCATACGACAACATTTCAAATTTTAAAAATAATTTTTTTTTTGGATGAAAAAAAAGCATTTCAAATTCACAAAATGTTTTTAGTATTTCTAAAGTCTTAAAACAATCCACCACAATTTGCATACAACATCTTCTCTGCTGTTGAAGACATCGATTAAAAAAAACAACAAAATGTTTTTGTGCTCGTTACTGTTCCCTGGCCTGCGTCAAGGCATCAGCGAGAGCATTGATGGATAATGAAAAATTCTCATTACGGAAAAATCGATTGTTTTTCCCTTATTATTTTCCCCCTCTTGACTCGACGCTCATTAAACTGTCAACCGTTCCCTTCTTAGAAAAGTCCTCATTAGTAGTGGGAAAAGATGAAAAATGATAAGGAAAGAAAAAAACGCAGTTTCCTTTGTTTTTCCAATAATATTCAGCCGATGAGATTATCGGAACTTTTCCGATTTATAAAATGTTCTTTTTTTTCTCCTCTCTTTATCTATCACTCTTTATTTAATTTTTTTTCCTGATAATGAAAAATCTTTCTCTCCGATCAATAAGACTCTCGTTTGCAAAGGGATTAAGAATTTTTCCTAGTTTTTGAAGGCTACGAAAATGACTGTAGCTGTGGAAGCTTCAAAAGTTAATGAATAATATTCGTTCATTTTTTGGGTACGCAAAATCTCCAATCGATTCGCCAAACATCGCCATCTTTGGCGAGGTCTTTTCAAAAGAGTGATTCTGCCCAATTACTGCTTGGAATGAGTTCTGTAATTGCAATTGAATATTTTCCTTAAGGCTTAGCGTAAATATAGTTTAGTGGCAAAGTTTTTAGTCGCTGAAGGATAAATCAGAACGACGAAACGTAAAATTACTTCCGAATGCTTTCATTCCCATGTTCTTTCGCTCTTTCCTTTCATCATTTTCAATTTAAATTGAAACCGTAAAAGGAATTCAATTTAGAATAATTTTGGAAAATGAGAAAGGAGTAAGCCCGTACTGCTGCAGAATTACATATCCATTAGAAATCTTTTAGAAATGGTGGAAAGTCTAAAAACAAATCAAAAGACGACTTCTCAAACATGGAACTTAATTTTTTTCGACTCTCGGTTTACAGTTACCATTCAATTAAGCTAATATAGTTTAAAAATGAAACTAAACTGTATTTTAATAGCATATTCATTAGAAACCTAGCTCAGAAATATAGAAAACAATTATGATGTTTATGTCCAAAATTTTTCATTTATGCTCATTATTTTCGTTTTAAATTCGCTTTGCATAAAGAAAAAATAAAAGATAGCACTATCAAAAAACAATTTTTTTGCTATTTATCTTGTTTTATAAAATGAAAATTAATAATTTGTTAGATAACGAATCTCATTTTTGAGGAGCTATTACAACCACATATTATTTCCTTTTTGTAATTTTCTTTTATTTCGTTTCCTTTTCTTTTAATTTCATATAGATATTTAGTAGAATTTAATTAGTAAGCAATATATTAGTCTTTTAATTATTTCAATATCGGGCGCAGTAAGATTGATTAGGTTGTGTTATTTAAATCACACTAGATTTAAGTTAAATAAATTTCTTGTACAAACAATTAATAAATGCTATTTTAAAAAAGCTTTGAACAAAAATAAAATGAAACTTGATTATAAATAAAACGTGTTTCTTTACATTTTTGTTTATTGATTAGATTCGGTCGTTCAAGGCATATTAAAAAAAAGGTGTTAAAATGCAATAAAAAATCTGGCATCTGATTCTATAGTTAAAAGTAAAAATGAAAAAATTTGTAGAATAAATGTTTCAAAATAAACATTTATCAATAAAGTGGCAAAACAAACACAATTCTGAAAATCATTAATTTAATATAATTCCCTCTCCATAAGACTGTTGGATTCTAACATTAAAATGTAAAAACATTTGTATTATTATTTTTAACAATAGGGTAAATTATTGTAAACTGGACCGCATGTACTACTTACTGCATGTTTCAACAAATTACACCATGTACTTTCAAATATTTGCGCTCCCTAGCGGAGAAACTCTGGAGTACTTCAGTTAATGCTAGCAGCAACAACGGATATTATCAGCTATTTTTTTCATTATTCTCATTTTAAGTTTTTTTCACAAGAATCTAAATAATTTCACGTGATTCTTGATTTTCTTATTGTATTTTGCTCCAAAATTTTTTATTAAAAAATTAAACCTTATAGATAAGAGATTTAAAAAATTCTTAGCCATTCTTTATCCATTTTTAGAGGAACGGTATCCATAAACAAAGTTCTCACAAGAGACTAAAAGTTTATGAATATTTATTCAGTCAGTAATTGTTTTGTATGTATTTCTAATTGAATTATACAATACAAAGATAAAAAATATCTAATTAAATGTCCTTTAGTGCTAATTACCAACATAAATTTTTGAGTAATTGTTTTAATTAAACACAATTAATGAATACTTGTTTTAAAATAATTAAGTAGATAATATTTCTGTTATTTAAAAAAGTTCGGGAATAATTTAAAAGATTATTAAAATAATTTATTTTTCTTCATTGGTATTAGTGAATAGTTAGAAAACAATTATACTAAGAAATTATTAATTATCTAAAACTTTTTAAATTATTTTAAAAACAACTAGGTTTTACTTTATTTAATGCATGATTTTTCTTGTGATTATATTCCTTGTTTCGTAAAAAATAAATAAATGAAAAGGAGCCATAATTTCGCTATAAAAAAGAGACATAGTGTTATAATATTATTATCGTGCAGTTACATGTACATATTATCAATCTTTCTCCAGAAAATGTTTTTGAAGAATATTTGTACATACCTCAGTTTTTAATAAATATTTGAGAAAAAAATATTTCTTAATTGTAAATTTATTTATTTACATGAATTACAATATGCTATTCTGTTATTTTTCTTGCCATTTGTTTTGAAATTTTATAAAATTTTGTATTTCACGTAAACTTTAAAGTAATATTCTTATATTATTTTTATAAAAATATTATAAACACTCTATTGTGTAAAAAATCAGAACAAAGCTTTTTGACGCATGCGCAAATAGTGTCGAGACAAATAAGAGCTTCCTAGAAAATACGTGTAACAGAAAACACATGATATTCTTTAAACTATATTTGTCTTAAAAGTTGCAAATAATAATAATAATAATTTATTAATAAATCTGATGAAAAATGATTATATATTTAAAGATGTAAATATATTTTTCCTAAATGTTATGACACTTAAAAATCTGAAAATTTTGCTGGAAATTATTATTTGTCCCAGTGTTTAAATTTAGAAATTTTTTTTTGTTTTAATTTCGTATTGTGATATAATGTTGCTACATTTTTTATTGTCTAACGTTAATATACTGGAATAAGCATCGACATATTAGAGCAATTTACTTCGAAATAATTTTAAAGTACTGTAAAAAGCTGTAAGATTTTTCAGTTCAAAAATAAAATGCTGATTTCAGTTAACTTTTTTAATTTAGTTAATTAGTTAATATGTTGGTTAGAATATTTCAATTGAATGTAACTGTCACTAAAAAGATAAAAATTACTTTTTTACCGTTGTAAATTAAAACACGACACAAAAAGTTGTGAAAAATTGTAAAAAAGTAGTTTATTATTTCCTAGTTTTTATAGTTAAAAATGTGAAACATTGAAGTTCAAACATCTCCTCAGTAGAAACTAAATCTTAAAATTTTCTATTTATCACTGAAATAATTTAATTGCTGATATTTTGTTTACTTTTTCTTATGTCTCTTGCAGTGATAGATGATTTATTTTTAATTTTTTCGAACTTGATTCAATTATTTTTAAAAACAAATTATAAAAATTAATGAAAAAAGTCAATACAAGCTTTATGGAGAATCTATACATACTTATGAACTCTAATTAACTCAAAACAAGATATATGAAATTATAACGTAATAATTTCTGATTTTTAGTTTTGTGTTATTAGACTGAAAATTAGCTATATTTGACTTATATATTTATCAGGGTTTTCACGGTCTGGAAAATAGTTTAAAGTTGTAGAAAAAGGGAGATAAATCTAGATATTTTAAGATAAAAATGAGTAAAAAGTTGTAACATTTTCTCTCATTATTAATAATTTGATAATAAATTAAAATGCAATTAAAATGCATGCAAATAAATTAATTGTAAACGCAATTTTAGGTCTAGAAAATGCTCCTAAGAAAATTTTAAAGAATAAGAACATATTATAAAGTTTGATAAAACTATTTTTCTTTAAGATTACAACATTTTAAGTGAATACAAAACACAATATTTTTAAGGATATTTTGCTGTATTTTTAACATTCTTTTTATAATTTTTCTGTAAAATTTAGTAAAATTAAAGTTCTTGGTATAAAGCTTCATCAAAACTATTTTTTTTTAATTGATTAGATACAGAGCATTATTCGAAAACAGTGAAAAATATCGTGAATTTTTCTGCACAGTTTGAGAATTTATTTAGCGCAGCAATGCTGTAATAAGATACATTTTTTAATATTGTTAAAAGGTTATTTTCTCTAAATTTGATTTTTAAATATTTTGTTTCTGTTAAATGAAGGTTTTTGGTCATTATTAAAAATAGAGAAACATGAATATAAATAGAGTGTACTGATTATATCAAATGATTGGCGAAATGTTTAAATTTTTTTTGCTATACTTTTATCATTTATTTATTAAAATTGCTTAGTTTAGTTTTTGTAAAATCTAAAGTTTTTTTTAACATATTTTGACTTGTTTCATTCAAAAAGTTGATTATCGTGGAAATTTAATATTGTTTTAGCAGTTATGAAATGTATATTTCCAAAATTATTCAAATCTATAAGTATTTCTGATGAAATTTAATTTTGATTGTAAAATAAAAGAAAAATTGAATAAGCTAATAAAAAGATTATTTTGTACTAAATAAATATTAAAAATAGACATCTAGTGCAGAAAATTATCTTTGAAATGGTTTTATTTTCATAGTTGGAATCTAGTTCAATCATTGTTAGGATTATTAATGACTTTAATTTTAGGTAAAAATTAATTATGACTTGTCACCTCAAACTCTGTGTCCTGGGTGCTAGTGTAAATAAAAACAAATTTTGAAAAAGGAAGTAATTAAAAAATGTATCCATCTAAAGTAACTTATCTATTGTTTAAAATAAAGATAAACGTTCAGAGAACATCATACTAGAACAAAAACATGCTAGATGTAGTCAAATTAATTATTATTTTATGTATAAACCAATTATAATTTTTTTATGTTTTATGCCATAATCTGTATTATACCTGTTGCAAAAGAATTGCACAGATTATTTTAACAGAGCAAAAAATCGCACGAAAAATGTTAAAAATAAAGAAACTGTCTTTAATATTTGCTCGAATTATCCACTAACGTAAGAAATTTATTTAATTTAGCTATTTTTTTTTAATCATGATACTTATTTTATGAATATTTTTTTATGAATATGTAATTAGAATAGATAAATTTATGCGACATTAAAAAATAATTGAATATCTCACTGAGAAAATTTATTTCAGAATGAAAACTACTTATAATCAAGATTCTATAAAAGATTCTAATTTTCTTTTTAGGGTAAGTAAATTCTTCGCTTTACTAATTAATTCATTTATCATTTTATTTGGTTACAAAAAAATGGATCTTTTATTTCAGTAACGAATAATTCGCATTTTATATTTTTCTTGCATTTGTGCCATATTTAGTACTATCAGTTTTTTTTTTTTTTTTACGGAAAATCAATATTTTTATTGATATCTTTTTATTCCATTTCTAAGTATAAAGCATTTATATAAGCTATAAGCAGTAATGAAGAGAAGATCAGTAACTACTAATGTTGTTTTATTAATTAAAGTATCTAAATTATTTGAGTTACACATATAGAAATGGAATTCCGATAACTCATGATAATTATTGTTTAAAGAATATAATTCGAATTTAAAAATACATTAAAAGGATAATATAAAGTTTTAAAGAAAAATTTTTTATAATTAATAGTAAGATTAATAGCGTAAAAATAATATTAAATTTTAATTATTTTCTCTAATAGAGTGTCATAACGCTTCGTTCTAAAATTGCTGTGGAGTTCAAATACTTTTTTGTCTAGATTTAACAAACATTCCTAATGATTAAATAATATAGAATAACAAGATAGAAAGATAGATTAATCTAGTTCCTCAAATTAATTCATCCATGGAGAAAAAAAATTTTGGTAAAATTACAGTACAGTATGCTACTGACATTTCTGATAAAAAAAAAAAACCTCATAATTCTTGCTAAATAAAGTTAATAAAGCTAACATAAACGGTATTTAAATCATTTATTTGGTAATATTCCCTTTCATATGGTAACGGTTTACCAGAAATTTTAGTTTTCAAAATTATATGTCTTATTTACCTCGCATTAAATAAAAATACAGAACTGAAAAGTAAATTTAACCAAATAAATGGTTTTTGTAGTGTGCTCTAAGTTAGCATGATAGAATTACCAAATTACAAATTTCAATATTCACTATTTAACAGCATGCCAATTAAGCTATATTTTATTGCTAAATTTACCAAAATCATTACCAAAGATGTACGGAAAAATTAGTCAAGCTTTTTGGTGTTTCCATAACAGCCAGAAACACGATAAATTCTACAATATTCTGGTAATTTAGATCATACATTTTTTCTTGACTTTGAATAAGCATTTAATTTAAATTTATTTAAGTTGATTAAATTAAATAATATAATTCCCACGAAAATTGTTTCGGAGCCTTAGAAGCATTTGACGATGATTGAATAATACAGAATAAATGGTACTATTACTGATTCGGGGAAATTAATTCAATATTATAAAAGTTTTAATTTATCTTCATGAAAAGACCAAAATAAATTTACTATAGAATAAAACTGATAATTAATAGCTATAATATTTCGTAACTGATTTTAATGCGTGTGAAAAAAATAATATTAAATTATTACTCAAATTATTTTGCACTAAATGAATGAAACGGTGTGATTTTTACAAAAAATTCTAAAAATATTATTTGAGTTCAAGAAATTATTTCATGCAAGCAATAAATAATATAAAATTAAAAATATTTGCATAAAATAAAAATTTTTTTTTCTTTAATCTTAAATAATTTATGATTCATAGCAATATTAATCTAATTCAAGAAACTAAATGCCTTTGAAAGAAAAAAGTAACCATTTTTAACCGCTTACGTTAAATTAATGAAAAATAAAAATTTTTTTAATATCAATAGTAAACAAGTAATATTACTGAATTCGTGGAACTTATTAAATTATGTAAAAATTTGAATTATTCTTCACTAAATGATCATAATAAAATTCCTAATGAAAAAATGAACATTTGAAATTATTTTATGTAAACAATAAATAGCATAAAATTAAAAATATTTGCATGAAACAAAAAAGGCCTTTTTTTATTAAAAAATAATAGAAAATCTAATTAAAAAAATCAATGCCTGTGGAAAAAAGTGAAAATTTTAAATCATTTACGTTAAATTTATGAAAAAATTTCTAAAAATTAAAATAAAATATTAATAGCATTTTTAAATACACTTACGAGATCCAAAGTTTGAAAAAGAGAAAGCAATGAAATATTTACATTATTGAACGAATAGAGAAAATTTTTTCTCGCATTTGAATGCCATATGATTAACAAATGAAATTAATAAGTTAGAGAAAATAATTGTGTAAATCAAATAAATGTTTCAAACATTTATAGGTTTATTTTGCTTAAAAAAAGTCTTTATTAAAATATTCTATTTAGCTTTCTTAAAATATATTTTAAAACTAATTTTCACACATAAAAAATTGGAAAGGAAAAAGTTTGGAAAATGATTACAAAATTATTATATAGTCTATAAATTTTATTATTATTTAATTTAAATAATCCATTTAAATTACATTATCCAATCTATTTTAAAAGTTTTATTCTGTATAATTTAAAAACTGGATATTTTAAAAACTGGATATTTTAAAAATCAATTTCTTTCTTAATTCCTATTTATCTCACAAATGCGTATAGCTTCTTCATACAATAATTGAAAATATATATTATACACATTTATTTCAAACAGTTAAATTCTTAACTCGTAGCAAATTATGAAAAAAAATTACGTGTTTTTTAATTATTATTTTTTTTTTTTTAAATTCCCCAAGTTTTTGGTAAAAAACTTAAGTATTTAGGCACATTCTATACACAAATGAATGCTTAACAATGTTGATCTTTAAAGTATTTTTTTCATCAATTATTTATTTATGAAACGAAAACCAACAAAATTTAGCTTTTTCTCTTTCGTATTTAAGGTTTAAGTATTTGATCCATCTGAATATTTTTTTTTAAAAAAATGCACGCATTAAGTTAAATTATACATTACTTTCTCATGATTCAATTTTATTTTAAGCTGTTATTGTAAACAAAAATTGAATATGAGTTAATAATGTCTGTTAATATTGAAAAAAAAGCTTTATAAAATAATATTAATGCATTGTTTCTATGTGAAAAACGTAATATTTCTAGTATTTAGAGAACTAAATACAACTTTCAAAATAAAAATGGCTAATTAATTAAACTGATTCAGTTCAACAAAGTCTAAAAAATGTATAAAAACAAAATTATTTGTATTCGTGATTTCAAGAAGTCCTAATTTATATTTACAATTATAACTATGTTTACAAATCAGTATACCATATTATTACAATTGTACACAGAGAAAAAAGTATAAAAAAGAATGAAAAACTACCACAATATGGAAAAATTTACGGAGCTATTTGTTGTATGGAAACACACTAAAAATCTCCATAATTTTTACTGAAGCGCTTTGGCAATGATTTTGGTAAAATTAATGGTAAAATATAATTTCATAATATGGGATAAAATTTGGTAACCGTGGTAAAATCTGGTAGTTTTATAAAAAATTTTTTGAGTATGGCATAAGAACCATTTATTCGGTTAAATTTATTTTGCAGTTTAGTATTTTTTCACTGAATATGAGGCAATAATTTTTAAAACCAGGACTTATGGTAAACCGTTACCATTTGAATTGTAAAATTACCAAATGAATGATTTTAAATACTCTATATTTTGATTTTATTAACCAGAATGGTTTTATTAAAATAATTTTCCTATCAGAAAAGTCCGTACTATACAGTACGGTAATTTTACTGGAATTTTTTCTTCATCTAGTCAAAATTATAATCAACCATGATTGAATAAATTCAATTTATAATGCATTTCGACAACAATAGTCGTGATTTGAATTGGTCATGTTTACATGAAATAATAATACTCTATACGTAATTATGCCTTATTACTTTTCATATAAAATATGTAAAATAAAAAGTATTAACTTAAGAAATTTTTTTTTTATTGCTATAGTGCGAAAACATAAATTATGTCTCTAAATAATTAAAGTACAGAAAAATTAAGGACTTAAAATAATAATATAAATATTAATAATGAAAAAATTATAAGCTTCATTAAAGTTGAAACTAAAAAAATATTTATTCTTTAAAAGTTACACGAGCACCTACAGGGACAAAATGTTGAAACTTTTTAATTAGAAATTTTTTATTTCGATTTATGTGTGTATTATGCACTAAATCATGTTATAAATACAAAAAAAAAAAGAAAAAAGAACAAAAACAAAAAAAAATTGAAAATCGATCTTAAAAAAGTAGTTGGGTACCATAAATCATTCTTTTTTTTTTATCGTTATTTTTTTTTTCTCCTGGTTTTTATTTTTCCAATTCAGAATTTAGTCAAAATAAATAAACTTTAACTTATCATGACCTAATTTTTTGAAATCATATTAAAATAATTTTTCATTTAACTGTTTTTATGAGTCTAAATTAGTTTTTTTTAAAAATAGAAATAGAAAGAAATTTTTAAAAAAATAAACAGAAAGTATAAACAAATGGTGTGAATAATAGGAAAAAACTATTTAAAATTAGGTGATTACTTTGTATGAGTTTATTTGCGCACAGTTTACAGTATAATAGTATTATAATGATAATTATTACAGATTACCTTACAAAATACAATGTCAATCGGTTAAAAGTCGTTAAACAAGATTTATTATTTTCAACTTAAGCTGAATCATAATTTTTAACATGCAGTTTAAATTTATTTAAATCAACTAACATTTGATAAGGAAACAGAATTTTTTTTCTAACGTTTGATTTTGAAATTGCAATTTGTAGAAGGATAATTCGAATGTATTTTCTTAAATTATTCTTTTTATATAAGGAGTGTGCTTTTGCTATAATCATAATTCTGATAAAGTGACTAGTTAGTAAATCAAACAGCTTTTTTTAACAGTGTTGAGTGTTGCTGCCTTTCAGAGTGACATTTTAGTTTTAACTGTTGCGTTGCGTTAAAAAAATAAGTTTACTAATTAAGGGGATCAATATTTGCTAACTAATAAAATGTCCACTGTTTTGTCAGCTAGTTTAATTTGAAGTGCAGTACTAGTGATGAGAGAAAGGGCATTTTAGTGAGTCAACCTCTAATATTTTTTGATGAAATTCCGGTAAAAAGTACCAGCCCTTTTACCGGAATTTCATGTACCATAATTTTTACGGTATTACCATAAATGGAATTTACAGAATAAATAGATTTCTCAGTAAAATGGAATTTATACGGATGATACATCTAAAAGTGCCAGTACATTTCACCGGAATTTTTTACAGTGCACTTAAACGTTTACTTTTCGGTTAGGTTGAAAAATAAGCTTTAGTAATCGAGGCAATTAAGATTTATTCACTAATAACATTAAAATTTATCATTTAATAAAATAGCGAACGTTTTATTAAATATTAAATTTAATTTCACTACCAATACTGAGTGACAGGGTTTTCAGTGTTTCATGTGAGCTTCTAATTTTTTGGTCAGGCTCAAAACAATTTTTAAGAATGGAATGGAATTCTGATTAGCAAATTAATAAAACAATCAATCGTTTTATTAATTAGTAAATTTGAATTCCAACTACAGGGTTGAAACTTTCAGCATTTATTTTTCAATTAGGTTCAAAAATATGTTCTAAGTTACATTTTTGGAATCCCTCAGAATTCATTTTGTTTTTCTCTGTTACTTTATTACCTCTATTTGTGCATGCATGTTCGCATGTTTTTCATATATGTTTTTCTTTTTATTTCTTACAGAAACAATGATCATTATCCTAATTTATAGACTTTCCTCTGTTATTTCTCTCTAACATCTATCTATTGTATCTAACATTTTTTTACAGCAACCCATACCTTCTCTTACAGTTTTTAATATTTTGATTTTTTTTAAATTTAAAAATGGGTTGTCTTGCTGATTTTTAATGACTATCTTACTTAGTAATTAAAGTATTATATTTTAGTGTTTATTTTTTAAAATTTTAAACAAGTTATCGCTAAGAAAATTAAAAGAAGTAATTTTTGTAAAACTTGCAACAATGCCCTTATATTTATCGCGATGCGAACCTTTAAAATTGGATGTTTGATATCATCAATGTAATTTATGAAAACTATTATGAAAGATTTGTTAAACAGTCGAAAACTTAGATTTAAAGATTTAAGATAAGCCACATTCCTGTTGTTTAGAGATAAACAGATGCGCATTTTTATAAAATATATCAACCATAATGAAAATATAATATATTTAAAACATATTGCAAGAAATTTGTCATTTAGAAAGTGTTAAACATTGCTTGAGAAAAATGGAAGCTTTTTTAATATATAATAGTTTGCTTTTCTTTAAGGGAGTGAAAGAGAATGAAACTGTGGGTTACCACTTTTTACCCTTATGTATTCATTTTATTTACTGTTAAGCATTCAACTTCTCACATATTTTTATAATTAAGAAAACATTGCTTCATTTTGCTTGAATAATTGTTTTTCTTCTTCTTATTTTATTTTTTTGAATGCTTTTTTTTATTCATCTCCGAAACACAAAAAACATCTGCTTTTACCCTTTCAAGACCAATTTTTTCTTTGTCAATAATAAAAAAATTACGGCTTAAGTAGTTCAAATTAGGTAAAAATAACAATATTCTGCCAAAATAAAAATAAAAAATTGACTATTCGGGCAATTTAAAGGAGCTGGAACCGATGTGTTCCATCTGGTGTTTTAGAAGGGACATATATATCCCAGTAGTGTTTTTCTCTGTGGGCCATATATGCCCCGGTAGGGCCATAAGGGTTAAATAAAATCTAATTTTGTGCTACTTAAACAGATACAGCATACTGGCCTAATTTAACATCATCATCATTTTTATAAAGGTATCTAAAAAAAATTTATTTTAAAGGCTCAGTTAGTTCACTGTAACGTAAATATTTTTAGCACAACAGTCACCATTAAACAAACTTTTCTTTTTTTGCTACTTAAAAATATTAAATTAAAATTATTGAAGAAATAAACAAATAATTTTTAAAAATATTGTAATGTATGCATTTTTAAATTAAAATTGTATACGTAAGCAAATGTCAATTTTCATGACGACTTTCTTATCAACGATCCGATTTTCTTAAGATTTTATTTGACTTGAGATATATTATATCGCTTTCAATATGATTGAAAACACCACTGCTATGTTCGTAAATAAAAATCAAATCATTTTAACAAGTGCTTGTGACTATAATGTCATTACACAAAAAGAAATTATCCCCCTGTCTCTTGTCTTCCTGACAAACTCACCATAGGAACTTACCTATAAATCAACATTTTGGTCAAAAAATAATTTTCCTCTCATATATTTCCCATACGTCCCTCAAAAAATCCGATATCTGATTAGGTTCGACTTGCTTTTCCTACTCTCTACGATGTCGTATTTTTTTTTAACAAGAAGTTTGATCTACGATCATCTCCTAAACTGGGCGATTAGCAGTTTTGGGGGGCGGGATTTTTGAAGCTTTGATGGACTTCGTCAATCAAATGAGAAATGAGGGAATTCTCCCACCCAATGAGGGACACATTTTTTTCAACTCACTTCACTTCATTCTACATCCTAGCTTCATTTCATTAATTTTTAGGCACTGCCATCTTGCGACAAATTGATGAATTGATCCAATTTCTCGTGACTTGCGTGTCTGTATATCTAGTTATCTGTCTTTTTTAATGATTCCATAAAGAAGTAGTACCATTAAAATGGATCGGGTGATTACAGATAAGAAAGATAAAAAAAAAATAGCCAGGAAGGTCCAAAAAATGTAATTGGTTCTCTCTGTTTTGGGTGGTGTAAGAAAAATGATTTAATAATAGATGAATCTGGAAGAGAATTAAATCCATAATGTCACATTAACAAAGTTAAATCTAATAAGTTTTTTTTTTCTTCTAAAATATAAAATTGTTTAAGTTTGTAGAGTGGACTTCCATATCATAAGGTACAGGATTACAACAAATGATTCATCAAGTTTTCAAGAACTCTTTATTTAAAAGTAACAGACTTTAAAAGATGGGTTATGCATTGAAGGATAGCTCTCATTAATAATGAAATGCATCAGAGTATGTGTTAGACTCTGTCATGTGCACTAAAAATATGAACTATAAGCCTCACCAAATGTCTGGCACCCACTACAAATGGGCAATTTTGGTAACCAGAGACTTATCACTAATGGTAATCTTTATCTATTCACGCTTTTTAAGCGCATGTCTCTTTCATTGTCCCTCACAGCAGCAGTGATGGTTTTTGAAGTGTTACAGTGATTAGAGAAATACAAACATGTTTAGGTTAAGTTGTAATTTGCAAACTTGGGAAGGAAAAATTGTTAACTTGGAAGATATTAAGTTACAAAAGTTACAACTTTGTCCAACTTTGGAAAGACAAATTTGTTGCTTTTCAACTTGTAAAGGACAGAGTATATGTATCTCCAATGCCAACACCACTGTAGAAACGCAATACACTTCTGTGAAGAGTAATGATGGAAACATGTTGTTTTATTTTATTACCGTCGTTGAACAGCTGACCCAATTTTTGGGTTTACAACTACTAGCGTTTAACTCCGTAGCCTTATGATTTTGAACCCAATCTAGAAGACAAAGGAACTCCTGGATCAAGTATTGGGAGAAATTTGTCTTCATGGAGGACATTTTGTTGGAACTAACCCGCATTTGCGTTACATGGTGAGGAAAACCATGAAAACCTTCCACTGTTAGCGAGAGGGCAAAGGGATTCTAACCCATGATCTATCTACCATTGAGGATATTTTACGTCAGCATTGTGGTATTTGCGAACTGGGTGCGGAATTTGTATCGACAAGACATCGCTGGGATTCGGACTGGTTCACTTCATTGGAAGATGAACGCTCCATCGTCTGAGAACTTTATTACCAGTGTGTGCACTGGAAGACGAAACGTGCACATATTGAACGTTTGTCGTACGCTGTAAGAAATGACGGATCAAATTACAGTAAAAAGTTCCAGTGCTCAGAGTGCCGGTACTTTTTCTAGTAAAATCCATTTTTACTACTTTTTACTGTAAAACCTATCTATACCAAAGCATATTATGGAGCAAAAAATCTGATATTCCGTAATTTTTACAGTAACATGCGTAATTTTTGCGATGAACGTAAAATCACTTAATCACTCGAATTAAATAAATATTTTAGTTAAAAATTACGATATAATATCTTACGGAAAAAAGGGATTTTAAGATAAAAATGGATTTTACGGTAAAATGGTATTGTATGGATGATCTATCTGAAGTGCCGGTACTCTACACCGTAATATGATCCGGAATTTATTACTGTGTATGTACCAGTAGCTAGGCGAATCCCCGTATCATTTATCAGTGTATGACTTAGACATTTAAATAAACAGTTCTTTGAGCCCTTAGGAATAATTAAGATAATATTCTATTATGAAAATTTAAATGACGCACACTACAACCAACTTTCATGAAAAAACAATTGATGAAATCGTTAGCTATTGATGAAATCGTTTCCGTAATATTTCTCGGAATGGACATTTCGTCAGATTAGAAGGGTTACCATCTTCACTTGTTTGACGATACGGATTTCATTAAAAAAAAATTAGGCTTAATGCACCTAATAATTGTTATTGTGTATGTGCCAGTAGCTAGACGAATCCACGTATCATTTATCAGTGTATGACTTAGACATTTAAATAAACAGTTCTTTGAGCCCTTAGGAATAATTAAGATAATATTCTATTATGAAAATTTAAATGACGCACACTACAACCAACTTTCATAAAGAAAACAATTGATGAAATCGTTAGCTATTGATGAAATCGTTTCCGTAATATTTCTCGGAATGGACATTTCGTCAGATTAGAAGGGTTACCATCTTCACTTGTTTGACGATACGGATCTCATTAAAAAAAAATTAGGCTTAATGCACCTAATAATTGTTATTGTGTATGTGCCAGTAGCTAGACGAATCCACGTATCATTTATCAGTGTATGACTTAGACATTTAAATAAACAGTTCTTTGAGCCCTTAGGAATAATTAAGATAATATTCTATTATGAAAATTTAAATGACGCACACTCCAACCAACTTTCATAAAAAAAAAAAAAAACTATTGATTAAATCGCTTGCTATTGATGAAATCGTTTCCGTAATATTTCTCGGAATGGACATTTCGTCAGATTAGAAGGGTTACTATCTTTACTTGTTTGAGGATACGGATTTCATAAAAAAACATTAGGCTTAGTGCACCTAATAATTGTTACTGTGTATGTGCCAGTAGCTAGACGAATCCACGTATCATTTATTAGTGTATGACTTAGACATTTAAATAAACAGTTCTTTGAGCCCTTAGGAATAATTAAAATAATATTCTATTATAAAAATTTAAATGACGCACACTCCAACCAACTTTCATAAAGAAAACTATTGATGAAATCGTTTGCTATTGATGAAATCTTTTCCGTAATATTTCTCGGAATGGACATTTCGTCAGATTAGAAGGGTTACTATCTTCCCTTGTTTGAGGATACGGATTTCATAAAAAAACATTAGGCTTAGTGCACCGAATAATTGTTACAACTGAAAAGGAACATTGTGTAAAAAAATAGGAGGAAATTACAACTCAGTCGAAGCCAGGGAATCAAATCCGGGAAATATACCTGACAAGTAAGGTCACTTAACCCTTTACCTTCTTGTGATATTGCACATAAGGTTTAAAAGTATAATAATATCAAATTGTTGTAGAACTCCCAGAAGGCCCTGAGATGAACCATGAGAGGTTTCTTTGAATTACGTAGAACTGTATTACGTTTCGAGAAATTTAGGATTCAACACTCAGAGTGTTAAGATTTAGTTTTAATAACAATAAACAATAATTTTTGAAAATTTTATTAAAAATAATATTAACTTTAGCCAATTAAATTAGAGATAAGATGGAATTATTTCTTCATGACGGGATGCTGGCCTATTTGGTGTTACTATGTCAAATAACTCTGCTTTTTTTTCATTAAATGATGTACAAGTAAAAAAGAATAAACACAAAAAAATTTAAATAGTTTTATTTTCATAACTTGTTCCCGAAACGGAAGCTTTGGTGCCGAATGGTAGGTAAACATAGTCAAATTTTTCGCCATGTTCCTTTGATTCTTCAACTGATTATTAAGAAAAAAAATTACCATTTTATACATTTAGACAAATGGAGTATTTTCTGAAAATCCATAAAATATGAAATAACAAATTTAAGCCAAAAAATTAACAAATAGGAAAACTTACTATTTTTTCTACTATAAACTTGTTTTTCCAAATCGTTATTTTGTATGAAACAATTGTGAGCAATCAAATAAACAAAGTAAAATAGCTATGCATTCAATACACCACTAAGGAGTATTTTTTTTTACAGAACTTGCATCGTGATTGTTTAAATCCACTCTCGACAAAATGTTTTATTCCATCGAAGGTCGCATATAATTTGGTTTTCATGGCAGGTCATATTTTACAAATAAAGAAAAGCGGTCAAAACTTAGATTTTTAGGTAGACTATATACACCACATATGTAAAAAATTCACCCACTTTGCATTCCAGACAAAATGTCCGTTTAATCCCATTCCAATCGCACTCAATGTCATGGTATTAAAAGTGGGTGAAAGTGAAAAAAGAATTCGAGTATACTCCCCGCCAAAGCTCCCATATGGGGACCAACAAGGAGAGAGGTCGTAATCAACTATTTGTTATAATTTTTTTTAAATCAGCTTTCAACAGATTCTGAAGAAGACTTACTTCTAAAGATGTTCAACAATTACATTAAATATTATTTTTAAGGATTTTATTCCAAATAGAAAATAGGAAAAAAGTCATAAGTTTTTCTCGTTTTACCTATTTCATTATGAAATTTGAATACTTTTGAAATATTTGTTCTCGTGAAAATTAATATAAGATAATCATAATTTATATTTACTGATAAAATTTAAATTAATCCGTGAAGGGGAAGCAGGAAAAAATAAAGAGCACACTGTAAATAATTCCGGTTCAAATTAACGGGGTTCGGGGTAAAAGGGATTTTGCGGATGATACACCCAAAATTCACATTCCGGTTCCTTTTGGGTTTATCACCCGCAAAATCCCTTTAACACCAAAATCCATTTTATCGTGGAACATTATACCTTAATTTTTACAATAATATTTATTTAATTGGAATTATTCAGTGATTTTTCCATAATTATTTTTGTAAAAATAGGGTTAACATGTAAAATGCGGTTTTTGCAATAACATGCTGCATCCTGAAAGCCGGTACTTTTAATCATAATCTGATCCGGAATTTTTTAACAGTAAAGTTGTTCCCATAGCGGGAGCTTTGGCACCTAATGGTAAATACTGACTCACATTTTGTACAGTGACAACAGTCCTGATGTTAAATATCCTTAGTATTAGCTAAAGTCCCATGATGTTGAGCTAACCCTCAGAGGTTTCGTTGCGTATTTTCTCTTTTTCTATCCCCCACGGAATTCATTCCGTGGCAAATCCTCCACGAAAACGAGGTGTCGCAGCACTTGATCTAAGAGCTCCCTTGTCTCCCGAGCTAGGATCAAAAATACTAGGCTAAAAAGTTGATATTGGTATCTATAAATCCAATATTTTCCTGTTAAATAATAAAAGTATATATATATATATATATATATATATATTTATTTATTTACTTTCTTTAAAAAATGAAAAAGACCAACATTCATTAAGTTACAAAACTTGATCAAATAAAATTTTATTCGACATTGATTTTTCTTAAAGATAGCAATTTATTTGTAAGAATCCTAATATTGTTTCGTTTCAATTATTTCAAGAAATATAAACAAGAAATTTTACATCTGTAAAACAAAATTTTACACATCTTAGTAAAAAACGTTTCTAATAAAAAGCTAAAATATCTTTTTTTAAGTCTCGTAATAAGAATTGAGCGAATTAAATTAAATTCAACATGGCCTATCTTTTGAAATCTGGCTGTTTCTTTAAAATAATGCTTTAATTTTTTTTAAAAAAGCGTAAAAAATTTATATTAATCTCGAGGAAAAAGTTGAAAAAAATTAAATTTAATTTAACATGTTCTCAATCATCTTAAAGTTAAGATAAAGATTATACCTTTTCTTTCACTTTAAATGGATCATATTTTTAGAGATGAAACAGATTATGCAGACGATAAAATGACTTGATTGATAAGTCAAAAAAAGACGTTCTATAAAATTATTAAATTAGTGACTTTCTTGAAAGTGAGACAGCGAACTAAAATTAAATCTAAAATGTGACAAAAATTTTGACAGAACTGTTCATTTTCTTCACTTTTGGGAATATGAGAAGCTTCTAAAACGATAAAATTTCGAACACGAAAATTATACTTTAAATTATCGTTTGACATGAAGAAGAATCTGGAACGAACTTGCATTTATAATTTTGAATGAGTAGATTGTCTTTCACTTTTCATAATTCTGTCTGAAGCTTTTCGTAATAAGAATCCCCTTTTTTTTCAACCAATTTTTCATCATTTACATGTCAAATAGTTTAGTAAGTAACCATATTACTAGTTTACAGAATGATATATATATATATATATATATATATATATATATATATATATATATATATATATATATATATATATATATATATATATATATATATATATATATAGGTTTGTAAATCAAATATCTGCGCAGAGAGAACTAGGTTTTACTGAAAGGAGCTAGATAGGATTATGCATTATAAAATCAGTTAATACAGTTCTCAGAGGTTTAAGAAATAAAATGCAGTTATTCTTATTACATAATTAAAAATATGCATATTTTTGTTTCTGTTGATGAATATCAGTGTTGAAAATGACAAGTAACTATTGCCAGCTCATTCTAGATTGTAAAAAAAAAAACTACTCGTGATATTCTGTTTGGCATTTCTTGAAATTCAAAGTACGCTAACATTGGTGTTTTTGCAAGTGAGCATAGTTCTTGCATTGTGTAAAAGCTTGAGATTTTGGTGTACAATCATTCTATTTTGAATGTTAAGATTTAAATTATACTCTTTGAATCACATATGAACTCTAGATTTGGTGTTAATCCAGAATAAGGTGTTAAGATAATTTTTCGGGTTGTTTCACATCTTATTGGGAGAGATTTTACACCCCAGTTTCTACGGAGCATTATTTTCATCAAAAGATAATTTTTGACTTTTGCATTATAAAATCTTATAATTACAAAAATAAAACATAAGCAGGTTTAGTTTAAAATAACGAAATTCAAACTTTGATGCCCTCTTTGTTCCTATAAAATGTCAGTTAAGATCTTATATTTATTTTTTTAAAGTTATGGATTTTATAAATATGCATAGGTCTTAAAACGCTAAGAACATCCTGGGTATTTCTTCCGTTATTCTTCATGTGAAACCTTATAACAATATTTTTATTCAGATCTAGTTTAAAATTGTGAGATTTCTCTAATTTTCGAATGTTGTTAAGATTTGCGTAAAACATTTAATTCCGCTTTCTTGTGCTCTTAAGCTCCACATTCCACTTATCGAATAATTTCAGCGAAAAAAGTTTTTTTTTTTTTAAAGTTTATGCCTTTCCAGACAGATGATTTCAATGTCAGGAACAACCTTTATCATAAAGCTCAACAATGTTAATAAATAATTAGCAAATAAATGCAAGTTTGAAACAATGAAAAATTTAACGATGCGCTATGAGGTTAACTTTAAGCCTGCATAAACAACCCTTTCATATCGAGATTGACTCTACCTTTACAAAACAAGGCTAGAAAAACCTTCTAAAATCGAGAATAAATTATAGTAAATCAAGAGGAAAGTGATCTCAAACCGAGGAAAATTTCACCTTCTCAAGGTTTTTTTAATAGATTTTATGGTCATCTCCGAAACAAGGTTTATTTACACAGGATTTTATAAAAGGTTTACGTTAAAGGCTTACGTTAGGTTTACGTTAAAGGGTTTTTTCTGGTTAAAAATGAGACATTTTTGTTTGTAAAAGTTATTTTTATGCTTTTATTTGATTAATTTAAATTATTGTAAACTGGAATCACTGTACAATACCTTTTTAAACTCTTAAATAACTAGAAGGCCGAAATATATCAGAAACGTTTATTCAAATATCGGGAAAAACTTTGAGTGATTTAGAACAAAATAACTGCAGAACAAAATAAGAGTAATAAAAAAATTTATTTGTTTAATACGATAATATCTTTTCAAATAAATTATATAATATATAAAGTTGCTGAATATCATTTAATGAATTTTTTTTTCATTAATTTTAAATTGATATAAATTAGAGTCACTGTGTTATGTAACTAAAGTTTGAAACAACTAGAAAACTTAAAAATAGTAAAAGTGTTTTAGCTAAATCAAGAAAAGGAAATCTTAAATTCCCTCATGATTAAGTTTAAAAAAACTACAAAACGAAATAAAAGTCATAAAAAAAAACTCCTTTTATACGACGGAGATAAAATTCTCTTTAGTATATATAGAACATAGTTGACAACTAAGCATCCGTATGACGTATCTATTGGCGAAACAAGTCGTCAACTCAGTTGAATGCAAATTCTGGAATTTGAGTTGGTCGCGTGGATTTCACAATAGAAAAGGCGCCTTCCTAAAAAAAAAAATACCGGATGTAACAACAACTAAAGGGTTAGGCGCCCCTTCGCCCCTAAATCAAGTGACACGCGAAAATGGGGGTGCACTTCTTGGCACATAAAAAAGGGGAGAAGTGAAAGATAGAACGTCTTAAAGCGTGTTCTTTGTTAGAAAAGGATACGATGTGAAGTGGTAGGATGAGATGAAATGGACCATTATGTTACCGAAGATATTTCCTTATTCGTACGGGCCGCTAACCCAAAAACGTTTTATTTGGCGAGTTTTACTTTTTTTCGAAATACGGTGGGAACTGATTGCGCCATCTGTTGTAAAGTAATGATACTAAGTATATACAATTGCAATTGTTGTTTTTCGTTTAATTTATTTTATTTTTCATTCACACATAATTTAACGTGTTATTTTTTTACCTCACATCAAATTCATATCTTTTAGTATGAATGCAAATCATAATTTATTTGCACTCATGGTACATTTATTAATCCTTTCAAAAACTGTTACTTTTCTTAATTTAAAATAATTTTTTTAATACCAAATGAAATGTAAGGAAGCTTATAATATTAAACAAGTTATTCTTTGTATTTTAAAATTAATTAAAATTGCATTTATCAATTAATTAATGTACTTGATGTGTAATTAACACATTAGAAGAAGGTGATTACTTTAACAAAAATTTAGTCTGACCGTGATTAAAATTAATGCACGTTAATATGTTTACTATTATCAGCTTTCAAATCACTTAAATTTATATTATGGCTGTGTATCATGGCTCTGATTATTTATTATGATGCATATAAGCATTTTTATGTTGAATTTTTTAATTATTACATATTTTTATACATAATTCCAAACTAAATTTACATATTAGATGAAAAATTTCTTATGAATAATTGTTTATTAAGATGCAAGCATGTATTTAGTTGCATGTAAGATGCAAATAAATACATGATACAATACATTGCTTACTACATGCATGCTGCAATACATTGCTTACAACATACATGCTACAATACATGTGTACAATACATTATAAGATGCATATGTTTAAAAAGCCTCATCAATATTTTGATCCATGAGGCGAAATTTCAAAATTTTTCTTGTTAGCAAGAGCAACAACAACAACAATAATAATAATAATAGCATAATTGGTATAACTATATCAAATGGTAGCCAGGTAATTAGTTAGGATTATTTCGTCTTTCGACTAACCGTGGGAGTTTTTACTGGTTTTTCCATCTATCTAACGTTTTTCTAACAATCTTTAGTTTCACTTGAAAAGTTCGGTTATGTAAGTGTATTAAAATATTTACACACTTTTTTTTATTTTAGAAATGGTTGTAACTAAAATAAAATAAAAATGAATAACATCTTAACAATGTTCGTTTGAGATTAGAAAAAATGAGGAAAAAACTATAATACTCATTCATCACGCTATGCCATCTGAAGAATATTCTTTAACAGTATAAAGTCTTATAAAATAATAAACATATACTTATTCTAACGCAAATTTTTATGTTGATTCTATCTACGAAGAAAATGGAAATGGTTCATCAAGCCATCAGAAGAATATTTTTTTAGCAATGTTAAGTCTTATCATCAAATATTAAATATTTGCTTCATTTTAGGCAAATTTCGACGTTGATCTGCCTTTAAACAGGAATCGTCACAAAAATGATAATATTTCTTAATAAACGATATTCAACACTAGATACACTTAGGTTTAATATGCATTTTTGGGTTTCTGCCTTAAAAATACTAAGAGTATTTGATTAGTGATTAAGATCCATTCAAATAATTTGAAGAACGATATCATGTTATACTATCAAAGATTACGTAGTTTCAAAATGTTTTGCCCCTCTAATCTTATAAGTTATTCGTTCTTTTTATTTCAAAAATGGTTGTTAGGAAATAAAAAGAAGAAGATCGCAAGCAAAACAATGCACAAATGGTAATACTAGTCCATGAAGCCAACCGAATAAAACTTTTTTTTTAACAATATAAAGTCTTATCATAAATAATAATCATATGTTTAATCTAAAACAAATTTCTAGTTGATTCTATCTGCCACTAAGCAAGAACCAACACTAGATATATTTAGGTTTATTTTGCATTTTTTTTTTTTTTTTTTTTTTTTGTGTCTTAAAAAGACTGGGAGTACTTGACCAGTACAAAGATCCATTCAAATAATTTGAAGAACAATATCATGTCCTTCAAATTATCGAAGACTGAGTAATTTTGAAACGTTTTGCCCCTCTATTCTTATAACTTAGAAACAAAAAAGAAAAATATAAGCATTCGTTCTTTTTATTTCAAAAATGGTTGTTAGGAAATAAAACGAAGAAGATCTGAAGTGAAACAATGACAAAAATGGTAATACTAGTCCATCAAGCCACCTGAAAAATATTTCTTAACAATATGAAGTCTTATCATAAAATAATAAACAAATGTTTCGCAGATTTCTTTCTTGAATCTGTCTACCATTAAGCAAGAACCACCACTGAGGTATATTCATGTTTACTTTGTTACAAAATATAACTTTTATAATGAAAAAAAAAAGTAGAAAAAGAGATAACATGTTTCGATATCCAAGGAAAGATTGAAATAAATTTCGAGTCTTGGAAATCACTTATGAAAACTTGTATTCGGATTGAAGTATGTTTAAAAGATGCCAATCCTGTCGAATGGATGAATATTTCCCTATCTTTTCAAAAACCATAAGATGCATGGATTCCTTTTTATCATTTATTTACAGACAGAAAAGCTTCAAGGGAGAAGAGAAAAAAATGCACGGTAAAAACATTCTTCTTTTTTTTCTTCTTTTTAGGGAAACATCTTACCCTCGTTTTTATTTCTTTATTTTTTTGAAAATGCGCGCTGTGGTGAAATATAACCACTAAGTTGTTGGAACAGTGGGATGATTCCGGAAAGGCGATGTGGAATTTTATCTATGAAATCAGTTTTACGATTTCATTCTTGATAAACTGGGTAGTAGCGTTAAAACTGATTGAACTAAATTTTAAATTTCAATGTGTTACGATTAATTCTTGAATGAGATTTGCGAAAATTTATTAACTGCTTTAATTTTCGTATATCTTTTCCGTCAATCATAAATGATTATATATAAAAACTTTCACTTTTTTTTAAAATTTTAGATTTTAAAAATGTAAATTTATATAAATTTATATAATATAAATTTAAAATATATTAAAATTTTAATAATCTGTTATTAGTTTATGGTCTCAAAAATGTACAAGAATCTATTAATTGCTTTGATAGTCCGTTTGCTTCAATGATTAATAAAATCAATTGTTTTCCTAAACTCGAAGTCAGTATTCATTGAAACTAGTGGGAAAATATAATTCTAGTAATTTGCTGTTTCTGGGAAATACACAAAAAAAGTATTTTAATTATTTTTGAAATATAATTTGCTTATAAATATAAGAAATAAATCTTTCCTTCTTTGTAACAACTGTCTGAAATAAAATTTTTCTTTGAATAAAATTTACAATGCAGTTTCATAAGTTCTTAAATACTTAACAATGTCGACATCCATAACAGATTAAAGAAAAGTGGTTCTTAATTTTTTTTGGCTGTAGAACCCTAAATGATTGACCTTCATATTGATTGACCTTAATATAATAAATTTTTTTGGCAACTATGAATATACTTATTAACGAAAGACTAATTATTTTAAATATATATAATTAAAATTTTTTTTAATTTTTTGGAAATATAATAAATGGAGAATGCAATTTTTTTCAAATTTTTTTTATCAAATATTAGTCTTAAAATTGGGTTTTATATCAGACAGTTGAATTTACAGGTCTAGAATGACATCTAGTCTAGTTCTTAATTTGATTTTTGTGCCTACATAAATTGAAAATGAATGAGATGAAACATGTTTTCCATTAAAATAAAAGTAAAGGAAGGACAAAAATAAACGTTGAGAATGGTTAACATACAAAAATACATCTTCATTGTTTAATTTGGTTATTTTTATTCGATGCGAAATGCTAATGGAATTTTTCACAATTGCATTTTCTTTTCATAATTTATTCATTAAATTGCTATTAGGAAAAACTAGTCTAGTCTAATAATAAATCTAGTCTAGTCTAGTTCTTAATTTGATTTTAGTGCCTACACAAATTGAAAATGAATGAGATCAAACATGTTTTCCATTAAAATAAAAGCGAAGGAAGGACAAAAGTAAACGTTGAGAATGGTTAACATAGAAAAATACATCTTCATTGTTTATTTTGGTTATTTATATTCGATGCGAAATGCTAATGGAATTTTTCACAATTGCATTTCCTTTTCATAATTTATTCATTAAATTGCTATTAGGAAAAACATCATTTAGAACATTCTTTCTTACAAGCATTTTAATTAAATAATTCCTTAAAAATAATGAAAATATTAAACAAGTATTGGATCAATAATTGGATATTTAAAAAGTTTAATTACAGGCTTTGAAAACTATAACTAGTGGAAAAAATTCCTATCTTTTGGAAACCTTGTGTCCCTCTCACGGAACCATAGGGTTCCTAGGAACACCATTTGAGAACTGCTGGTTTAGAAAATCGAAGTCAGAGACATCTATTGCTGTCTTTCAAAAATGACTTAGCCTACTTTTGCTCGTGCTTGGATTCCAACCGCTTTTCAGTGTTACAGCGGCACATTTAGCGATTGTAACTCTTTCAAGAAGAAGAAAAAAAGTCAAAAGAAGTTGAGTAAGTTGGTAAAGAGATGAGAATATATATTTCTGAAAAACATGTTCTTCTTCAAAGTTTAAAAAACAAAAACAAAAACAAAAAAACAAAAAAATTCTAAGAACAAGCACTGATAACTTCCTTTTTTTTCTTTGACTATCAGTACTTTTCATGTTATGCATCAAATACCGCCAAAGTTTTCGAAAGGATGACCGATTCAGATGTACAAAATCGATGATGAAAACTTCTTGAAAAATAAAAGAACAGGTATTGCAAAGAAGAACTTGTTAAGGGATTTTTTAGTGACCAGTACTTGTTATAGAATGAGAAAAAGAACAAGTAAGAAGTTAAAAAAAGAAGTTTTTTAAAGTCCGATCGGAAGAATTGTTAAAACGAAGAAGTTGTTAACGAAGTACGCTTAGAGGATTGTCACAAAACTTTTCAATTGAATTCCAGTGTCCCAATGTCCAAGCATCTGGTTCGGAAAAAAGAAAAAGAAAAAAAATCTTTGAAGATCAATCGTTAAAGGTTTTCGAAACGCTTGGAGGGGTGAAAAGCATCATCAACTATATCACCCTCACCCCCTAAACTTTAAAGGGGCCCCTTTGCACAGGCCTTCCGTCTTACATTTCCTGTGAAAAAGAATTTTTACAGCCTCTTGATTTTTACGCTTTAGAAGAATTTAGCCATTTAAAGAGACTTTTCCTTTTGGCCTCGCCAAAGGTAATTGTCAGTTTCAAGAAGCGAGTAAAAATTACTTTTAAATCATAGTTCTTCTTTTGAACAATTTAGAATAAATTAATTTTTGAAAAATAGACTAAAATTTTATTAAGTAATTTTATTAAGAAACTTAAATTTTTATTTCTTAGAAAATATAAGACAATTAAAGTCTTTTCAGCATTGCAAAAAAAAAAAGGAAAAAAAAAAAAAAAAAAAAAAAAATAATCAGTTTGAAGAACTACTTCTTAAAATTAAAATTCATACTATTTTTATACAAAAATAAATATAAACAAAAAAAGAGTAAAAATAAATAAAACTAAATATAGTTATTAAAGTGACATCTCCTTTTGGCTTCACCAAAGGCAATTGTTAGTTATTACTTTTTGACCAAATTTCTTTTGAACAATTTGGAATAAATCATATATATATATATATATATACTATATATATATATATATATATTTATATTAAATGTAACCTGTACTGGATATTGATTACTGGAATAGAATTAATTACTAAAATTAATCTGTTATGTATCCCTGTTTAAAACGAAGAATTATTGTTTAAGATAAAAGAAGGGGAAAAAAAGACTCAGTTTCCCCCAAATCTGGCATCATTATTTTATAGTCTAGTAGAGAGCAAGACCTCTCTTTTACCGGCAATAAAATTTCACGTCGTATCTAACAGAAGCAGAACTTTTTTTTCATTCCATTTGAGTTAAAACGCAAAAAAAGATTCGAAAAGAATATTTCAAAGTGAGCATTCATTCCTAAGGGACATAGGAACCAAGTGGAAGGTTAGGGAACCCAAGGAAAATTCAACATGCTAAATAACTATGAACTTCCAACTTTTTGGAAAGAAAAGAAGAAGTTTCCCAAACCCACTTTAAGAAATTTGAAAATTTCTGTGAGTAAAAAATTCCGGTAGGACTATGGTTACAGTTAAACTGAATAGTAGCCATTTTCAATTCGAAAGTATAAGTTCTGAAACATTAATGCCAGGGGTATCTTGTACTTGTTCCGATCTCAATGGAAAAGCTTTAAGAGAATTTTCAGTAATTTTTTATGTGGTGCGTTTTGGTATATGGGCATGGAATGCAATACTTCCATAGAACTGTCCTTTTTATTACTTTGTTCCTTTTAATTGATTACTACTTGACTGATTTTAGTTTTTAATGCTTAATAGTTATTATATTTAATCTAAAGTTGGTATTACATGTTTAACAGCAATTTCATTTTTAGTGGAAAATATTAAACATGCAACAACTAAATTATAAAACATGCTTCAATTTTATAGTTTTAGAATAATTATTACGGCACAAAGATAAATATATAGATATCAGCTAATTGAAAAATCAGGTTCTTTGAAAATATCACGGTCATTTTTTTGATTCATTGGAAATATCTCCTACATTTTCTATGAAACCAGATAATCTTTCAGGTTTTTTATAACAAGCTTTCGAAAAAAAAACTATGAAAATTTACTTTATTAGCCTGAGTCTGCCTTAGCTCATGACAATATGCCTTGAACTACACCGGTTCCTTGAACATAAAAGTATGGAAATCAAGTTATTTAAGCAAGGCTAATTAAATAATGAAATAGTTAAATAACGAGAGCTAATTAGACCTATTTTTGAAAAATTAACCTTACAATCTTTATCTTATCAATGAATTATAGTTTTTCTTTTTAAGTCTTTTCTGAAAGTATCTAGGTTCATTGCAATAAGCCTAACATATTTGGCTGATCTTGGAGACTTTTCAATAAGCCAGGAGCCTAACAAAATGTAGAGAATAGTTTTCAAAGAGAAAGGATTTCCTATTTGCGTACTACATATATACGATAATTAATTATGGCTATTAGGCGTATATTAACTAGCTTTAGAGTAGTTGGTCTTAATGAAAATGGCTAGTCACTTATCAATGAATAATAGTTTTTCGTTTAAATTCTAAAGTATCTAAGTTCATCGCAATAAGCCTGAAAATATATAGCTGATCTTGGAAACTTTTTCAATAAGCCAGGCACCTAGCAAAATGTAGGTCTCGTACGCTGATTGGAAATCCCTTCAAAAGATAAGGGATTTCCTATTTGCGTACGACAGATAAAAATGCATGATTGTTTAAAAAATAAAAAATATTTCTTTTGGCCTTCTGAAGAGATAATATATGGTGTAGGCAAAATACTTTGAACACTAAACCATGAGAGCTTTTCAATTTGCAAAAATATAAGTGTTTACACACTAAACTAAAATTTTCAATACTTTTGAATCGATACTTCTTAGAATTCTAAAATCGTATTAAAAATACTGGTAGGCTTGCTTTAGTTAATGGTATCTTTTATATACAAGAAATTCGATAAATGATGTTTTAATTTTTTACATCTATATCTATATTTGAATATCTGAGTTTAAAATAATGCTAATCGGATTTCACATTTGTACATGAATTATATCAAAATAATAACAGATAACAAAATAAGGGTTTGTAATAAAAATAATTTATATATTCTTCAATGAAATACAACTTCTATTGTTTTATGTAAAAATAATACTTATTATATTTAAAAGGCCACAGGCATACATTCTGAGAAAAAATTGAACCAGGATATCGAGAACTTAGAACATAATATGGTGCAAATATCCTGTAACAAATAAAGGATACCATGAATCCATAAATCGTGTTTTCAGAGAGGATAAACTACTAAGGATATTAAGATTACAGAAAAATTTGAAGGCTATTAAGGAAATTAAGTTATTAAGTTAAGTGTAGTAATAATTAATATTATTAACATCCATATTATTAAAAATATTCTCTGTTATCTAAAAAAATAATTTTATTATCTAAAACAATTATTGCTCTCTAGCTATCAGAGTAAAATATTTTTACCATATTTTTAAAATTATGAGTAGGTTTAGTAAAAGTTTTATAACACATATTATGATATCATAACATTGTTTCATAATTTTAATATTATAGAGATATGATGCAAATATCCTCTTAGTTTTAGTCCTCAAAAAATCAATTTAGAATTTTTTATCATGTTACTTATTCAATGCTTAAGTTTATAATTTAATAAATTTAATGATAAATTTTTATCTTACTTTTATTTTAAAAATACACACCAAAATTATTAAAGTGAATACGAAGTTTTATTATATAAAATATTTATTGCATATTTAAAAAAAGAGGCAAATTATTTTGATATTTAATTTAGCTTACATAATCTTCTAAGTGTGTTGAATAATCTTTTCTTTTTGTAAAATGAAGTTCTAGTTCTTACAAATAACAGCAATACTAGGATAATTTTATTAATGTTTACTGTAAACAAACTAGTTGTTCTAAATTCTAAAAATTATTAAAAAGTACTATGAAGCACTTGACTTAGTGTTTTACGAAACAATTTGCACAAATAAGACGCATAAAACTATTTATTTCTTTAAGACTAGATAATAAAAAAAAATCTTAAAATTTCCTGACGAAAAAAATCTCATTAATGAAAATAATTAGTCATCGGATAAAAAAAAATCTATGAATTCTCCTATTGTTTAACCAATCGCATTCATGTTATAGTGTTAGAACTAATAAAAAGTACTATGAAGCACTTGACCTATTGTTTAACGGAATAATTTGTACAAATATGAAACATGAAACTGTTTCCTTCTTCAAGACTAGTTTATTAAAAAAAATTTTTTTTAAATTTCCTGACGAAAAAAATCTAATTAATTAAAATAATTTGTCATCGGCTAAAAAAATGTATATGAATTCTCATTTTGTATTACCAATCCCATTTATGTTATAGTGTTAGAGTTAATAAATGCACTCAAATTTTCCCAATTTCATTAAAGCGTTTACGAAAGGTTTATAATGATATTGCTACAAAATAAATTATCCTGATTATAAAGTATAATGACGAATGACTATTATCTTCCATAACTGAGAACATTGTTCATAAATGAAAGACCTGAAATCAGGAGAAATTGTTTGTCACATATGTATATTCTCTCTCCGATGTAATATCTTAATGAAGATTGTGCGTGCTGACCTATAAAGTCATGAATATTCATACGTATAAACTGATGGCTTTAACTCCATGAAGACGATTTGTGAATGTCCTTTAATGAGTTAAAGGGTTGAAAGTGTTTAAAGGGTTGTTCTGAAACTTTTCCTTTCACTAATTATTCAATTGCATGCATCGCCATCTATTTTGTCAAATTTTAAAGATGGTTGAAGTTCGGACTTGAGTAAGATTTATGCATAAATAAGTTTAATTATACAAAAGTAAACGTTTCTAAATCCATTTCTTTACCTTAGAATTAGTGTTAAATTGTGAAAATTGATTTGAAAATGACTTCTTTTACATTATAAAAAATTACGGATGGAATTACGGTATAAAGTGGTGCATAATCTTGGTGCATATGCTCTTTTGGTGCATAATCTGTGAAATCCATTTTATTGTAAAATATTATACCGAGATTTTTTCAGTAATATTTTAATTAGGGTGATTCAGTGATTTTACGATAATTATTACCGCGAAAATTACAGTATATGAAATTTTTGGTTTACTAAGATGTTCCAATAAAAATTAACTTCATGATAAAAAGTACCGGCACCAGTGTGTTCACGCACATTTTACCGTAATTTCTTCCAGAATTTTTACAGTGTAAGAAGAAAATTAATATAGGAATAAGTTACATGCTCAGAAAAATTGGTTAAATGTAAACCCATAATACTGGTATTTTAAGCCGCAATACTGTGGAAAGCTATTGATTGTTACATGTTTCTGTCCAAATTTATTCATGTAGTACCTAGTAATTAAATTATTTTAATAATAACTTTCATGACGGTTTGAATTGAAACCATATATAATGTTAAATGAAAATCAGTTTCAATATTTTAATAAAGCTCCTAGTTTTGCCTTTCGAATGGTAAAAAAAGAAATTTCATAAATTTTTATTATGCAGCAAATTATTTTTTAATTATGGTAAAGATAGTAACATATAAGATACAGTATTGTTCTGCAAAGTATTTGTAAGCATTGATTACAGTAATGATTTATATGCCAACAAATTTGAAAATAAACATCAAAAATTTTTATTTATATCAATAAAATATTTTGTATGGCAAATTATGTATAGTTTAAGTAATTTAAGGTATAAAAGTAAAGCATTCCCGCAACATCCAATTTTAGTTAATGAGGTTCACGAGGGTGAAGGCTTCGCAATTTCGTGATCAACGGTGTAAGGATTCAAGCAGTAATAGAACATTCATGTGTTCAGCACAAGCCGCTTTTACTTCTGTGTTCAGCTTAAGCAGCTTTTACTTTATAGATTTGAAGCTAGATGAGCTTCAAACCGCCACTGAAGATTGAATCTCAGTCCATAACCAACTTTCCCTACAAAACAAAATTTTACTTTTAATGTAATGTACATTGTCCAAATTTCTTTTTCATAGTTTTGCATTATTGAATAATTTTTTTAAATGAATATTTATAATGATTGCACTAAGAAAAAAACTGCATGAGCTGCACTAAGGAAAAAATATGGTCAAAACTTTCGGAATATGGTAAATTTAATATGTTTCTATGGGAACACCAAGAAGCTCAGTAAATTTTATTAACCAGCTCTAGTAATGATATTGGTAAAATTAACAATAAAATATGGTTTTATGTGATAAAATTTGGTAATTTTGTCATGACACCTTAGAGGTTTTGGGTTAATTTATTTATTTATTATTATTAATTTATTTGATTTATTCGGTTGAATTTACTTTTCAGTTTCGTTTTTTTTTTTACTTAATGCGTGGTATAAAAAACTATAATGGTTAAGCCAAAAATTTTCCGCAAATCTTTATCATATATGCAGAAAAATAACCAAAGAAATGGTTTAAATACCGTATATGTTTTTAATATTAACCAGAATTATGGTTCCCCCCCACCCCCAGAAATGTCATTACTATACAGTGAGGTTAATTTACTAGAATTTTCCCCCATGTGCGTATCATTACAATAAGTGTATTATATATATGCATTACAATATGCATTATAATATGTAATGATATGCAAATGATAAGTGTAATAGTTTAAAAAATACAATTATTTAAAATCTCCCACTCATTTGCGCCAGACCTGTAAAACAAGTATTTAACTAACCAAGTCATAAAACTAAACCACCAAAATATTGTCATGTACCAAAGTCAACCTTACTTAAAATTCAGAAACTTAACCTCTAACTTATTCAAATTGCCAGAGTTCACAAGTTCGCCAGTTCTAACTTCATTTTGTTTACCATTGCTGTCGGTTGACATTCCAAGCTGTTCGTGATCTACCTTAAAGGTAATTAGCGGCAATTACAACACCTGCATTTAACACGCTGATTCGTGCCCTTTATACTAGAAAGACTATCATTAAAGCAAGCTGGGAGAAATGTCTATGAAGTTTGCAGGACGTGCAAGATGGACAGTTGTTGAATTACAACTGTCCACAATAAAGGACCAAAGTTCTGCGATGATAAAGACTCTTGGGTGAAAATTAGGACTCTAATCGTGAGGTTGCAGTTACGATTAATGGCTTTATACTGCTTAATATCACCCGTCTTTTACAGATATTCATGAAATGAAATGGACTATATTTAGATGACTCGCAACTAATTATTCAAGCTTTATTATGCACATAAGATTCTTCTCATTGCTTAACTTTGTGTATAGTTCTAAAATATAATGATTCACCTTTTTTTTTATTCATGTAATAAAACATTTTGTAAATAGTTGCATATCACCCGGAAACAGTACTTATTTTTATGAATATTTGTTAAAGATGGGTGTTCGTAAAAATTTATGAATACAACAGGACAGAAACTTTTCATTCATATAAAGTGTTAATAAAAACCGTACAATTCATTAAGTACTCTAACTTATATTTTAGTATTTTTCTTTAGTATTTTTCTTATTTATCTTTTCTCTTCGCATTTTTAGATAACATCTTTTGTTTTTGTTTGTTTTTTAATTGACTTTGTTGAAGTTATTGTTGCATATTAATGATTTTTTGATTGATTATAATTTAATGATTTCAAATGAATAACAGATTTAAACTGTTTAATACCACCCACCTTTTACGGATATTCAGGAAATGAAATGAACAGTATTTTGTATATACAATATTTTTATATATACAATGATTCACAAATGTTTGAGGTTTGCTTAAAAGTAATACATATTTTATTTATTCTAAAAGAAAGTGGAAATTGTGAATTATGTTAAATTATATTAATTTTAGGAAATATGTGAGTATTTTGAAAAACATAACTAAGCAGCAGTTTTAAAACTTCTGGAACAATTATATATTATATTAGTAAAAACAAGTTACATAGCTTCGTCTTCTTGAAAAGTGTTCTCTATCGATATAATGATTTAATAATAAATATTAATATGTTGACTAATATTTTTAGTACTAATTAAAAGAGACTTAAAATTTTTTTAAATAAATAATAACTTTATTCTCTTGGTATAGATAAAATGTACATAAAATATTTATGTCATTATTTTCATTTATACATTGTTTAATTGAAACAATAAAAACAAAATAAGCCAAGTTACTACTTATTAATAAAACAGGCTTACAAGTTCTAATGTTTAAAAAAATAGTAATTTTATTCAATGGAATTTTTTTGGTATAATTTAAAAAAGGCATGATAAATTCACCTCATTCGTTTCTTCATTTTTAATTCATTTAATCTTAATTAGACCAAAATATCGAGCAAATATATATATAATAAAAAAAATGTTAATACGGTGTCTTTATCACTTGAAAAATGTTGTGCTTTTCTTCGTCAACGCTCAACAATTCAAGTACCACCTTTAAAGTAACCCTTGTCGAACAGGTGTTACTTTTTATAAACTTTGAAATGAAATCGACTAACAATACAACCTTGCAATAACCCCTTTGGCCCCAGAATAAAATGATGGTTATGTATTTGAAAGTATGCAAATCGAGTCTAAAAAAATGTCTTCACCCCTTTTTCACCGCAGCTGTTTGACACCAACTCCCTCTTGCGGTAAAAGGGTTGTCAACTCTTTCGGCACGAATAGAACTGTTCTATTCTCCTCCATCCCTTCCTCCACTCCTAAAAGAATGGTATAAAAAAGTGTTCTGAAAGATATACTTCAATACCTTTATAGGAAAAAAAAACGTTTTTCCTCTTTTTTACTCAACGATAAATGTGTATAAAATATAGTGAAACGGAAACAATGAACCTCAGCTTATGTGTTAGTTACACTCAAGCTACTTATTTGTGAATTTTGGGGAAAAATTGTTAATGAATAACTAATTTTTTTAATGAATAACTAAATGTTTGTTAATGATTAACAAAACTAATTTTGAAAAATTAATTGGATTTAATTAAATAATTTTTGTAATTATGTAAATTAGGAGAGGTGGCAAATGGCTCACATGGTGTATGAATATTCAGTTAACACTATAATGTGTGCGTAAAATATAGTGAAATATTAACTATAAATTCAGTTTATGAGTTGATTTTACCTAAACTTCTTATTTGTGTAATGTCAGAAGAAATTTATATTGTTTGACACTTATTTTTTTATGTATGATTAAACTAATTTAAAATTAAATTAGGTCCATATTTTATGTTTTTATGTAAATTAAAAGAGATGGAAAACGGATAAGATTGTATTTGGTAATGGATCTAATGATATATAGATGTGAAATACAGTGAAGATAAATTTTTAAAAAAATGAAGAGTAAATTTTATAAAGACAAATGAAAACGAAAAAAAAGAAAGGAATGAAAAGGCAAAACGAATATGATGTACATGTGCTTCAAAAAAAATTAATGAATTATTGAATTTCAAGCTTTTGATTAATTCTGCCGTTTTATTTCACTTTAATTTAAAATATTCCGTTGTTTCTTCCATTTAAGTTCATTTATTTTAATGGTATAGATTTTGAACAAAGAAATGTTTTTACGGAATTTGTAACTGGATATAAGCTAGCTTAACGACAATAATAACAAATGAAATGACTAAGTCTATTTCATGGAACCACAATAAATAATCTTAATTCAGCAAAAATTATTCTAAGGAATTTAATGTTATTTAATTAAACATTAAACACCATTAAATTAACTAAATTTTAAAAATTAAAATTTTATTACAATAATTTTCTTCTTTCAAATAATTTTTCTAAGGATTTGAAAACCAATTTTGAGAAATTGGCATATTGATTTTAATTTAAATAATATGAAGAAATATTTCGTTTAATTAGAGTTTAATTACCATTCTTAGAATAATTAGACATCAAATAAGTTATAAAGTCCTTGAAATTCCACAGTTTGAAGTTAGATTTATAATTGCACGAGAAATTAAATTATTTACTACTTCTATTCTTTTCTTTTCGTCTAAATATTTTTTTAGTACTAAAAATCGGATGTATGAAATATCTTCTAGGTAATTCCAATATAATTTTATGAACAATTTCAATTTTAGCTTAATTTGTTTTAATTTCCATTATAGATAATTTAATAGTTTTTAAAAATATACCAAGGATGTGACAAATTGCGGTCCCTCATTATTTATATTTTTTGGCCAACTTGAATTTTAGATTGACCGATCGTTAGCTTTAACCAATTTGCATTTTAGTTTCATTTGTTTTAATTTAGAAAATTATATATTTATTAAAAATATTCCAAAGATATAACTAATTGCAGCCCCTCGTATTTTTTCACCAATTTGAATTTTCACTTAACAGAGATTTAACTTATTTGTTTCACCGTTTTGAATTTTAGCTTAATTTGTTTAAGTTATTGTTAAGATAATTGAATATTTTTTAAAAAGTATCCCAAGGATGTGACAAATTGCTGTCTCTCTTCAATGTTCTCTATTGTTGTCTTTATTTATTTATTTTAACAAATTTGAACTTTAGCTTTAACCATTTTGCATTTCAGTTTCATTTGTTTTAATTTAGATTATAGATAATTAAATATTTATTAAAAATATCCTAAAGATGTAAAAAATTGCTGTTCCTCTTATTATTTTCCCTAATTTGAGTTTTAGCTTAACCGAGCTTAATCTTGAACCGATTTGAATTTTAGATTAATTTGTTTTAATTTTCATTATGAATAATTGAATATTTTTTAAAAATGTTATAAGGATACAACAAAATGATGATCTCGTTATTTTATTTTTTTATTATAAATAAGATATTAGTTTTTCAGACAGAATTAATAAAGATTTAAAAATTAAACAATATATTATATAAAAAGAACAAGAACTGCAATAAATGAGGGTTTAATAGACAAGATCTTCAATTTAACTTACGGTTCTTACACATAAGCCGTTAACTTTCTTCTTAAACTATTTATTATTTAAACGAAAAATGACATTATTTATAAAGAAAATGTTGAAGAGAACGTAGTTTTAATTTAATGAATGATAATTAAAAGCTAAAGCTATCAAACAGTAGAGTATTTTTTGATAATCAAAGAGCCTTTAGTATTTTTTGAATCGCTATGAAGTCGTAACAAAATTTTCAACTTTTAACTTATATCTTTTTTATTTAAGTACATGGTAAATTTTCTGACAAAACTAACAAAAGTTTCGCCAAGAAAGAAAAGGGTTTATAATCAATAAGAACCTCACCTCATCTTACGATTCGTTACCCTAAGTTCGTTACATTCTTTCTTTTATTATTATTTCAGAGAGAAAAAAAAATTATACAAAGTATGGAAATAGGCGAGAAAAAGTTGAACAACTGTAATAGAAGTTTAAGAAAAAAAGGGGGAAAGCAAGAATTCAAAATCAATGTAGGGAAAGAAAATAAAGTAGCATAACAAACCTCACCTCATTTTTGAATTTTTGCACCTTTGAACACCACATTGCGTGCACAAATCACGTTATCTCAAAGAGAAAAAAACAACAAAATCATGAAAAAAGAGAAAAAGAAAAAGTTATTTGTGAAAAAATCAAAGCGGTTGCTGTTTTCTACTCCAATCTAGTTTTCAAGCTACCGAAAGTCAAAGGCAACTTTTTTTCTTAAAAAATGTAAATGTTTTTCCCTCTCTTTTAGCATTTTAGTTACCTCAACCCCCTCCTTCCCCCTCTTCAAACTGATAAATAGGAAATATTTAATTCGCACAACACCTTTGCATAGCAGTTTTTCGCTTCTTATTTTCTCGCCAAAACCAAATCGATATTTTTTCCCTTTTGTAGTCATCAAAGGGAAAAAGTAACCAGATATTATTTGAGAAAATGGTTTCGGTAGTTTTTTCCTTTGAAGCAATGGATTTCCGTTAATTTTTTCCCCTGATTCAAAAGCTAAAGGCGGAAATGCGAAGAACTTGGGGAAAAAGTCAATATCTGTTTTCAAGATCAGACTATCTAAGATTCTGATGGCAAAAATATGTTCATTCATTTATCTTTATGTATTAATGAAAATTTTCTTCAATCGTTTTATGCACCCTCTCAAGGGGCTCGTAGATAGAATAAAATTAAAATTAAAAAGTCCCTTTAATACGTTCTTATTGATTTTATATTTGATTTTCAATTAATTCCTCTCTATTCATGGATAATGAAATAGGACATCCCAAATAATTTTTTTTTCTTTCCAAATATCATGATTTAGATTTTTAATAGCGTTTGCATCTCAAGCGCTGTGTGTCTGAGAAGTTTCATTTTTAATTAAAGTTTGCATAAATGAAATATTTTTAGCTCATTAACGTTATAAAACTAAAATAATTTCAAAGAAATAATTTAACTCTTTCAAATACTTAATTTATAAATACCATACCTCTATAATTCTAAGAAATAACCCTATCGAGTGTCTCAAGTACGAAAATATTATTTATATAATCACTTTATAAATAACAAATATTATTTTTTTTTGGTTGGGTTGGATAAATAATGTAGCAAAATTAATCTATTAAAAAGTGTTGTGTTAGAATGTTGAAAATTATCGCAATGTAGCAAATTCAATGTTAAACGAGAAGTGGTTAATTTTAGAAATAGTCTGTCCTAAATGACGTTAAAATAATTATACAAAACGGAAATAAAAGTTTTTCAGATTCTTTTGCATCAATATTGTATTCTTTTCTGAGTAATGTAAATGCATTTACATTATGTGATTACGTAAATGCAGATATTTTTCGCTTGTTATATTTTACCTTCATAATTTTTGTATGATTTGGTAAACAGAAATTTCCAATATGTTCATTTATTTCAATATTAAGACTACCGATTAGGAATGAAATTGCCTTAAAATTTATCAAAATCAAAAATTAATTGCTGTTACATTTGCTTGTAAAAATACATGTTTAAACATCTATTAGAATTTCGAACTAAATAAATGAAAATTTAGACTCTAAACTGATTACCTTGGCCAGCTTTGACTTGTATATTCGAATAAACAACAGTTCATTGATGTTAAAATACTATAAAAATAAATTTATCACGCAAAACTGCTGAATGTAATTACAAAAGAATCAATTAATTAACCTCAAAAAATATTAATAAAAACCTAGTGAAAATTACAGATTGTAAAATCTTAGTAACAAATAATTTTAATAAAAATAATTTTTTTAAATTTTTATATCAGAAGTTCCTTTTATAAAAAATTATTTAAATATTAATTTTTATAATGTACAGGTGCAAGTTTAAACATGAAGTATTTAGTTATACACCTAATTACTTTCTTATTTCGATCATTACAAAACTAAGTTAAAAAAATAATAAAAAAATATTAGAAATAGTTTAAGTGTTAATTTATTTTTTTAGTAAAACAAGTTATGTAATATAAGGCAGAAAATTTTTTATTCGTGCAAATTATTAGATAAATAGGGCAGATCAGATGATTTATTATTCCAGATATGCTTATTATTACAGAAAGTGCATTTTTGCATCTAATTTTGTAACTACATTTAGCTAATTAATTATCTCGTTTGACTGATAATTAATCTTAGAAAATAATTACGAACTTAACTAACAGAATATGGTAAAATTTACAGTGTTTCCGGCTCTATGCTAACACAAAAAAAATGGTTACTTTCTAAAAGTGCTTTGGTAATTGTTTCGGTAAAATGAACCATAAAATATGATTTTATATTGCGTGATAAAATCGGCAATTGTAGTAAAATTTGGTTATTTGATCACAGTTCCTTAGAGCTTGGTATGAAAACTATTTCCTTGGTTAAATTTACTTACTAATATTGCTATAATAGTTAATTGCTATAATAGCTAATAATTATTGCTATAATAGCTAATAATAGTTAATTTCTAATATTGCATGATAAAATCGGTAATTGTAGTAAAATTTGGTTATTTGATCACAGTTCCTTAGAGCATGGTATGAAAACTATTTCCTTGGTTAAATTTACTTTTCTGTTCTGTGTTTATTACTAAAATGTGTATTTTTTTTAACTTATTATAGTTTTGAAAACCAGAAATTTCTGCAAACCGTTACCATATGAATGGAAAAATCACTAAATGAATACTTTAAATACCGTATATTTTTATTTTATCACCCAGATTTTTTCTTTAATCAGAAATGTCATAACTGCATTACATTGCGGTGCTTTTAAAAAAATTCTTTCTCTGTGCACGTGATGATTATTTTTAGTTTATTCTATAAACATGAAAGTGAAAGCATAAATTATAAACTATCACACATTATTGTTAATTACTATTACCGTTATTGCTTGCTTTTATATTAATTACTTTGTTATTGCATTTAATTCCTTTACTAATATTTTACTTTATTAATTATTTTATATTTAACTACTTAATTAATTATTATCTGAAATTTAAAAAAAATATTGCCCTTTTTACATATAATTTTTTTCAAATAATAATATTTTAGTCGAAATTCTTTTTCCAAGCTTACATCAATTCACACCCATGAAATTACTGTTACACTTAATGCACACCCATTAAATTCTTCGATTATTTTTATCGCTTTCTCTTGCGAAGAATATCTTCGTGTCCTAGTTTAAGAAATTTATATTATGAATTTAGTACAATTATTCGCTTTTCCTGGACATATTTCACTTTAATCGTCAAAATATCACGTAGCGGCAGTTTGAACTAGCGCCATTAAATTTGGTTCTTTTTTTGAGTATAAAAGAAAAATACTTAATATAATAGAGATAAAAAAAATAGGGAGGAAACGATCAAAGTCATAACATTTCTTTACTCAAGGAATTTTTGGAATACCTATTCAAATACTCATTTTAACATTTAAAATGCAAATTATGTTAACTACCTCGGATCTATATTAGAATAAAACATATTTACTGTAAGCATATAATGAATAATTAATGCATGTTCTAGCTGCTTATAATGTATATTGTTTAGTGTTACGTAGCATATATTTTTATGATAAAAAAAATTACAAAAAGAAATATATAAGTAAGAGCAATATACTTCATTTACTTTATTTAAAAAAAATTTCTTAGGTATTCCATGAATATGACATAGATTTATATTATTGTTATTATTATTAAGTAGAATTATACTTAATATTAATAGTGTATTATGAATATGCAATTATTTGTATACTATGATCAATTTATATTTGCTCCAGCTTACAATGTATGTTGTTTAGTATTACAATATTAATTATTTTTATAAGAAAATTACAAAAAATAACATAACCCATTAATTTTATTTTATAAAAAGTTTTTATTAGGTATTCTATAAATATGTATAAATGTGTATTATTATTATTTTCTACATATAATTTTGTGGTTTCTCAGAATGTATATTTTACTTAATTAAATTAATTTAATTAAGTAAAATTATATATTTGAACATTATATTATATTATATTATATTATATTATATTATATTATATTATATTATATTATATTATATTATATTATATTATATTATATTATATTATATTATATTATTTTATATTATTATATATTATATTATATTATATTATATTATATTATATTATTATATATTATATTATATTATATTATATTATATTATATTATATTATATTATATTATATTATATTATATTATATTATATTATATTATATTATATTATATTATATTATATTATATTATATTATATTATATTATATTATATTATATAATAATAAATTACTATGTAATATAGTACATTATATAGCAGAGAAACCATTAAATTTTTGTTAAAATGTTTTGTTAATAAAACTTAGAAATAGTTTCAAGAATCCAAGATATTCTTTTTATGAAAGATTTAGGATTAAAAAAAATCGATTAAATTAACTCTTTCTCTAACAGAATGTAGGCGCCGCTTAAAATGTTCCTCTTCAGCAAAACTGGATTAATTTTATTCAATTTACTCAAAAGTTCTTCACGAAGAAAAATTAAATGCAATATTATTTTTAAATTCAAAAAAGTTTAAAATCTCATTATTGATAGATATTTATAAAAATGGATATTCTTTGAAATGTGAAATCTAAGTATAAGAAACATTTTTTTCACATATTTTTTTTTTTTATTTTAATAATATTTGCACAGTTTCTTAAAAAGTATTGGTTACAAACACTAATAAAAGTAAAAAGGTTGTTCAGAAAAATCAAACGTTATTAAACTAAATTATAAAATGATAGAAAATTAGCTTCAAAATATAAAAAAAAAAAAAAAAAAAAAAAAAAAAAAACGCTATAAAGTATCGGCATTTACGGTGCTGGTACTTTTTACCATGGAATACATTTTCACTGAAACATCTTACAGAATAAAAAATCTAATGCACCTTAATTTTTACGTTAACAATTACAGTAAATCACTGAATCACTCTAATTGAATAAATATTACTGTAAAAATTACGTTATAATATTATAATATTTTAACAATAAAAATGCATTTCCCGGATAATGCACCCAAGGGTCCGGTATTTAATATCATAATTTGAACCAGAAATTTTTGCAGTGTATTGTGATACGAAATTGTTTTTTCAATTTCGAAATTTAGATATTTCCTGCATAGCTCTTAAAAGCACAAATTTGTGAGATTTAAAATATGTTGTAATGAGCATAAATATGATGAGTTATTACTTACAATTGTTTTCAATATAAATAACTTTCATTCTGCTATCTGAGAAAAATTTTCGCAATCGTTGATAATCAAAAAGTAATATAATCAGTGATTAAAATTAAATTTTATTACCAAAATTTAGTTTATAGTTTAAAAAAGCAAAGAAGATATATACTTCGATTGAGTTAAGTGTTTCAACATTACAGATATTTCCGATTATTAGTTACCTGAATGTCGTATCTTCGTACGGGGTAAAATATTCAATAAATCAGTATAGTATAACACAATACAAAAACTGAAAGATATATACCAACGCAATTATTAAAGCTAAAATAATTCCAATATTTTTTTCATTAATATATTTTGTCCTTCTTGATAGCTTTTCCTTATTAGATCAAGAAAAATCGTTTTAGTTGTACATGCCATCAAAATATCTGTCCATACATGTCTTCAGTATCATTTATAAGGAAGCTCTTGCTCGAGGCCAGTTCATGATAGTCAAAAATTATCACAATCAAGCAATTTTCCCTTTGGAAGAACCCATATTAACCACTTTCCACAGTATCTATATTAAATTTGCATAATATTGATGCAGTTTCAATTTGGCAGTAAATATACCAATACATTGATACCTATACTATTTTTGTCCTTTTTTCGGTAGCTTTACGTTATTAGATTAAGATAAAACGTTTTAATACTGCATGCCATCAAAATATCTGTACATACATGTCTTCAGTCTCATCTATCAAGAAGCTCTTGCTCGAAGCCAACTCATTACTGTCAAAAGTTACCACAATCAAAAAATTTTCTCCAGTACTTAGCCTTTTTGAAGAACCCGTAAGAACCTCATTCCACAGTATCTATATTATACTTTTTTTTTTTATCTCAATTTGTGCCTATTATCAAATTTAATTAAGAAAGAAAGGCGTCAATAGTAATTTGGTGATTGTTTTGCTCCTCTTAAACGAATTAGTACCATTCCTGAAAAATTTTTGGAATTTTAGATCATAGCTTATTTTTTTTTAATTTTAATTAGCAACTAAAATTAATGAAGCATCATTGACCTCAACATTTGTCTGGCAATTTCTTACGCTTATCCAAATATTTTATATTTGATAATTTTTCTTCTGTAATCTATATTATATAAAACGCTAATACGTATGTATGTATCAATAAAACCAATGATATTTCTTTTCTCGCGTTGGCAACAGTTTTCATTTTTAACGAAGTACTTAGTACAACTAAATAAGATTCTTTTCACAACACTTAAATATTTACTTTATTTTCTTCATTTATAGAGAGAACAGTCGGCAGAGAATTCTGTTAGGTTAAAAAACAATTTTCTAAAAGAAGAACGAATTCCTAAAGAAATAAAAATAAACAACTTAGAAAATAAAAATGCTGTTGCCAGCCGTAGAATTTTTTGAAAGATAACTTAGCAACATAAATCAAAATGACATAGAAGCACAACTAGATCAAAATTAAGATACCTGAGCGCTTGACGTAACAAATCCTTCAATTGTATAAGTATTGTATCACCAAATGCCCAAATCAACAATTGTGTTTTTAGAGAAACTCTCTCTCTCTCTCTCTCTCTCTCGCTGTGTGTGTGTGTATATATCTATCTATATTTGCATTTTACAACTTCATATTAAACTTTCTGTTGTGTGTCTGAATACTGACATTTAGAACAAAATTAAGGTTTAGAATTGCCTCGGAGAAATTTGAATTGTTAACAATGACTTAAACAAAAAGTTTTATTTTAACTGACAAATTAAAACACATGACTTAAACACTCTGGTGGGAAAGACTTTAAAACAAAACTTACAACAGTTACTTTTCTCAACAACTGAAATTTAGAATAGTGTGATTAAGAAAAATATGTTAACTGTTTGCAATTTCAAATTAATATTGAAATGTACAGGTTTAGAATTTTCTACAGGGAAAAGTTTTCGGAACTTTAGTATTGAAAAAAGTATACAAAATCTAGACGTTAAGAACGTATCCAATGAGCGAGCAAAGCGAGCATTGGATTGCGAAGCAATCCGAAATGAACTGCGAAAGCAGTTCCGGGGGTTGGCGAGCGCCAGCGAGCAGGGGGCGAAGCCTCCTAGTAGCTATGTATTTCTTAAAAATGTAACTTGAACTACTAATTTATAAAGGGAATTTTTCATGATGTTTAAAAATGAAATGTTAAGTCAATTACTTTATACTAGTTAAAGCAGTATAACTTTGGTTCTTGATAAGTTTAGTACCCTAATCATTTGTGTGAAAAATAATATTAATAACTGTAAATTGCGCAATTAGTTGTCATGATTCGAAAAGTCTTCCAATCATACCTCATATTATATATTTAGGCATTATAATAATATTATATATACATTATATAACATATACTTTATATAATATTTAAAGTGCATATAATATATATAATTGTAATATATATTTAACTTTAGTTAGACATTATTTAAAAACTCTGTTTTAGCAACATAATTAAAATATTTTTTATCATAACTTAAACGCGAGTAAATAAAAAATATTCTGAAAATTGAAAGATAACAATTGATTTTAGTTTTTGACTAACCGTAATGATCGGATTCTCATGTTCCAGGACTCATTCTTAATGATTTGAGAGGGTGAATGCCTGACTTTATTATTGGTGTAAAAGTTTACTCCCCTAGTTTTAAGTTAAATTTTGGAGATTTGAACATATGACTTATACACAACTATATACGGTATGTTAACATCTGTTACTTAAATTAAACATAAGTCTAATTAAAATAATAAAAATTGTCACTTTAATTAGAAAATAAAATCGTATACAATTGCAACCGGAACAATAGGACAATATTATCAGTATGAAAAGTTAATTATTCGAATTATCATACCACTTTGATTGTCGAAAAATACAAATAAAACAAGCTAAGTAAATAAAGCAATTTTCAGATTCATTAATTTTTTAAAAAGCATTAGAAAATAAAAGCTGTGGAATAATTATAACAATCCATATATATATATATATCTATTGATAATAAAGATAATTAATGAAATTAATGATTATGATTATAATCCTGTTGAGTGAAAAAAAAAATTCTCTCATTCCTCTGTGCACCTCTATTTACGACCACTTTTGGGAGGAACGGTATTTTTTTCCCAAAGACTTTGTATTGAAAAAAGTCTTTAGGAGAGACCAACAAAACCTCTCCTAGTGATCGGGCAAACCTCTACGACAAATGTGAAAAAGGTCAAAAAGGAAAACTTGAAAAATTATGAAAACCAAAAATATTTTTTAAAAAAATAATAAAAAGTAGATTAAAATGTATTCAAAATATTTGTGCGAGACTTTTATTTAAATAGTTCTTTATGACGATCTCTGAAAGAGTTCTATAACCTCATGTTGCAGTCAGAGTGCACTAAAGACGATGCTTATCAAGGATTTATTTTCATAGTTACAAGTTGAATTAGAAAATAAAGTTATTTTAGAAAAAAGCAAGCATCTCAAACAAACAAACCTTTTCTCATTTTTTAAAGCTAACTAATTTTTATAATGTAAAATTAAATGCAAACTAAACAAAAAACATAATTGTTTATTTATTTAAATTAATTATATTATTCATAGTTGGTCACTTTATTTTTACACATAAATACATCAGTAGGGATCATTTTTATTGACATTAAATTTTATTTAATCGATCCGATTTTCATGACTCCAACAAAGGTGGCATTTCCGCACCAAAAAAATGACACTATTTAAAATTAAAATCGTTTGCGAAAAATTAAATATCTTCAATAACATTTTGAAGACAATGCAGGTGACCCCTAAGAAGAACTAACCTCCATTAACGGCCATTTTACTGTGGAAAAGAAAGTGGTCGCTCCGCAGAGGTTACACAGTAGTTTCATGTAGATAATATTTAGGAATGCAATTATAAATACCATATTTAGTTGTAACATTTTTATAATATTATTCGTTAAAAAAATTAATTAGCGCAATTAACGCTTATGTTTTTTTTAAGATTCTTAAGCTTGTTGAAAGGCAAGTGGCTTTAATACGATAGCACAACAGATAACAATATGCTTATCTATGTATTTTCAATTAATATTAATTAGCAGTAAAATATATGTAATTTTTTTAACTTTCAAATACGAAAATAATGTCGAGAATAATCGAGAGAAGTAGAAATATGTTACGCATTAAAAAATTAATTATTGAAATTAATACACGTAATTTATTAAGATTATAATACGTGTAATAATGTTAAATCTAAATATTCTGCTGACAATATTATCCCTAATCCATACTCTAATAATTTCTCATAATGATTAGTCAGAGATATTTAGTTCGAATTAGCGCCGAATATGAAAATCTTAAGAAAATTTAAGATAATTTTTTAGTTTTATGTTATTCATTAAAAACATTAATTACTTCAAACGCTTATGATTAATTAAAATTATCATTCATACATATAAAAAGGTAAGTAAGAGGTTTTATTACGATTTAATAATTGCTATATGCAATATGCATATTTATAATTCGTTTACTTTCTTAATTTCCTGTAATAGATACTTAATTTTGTTAATTATTTTCATAGTTAATTGTCTAATGTTAATCAACACAAATGTTAATGTTCTTCAATGCAAATAATATATCAAAAAAATTTAATTTGAAAATTTTCAGAATTCATTTAATCAATGACTTGCATTAACTTAAACATTTAATTAATAAAAAATATCAATTAGTGAATTAACAATTACAATTAACAGCTATAATTAACAATTAAAATTAACATCTATAATTAAAAATCATAATTAAGTATCAAAACAGTTGGGAAAATGCAAAAAGTTGCTAGCAGTTAGCCTTTCATCTTCCGTTAATTTTTGGCATATATAATCATATCGATTTTCCCAGAAAACTTTAAGAATCAGGTAACAAAGACAAGAGGAAATTATTTCAATTAATTTATGTACATAAATAAATTAACTAATTTAAATAACAATTGTAATTAACTATAAAATTTTTCGGAAGTGGAAATTTTTCGGAATTTTTCAAAGAAAAGTGGAAATTATATTAATTAATTAATTGATAAATATAAATTAATTAATTAATAATTGTAATTAACTATCGGAACTTTTTAGAAAATGCCATAAGTTGCTAGCAGATAACTTTTCAGCTCCTTTTAATCAATTACATGAATAATCATATTGATTTTTCCCAGAACACTATGAGAATCAGATAAAAAAGAAAAGTGGAAATTAACGCGGGTCGCCTGATCGCCCAATGAGCTGGATAACGCATGTGGGCGGGATGGATAGGAAGTCCGCAGCCCTCCCCCATACACTCCTGTCTTTCGACCAATGCGGAAAAAGACCGCGAAGGGTGCAAGAGGGGGGAAATTCGAATTGGGGGGAGGGAATTCTTCTTGATCCAATTAATACAGGGCCGCCAACGCCTGGAGGAAAAAAGAGAACAGGACATAAAGAAGATGAAGAAGAGCAGGAAAAGAAAGAACACAAAAGAGAAAAATGAAAAAAAAAAAATAAGAGGGCCCTGCTGAAAAATGTCTTCCCATTAAAAGAAGACAGTGCCTACCAAATCGATTTTAATTTTTTTTTATATACAGAAAAATAAAGACATACGCCTTAAATAGGAATGGTCATCGATTACCGAGCCTCCCGTTTTCTTTAACCCCCCTACCTCATGGGATTAGGGGTGGTTTGTGTCCTCTTTTCAAATTGCGTTAGGTAGCTGTAAAAGTGGAGGGTGGTCACTTGGTCATGTGGTTTTGTTCACCTCCCCCTCCCCCTCCCTAGATATAATTTGATTTTAATTTGGAGAAAACTGTATTGGTTTCAGGTTCAGAAAATTGCTGGCCATACAATTTTGAGATAGGGGAAGAAATTCTTGGGAAAATAACTTCTGGTGGTATTGATCCCCTCTTTTTCTTAATGTTGTTTAATTCTTAAATTTAAAAGGATACATTAAAATAAAAATAGCATTAGTATTCTAATGTTGGTTTTGAAATATACTATATATTTAGAGATATACTATGTTTCAAGAATATACTGTAATAAATACTTTTACTATATTACAAAGTTTCCAATACAATTTACCAAATTGGCACAGTGGTAAAAACTTAGGAGCCTCATTAAACATAATATCAATCAAATTTACTGGAGTCTTAGTATGGTCCCAAACTAAATCATATTGTCATATTTCTTAAACTTTATTGCAAGATACAATAGTTACCAGATCAATTGACTAGAGATCAGAGGCATGAATACTAACTGCAAGAAATTTCAAAGTGTCATGAAGTGTCATAATGTTCACGTTTATTGCAGCTTAGGTATGACCCTGCTGTTTCATTACACCAAGGAATTATCTATGTCACTGCATCACTTTTTAGTAACAAGTAATTCGCAAAAATTTTAGTTGTTAAGATACACTAAAATTTTTCACAATGTACAAGGGAAAATTTTTAGGAGAGATGATAGAAAATGGCATTGCAATGTATTTAAAATAAAATACATAAAATACAGATTCTTTTATAAATTTGATTTATGAAGCAACTGAAAAAAAAAAAAAAAAAGAAGAAGAAAGTATACTTAGATTATACAGAAACCATGCAAAAATGAAGTTTTCATGATTTTTATCTTATGGGTGCTTTTGAAGTTATTTCACTAAGAAAATAAAAAGCCACAGTTTAATTATCTTAAACTCGAAAGAAACCTATACTTTTAAATTATATATAATACAGATCTTTCCGGAAAGAATTGCCTGAACTTTAGCACAGGCGAATACCTTAAATTCTTAAAATTTAGGAATGTTTTAAAAATTTTAATTAATTATAATTAAAAATTTATTAATTTTAATTTAAAACTATTAGTTAATTATAATTAATCAATGATAATTTGAAAATTTTAATTATGCATTCATCTTATTGCATTCATCTTTTAATTATGCATTCATCTTATTAATTAATTAAAATTTCGAAAATTTATGTAAAATTCTCAATTTTGAAAATGTTTATGAGCCCAAATAATGCAGTATTGGAGAAATCGCTTTTCATTTTTACCATACTATGTCTTATTTTTTCTTTAAATTTTGCCTCACTGAGAAAAAAGTATGGTCAAAATTACCAGAATCTGGAAGAAATTTACCGTGTTTCTGGTTTTATGAAAACACCAAAAATCCAGGTAAATCTTACCGAAGCGCTTTAGGAATGAATTTGGTAAAATTAACAATGAATTGTGGTCTTATAATCTGCAGTAAAATTTGGTAATTTCATCATGATACCTTAAAGCATGGCATGAAAACAATTTATTCGGTTAAATTTACTTTTCAGTTTTGTATTTTTTACAAAACGTGTGGTTATAAGAACAATAATTTTGAAATCAAGACTTTCCGGTAAACTATTACCACATGAACGGAAAAGTTATCTAATGAATGGTTTAAATGCCCCATATTTTTGTTTCTATTGCCAGAATATGTTTTTTCTTAACCAAAAATGTCACTACTATAAAATGTGGCAATTTTACCAGAATTATTTTTCTGTGCACTATCTTGATAACTATCATACATTGGCAAAACTTGAACTAACAGTTATAAATAACTGTTTTTTATTCACTACAGCTAAAAATTATGTACACTACAGCTAAATGTTGTAAAAATTATCCATAAAATCACTTTGAAATAGGATATCAAAAAAGCTAATTTTAATTGCTTGTATATAGAGCAGAGTCCTACTAAGACACTTAGTTTTACTGGCCCTATTGAAAGAAACCGTGAGTGTCATCAGAACTGACGCTCATTTATTGAACCAAACATAGAGAAGAAATTATGTTTACAAGTACCAAAATGTAGTGTTTCTTGTAGTGTAGGGTTTCATTTTTAAAGTTAAGACTTAGATTTGCTTTAGATTATCGCTTAGGATCCTTTATTAGTCGATCGAAAATGAAAGATTTTTATAATATTTATTTACTCTTTATAAAAAAAATCATTTTAATAGATTAAATAATTGTCGCCGTTAATTGGCTAGCAAGAAATTTTCTTTTCAGATTCAAACATTATTCTAACAGAGTTGTTTTTGAAGAACAAAATTCGAGCTATGAATATATTTTATATGCTAATAACAATTATAAGCCACAACTTTCAGAAATGATAAGACTTGAGGGGGAAAAATAGAGAACAATTTCAAAGATTTAAAAAAAAATTGCAAAACTTGATTAATGTTTTAAATGTTTTACATTTAAGTATTTTTTCTGTACTTTAGGGACTTAATGAAGCAAAATTTTTGAAGAGCATAACCTATTAATTTAATTTAAAACAGATTCTTGCTTTATTGTATTAAAGTAAATGTCCCAAGCGAACTAAGAAATATTTTATCTGATCAATGTCTTTCAATAGGGCCTTCAATTATTAATCAGTAATTTGTATTTTGTCAAATTCAAGCTATAATGTATAAAAGGTTTTGATCAGTAAATTTTTTTTTAAAAAAAATGCACAAGGCGTCTATCAGGACTAAACGTTGGAGTTTTTAATCGAAGAAAGTTATAAGTGGTATTTTTGAAAAAATTGAGATTTTTGGAGAAAGCTCTTACTTAACAATACAACTTTGCTGATAAAAATACTTGGTGAGTATCTTTGATACCTCAAAGAGCGTTTAGTGACAAACAAAATCAGGAAAACCTAAGAAAAACCTCTATTTTGCCGAAAATTAAAACGACATGACTACGGTGATGCTAATAATTTAGATGAATATTGGTGATTTATAAGTATCGCTGATTGGATGCTTTCAAACACAAAATATAGGCAATGTAGATACTTTATTTTGTATTGTCAACGCATAAACTATAAACCTAATGTAGTCAAATTCTTTCTGAGCAAAAAAGTATCAGAAAACTACCAGAATATAACAAAATTTACTATGTTTTTGGCCCTATGGGAACATTAAAAAGCTTGGTAATTTTTACAGAAGTGCTTTGTTAGTGATTTTGATAAAATTGATAAAACATAGTCTTATAAAATATGATAAAATTTGGCTAATACTTTTAAAATTTGATAAATTTATTATAAAATCTTAGAGCAGGGTATAAAAACCATTTATTCAGAAAAATTTATTTTCCAGTTTTGTATTTTATATTAAATATGAAGCAATAAAAACTATATTCTTAAAAACCAGAATTTACGGCAAGCCATATGAAAGGGAAAATTACCAATTGAATGATTTAAATACCATTTTAAACAGATTTATGGTATTTTGACCAGAATTCTCATTACAATACGATAATTTTACCATAATTTATTTATCCATTTATTATAACGTTATTTAGTACAGTTAGCTCTTTAATTACTAGTTGTAAACATAGTTAAAAAATTGTTGAGAAATCGCAAGGCAGAGATGTCATATAGTAAGATAAACAAAACACGTAGTCAAAACAAGAGAAAAATTAGCGCCCTCTGGTGGCAGGGACAAGACAGAAACCATCAAGCATTCAGATAAGGGGTTGAATCAATCAATTCTTTGTGGCGCGTTTACGGTTCTCCTTAGCACAGACCGGCAAGCGATGGAAGGGGAAAAAATGAAAATTTTTCCAATTCCTCCAACAGGCCGATAAGAAAGGCCATGAGATGATGTGAAATCAATGCGCCGTAATTGTAGGGAGGCAAAGTGCCACGGATGTTGAAAAAAAAAAAAAAAAAAAAAAAAAAAAAAAAAAAACATATATGTGCAGCAAAAAAAGATAGATAAAAACAAAAAGTAAAAGTAACAAAATTTAATAATTCCCAAAAACCATTATGCGACCCGTTCTGCCGTTGAGTTAAATCGGATGAAGCTGTAGTGATTTTTCAGTTGAGACAGTTTCATTGGTGTATTATATTATTTGTGATTTTATTTATTTCTAAAAAAGTAACAGAAAAAAAAAAAAGGTAACGGTTATTAAATGCGACAGTTTTTATTCGTTCCAGTTTCGAATTAATTCATTTAGGTTTCAGTAATGGGAAATTTTATGTTTTCTTGCGATTTATTTATTTGTTATTTGGTTGGCATTTCTTTGTTAGAAACTTTATGAAATTCCCTAATGGTACATTTTTTTTTGGATTCTAATACTAAAGCGCGAAATGAGTTAGAAGACTAAATATAATTTGTTTTGTTTATTTTGGCGGGAATACTATCGAAATGAGTGTTGAAAATCATTACGCGATGTTATTTTATTTTAATCTCTTCCCAGTTTAATGGAAGCTGAAATTATTTTCCAATAAGTTAAAATATCGATTTCTATTACAAAGCTCTTATTCTTTTTGAAAAACGTGGTTGATCTGCAGTTAAATTTAAGGGAATGAGAAAAATATTGATTTCTTTACATTTTGTATTAAAATTCTGTAATTCATTATGATTAAAAAATATAAAAAATAAAAATATTGTCTTCTATAACAACAATATGTGGTTTTATTGAACCACCCAACTAATTATATTTTAAAGTTATTGGTTAAACCTAATGGCAATTTTAATCATATACAGTAAAAAATTCAGGATAAAGAAAGAAAGACCCTTAACAAGCAACATGTAATTTCGGGTAAAACGGCTTTTCTTTTCTATAATACAACATTAAAGGTGACAAAAAGACATAGATTCGTTATTTAAAAATTTATTAATATACGGGGAAAAAAATTAAGATAAAATTTCCGTCCAGTATGGTAATCACAATTCTGTTTTTTTTTTTTTTAAACCCATAATTCTGGTTAATGAAACTAAATTTATTATATTTAAATTTATTAAATTTATTATATTTAAATTTATTAAATTTATTATATTTAAATTTATTAAATTTATTATATTTAAATTTATTAAATTTATTATATTTAAATTTATTATATTTGAATTTATTAAATTTACTATATTTCACATTTAAATTTATTATATTTAAACTTATTATATTTAAATTTATTATATTTAAATTTATTAAATGTATTATATTTCATATTTAAGTCATTCATTTTGTAATTTTTCCGTTCATATGGTAAAAGTTTTTATGAGAAATTCTAGTTAACAAAATTATAGTTCTTATTGCCACTCATTTAGTAAAAAATACATAACTGAAAAATAAATTTAACCAAATAAAAGACTTTTATGCCATGCATTGATAAAATTTTACCATATTTACCAAATTTTTTCACACATTATGAAACTATATTTTATTGTTAATTTTATTAAAATCTTTACCAAAGCGGTTCTTTAAAAATTGCCGAGTTTTTTGGTGTTCCCATGGAGTTAACATGACAAATTTTACCATATTCTGGTAGTTTGGATCTTACTTTTTTTAGTGTATTAAGAAAACTTTTAAAATAAATAAAATTAAAATATTAATATACAATTCCGTAATTTCATATTATATTTTTAAAAAGTAACGTGACTCTCGAGCGCTTATGATTAGGTATTGCCTGCAGAAGTGTCTGCTGCCTTTCCTCAGGAACTCCTTGCAGATGAACCGGAAGTTACGATAGTGATTTTTTCTCTTCTTCATCCAGCTCCGTTAGAGTGAAAGTGTTCGAAAGTAGGACAAGGGATCCTCGACTTCCGCCAAAGTTTCCGGAAAAGCATCCCATAGTTCACTTTCGATGGCCTAAATAAAAATATACCTGTAAATTTTGGCATTTTTTTTTCTCTTCCATTTCCTTCATTCAAGATGGAAGATTTTATGCAACGCTGTTAAGGATATATTTTGAGGGATTTCATATGATGAATAGAATTTATTTTAAATATTTACTTAAAAAGAACCTTTTGTTTATATTAAATTTTAAAATAGGTGTTTTTTAAGTATTTATACTCAGTTTGAATGATTTTCAGCTCAATAATAGCTCTATTAATAAATATTTATTTAATTATAAAGTTTACTTTTCTACCAATTATAATATTTATAATTTAATAATTATTTTTTAATATACCAATTATGTTATAATTCAATCAGTTCTTGATAGTTTAACGGTAACTAATTTATGTAAATATTTTAATTTAATCTTAAGCTATTTTTTTAAAAACTTCAATAACTTTTATTGAAGTAAACTAAGTTTTTATAACTTATTAAAGTTAAAAGAAAAGTTTGTCCAATTTTTACTGTTTATTTTAACTACAATATTCTTTGTTTCAAAATTGGAAGTATTTTTATAAGGGAAAGAAAAAGCAAATTTTGTGATGAGGAAAAGAATGCTCGTTATACACAGCAAAAGTTTCCGGATGGATCAAATTACGGTAACATCAATTGTAGGGGAACCGATATACCTGATATACTGTAATTTTTACAGTAATAATTACCGTAAAATCACTGGATCACTCTAATTAAACAAAAAGACATTGTTGTAAAAATTACGGTTAACATTTTAAAGCAAAAATAGAATTTACGGTAAAATGGATTTTATGGATGATGCACCAAAAGTTCCGATACCTTATACCATAACTAGATCTGGAGCAATTTACAGTGTATTTCTGCAGTGTATGTACAAGTCGCTATTTCTTAATGACATTCTGTATATTAATAAATGTTACAAAATCGCCTGAAAAAGTATAAAAAAATCAAAATATCTGTATTATAAAGTCAAAACATTTTTGAAATTCTGAGCTCCTGTACAAATTGAATGCAATCAAAATCAACAATGCAATTGAGAGTTTCATGAAATTCTACGAAAGATATATTTCTACAATGATATTTACTAAAATATTTGCTTCGTGAAAATAAAATAATTCTTGCATAATGAAAAAAAAAAAATTACAATTATAACCCAAAAACTGCGAAAAATTAACGAAGAATAGGACTTGACCTTAAGACTTATATTGCGAGCCATCGACTCTTAATACTGGCAGTATTTCACAAAAGTTTAAATAGAAAATTTAAAGACTTGAGAACACAGATACGCCATAATTTATCCGAGAGGGAAGTTTTAACCAAAATTTCCCTCAATATTATTTCCAGGAAAAGTACTTCCCAAATTTCAAAAAACTTTTTAGATTATAGCGACATCAATCAATAAATATATATTCAAAATCTAAGAAATTTTTTTTCCTTTACAAAAATGTTTTTCTGAGCAATTTGAAAATGGGACTTAGTATATCATTGTCTTATCATTCAGCTTTTGAAAAGTATTTATGTTTGAAAAATAATTCCTATGATAATATGATGTATTTTAGAACGAAACTCAAATTTAAGCAAAATAAAAGCAAAGACAATGATTTAAATTTTCTATATTTGATTTTTTAACCGTCGTTCAACAGCCGATCCAATTTTAAGTACCAATGTTCAACGCCATAGCTTTGTCACTTTGAACACAATTCTAGAAGACAAGGGAGCTCCAGGATCAAGTATTAAGAGATATTTTGCCTTCGCTTAGGATTTTTTAGTGGAACTAGCCCGCATTTGCGTTACATGGAGAGGAAAATCACGAAAACCTCCCATGGTTAATCTGACGGCAAAGGGACTCTAACATGCGATCCGTCTACCACTGAGGATATTTTATGTAAGGACTGTGGTCGGTGCGAGCCGGTTGCGGAATTCGCATTGACCAGCCATCGCTGGAATTCTTACCCGGTTCACCTCATTGGGAGGTGAACCTATCCTCTGAGCCACCACGACTGCTTTATATTGTTACAGTGAAGATAAAATCAATTTTAAATTTTAATATTTTAAGCAATTTTTAATATTTTAAGATATTGAAATTATTAATGATATAACTTATCATATTGCTACTAAAAAATTTTAATTTTGAAATTGTATTCAAATTTGTATACTTTAAAAATATTTTCAAGAATATAGCTAGTTGCGTGATGGTATGTCATGTGCTTGTGGTAATAAATGTGTGCAAGAAAAATACTGGAATTAATTTTTATACAAGCACATAAAAAACTAAGAATACCAATAGAAAAAATTTAAACTTGTGAAGAAAAATCTGTTAATAAATTTCGCTTCCGTTTGGAAGCTCTTTAATATTTCAACATAATAATTTTTTTCTTTTATTAATAATTTTTATTTTCTACTTTAAATTCAAAATTAAATACAATTAAAGTGCTTCATTAAATTTTTAAACTAAAATATGGTCGTCTTTATACTTTCTGCGAAATTTCATTATTTTAAGGAAACTTTGAGAAATAATAGACAAAAGAAGGTGAAATATTCATTTTTTCTTCAATAATTTAAAAAAAAATAAAAACAAAACAATTAATTTTATCCTCTTTTTTCAACTAAAACGTTGAAACAAAATTAAATATAATTTACCTGCTAATTAATTTTATTGTATTTATTCTTTCTTGCGAAATTTGATCACTTCCTAGAAATTTTGATCATATATATTATTTTTTTTTAGGAGTCAAGAGGCTCAAGAAAGTTAATTACAAAATGCAGGAAGCTGAAATTATGTGTCCAGGGACAGTCCTACATTAAATTGCAAAAACATGAATTTCAACATAATGAGTAAGTACTTTTTAGCCTAACTGCCACTAAAAAATGCATATTTTTAATTAAATAACTACAGTTTTCAATATTAAAATAGTTATTATCAAAATAAATTATAAATAATATTACGTTTCATTAAAAATATCCAAGTCTTTATTGCCGGTACTCTATGGTGCACAAACAAAAAAAGTCAGAATTAAGTTTTAAAAGTTTAATTTGTTATTAGCAAGGCTTCTACTTGAAGTTGCTCTAAAAACTTTGAAATTTATTGCAAATTATATAATTAGCGCAGATAGGTGAGAAAATTTTAAAGGTAAGATTTTTTTAAAAATAAATAACAGTGATTAAAAATGCTTTTTGAAGCTTGATATTTCTTGAAAACTAGCCATTCAGTTTTGTATTTTTTTCAGAAATAACTATGTAAAGTTTCGTGATAAAATAATTAGCATTTTGACGTATAGCCTGAATACTTAGGAAGAAATTCTAACTGATTTCCAATTTATAAGACCATTCCTTGAATTCAATTTAACTTTAACATACTCATAAATCAATTCTAACTAACTCTAAGTTTATACTATAATTTATTGAATTGAGCTTTAACATATAATTGATTTTCAAAAAGCATTTTCTATATTCTCTCAAAACCATTTCAATTTACTCCAAACTTGAGCCATCAGACATTAAATTTTAACTTATCACATCATGAGTGTACTTAAAGCAATTTTAACTTGTTTCCGATCGTTATCATCATATTTATTGAATTTAATTTCCCTTTATCATAAACTGAATACTCACAAAATAATTATATTGCAAATTGTTAATACCATTTAAATAATTTAGTTTTATTTTATCTCCAACTGAATGTTTTTATGACATTTCTAATTTACACCGAATATATACCATCATTGAATTTATATTACCTGACGCATCCTATATAAAAAAAAAACCACTTCTAACTTGCATGGAATTTTTACCATCCATTTCCATCCAATCACCATCCATCACCATCTATTACTATTTATTTAATTTAGCTCTATTTTATCACAACTTGAATGTTTCTCTAACATTTCTAACTTGCACCGAATTTATACCATCATTGAATTTAGCTTTACCCTATCTATATACTAGCTATATAATAAAAACCACTTCTAACTTGCATGGAATTTTCACCATCCATTTCCATCCAATCACCATCCATCACCATCTATTACTATTTATTTAATTTAGCTCTATTTTATCACAACTTGAATGTTTCTCTAACATTTCTAACTTGCACCGAATTTATACCATCATTGAATTTAGCTTTACCCTATCTATATACTAGCTATATAATAAAAACCATTTCTAACTTGCATGGAATTTTCACCATCCATTTCCATCCAATCACCATCCATCACCATCTATTACTATTTATTTAATTTAGCTCTATTTTATCACAACTTGAATGTTTCTCTAACATTTCTAACTTGCACCGAATTTATACCATCATTGAATTTAGCTTTACCCTATCTATATACTAGCTATATAATAAAAACCACTTCTAACTTGCATGGAATTTTCACCATCCATTTCCATCCAATCACCATCCATCACCATCTATTACTATTTATTTAATTTAGCTCTATTTTATCACAACTTGAATGTTTCTCTAACATTTCTAACTTGCACCGAATTTATACCATCATTGAATTTAGCTTTACCCTATCTATATACTAGCTATATAATAAAAACCACTTCTAACTTGCATGGAATTTTCACCATCCATTTCCATCCAATCACCATCCATCACCATCTATTACTATTTATTTAATTTAGCTCTATTTTATCACAACTTGAATGTTTCTCTAACATTTCTAACTTGCACCGAATTTATACCATCATTGAATTTAGCTTTACCCTATCTATATACTAGCTATATAATAAAAACCAATTCTAACTTGCATGGAATTTTCACCATCCATTTCCATCCAATCACCATCCATCACCATCTATTACTATTTATTTAATTTAGCTCTATTTTATCACAACTTGAATGTTTCTCTAACATTCCTAACTTGCACCGAATTTATACCATCATTGAATTTAGCTTTACCCTATCTATATACTAGCTATATAATAAAAACCACTTCTAACTTGCATGGAATTTTCACCATCCATTTCCATCCAATCACCATCCATCACCATCTATTACTATTTATTTAATTTAGCTCTATTTTATCACAACTAGAATGTTTCTCTAACATTTCTAACTTGCACCGAATTTATACCATCATTGAATTTAGCTTTACCCTATCTATATACTAGCTATATAATAAAAACCAATTCTAACTTGCATGGAATTTTCACCATCCCTCTCCATCTATTATCATTTTTTTATAATTTTATTTTATAACCGTCGTTGAACAACCGACCCAATTTTTGGGTTTACTACTATTAATTTTCAACTCTGTAGCCTTGTAATTTTGAACCTAATCCAGAAGACTAGGGAACTCCTGGATCAAGTACTGGGAGAAATTTTGCCTTCGTGGAGGACTTTTTTGATGGAATTAACCTGCATTTGCGTTACATGGAGATGAATACAACGAGAACCTTCCACTGTTAGCCTACCACTGAAGATATTTCACGTCAGCACTGTGGTCGGTGAAAACCGGGTGCGGATTCGTATCGAAGAGCCATCGCAGGGATTCGATCCCGGTTCACCTCATTGGAAGGCGAACCCCTATTTTATCATAACTTGAATGTTTCTATTACATTTCTAATTTACACTGAATATATACCATCATTGAATTTAGCTTTATCGCATACTATATAATAAAAAACCAATTCTAACTTGCACGGAATTTTATCCATCATGCATTTAATTTAATTTCACTTTATCACAAACTGATTTCTCACAAAGCTACTACAACTTATTGCTTATTTATATTACCAATTTAGCTTCACCCTTATCAAAGATTAAATACTTCTAAAAAATTTCTAATTTACACCAAATTTATACCGTCATTTGTTGAATTTAGCTTTACCCCTATCACATTCAAAATACTCAAAAACTAATTCTATCTCACATGGAATTTTTATCATCGTGTAATAATTTAAATTTATCGCGGACTGGTTACTCATAAATCTATTCCAATTTACTGTAAATTAATATTACCATTCATTTAATTTAGCTTTATCTTATCAGAGATGGGATACTCCTAAGAACTTAAACCAAATTTATACCTTCATGTATTGAATTCATCTTCTCCCTATCATATCTTAAATACTCAAAATGTAATTCTAGTTCTCCAAATTTATGCTACCAGTTAATAAATTTTGCCTTATCTTCTTTCAACCTTATACATCGCAAATATTTTCAATGTGACCTAATTTATTAATGCAATATTTTTTATTTATTTAGAAATTAAGTGGAAAGTTTTATTAGATTGCATTTACGTTTTAAGTTTATCGATAGGTAGGATATGCTTCGATTAATTAGTTCAAAATTATTAGTTAGTTAATTATTAATTAGTTAATTATTATTAATTAGTTAATTATTATTAATTTGCAGAAAATTTTGTATATTAGTGTGACAAATATTTATAAAACTAGCACTGGTGCCTCATGGCTTGCTTCCTAATTTCTTGCAAAAACCCTTCTACCAGTTCCTAATTAGAATAAGGAAAAAAATTAGGAGAGAAGTGAAAACTGTCTTGCAAGTTAAAATTTCAGCAAATTATTGATATCTAAAGTTTTGATCCTCCCCAAGGATGTTTAGTGGCTGTTTCGAATTTACTGAAAGGATTCAAAGAGTATGAAACTTAATCCTTGCTATCTTACTTAAATACTCATTATTTAAGTAAGTGATTGTGTTTATTGCGCACTTTTCACTTAGAAAATTAGACCGAAACTGAGTCAATAGGACAAATAGTTTAGAAGTCACAAGGGTTTTAAGTGCAAATAGGTCAAAATCAAAATTTTTTCCCGCTATACATAAGTTACTTGTAACTTTAATGTCATTAGTTCCATTGCATTACATTTTATTCAGTATAAAAATAAATAAATAAAACTTCCTTGTCGAAAAGGCAATGTTTAAATTTAATCAATGTTTTTTATTCTTTAATCCCCTCAAGATTAGAAATTTCAATATGGCGACTAAAGCTCATCTCAAAGAATGGATTATGACACTCATATTAAAATTAAACGAAAACTTTTAATGCAATTTCCAGCTTAAATTTTTGAAGAAAAAACACTGATTTTATTTATTAAGTGTGGGATCATTTATAAGTCATTGGTGTGCAAATATTAAGCTGATACACATACAGTAAGAAAACCATAAACCTTCTCACCCAAAATTTTTGCTGCAAATTAATATATTATAAATTAATATATTATAAATTATGCAATTAATTTTTATTGTGTAATATAATTATTACGAAATCAATATCAAAGCTGATATATAGCTGATTCTTAAAGCATAATTTCTTATCTAAGAATTTTTGAAATTACATTTCAATATTTTACCAAAAACGAATTCCTTATAATCAAACAATGATAACTTTTTAATCATAAACTAGATGACACTGCTGAAAAATTCATCAACATAAAATTAATCAAAAAATGCTTTTAATATTTACTTTAAAGCGAAGAGTTTCTCAATAATATTCTATTCTTGTAAAATATTAAACACCGAAAATATATTCATTAAAAAGTAGCATATACGTAGGAAAACATCCCGCCTCCTATGTTAGAGAAAGTAATCACACAAAGGAAGTAATAAAAAGTAATATTATATGCAATTTTCAATCGTGATGAAGACGATTTTATTGATTTCAGCTAGAAATATTCAATTACAAAAACGACTCTGTGCCGTAGGTGCAATATCTGTAAAATTTCATTTCCCCGCCCCCTGCACATTCTTCTAATGTTTCAACTCCTTAGATTTGTATCGGAGAGAGGTGATTAAATTAAAGAGAGCGAAAAAAAGTGCCTTTTTCTGTGTGATACGTAGAGAAAATTAAAATGAAACTGAATTTATTGCTCGTGCGTTGGCGAGAGAAAAAAGAAGCCAAGAAGGCGGGCTCTATAGATATTGCCTGTTTCGTTTTCCTACTTTTTTTTTTGTTTTTTGAATCTTGTAAATCAGTCGCTAGAGAATTTCAATCAGTTTAAAACGACTCGCAGTCTTTCCTTGAACGAAAAATAAGTATTTTAGTTCTCTTCCTTTTTTCTTGTTGCATCGCGAATGGCTATCAGTTGGCGATTTTCACTAAAAAGAAAGGGTATCAAAGAGTTCGATTCTAAAAGACTTGCTTGCATGAAAATACTTTTCTTGATGAACATTTTCCCAAAGCTTGCAGCGATATTTATCATTCAAAATTTAATCTCACCGTCAATTTAAATTTCAAAACCTTTTAAATCAAATAAAAGCGAAAAATTAGCATTTGAATTTATTGTGTCATTAACTGAATACCTTTTCTTCGCATGGGATGAATAAAAAATAAAATAAAAAAGAAAGAAGAAAAGAAACATAAATCGGTGCTGAGCAACACTGCGAAGTCATGCATAAAACGGAATGGCACATACCGACGGAATTCATAAAGATAAAGTAATTTATTTTACGGAAGTATCTTTTCGATTAGTTCTGCTTTTTAGTACGTAACTAGTATTTTTTTATTTCAATTTATACCTATTACCTAATCTCATTGAGCATCATCGGCTCAATAATAGTATTGCTATTTTTTTCATTTATCCTAAACGAATTATAACCACTTTTTCCTTAATTTCACCAACTATTTTTTTTTTTCATTTTAATTACCATTAATTTTAAATTATTTACTTTTATTGAAACATGTTTTAAAAGAATTGCTATACACAAAATAAACAGGCGGAATCAAATATCTTTAGAAATACCAATTTGGTGGCGTAGTCCACTCATGCTTCTACGTTAACATTGAAATCTGATATAGCAAATAAAAATAACTGATTATTAAAGTACGTGCAATGAACTATTTTTATGATCAAATTGAGCTATAATCTTGTAAACATTACTAATTTTATCTTTAAAATATTTAAAAGAATAGAATTGCCCACACTTTAATTTAAAAGAATGGCTAAAGCTTTAGAAAATTCCATTTCGTTTATCGCTCTCCCGTTCGAACGGTTCGTAATAAAATATTGTTATGTCAACAGTGACCTTCCCCGTGCTTCGAACTATCAGTATGCCAAATTTTATCGCTCTCGATCGAATGGCTTAGGAATCCATAAAGTATAGACAGACAGAGTAAGTTTAAGATATGCAGAATTATGGCATAATGCAATATTTGAAAAAGTATGTTTATCTAAAATCAATTAAGATAGAAATAATATTTTAATAATTGAATTCGCTGAAACATTTGAGAGAAAAATATTTACTTTTTAATGAAAAGCCAAGCAGACTTGAAAATAAGCAAAATCAAAGCTGCAAAATAAAAAAATTTTATAAAAATAAGTAATAAAAAGAAATTTGGAAAATCAGGTAACGCTACAAAAATATCAAAAAAGTAACAAAATTTATAACTATTTGGATTGTTTGTAACTATTATATCTATAATTATTATATCTATAACTATGGATGTATCGATAAGAAATTGAATTTATTATAATATTATCTGAATTAAAATTTTTTAAAAAAGAGTATAGATATTTTTAGAAACTCAATTACTAACAAAAAAAAATCGGAAAATTTTGAGGCACATTATAAATGAAAATGAATGAAGTCATTCAACTTACAAAAAAAAAAAAAAAAAAAAAAAAAAAAAAAAAAAAAAGTTATTTCAAACCGAATTTGATTAAATATTTTCGAAATACAAATTAACGAGTTAATAAATGATAAAACAAACTTAACATTTTGTTTCCAGACTCTGTGAAGAACTTCGTAAAGGCTGGAATTTAAACTAAAAAAAGACACATTTTCAATCTGTTTTTTAATAATACTTATTGACACTGTCAAATTAAAAAAAAATCATATGCTTTTATTAAATAAAAAATAAAATAAATAAATAAAAATTTTAGGTAATTTTTCTTTAATAAATTGTTGAATAAAATTATTATTGTGAAGCATTAATACAGTTCAATCCAAGTAAATATCGAAACTCATTTCAACAGTTTCACAAAATTAGTTTATTGTACTTTTATAACAAAGTCAGCCTTGTAAAAACATTGCAAAGTCATGTGATGCAACGCAAAATGTCAAATAAATAAATAAATAAACAAATAATAAATAAAAATCTAAAATTAATTGATTAAAAAAACAATTTATATAATTGAATTTACCGAAATATTTTCGGAATGAAAATTTATTAATTGATAATATTTAAAACAAACTAATCAACAAAATCGATGATCAGAGGAAAATAAAGAATAATAAAAAATTCTCGGAAAATTTTTTGTGCACATCGTAAAGTTCCAAAGAAAGCGTCAAAGTCACCCGAAAGTATTTGGGAGAAAAATACAATAATTTATAAATTAATTTAGTTTGATATTTTTCGGAAAATAAATTTATTAATTAATGAATGCCTAAACAAACTTAATACCTTTCAAAAAACTACTTTAGTGTGCACTGTAGTAAAAAATTCAAGACCAAATAACGGTATAAAGTACTGACTCTTAGGTTGCATCATTCGTAAAAACCATTTTACCGTAAAATCCATTTTGAATGTAAAACATTATACCACAATTTATTTCAGTAATATTCATTTAATTAGAATACTTCTGTGGTTATTACTGTAAAAACTTACTACAATATAACAGATTTTTGGTTCCGTAACATGTTCCAGTAGAAATGGATTTTACAGCAAAAAGTACCAGCATCCTGCATGCCGGTACTTCTTATCGTAATTTGATTTGGAATTTTTTTACATTTTGAGACTTGAAATAAAAAGAAAAATAGATCCCCAATTAAACATTTAATAGTTGCTTAAATCGAAAAAATTTAAAAGAAAAGAATACTTTATATCATATGACACTTATGAAGAACAAAAATTCTAAAAAGTTTAAGTGTATCTTTAAAAGGGTATTTGAGAATTATTGAAATAATACAGATCATACATGGGATTAAATAACTTTTGGTCATAAACAAATGTAAAAAATAAATAAAATTTCAGTTGATTCTTTTTTAATAAAGTCTAGAAATGATATCGAAAATTATTATTCTACGGTATAAATACGTTTCAGTAAACAGTGGAGCTCAAATTCAACAGCTGCGCTAAATTAATTTCATTCGGTCTTTCTTCTGCGACAAGATCAGTCACGTTAGAAAATAAAATCTACAGCAAAAATGGAAACAGTTTTGCGAACGTAATGTAAATAAAATAACATCCTTGAAAAGCATTGCTATACTGAAGGTATTAGCTCTCGGGTGACATTTTAATTTCGAACCTACGAAGAGCTCGACTGCTCTGCAAACAGAAATTTCCGAACACACGGAAAGAATTTCCGTTAATTTTTCTTTTTCTTTCCTCTCTTGACATCTTGACACTTATCCAGGATAGGGATAAAAAAAAAAAAAAATCGAGGCTCTTGTATTCGAAATCTTACGCAAATTATCGATTGTTCTCTACTTTTCTTCATCGGCAAGAAGCCTGAAACGCTCTGACACATTTACGGACATCAATTCTTCCCTACTTTTCCCTAAGAAAAGTACAGAAACTCCCGCTGACATAGTAATGCAAATTGTCCTCTTCCGAAAATTTTCTTCTTACTTGGCTACATTGGCGATTCTTTTATTCTATCATTGCTTTGCTTTACCCGACTTCTTTAATGTTTAAAGGAGACAGTAGAACCTCTTTTGGAGACTGGTTTGTCGAACTGGAACCAGAACTTCTAAAAAAGTTCCTTGAAAGCGATGATGACTTCCAATATGCGATTTAGAAAACTACAAAGTGCGAATGTCATTGCTAATTACGACCCTAGATTTTTCCAAGAGAGTTGGGAAGGGAGGGAGGAAATCTAGGTTCCTAGATGGCTTGATGCGAAAATGAAGACTCAAACTATGTCGCTACTTTTGTGTTCTTTGTTGTGCCAACTATCTGGATTTCCTTCGCTTTCTCGCAGAATGGCAATTTTTGTTTTCTAATGTTATTGTTTTCAGGAGAAAGGTTATTTGCGAAAAAATGTTTTCGTTTGCGCTTTTTATTTCCTTTTTCAACACTTAATATGTTTTGTCTCTGGGGAATGTACTCTGATTTAGATGAGTGGTTCTTAAAAAAATTAAAATATCTGTAAGACGAGTACTTCAAAAGATTTAGTCTTTTTCGATAATGTGCAATTTATTTTTTATCTAAATATTTGTGACATTGAGAAAATTGCAAAAGACAATCAAGAATAATGTATGCAAATATTTTAAGCAGCGTTTTTTTTTCTTTTTTTCTTTAAAGGAATTATCAATCCTAGATATTTTTTTCTAAATATATTTTTGACTTTGAAAATATTGCGTAAAAGAAAATCGAGAATAACATATTTAAATATTCACAGACTCGTCTTTTTTTTTTACTGAAATTTTGTCAAAATATTTGCGATAGAAATAATTTTTAAAAAAAAAGATTGGAAATTAATTAGTTAAATATATCCAGACTCTTTATTTTAATTAAGTGAGAAATAATTATTCACTCGTTTATTAAAAGATTAGTCATCGAATAAAACTTAAAAGACATGGAGAAACAAGTTATTAAAGTGCATACATAAACTCATTATTAACACTGAGAAAAAAAAGTATGGTAAAAAAAAATTACTAGAATATGGTACAATTTACCATGTTTCTGGCTTTATAGTAGCGCCAAAAAACATTATGGGGCGCCCTTTTAGCTATAGAGTAAATGAGTTGTCAGTATATTTTTAAATATATTTTTTGATATTAAACACAATACAACAGATCATGCCAAATAATATGTTTTAGGCCGGGATAGCCTGGTCGGTAGGGCGCTGGGCCCATATCCAAGAGGTCGTGGGTTCGATCCTCGCCGGCCGAAGACTCCCCGTGTAGTAAATGGTGACTGATGCACGTTAAATCTGTCGAGTCTCAAAGTCCTCCATGTTCCCATAACAAATCAATACCTCTGGGGGTACTGATCCAGGAGTTTCCTTGTCTTCTGGATTGGTTCAAAATTACAAGGCTACGGAGTTGAACATTAGTAGTCGTAAACCCATGAAATTGGGTCGACTGTTCACCGACGGTTATAAAATAAAATAATATGTTTTCAATCTCCTTGCTTCAGTCAATTGAAATATTATTTTTTGAAATTTTGTCAAAATATTTGTAATAGAAATAATTTTTTTAAAAAAAGATTTGAAATTAATTAGTTAAATATATTCAGACTCTTTATTTTAATTAAGTGAAAAATATTTATTTTCCTGTTTATTTAAAGATAAGTCGGAGAACAAAACATAAAAGTCAAGGGCAAATAAATTATTAAAATGCTTACTTAAACTCATTATTTACACTGAGCAAAAAGGCATGGTCAAAACTACTAGAATATGGTGCAATTTACCGTGTTTCTGGTTTTATGGGAGCGTCAACTCATTATGGTAAAATTTACCAGATTTCTAGCTTCATGAGAGCCCCAAAAAACTTGGTAATTTTTACAGAAGAGCTTTTGAAATTATTTTGTTAAAACTAAAAATAAAATAATTACTATTCCCTAGTTTTAATAATAGTGAATAATTATTACTTGATAGTTTATTTAAATATTTAAGTCATTAAACAAAACTGAAGGTGAGGATAAATAATTTATTAAGATGCATGCTTAAATTCATTATTGACATTGAGAAAAAAAGCATGGTTAAAACTACCAGAATATGTAAAAATTTACCGTGTGTCCAGCTCTATGGGAACACCTAAAAGCTCGGTAATTTTTATCGAGACGTTTTGGTAAAGATTTTGGTAAAATCAACAATAAAATATGGTTTTATAATATTTGATAAAATTTAATAATTGTGATAAAATTTGGTTTCTTTAAGTTGATATTTTAGAACATGGCATAAAAACCATTTGATCGATTAAATTTACTTTCAAGTTTTGATTTTTTTTACTAAATGTGTAGAAATAAGAACTATAATTTTGAAAACCAAAATTTCTGATAACCCATTATCATATGAACAAAAAAATTACTAAATGAATTGATTAAATACCTTAAATTTCGGTTTTATTAATCAGAATTATGTTGTTTTTTTTTTACCAGAAATATCAATTACAAACAGTGCGGCAACTTTGCCCAAATTTGCCCTTTCAATAAAAATGAATTTTTATAATATTTTATTTAAATAAAATATAACAGAATCTACCAAATACTATACTTTTAAACTCTTTGTTTCAGTGAACTAAAATATTAACATCTAATATTTCAAATAATTTGGCCATTAAAATTAAATGAGAAATATTACATTTATAGAATATTTGTTGCATTAAAATTAATTATCAAATTATAATGTTCTTTTTGAACACGCGTGACATGTAATAAAATAATGATAATTAAAAATTATATTATACACCCTATTTTCCTTAAAGGAATTATATTTTATATTTTGTCAAAATATTTAAGACATTATTAGATATAGATAGCAATAGTTTAAAGAAAAAAATTTAAATACACTGATTCCTTTTTTAATTAAATGTATTATTTTACCAATGTTTCGGCCATTTTAATTTATCACATTTTTTAATTAAAACTTAAGACTTATTGTGAAATGTTGGTAATCTTTCTTTGGTTTTTCTTTATATTTTGCTTCTATAAAAATATTGTTTTATCTAACGCTGCTGTTTTAAGCAAGATGGCCAAGCTAAATCATTTATCATTTTCTATAGATTTTACGAAAAAAATTATACAGATACCTTAAATTTTATAATTTTGAATTTATTAAATAATATAAAAATTAACATTAATTATTTATCTGAATTGCTTTAAATATGAGTATTTTGACAAAATACAGTTACCAATCCGCAATAAATAAACATGGTTTAGAAATAAAATTATATAAAAAAAAACAAGTTCAGAGTTCAGTGCACAATTTTGAACGCACTCGAAAAATTTGAGCTATAAAAAATGCGGTAAAGCATCCATCTAAATTCTTCTCTTATGATAGTAATTTCATACAAATTTATAAAGTTTTTAGTGACTGTTTTAAATTTCGGCGCAAGTTTTTTACTATTAAAAATTCTGTAAAATCCTTAAATTAATCTAATTTGATTTTAAAAAAATTATAAAATTAATTTAGAATAAAACTAAACTAAACAAAGTGGCGCGACAGCCCATAGAGGGCCAAGGCCTAATGTGCCCATCTCAGTTTTCTTGACCTTAGACTCTGGGGTGCAGAAGCAGATGTTCCGGTTAGGTGGTCAGCCGAACGCGAAACCCCCAGTGTTTAGTTCCCAAGCATGTTTGGTACTCATTTATCGACCCACTGAAGGGATGAAAGGCTGAGTCAACCTCACAGCCCGAGGATCGAACCCAGGACGTGTAGCAAGGGAGCGCGAAGCGCTACCACTCTGCCACCGAGCGTCAATTTAGAATAAAAGCAGATAAAAATAAATTTTCAAATTTATAATAAGTTATACAGATTTAATGGTTGTAAAGAAAAAGATACGCCTTTAATAAATTCAAATAAGTTTAAGTTTTTTAACATTGAAATATTTTAAAAAACAGTTAACTTTTTCCAGCATTTCAATATTTTTTGAGTGCTAAAACCATTTAAAAAAACTTCTATATAAATTATGAATATCCCATGCATAAAAATTAGGATGAATATATTAAAATTAATTATAATTCAATTTTTGTATAAAATTGCTTATAAAAGTATATAAAAACTTCTTTCTTCTAATAAAAACTATTTTTCTTCTATATAAATTATTGTCAAAATAAAACTTACTTGAGATCTCCAATTTCTTGCATTTTATCTACCTAAGTTGTAGTTTATATAGCTTCGATACAAATAAAAGTCAACTTTTCTGTAAAATATTTCCGAACACATAGAAAGGGAATAAAATTCTTTCTGTGAAATGATTCTCCTCTCTCCCCTTTTAAGAATTCTTCCCCGAGAGTATAATTCGAAATATTATTCAATAAAGAATAGCATACTAATATTTCTACTTTTTCGTTTCTCGGTATATTAGCTCAGCATAGTAGTAGATTTCTTTTTTTTTATTTAAAAAAAAAAAAGAACAACGATATATAAAAGAGAATAACGATATAATAACATATATTCAACAAGGTATTTTAAGATAAATGTACATTAAGTTTCACTGTATCAAAAAGAGAATAAATAAATAAAAAATAAAAAAATAAGATTTAGATTTCAAAAGTTTAAGAATTTTAGTTGTATGAGTAAACATTTGAGTAGGTAGTTTTTAAAATATTTTTTCTCTTAAAATATTGCATTTATATATATATATATATATATATATATATAACATAATATAACAAAAACATATAACAAAATTAAAGTTTTTGTGAAAATATACTTTAGAATTACGAATTATAAAACATCATAGTTTTTTCATTTCACAGCAGTTAGATAAAATAAAAAATGCTTTTTATAGCTTTACAAAAAAGAATTTACATTTTCACTAAAGTCTAAATGAAATGTTTTTAACTAAGACATCAAATGTGAAAAAAATTTCTAATTTATAAGAAGTGTGAGAATTTTTTTTTCATACATGATAACAGTAAGAAATATATCATGTGCTTTAAGATATATTATTTTAATTTAGAGTGATAAAACTCGGAATTAAAGTTCATGTAATTTTGCAAGGAATCGCGAAGGAAGATTAAAACCCACTGACGGTTCTGCACGTAGAAAGTCGTATTTTAACCTGCAGTCTTCACTGCATAGCAAAACCGGTTTTCCAATGTTAATAGATAGGGGAACTGTGTGTAGGGGAGAAACTTTCTCCCAATTTCGCCCATTTCCTTAACCGCCAGTGGGTTAAACGTTTAATGAGAATTTTAATTTTCATTAAGAAGAATGCACATTTACAATTATAGGGTATATGATAAAATTATAAAGAAAGATAGTTTGTAAACAAAAAAAAAAACAACAAAAAAAATACAAAAAACAATATGTGCATCGTGTTTGAAATAAAAATAACATCAGATACTTAAAGATTTCTAACTAGAAAAACGTTGAATTAAAATCAATTTCATTTAGTAAAGAAACATGAAGGTAGGGTAAACGCTTAATAAAAATTTTATAAATTTTCATAAAAAAGAATGCACATTTATGAATAAAGAGAATATAATAGAGTCAAGAAAAAAAAAATTGTTTGAAAATATCTGAAATGTTCGAAGTTAACATTACACTACGTCCTAAAAGATTAATAACTAGAAAAACTCTGATTTAAAGTCAGTGCAAACTAGTAAAGATTAATGAAGGTAGAAGAAACGTTTAATAGGAATTTATAAATTTTCATAGACTAAAAGAGTGCACATTTACAAATATGAAGAACATGATAAAATTAAAACGAAAATGTTTTTAAAAAATTAAATAAATGTGATTTGAGCTAATTAATTTCATTATAATGCTGAAATTTTCTTCCTAAATTTTTTAGTTACTAGCAAATTTTATTTAATAGTACTATTTATTTAATAGTATTTTTTTATTTTAAGTATTTATTTATTGAATATTATTTATTTAATAGTATTTATCTTATTGATAAATAATTACTATTATTATTTATTTCATAATTATAGTACCTATTTATTTTATAGTAACTATTATTTCATTTTAAGTTACTTTTTTATGTAATCCTTTTTATGATAATTGTTTTATCATTTTGCTCTAAATTAGACGTATATTCTCCAGGGTTTTCAAAAAAGTTCACGCTTTTTCATACAAATTCCTGCCTTTAATAAAACACGAAACAACATATGATATTTTTTAATAGTTATATTATGAGTCAAAAAGTTAATTAATTAAGAGAAGTTAATTAATTCAGATTTCTAAACAATATTGAAATTTTTCTAATTGAATTTTCTTACCACAAGCAAATTTTTTCCCATTAAAATCAATTCTTTATTTATAATTTCACTATTTTACTATAATAAGAATTTTTTTTTTCTAGATTTGAATTCTTCTCAAGAATTGCAAAAGAAGTTATCGCTATTTAGTTTAAGTTCCTGAATTTAATAATAAAGCACAATTCAACAATTTTTATTATTTAATAAATTTCTTATTTATTCAAATTTTCATTTATTTATTTATTTGATATTATTTTTGTAAATTATCGTCTCAGCTGTAAAAAGTTTTAAGCGGCTAAAATTGATCAAAACAGCACGAATAAAATTCAAAATGTCTAAGCTGTTATAAATTTTTTTACATATTTCTGAACTTTTTATTAATGAAAATTTTTTTAAATAATATACTAGTTTTTATTTCTTTTTAAAAAATATTCGCAATTTTCAAAAATTTACATTAGCTTTTTTTTTTCCTCCACCAGTTGAAACCATATCCTCACTTTAAATTAAATGAAAGATTCTTTTTAAACTTTACAAATTATTAAACTTTTTTCACAATAAAATGGCTGCATAAAGAAAGAAAGAAAATGTTTAGATATTAATATTCTAAGTGAAAGCGGCTTGTTTTATGAAAATATATTATGTTTCTTCTAAGGTATAAAAAATATTGCAACAATAAACTAAACATTATCTACACATCATTATGAGAAAATATTTTGATAAACCCTTTTCAATATAGTTTCTTTGAAGTTTTAAAACGAAAAAAAAATTAGTCATCTGGAAGTAAAATATCAATCTCTTTTTGTTGTCATGATAAAATATTTTAAAATATTCTAGATCTTTCTAGAACATCATAATTATTTTATGTTAGCAGTGCTTCAGAAAGAGAGGCCAACTCTTCGTTTTCAATTTTCACTAAAGAAAATATTTTGGGGAAAACTTTGGACAAAGTAAACAAATCTTCTAAGCGGTGTGTAAAAAAAAATATAAAATTCATAAATAAACAAATAAATAATAATAATAATCTTTCACGTCTGCTTGAAAAGGAACGGAAGCAATTTATCGCTACTTAAAAGAAGCGCGCGCACATTTTTAAAAATTTTTATTTTATTTTTTGTGAAATGAATTTTAAGCCGCTCCTATATTTCACAGTCAATCCGAAACTAATCATAATTTCAAATATGCTCGCCGTCACTAACAAAAGGATGCAACCTAAGAACGAAGCGCAAGATGAACGAAAAAAAAAAATAAATAAATAAATAAACAAAATACATTTTTAAGTAGATACCGACAACAAAAGCAAAATCTTTATCATTAGCATCATGGCTGACAAGTTGTAAAACCCTTATTATTTAAATTCAGTTCCTTAGACATTCTCTATAACACACCATCAGTCTTATCTGGTGAGAGTTTTGTTGTGTATGCCCCACTAACGATAGCAGCGCCTCTACTGGCAGAACATGTAATCTCTCTCCGCGCGCAGATTATACTACATATTGAATGCGAAAGCTCGTTTTCCTTATTTACTTAAAAACTCCTTGCTTCGTGTGAAATATCTTACGACATCTTATTGGTCGATAGTATGTAAGGATGTTCCTCTAGGCAAAGGTTTCCCCTTTGTATTCCCGTTTTTTACTTTTTATACTCCTTTCTCCGTCTTTGTTTCATTTTTTTTCTCCTGGAAATCCCGGATTGAGTTCTTAGTAGAGCCTCTTCAGAGAGAAGCTCCGGCTCATCAGAAATGCTTTTTGTGTTTTGGTGTAGTATCTGAAACGTGTCGGGTGGGCCAACAGGGAGGCGTAGATGAGTAGTTTTGGAGGAAGAAATTTGGAGAAAAATGTTTTAAAGAAGTGAAGTATTATTTCTTGTCCTAGTATTGTCACCCCGGCTGCGAAAGTTAAAATAAATAGTTCTCTCTTTCTCTCTCTCTCTTATCCTCCGAGAGTTTCTCTGACGCCTCCTAAGTGAGAAAAAAAATAGGCCCCGAAGGCCTCTTTTTCAGGCTCCTAACGTGACCGTTATAAGATCTAATGTAGTTTCGGGCTGTGGTGATTCTAGTACATCTTACCAAGTCGTAAAGTACTTATTCGCTTGGATTGCGGATAACAAGGAAAAGGCTCTATTGTCTGAAGGCAATTACCTATAGTTTTCCTTTTTTAATTCGAAACAAGAACATTTCTAACATTGTAATAAAGAATAAATTCAAAAAATGCACCAATTAAAATTCAAGTAAAATTTATATTTAATTTCGTTTTAAGGAGCTTCAAAAATTAGATCACGACTGATTCGTGCTTTTATGTTATACCTACATTCCAAAAGAGAAAAAAAACAATTAGATGGATATTTAATGAATCTCAACACCTAAAAAAATTAACAAAAATGTTAAAAAAACAACATTAAGATTAATTATTACATAGATGATTAACAATTATATCATTGATAAATATTAAACAATGCTTTATTTTTAATTATAACAATAATAAGTAATAATAATATTTATAATTAAAAATGAAAATAATAATTTCTAATAGCAATAATAATTAATAAAATATCAATGATTGCTAATTACTATAATAACTGATCATACAGTACATAGAATTAGTCAATAAATTACAGTAATGATTACAGTATTGATTCAGTAATAAGAATATAATGATAAATGATAGAACAGTAATAATACTGTAATACTACTGTAATACAATGCTTTAAAATGTAGAATCTGTACTTAAAGCATTTGTATATTAAGATCTGCCCATTTGTGTGAATATATGGGTAAGAGAAGAAATAGGCTCCGAGGGCCTGTCTTTTAAGACTCCTTGCTCTATAGTGAGTTTAGTACATGATACTAAGACGCTTGGTTTCGAGGGATAAAAAAAAAAAGGTTCTATTATCTGCAGATAACAACGGATAGTTTTTCTTTTTAATTCGAAATATAAATTTCTGTTACATTAGGCACGTGATTCGTAAAATTAATAAACAAAGATTATGTGAGTTATAAAAAAGCATTTATTAATGTTTAGAATATTTATTAATTTTAATTTGGTATCGAATAAGAGTTTCAAATGATAGATTGTGACTTATTGGTCATTATTAATTATTGAAAGTTTACTTTTGGTTTTAATATATATTATAAATATATATTTTTAGATGGTATATTATAATTTTTAAAGGTTAAAAAAATATGAAATAAATTAATTAAATCCCTGTAATAGAAATTATAAAAATAAGAAAAAATATAATTTAATATTAATTAAGGTAAATAATAGAGATAATAAATAATAATAATAAAGTTAAAAAAAATAATAATAATTGATAATAACATCTATATATAATGAAAATTAAAAGTAACAAAAATAAAAAATACTAAAAAGCAATAAAACAATAAGTTATTACTAAATAGTCATGTAATTTAGATTTAAATTAGTAATTACGTTATTTAGTATTTAGGTAAATTAATAATTATGCAATTTAAAAGACTCATTGGTAGTCATTAGTTCAAATTATTATTAGTTCAAGAAGCAAAAACAATTAGATTTACATCTGATAAATCCAGGGCAATGGAACCAGAGTTGAAGAAAAATTTGCAGAAGTCAGAGTTGTAATCGGAAAAATTTGCTCGACTCCAGTTCAGTTATTTTAAATCATATCCTGTAACTTCAAAGAGCGAAAAAAGTTTTTGATATTATGAAAACTATATACATAAATATTTATAATTAAATGATTATAAATAATTTTTGAATGATTATCAAATGATGTAACGACTGAAATGATTGGCAATTATTTAAATTATTACTTATTAAAAACAAACTTCATTTATCACATTCTAACAATTTAGATCCTTTGTTTAATTAAAGGAATGAAATGTGACATTGAAAATTGTCAAAAGTGTTACAAAATTTACATTAATAAATAAATTATTAATTTAACCAAGTTACTAAGCTCATCAAAAGAATGCTAATAAACTTCTTATATATATATATATATATATATATAATTTATTTAATCTAATCAAAAATATAAAAAAATAGACGCGCATAATTTAAATCTTTGCTTAATCTTTACGTTACTTAATTAAAACTAACTTAATTTTAGCAATAATAATTGACAATAACATCAATTAGTAATAATTATAATAAGTAACAATAATAATTAACAATTAAATATTTATTTATTTTATTGAAGTTCAAATTTCCAAAGATAGATTACGAATCCTCTGTAATTATTAGTTGAACTGTGCGCAAAAAAATAAATAAATAAATAAATTTAAAAAAATGAAAAAAAAAATAAAAAAACGAGCGATTCTGAATAACTTTTGATCCAATGATCAGATCTTTCACGCTTAATCTTAATGGCTCAAGGGCGAGATCTCAAATATTAATAAGTGCAAACACTATTTTAAGTTACGAAATCAGACCCAAGAACGTATTTTCGCTGAATAAACATTATCTTTTTCTCCAACTGATTCGGATTTCTGACCCTCAAAATATAGGGGGTAGTCGCAAGCTAGGAAATATGGTCTCAATTGTTAAATATTTTACTTTTTTAAAATTAAATTTCTGATGAACTATTTGAGCAATTTCTCTCAAATTTTGTATTTTGCCATGTAAAATTATATTCTTTAAAATAATGCAAAAAAAAAAAAAAAAATTGACTATACATTAAAAAATTTCTCTGTCCATTATTAAATTAAACAATAAAAATAATAAATATTTATTCAAATTTATTTTTTGTTTAGAATTATCTTTGTATAAACGAATTTTATAATCAGTTGCAAAAACTTTTCCATTCGCATAAAAAGTTCTCAAGATACAGCGAAATGTGCGAAAAATAAAATTAACATTAAGGGATCCAAACTTTCTAATGCTATTGGGACCATATTTCCTAAATTGTGGGTACCCTCTATATTTTGAGGGTAAGAAATCCGAATCCGTCGGAAAAAGAAGTATGTTAATTCACATAAAGTATGTTTTTGCGTCTGATTTCGAAACTTAAATTATCTTCTGCACTAATTAATCAGCATATTTCAGATTACCCCTTCGAACCATCAAGATTGAATCATGGATCGTGAAGATACAACAATTAGAGACATATAGATTTGCAGAAGAAAAAACTATAAGCTGAGAAGTCATTTTGATTTTCTAATGAGACCTTTTTTAGATCAAAAGTGATAGTAAGCAGTGATGACTGTAGTACAGTGCGCAAAAAAAAAAGAAAAAAAAAAGAAAAAAAAAAAAAAAACGGACTACCCAGAATAACAATCTTAATCTTAAAAATTTGAAGGATTGACCCCAAATATGCAAATTAATTAATAATGACGATATTTTAAGTTACAAAATCAGATACAAAAATTAATTTTCTCTGAATAAACACACCTTTTTTTTCTTCAATGAATTCAGATTTCTGACGTCCAAAATATAGGGGGGGGGAACGCAATTTGGGAAATATGGTCCCCACAGTTTGATCTTGATAGTGGTTCAAAGTTTGGAACCATAATGTTAATTTTATATTTTGCTTATTTCGTCTTAATTCGAGAACTTTTTAAATAACTAAATTCATCTTTGTACACAAAAATTCTACAAAATTCATTTATCTAAATATAATTCCATGCAAAAGATACATTTTAGTAAATATTTATTCATTTTTTTTATTTGCTAATATTTAATATTTATTTTTTTTTATTTTATTTAATAATAGTCGAAATAATTATAAATTCTAAGGTATAAAATTTCTTAAAATATTTTAACGGATGTGATTTTACATTACAAAATACAAAATTTGAGCGAAATTGGTCAAATAGTTCCTGAGAAATCGAATTTTAAATATACGGTTACTTTAAGATTCAATTTCTCTGGAACTATTCAACCGAGTTTGCTCAAATTTTGTATTTGCCATGTAAAATTACATTCTTTAAAATGATGTAAAAAAATTTATACCTTACAATTTGTTTTTCGACGATTATTGAATAAAATAATAAATATTTACTAAAAGTTAAGTTTTTCACGAAATTATTATTGGATTTAACATGTGATTATTATTAGATAATTTTTTTAAATTTTAAATTAGTAATAAAAAGTTCTCGAGATTCGGTAAAATAAGCAAAAAAATAAAATTAACATGAAGGGATTTCAAACCTTGGACCGCTATCTTAACCAAACTATGTGGGGACCATATTCCCCAGTTTGCGGATAATCCCTATATTTTGGGAGTTAAAAATCTGAATTCTTCAAAACAATAAGGCATGTTTATTCAGATAAAGTACGTATTTGCGTCTGATTTTGTAGCTTAAAATATCCTTTGCACTAATTAATATTTGAAATCACCCCCTCGAGCCATTAAGATTGAGTCCTAGAACGTGAAGATTCGATCTTTAGGTCAACAGTCATTTAGGGATGTCCTTTTTTTATTTTGCACGCTGCACATCTAGCTAAATTATAATCTCACCATTCTAGGCATAAAAACTCATTATGAGGCACAAAAACCAAATATAATTTTTTGTATTACCTAATTATTAAGAAAAGGGTAACTTTCTTTTTGTATGTGTTTTCAAATAGCAAAAAAAAAAAACTTTCTTTAAACGCCTACCCATCTTGTTCAAACCATTACTTTCATTTAAAAGAAATAACTTTCTTTTTTCAAATATTTTGTTGTTATTTTATTTTATTTCATTGCTTTTTTAATTAATACACGAATGTCTTCTCAACTCACTCATCTTCCCTAAATAAACAAAAGTAGCAAAAATGTGGAAATAAAAAAAAAACTTGTTTCTTTTGAAGTCACCAAATAACGCCCAAACAACAATTTATATAAATGAAATTTCTTGATTAATAAATGGGTTTGAAAACTGCAATGACATCAAAACAGTGTTTCCTTAAAAAAAAAAAAATACATAATAAAAAGGGATTTTTTTAAAAAAGAGAAAAAGCTCTAAAACCTAAGAGATATTTTTTCGTTAAAAAACTTTTATTTGGAATATTCATAAATATAAATAAAGCTTCTCAGTTTAAAATAAACATTTTATAGTAATTTGAAACAAATATTTACAAATTTAGCAATTTACAATTGTAATCTCCTGCAATACTTTTGTATTTTGAATAATCATATTTCACTCTATTATTATACTTTGGATTTCAGATAAATTCCTAACAGTTTAGAGAAAATATAAAGGGTACCAATAAATTTTAAAAAAACATGCTTGAAAATCTAGATTAAAAGCTTTTATTCAATTGGAGTGATTTATTCAATGATATCATTCTTATTTTACATCATATAAATTTTACAATTTGATTGTTTGCATTGGGACATGAGGGTGTTTATATGGGTAAATAAACTGTTTCTTTCATGTATTAAAACAAAAATGCCCAAAGATAATATAAAATTTTGAGAAAGTTAAATTTGATTCTATAGCAGTGAGAATAAAGAATTTGAATTTTTGTTCTTAATATGAGGTTTGATGTATTATGATTCTATATAATCCCTTAGTGGGATATGGTTAAAATGGATTCCAGTATTCCCAAATTTAGAGAAAAAATTAAATTTATATTAAAACCACTGAAAATAGTTTTATTTCTCCAATTATAAAAATGTTTACTAACAGATTAAATATGTGAAGTTTGTTGCACCATAAGGGCACCATTTAATCAACAACAAAAAAATTGGTGGGATCAAAATTAATGGTGATTAATTGGTCTGAGACCACTGATATTTTACTCGGACCACCATAAAATAACTATAGTTGTCCTAAGCAATCTATGTGAGAGGTTTGGTATTTTGGTTTTTAGTTTTAACGTTTTAATCTGTGTTTTGTCACAAAATAACATCGTTCATATATATATATATATATATATATATATATATATATATATATATATAGGGTAAACCAGCCAGTGAATGAACACTTGATAAATATTTTTCAAAATTAAAATTTTAAGTTTTTACTTAGATTGATTGATTACAGTAGCTTACTACCTAACAATAGGAAGTCATGTAACAATGAATTGGGTTGCCTGGTCATATAGTCTTCGCTGGAAAATTTTTTGAATTTGTTAGTATCTTTTCAGCACCTTATTTCTATGACAAAATTATAAGGCCATTGTTTGTATCTATCCATTTAAAGTGCAATTAATTGCATATAATAGTTCTATTTTTCTCACTGTGAAAAAAAGAATTCAAAATAGGGTTATTGAAATTACGTTTTATTTATTTTAAGCATCAAAGCATAAGCAAGTACTGAGATTAGGGGGTGTTTATTAACTGGATTACTAAACGATGAAAAGCCAATGTATGAACAAGTGTTCCTTTACTGGGATTTTTCCAATTTAATGAAAATAAAAGAAAAATGTTAATTTTCTAGTACCTTTAATCATATTATACATCAAAATTATGTTAAAAATACAAAAAACAACTTCTAGCCAGTGAACAGGCATGTTCCTTTACTGGAAATTGATTTCCCAGTGAATGAACAGTAGGTTTGAAATATGATTTTACATGGCTCTAAGCTAATTAGTAGTTCTGTGATATAGAGGACACCCAAAATTCTATTAAATGTTATTAGTTTAAAAAAATTTATAGATTTTTTTAGTCTATTTATAGATTTTTTTAGAGTTTTATGAAACTAATTTGACTCAAAATATCAGGAAGGTTTGTCCAACATAAAATTATTTTCTTATATTGGTCTATGCAACTATTAAAACTTTAAAAATACTTTTATTGTCGAAGAAGTAAGGGATAAGCTATCCGTGAGATAGCTATCAACGATTAATATCATTAAATAGTATTACATTTATTGAATAATAACCTATTAGTCCCTTACCTTATCCTTTTAGACATACTTCTTAATTTACATTTTTCAAAATTTGATAAAAATTTAAAAATCGAAATTAAGTTATGAAGGCTTTAATCGGAAATGTTTTAAAATGTGTGAAAAAAATTCAAACTGTTTAATATTGTTGACAATGGCATAATATTAAAAAACTTCATTTGGCATTTATATTAAATGTTGACTTGAACATTTCACCAGTTCATGCATTTAAAATAAAAATTCTCAAAACATCTTTATGCTGGTATAACGTTTATACAATTGAAATTTACAACAACAAATACAAGTACATACTAGTACGTAAGAAAAATTTAATACGTTCTTTTTTTTCGTTATTGAATATTCAAAACTAATCACTTGGTCTAGCTATCAATAAAATGCTTACCATAATTTTTACTAAAGTATCTCCGGTTCAGCAGTAGCTTGTTTGCTCAAAAGATCAATGTTCAACCCAAGTTGTTTTTCATTATTTTTTGACGCATACCACAAAATTATTTTTAAATTTGTCACCAAGTGCTTAATTGTCTAACGTCTATCATGTTTAGTTTTGTCAATCAGTTGTATCACGCAGAATTCAACGTCAATTATTTACTTCAATGTCTTTCATTACCTTTTTTGACGAATATTCTACATAATTCAATATTAATTAGTTTATTCAATGCTGATTATTAATTGTTTTGTCCATGAAAATTTAAAATTTTATGTGTAGTTCTTAATATCAACCGTTTGAGTCGCAATGGCTCCGGGGACAAAGCATTCGCCTACCAATGAAGAGAACCGGGTTCGAATCCCAGCGTTGGCTGCTCGATACGAATTCCGCATCCGGCTTGCACTGACCACAGTGCTGACGTGGTATATCTTAAATGGTAGACGGATCATGATTTAGAGTTCCCTTGCCGTCAGACTAACCGTGGGAGGTTCTCGTGTCTTCCTCTCTATGTGACGAAAAAGCAGGTTAGTTCCATCAAAAAGTTCACCACAAAAGTAAATTTTTAGCAATACTTGATCCAGGAGTTCCCTTGTCTTCTAGATTGGGTTCAAAATTACAAGGCTCCAGAGTTGAGCATTACTAGTCGTAAACCCAAATTTGGGTAAGCTGTTCAACGACGGTTATAAAATAAAATATCAATCGTTTTTCATTGTATTCAATAACAATTATTTTGTTCAATTCTGATTACCAGTTTCTTTTTATAGTATTTAACACCAATCGTTTCGCTTAGTATTAAGCATCATTATTTTATTCAATGTTTGCATCAATTTTCGAGATAAGTTCCATTAAAGCTATTTCTTAAACACCCCTGCTCTTGAAGACCCCTATTTATTTCTACTCAATTTAGTAATTACAAAAGAAACAATTTTTTATTTAGTTTCTAGTGTTCTACAAAAGAAATACTTTCATTACTTTCTAACTTTTACTTATTTTCCTCGATATCTTAAGCACCCGTGTTCTTTTTCTCAAAGAAACATGTCACAACAAGCATCGCTTCACTTCACTTCTATTACTTTTACTAGCCCTACATATTGACGAGATTTTATACAATAGTAAAAAAATATGTTAACCTAAAGTCCTTTTGCCAAAACACGCTAGAGTTTTGATTGGCTCATAGCAATGGATGCTACAGTACGATTGTAAAAATAAACAAACTAAACAATCGAGAGAAGATTGCTACGTGAGAAAAGTTCTGGGTGGTGGGTTTTTATTTGCTCTCGTTCCAAGGTGCTTTCTTGCGATACTAGGATTTTAAACTAATGAAATGCGGAGAAGTTTTCCGTTCGAAAAGTTTATTCTAAGTCTTCGAAGCGATTCAGTAGCGCAGATCACGTATGAAATCGCTATTTAAAACGAAAAAAACTAATCTTCATGAACGCTGGTTGGGACACGTTTTACAAGAATTTTGAGCAATCAAACTTAAGAAATTTCTTTTTCGTTAGTTTGTTGTATAATGTTCATACATCTTGATAGTTAGTTTTGGTTCATAAAATAATGAGTTTTTTTTTATGAATAAATCTTAGACTTCAATTTATAATGATCGGAAAAGTTTTGAATAAAGATAATATAAAAATTGTATTTACACCCAAGAGGAGAGTACCCGGATTTTTACTTCCCTTTAGAAGAAAAAGTATGGTTCAAACTACCAGAATATGGTAAAATTTACAGTGTTTTTGGCTGTATGGAAGCACCAAATTGCTCGATAATTTTCCCCGAAGTGCTTTTGTAATGATTTTGGTGAACTTAGCAATAAAATATGGTTTTATAATATGTGATAAAATTAGGTAAATATAGTAATATTCAGTAATTTTACCATAATATCTTAGAGCAAGTCATATAAACTATTTATTCGGTTAAATTTATTTTACAGTTTTTTTCAATTTACCAAAGCAATTTGGTAAAAATTAGCGTGCGTTTTGGTGTTCCCATAGAGTTATGGCAATTTAGACCATTTTTTTCAGCATTGACATTGAAGGAAAGACACATTTATAGCATCATTTAAAGTACCTTGACGTAAAATTAAATTGATGGAAAAAAATACAAAAAATTTTATGGTTTTATAATTTAAGCATTTTTTTATTAAAAGTGTTTATAAAACTTTATTAAACTATAATTTTAAAATTGGATATGTTTCGCTTCCATTACTTTTAGAGAAACATGTATGTTAAAATTCGAAACAAATCGTTCAAAGTTAAAGCTTATTAAACCCAATTCTTCTCTAATATTCCAATTCAGAAAAAAAATTTCATCAATGTAAGAGAAGTAGGACAGTGATTTTTAAATTAATTTGATAATCATTGAAATATCTTGACTTTCCTCTTTCAGTCAAAATTTCAGAATTTTTTAACTAATAATTAAAAATTAACATTGCAGTAAAAAAGATAAACAAAGTAATTGAACAATACGTAACGCAAACGATATTGTGCATCGAGGATTTCTCACTGGATACCTAAAACTTTTTTATTTTAGAAATAGTCATTCAATTACGAGACTTAAAACAAGGGAGGTGAAGAAAAAATATCAGATAAAATTTGAAATAATCTTATTTAATCCCATCTTTTTACAAGTTTCCGCCAAGTGCAAAAACTGACAAAATCTCATAAGATAATTTAGTTTTCAATTCGTTCGAATTTTCTTCCGTCAGATTTCGTTTGAAACGATTGATGTAAGCTTTTTGAGAAATACCTCCAAGAAGTTTTATTCTATTATTTATTAAGAAAGAATTTAACAATTCAATTTTATTTGACGACAAATATATATAACTGTTCTCTTTGAATAAGCGGAGAAGGATAGTTTAACAACTTCATAATATATTTCAAAATTTAAGAGGAAAAAAGATTTACAGCGTGAGAAATTTTAAAAGAAAAGGAAACAAATGCTTGGAAATTCAAAATTTAAAAATAGGATCGGAGTTTGTTTTCAAAACTGAAATATTTGGTTTCAAAAATAACTATTTCATAACACCAAAAATAAAAAAAAATTTTAAATTTTAAATATATATATATATATATATATATATATATATATATATATATATATATATATATATATATATATATGGCAATTTGTTTCAGAAACGAAACTTGGTTTTGGAAAATGATTACTCTGGAATAGCTACTACTACTTCAAATAAAATAGCTTAGATAGCTAAAATTAAAAAAATTGGATATGGTTGGTCCCAAAATTGGAATTTAGTTTAAAAACTACTTAAGCTCCAAACCGTAACAGTTTGAATAGCTATTTTAAAACCGGCACTTAATTCTAAATTTAAAACAGGTTTGTTTTTTTTTTGGTTTCAAAGCTTACTACTTAAAAGGGATAGAAATTAAAATAGCTCGAATATTTAATTTAAAACCATTACTTGAATATTTAAAATTTAAAAAGTGTATGCGACAGCTTGAATATTTAATTGAAGCAAATACTTGACTATTTTATTTTATATTTTATAACCGTCGTTGAACAGCTGACCCAATTTTTGGGTTTACGACTACTATGTCTGACTGTTATGTTCAACTCCATAACCTTGTAATTTTGAACCGAATCCAGAACACAAGGGAACTTCTGGATCAAGTATTGGGAGAAATTTGTTTTCGTGGAGGACTTTTTGATGGAACTAACCCGCATTTGCGTTATATGGAGAGGAAGACCACGAGAACCTCCAGGGCTAAGCCTAACGGCAAGGAGATTCTAACCCATGTTCCGTTTAGCACTGAGGATATTTCACTTCAGCAGTGTGGTCGGTGCAAGCCGGATGCGGATTCGTATCGACCAGTGAGTCGAACCCGGTTCCTCTCATTGGAAGGCAGATGCTCAATCCCCTGAGCCATCACAGCTCAGTACTTGATTATTAGAAATATAAAAAAAAATATTTGGTTTATTTTTAGTATGGAAAATTGGTTTTGATGATAATTTATTTAAAAATCTTTGGAAACGGCTTGGAACGGCTTTTGTTTCAAAATCAAGACATGATTCATATGTAACTACTTCAGAAATCCGAACTAAAAAGTGCTAGAATACCTTAATTTAAAGCCAGTATTTGATGATTTTAAAAAAATAAATAAAAAAATTATTTAAAATTAATTTTAAAAAAATATTTGAGTTCAAAAATAGCTTCACGGCTTGAGTATTTGAAATTGAAAATTAGATAGTTACATTTCAAAATAGATAATTGGTTCCAAAACTCTTTCAGGACTCCTAACTACAACGACTTGCATACCTATTGTTAAATCAGTTCTTCATTTTTAAAAATTTAAACAAGGGTATTTTGTTTGGTTTCAAAATCAATACTTGGTAGCGAAAATAATAAATTAAAATAAACTAAATAAACACAAACTAGTAGGTAATTCAAAACTAAAACGGCTTGAATTCCTAATTTAAGTTCAATACTTGGTTATTTGAAATTAAAAAAAAAAATTTTTTCTTATTATTTAAAAACCGAAACTTTATTTCAAAACCACAACTTGTTTTTCAAACTAACTACTTTAGAATTTCAAATTAAAACGGCTGGGATACTTAAAATTTAAAAGTGTGATATAGTTATTTTGTTCCAAAATAAGAGAGTTTTCAAACTAAAGTGGTTTGATTAGCCAATATAAGACTAGTAATTAATTATTTTAAAATTATAGAGAAATAGATCTTATTTTCAGAATCAAAATTAATTATTTTAGAGCTCCAAGCTAAAATGACTTGGATAGTTATTTAAAATAGAAAATGGCAATTTGGATTCAAAATCAAAGGTTATTTTCGAAACTAACTACTCTACAACTTCAAACTAATAGTGGCTTGTAAATTAAAAATTTTAATCTAACTACTTTAAAAATCTAAATTAAAACCGTCTTGGATACTTAATATTTATAAATATGACATGATTTTTTATTTCAAAATCAGTGTTTTGTTTTTCAAAAACAAATAAATCAATAAGTGAATAAAAAATAAATGTATAAATAAATAAATAAATAAATAAAAAGGAATGAATTTGTTTGGTTTCAAAAACAAAAAAAATTTCATCTCGAAACTATTTTCTTCTGGAGTCAAAAATAAAGCACCTTGATTTATTAAAACACTAAAATCACGATATTATGATTGTTCTAATACCGAGATTCAGTTGTCACATTAGTTAATTTTGAGTTTTGAACTCAAATAATTGGAATTCTTTAAATTTGAAAGTGATGCTTAAATATTTGAAATTTTAAAATTAATATTTGATGCTTTGTTTCAAATCATAAATGCTATTATTTTAATTTTCGGAAACAATTATAAATGGTAAAAATTTCTTTACATTTTCACTTAATTATATTTTACTACCCACCGGATAAACGCTCGTTAAAATCACATGAAAAAAATAATAAAAAAGACATTATTCCTTAGCAAATTAGTGAAATTACTGTTTAATGATAAATAAATAATAAAAAATAAATAAATGAAATAATAGTATATTTTCTTTATATAGAGTTTCTTTATTTCTTAAATTATCCTAAAAGGTAATTAGTTTCAAAATTAAGCATATTTAAATTAAAAAATTACTACATGCAGCTAACTTAGACATTTCAAAATCATTTACCAGAAATGTAGTTTAAAATGTGGAACACTATACGTCTTAAGTGAAAGAAAAATATTTCATATAAAATACTTTTAGTTTAAAATCTTTTAAACCATAATAAAAAATGACAGGAGCACTCAAAAGCAAACTTATTTACTATGATGCATTGATTTGTTTGGCATGTGTTTTATTATATTTGATATACTTTTAATAAATAAAATTTATAATTTTTTTTTGTTTAAATAAATCAAAAATAAATAATATATTAAACTATCTGCTCTGCTATAAAATTTAATCCTAACGTTTCTAGTGTTTTTTTTTTACAAAACATCTGTGCATTACTTATCTAAGCTAGATTTTATAAATGAATTTATATTGAATAGATTCTTTATTTATAAAATATTTAATATCATTCTAAATAAATTCAAAATATGTATATTGTAAAAATTACGGTATATAAGATTTTTTGCTCCGTAACTTTTACTGTAAAATTTATTGAAGATTGATTCAGTGATTTTATTAATATTATTATCTTTTTACTGTACAAATTATGGTATATGAGATTTTTTGTTCCGTAAGATGCTTCGGTAACAATAAATTTCACGGCAGAAGGTACAAGCGCCTTGAGTGCCAGTATTTTTCACAGTGCCGGCATTTATTTTTGTTTTTTAAATATATTGGTAGTTCCCTTCATTAAGAAAATAAAAGATAAAGTGCATGAAATGCTTTCGAAAAAAACATTTGGGTAGAAATTTTGGATTGTTCTAAAGGAATTGTTTGTGTATTAAAAATACACTGAGTTCAATTGGTTCAATATACAAAAGCTTCTTTTATGTTTTACTGAATGTAAAATCCTTCGAACAAAAGCGGTCAAAAATTATGTTTAATTGACAAAATCATTATCAAGTTGGAGTAAATTAGCTTAGAAATAAATAACAATAATTAATTAATCAAGACGAGCATGCTCAATGGAGGACACTGATTACGACATTAACTAATTATTAACTAAAAATATTATCAATACTTAAAAAAGACAACAACAATAAATAATTAATCATAATTAGCTCGCAACTCATATGACGCTGATTATGATTGAATATATCATTGAAGAAAATCATCAGTTTGAAACTGTTATTAAAATTTTAGTTTAGAATGGAATGCCACCAAATTAACAAAATTAACTTATTTATTCGGATAAAATAATTTTTTTATAAAATTGAACGAATTTGCATCAAATTATAACCTACAACAATTAACCAATCAAAGTTTATTAATTTAATGAATTGAAATTTATTTATTTCATTTATTTATTGAAGTAATATAATGAATTTATTTAATGAATTGGTGGTGAAGGATGATTATCAGGAGCGCGTCTTGTTACAAAATACCTTTTTAAAAGTGGCAAAATCGTATTTAATAATTAATAGCTAATAATTAATTTGTAATGAACCATATAGTTAATTTACTTCAAATCATAAAATAAATTTATTAATAAAGTTTTAATAAATTATCAATAATAAAACTAATTATTTTATGCTAATCAAATGTTTCAAAAATATTTAACTTTTATGTAAGCCTTATTTCATGCGATTTGAGTATTTTTTGTTGTTTGAGGAACACTCACATAAGAGTGTATCTTAGAAATGTAGTAGAATATAGATGCATAATATTATATTAGGGTTATTTCCATGTTAGAGTAAATTACATTAGAGTAAATTAGAGTAAGATTTGTTTCATAACAGTGTACGAAATCACAAAACGACTTCATTACAGTTACGAAGTCACGAAATCACGTGATTTGGGACGAAACAGAAACTCTTAAATACAGGATGAAACTGTTTCCCCAACTTAAGAATAACAAAACTTGGATGAAGACTTGACAATCGAAATTAAAGTGACAAAATAAGTCGAATGAATTAGGGTCAAGGAGTTGTCCTCGTAGCAGCAAGATCCAGGGTTCGAATCCCGCTTCGGGCATGGATGTAATTTGACTCTTTGTTCGATTTGACATTCGTGTTTTATTAAGCACATATTGATTCAGATGTATGGTGCCCTCGATAAAGTGATTAGATTCATCAGGCATTACGAGGTTCTCTTGTAAAAAAAAGGTTTTCCTGAAGAAAAAAAATAGAATGACAAAATATTTCTTTACTATTGATGAAATAATTTCCTCAAAGAAGTGACGATGAATTCGTCGACGATCGATTCGTCACTTCGATGAAATGTTCAATCGGAGAATATACTAGAAAACGATTTCGTCAAAAACGAAGAAAGTTAAGGGAAATTTGAATATCCATTTTTTACAGTATGTTTACACATTTATATTCACTGAGAAATTAAATGTAACAGCAAGAAAACGTATTCATTGAACAATGTTCAAATAAAGAAAGTAAAAACTGATGTTTAAAATAATTCAGTTCTGATTTAACTAGATATCATTATATGAAAATCGAAAAAAATTAAAGGTACATACGATTAGTAAATGCATAATTTTCTCCATTTCAATCTACATGTACAAGACAACAGAAGACTTAGGAAGATTGCAGATTGCTAAGTTTTGTATAACTGTAAAGCTAAGTTAAACAGTTTCTTTTTTAGGTGTATATTGATTCAAAAATAATTAAAAGTACTAGGTAGTGCAAATTATATTTATAATAACTAACATTATGCGTTTTAATAAAGTATAGTTTCACCACACTACCATTAAAAATTAAAAATTTTTATCAACAAGAATCCAGTTGAACTTAAAATAATGTTTTTATTAACATTTTACTACTAAATTAAGCAACGTACCATGATTATTTTTTTAAATTTTATAACGTGAAATAAAAAAAGGAAGTAAAATAATAAAAACAATTTAAAAACAACGATAGATAAATCTATAAAGATTTTTATAAAATCCAGAATTTAATAAACTTTTTAGTCTATTTTGACTGTTTTCCAACATAAAAAACACAAATGTTCTATATTTATTTCTTAAGCATCAAGTAGAAAAATAGGCGCATCGATTGATTTTTTAGGAGACTTACTATTGCATTTTCAATAATGAAGGAATAAATAATAATTATTAAAATTATGAATAATTCATCAAATTACATGTATTTTAATCCTCTTACTATCGGAGAAATGCATATATTTCTCCCCCACATCAGCATCAATTTCCTCCTAATGTGGATTTTAATGGTCTTCAGAGTGAATATGTAATGACGTTTAAATAATGAATTAATTAGTGCAGTTATTATTAATAAGAAATATTTAATTAACTGAATTTAAAATTTTTTAATACTTTCTCATTCTGAAGAGCACATATATTTCAAGAGTATTTATTAAACATAAAAAAACTAGGAACTAACTTTCTCTCACTTTAAATTGTAACAATTTCTTTAAATAATAATGCTTAATTACTTTATTAATAGCGAAGGAATTCAAGTAATTAGCTTCAAAAATTAATTTGACTTACTAATAGTCAAATAATTTAGTCCTTTTCCTTCTAGAAGGACACATTTGTTTCATAATCATTTAAGTACCAAATGAAAAAAAATACCATGAAATTTATGTCAATTCTCAATTATAAACAATTTCTGTTAATAATGTGTTAAAACTTTATTCAATGTAAGATCAATTAATATATATTTTTCTGAAATATATTTAGTTCATAAAACATGTTATACTTCTTACAATTCAATAAAAATTAAAATGAATATATTATACGCAAAAGGTTGAAGGGGACATATTTCACTATTAAAAATATGAACTTGGAAAATGTTGGTCATAATATGGTTTCATTTTCTGCACTCTTATAGTTTATCACGTTATGTCGTATTTCTGAAGGAAAAAACACGTTTATATTATTTAACTTAAAAATAATAATAAGTAAAATATTTGATTCAAATTAATATCCAAGTAACAAAATTTGAATCATAATTATGGTTCAAGGATCAGAGGGTAAAGTTCACTGTTGAACCATTTTTTAAAGGTGTAAAAAAGTATGGTAAAAATTTACCAGAATATGATTAAATTTACCTTGTGCTGGCTCTATAAGAACACCAAAAAGCTCGGTAATTCTTACCGAAGCATTTTTGTAATTATTTTTGCAAAATTAACAATAAAATAGAGTTTAATAATAAACAAACTTTAGAGCATGTTAGTTAAATTTGCTTTTTAATTTTGTTTTACAAATCAAATTAAAATTATAATTTGTGTGGTAATCAAAATTGTAATTTTTAAAATCAGAATTTCCGGTAAACCATTTCAATGTGAACGGAAATATTACCAAATGTTTCGGTTTTTTTTTAATCAGAATAATATTTTATTTACCAGAAATGTTCTTACCATACAAAATGGTAATTTTATAAGAATCTTTTTCTCCGTGTTACATCTTCAAACAATATCAGGTGGCGAATCTTACCGAAAAATATAGAGGAAAAAGAAAAGCAAACTGAATAAAAAGAGAGACCACTGAGGTAACTCGGAGCTATTTACCTAGAAAATACAACCTCATCTCCTTGGTAATACATGGATAAAAACATTATCACTGTACTTCTCAAGAAAAACGGATTCCATGATATACATATACATTTTACATACATTCATTATATATACATAGCATTTTTTTACAATACCATATTGGCTATTGATCCATTATATCATTATATCAGTCAAATTTGTTGAAAACTAAATGCAATGTCAAGTTTAACCATATTGTGCAAAATTAACTCTCCTACATTTATTTGTATATATATATATATATATATATATATATATATATATATATATATATATATATATATATATATATATATATATATATATATATATATATATATATATATCATAACTGACAGAACTGGAAATTGAGGATTTGTAACTCTGGACAATTAAAATACGATACTTACTCTCATTGAAGCATAGATGGCTGCTCCTTAAAGATGCTTAATCTTCATCAATGTCTAGTATAATTTATTTTTTCGGTTTTGAAACCATGCTAGTAGTAAATGGGTAAAACTACCATGATTGTTGTAAATGAGTAAAACCGCATATTTTTGTATTAATTGTTTTTTAACCATACTTGTTGTAAACGGTTTCTAAACCTTAAATTTAAGAAATGTTCTTTACTGTAAGCTTTATGGTTAATTAGATGGACAGACTGCTGTCAGTTATTTTAACATTATTTTAAAATGAAAATTCAAACACTCTAAAGTGTTAAAGTTAGCAGTATTTCTGATATTTCTTTTCAATTTAAACTATTATATTGAGTCCATATATGTAAGAGAACTAAACATGCACGATAATGTTGTTAAACTCTGCATTGTATCAAGTTTTCAACAAATTTGATCGATAGAATGGATCAATGACCTATACGGTATTTTAAAAAGATGTAATTATTTAATGAATGAATGTAATTTAGATGTATAATATGTTATCTCCGTTTCTTGAGAAGTACACTGATAATGTTTTTATCCATGTAATTCTAAGAAGATGGGGGTTGCATTTTCTAGGAAAATAGCCCTGAGTCAACTTAGTGATCTTTCTTTTTATTTCGTTTACTTTTCTTTTTCCTCTTTGTTTTTTGGTGAGATTTGGTGCATAAAATAGTTTGAAAATGTTACATGTATATATATATATATATATATATATATATATATATATATATATATATATATATATATATATATATATATATATATATATATATATATATATATATATATATATATATATATATATATATATATATATATATATATATTAATGATTTTATTATGATACCTTAGAGCATGACATAAAATTAATTTCATTAGTTTAATATTCTAATTTCGGCTAAGAACTATGAACAAAAATTTCAAGATTATTAATGTTTCTTTTCCTTTTAATACTTTAAATAATTTGTTTGAATTCATATTAAATAATGCATTAAGTGATAAATTTTAAGGAAATAACAAAAGAGAGCTTTTTCGACTGAGAGACCAAATGAAATAAAACATTAAATTCATATCTAATTTCATTAAGCATTTGAAGACAAATTTTTTTTTGTTGCTCAGTTGCCATAGTTTTATTGACTCTTTAAAATGTGTGTAAATCCCATGAGGCGACATTTTGAACTAAGTAAATATCATTTCTCATTCGGCTGGTTCTTTTTTAATCTAATTCTGCATATTCAAATTCATCTGATTAACATATTCTTAGAACAGAAGAAGGAAGAACTTCCCTTTGGAGGTGGATTCCAGCAAAATAATTTCCTACCCCCCTTTCGTCCTCCCTCTTTTGTACCTTTAGAGTGTTTTTCCCCACGTTTTTAATTTATGACCAAAAGTATGTCCCCCTCCACTTCCCCTACCTCTATCTCAAGTAGCTGGTTGTGATTTCATGAGATTTTTTTTCCGTTTTATCACCATGGTAACGAGACTTTAAAGAAGAATTCGGAAATAATAACAGGAAAAAAAAAACGGAATAAGGAATAAGGCACACAACATATATACACAAAAAACTCGTACCTAATTACTTACGTCAAAGAAAGATTTTTCATTCGAAGCAGAGTATTTGAGAGGTCGCAGCATTAGACGATATCTTTTTCTAGAATCCCCCTCCACACTCTCCCCCTCAAACGTAAGAAAACTGCCCCTTAAAAAATTTCAAAAAAAGACCAGAAAAGAATGGGGGTATTCTAGAAGAAGATGAGAAAAAATGTTCAGAAAAATCCCAAGTTATTAAAAGTGCGGTGGACGATCGACAACTTTGACGTTTTTTTTTTTTTTCCTCCTTAATTTTTTCTTTAAATTTTATTTTTTCTTAATTTTTTTTTTATTTCAAGCATTTATATATCTATACCCATCGGTTGCTATAGTTACATGAGCAAAGATATGCAAGACAACCCCGCCTCCCTCGCAGAGAAAATAGATAGACAGAACGAAAGATGTAAGATAGACAGAGACAAAAAAAAAAAATAATAATAATAGTTGTGGAGAAGGGGGTCGGAGTGATGAGCAAAAATCATCGAGAGAAAAGGGGGTTAAAGCTTTGATCAATTCTCTAACTCCCCCTTCAGCACGACTTTTTTTTAAAAAAAAAATAAAATTCTTTTTTTTTTTCGAATCTTTTTTTTCAAAATCGTAATAACCACTCGAGTTGGGTACAAAGTCTCCGTTTTTTGGAATGCAGAGGAGTAAGTGTACGTCGAAACGTGTTCCCTTTGGAAAAGAGTTAAAGAAATAATAAAAACTGTGCGACCAGAGGTTACTGGGATTTTTTTTTATCTCAGATTTCTTTTTTGCTGAATGGCAATGAGGAAAAAAAAAAGCAAACGATCTTTTTTGATAAAAGGGTTTTTACCGACAGATGCGATGAAATGGTGAATGAAGAGAGAATCTTAATTAAAACTGGGAAAAACGTCACTTTTATATAAATATATGAGTATTTTTCTGACTTTGAGAGCCAAATTCTTATATCTTTACTTTATCTAAGAACATTTCATTGGACGCTTATTCTACTTTTTTTTTAATCAATTACATTTTGCTCATCACTTTTTTCATTCCGATAAATATTGATTGAAATTCTTTATTTTTTATTTCGAAAGTAATTTTGAAAAGAAAAATTTTTATGCATTTGACTTTTTGAAATTTTGGGATTAAAATAAAGCTAAATACCGTAACGTAGGGAAGAAAAACGTTAGAATTGAATGCTAATTGTATTAAGATGTTCTATTTGCTAAACTTAATTTTTAATAAAAAAGAAAATAAATAAAATGTAAATTAGTTTTTCTGAATTTTTTGTTCATTTTACTTATTTTAATTATTTTATAATTATTTTATTATAAAATTGAAGTTTATTAAAAATATTATATTTTTAATTGTAGAAAAAAATTGATCTAGAAAGCAATTTAAAATTAAATCAGTACAAATAAAATATTAGAAAAGTTTAATCACTTTTTTTACAAACATTTTAAAATGGTAATGTAAAAATAAAAAAATATTTAATATTTTAAGTTAATTATTGCTTGAATAGTTAAATAAAATATTTTAGAAATGACAAAATAAATAAAAAAATATTTTATTAAGCGAAAAAAATATTATTTTATAATATTCCTTTTATTATAGTTAACATTACATATTTAATTAAAATAAAAAGTTTCTTTTGCATACTTTTTAATATGTTAATGAAATTACATACTTAAAAAATATACATTTTTTTAATAATTAAAAATTTAATAATAAAAAAAAATACTTGAATGTTTTAATAGAAATAGTTGATAGAATCAAGCACAATATATCGATTTAGGCTTTAAAAAAAACAATTCGAATAATTTGAAAGAGGGTAATCGATTGAAATATAGTATGTAGAGTTTTGGAATTAAATAATTGTAAAAACTAAATAAATCTATGCGAATTTCAATTTTAATAATGCAATGTTTTTGTTTTCTTCAGTATCATTCTCAGACGAAAATAAATGCGCACTGTTTAATTTATTGAATTAAAATTTGGCAGAGGATAAATGAATATTCATAAATTTACTTAATGAATCTTTCTTTTCTTGAAACATGTTTTAATTCTTACCACAAAACATAAATATACTTTTAATTTTTTATCTAATAAATATAACTAATTTAAGGGAAAAAATTACTACCAAATAATATTAAATTAAATAGCACAAATTCACAAAATATGCAAATGTATAATTTATTTTTTTAAAGGAAATTCAAGTACAATCTTATGAATTTTACTAAATTTATAATGCCAATAATTAAATTTAATTTTTAGCATTGCTTTTCACATAAATTGCAAGTTTACGTAAGATTTCTCCAATTAGTATAGGGTAAACTAACCAGTGAAGGAACACTTAAGCTTCGCTTGCCTTTTAAAAAATCTTATTAATTTGAAAAGTCGTAATTTTAGTTAAATGACAGTGTCAACAAATTTGTCACTAATTGCAAATTATATAAAAAAATTTTAGAGAACTTACATAATATTGTTTTAAAGTTTTGGAGGTTCAAATAACAAGTAGTAAGAAGACCAAGTGAAGGAACAGCTCTTACCAGTGAATGAACACACAGTAAAGGAACACTTAATTTTGGTTATTTTTTAATGCTCTTTATGAATTTTAAAGTCATACACATATTTAAAAACAAGCTTATTCTTGAAATTATAACATATAAATACTTGGAAAATGTTCACTTTTTTTTTTGTAATCATGAATTGAAAATTAAAGTGTCAACATATTAACACATTCTGTTCATTCAATGGGAAATCTATGCCCAGTAAAGGAACATGCCTGTTCCCTCAGTGGTTAGAAGTTGTTTTTCGTATTTTTAACATACTTTTGATGCGGAACATCACTAAAGGTAGAAAAAAATTAAAGTTTATCTTTTATTTTCATTAACTTAGAAAAAAAAACCACTAAAGGAACACTTGTTCCTTCACTGGTTTTTCATCGTCTTGTGATCCAATGAATAAACACCCCCTTATCTCAGTACTTTATTATGCTATGATGCTTAAAAAAAATAAAACGTAACTTCAATAACTATATTTTGAATTCACTTTTTCACAGTGAGAAAAATAAAACTATTACATGCAATTAATTCCACTTCAAACATATAAATACCAACACTCTCCTTATAATTTGTTTCAAAGAAACAAGGTGTTGCAGAGATAATAACAAGTTCAAATTTTTTTCCAGAGAAGTCTATTTGACCAGGTAATCCAAAACATTGCTAGATGACTTCCTATTGTTGGCAATAAGCTATTGTTACCAATCAATCTAAAGAAAAACTTTCAAATTCTTATTTTTAATCAATATATATGAAATGTTCCTTCACTGGGTAGTGTTCCTTCACTGGTTGGTTTACCCTATTTCTGTTTAATTAAAATTGCCGAAAAGTTTCAATGCCACATTGAAGTATCGAATGCAGCTTAAAAACACAAAATAATGGCAGTTTTAATTTAATAATTATAATAGTTTGTTTAAGTAAATAAAACATAGAACTGAATCAGCTATTAAGAAAAGTGGATGTGCGGAACTACTTTGTGAATTTTAGCATTGAAATTTATCTGCCTTATCTTTTTCACAAAGTTTTATTATTTTAAATTGTACGTAAATAAATTAGTATTTTATGGTTATTAGAACTTAAACAAAATTATTCTCAATCTTAATTTTTAAGTGGAACTGTAAAACCCTTAAAATATATAATTTTTTTAAAAAAAAGTATGTTCAGAAAATTAAAGATTAAATTTAACACTAAAATAGAGTAAATAGTAAAGAATTGAAAAATTTTCTAAATTATATGTGTTTTTTCTTCTTAACACTATTTGCGTTATTCAAGCTTTTTGGTTTTTTTATATTTCAAATAAAATTTGGCTCAATGAGTTCTGATTTATAAAGAAGTATGAATTGTAATTTTACATTGGATCTTTAGTTTATATTGGTTGGGGAAAATCAGCTCTCGTAATTCAACTTATTCCTGTTTATAGTCAAACATTTTCTCAAAATTTGAAATAAGTAGAGCTGCAAATAGGGGATTAAGAATACACATGAGAGAGTAGTAAAAATCAGAACTCGTAGTTCAACTTATTCTTGTTTATATTCACACTTTTACAAAATTTGAAATCACTTTAAATAGGTATTTAAGAACATACAAATGCTATTAACAGCATATTTTATGTAATATTTTATATAAAATTTTATATGATATAATTTTAGTATAAAAGTAAATATTTTGTCAATAAGTACACATGTTTGATATACATATATATATATATATATATATATATATATATATATATATATATATATATATATATATATATATATATATATATATATATATATATATATATATGAGAAGTAAACGTCGAAGGGGAAAAAAACAAAAAAAGTATTCACATATCATACATTTTTATTTCAATACATTCTTAGATGAAAAAATATTTATTTTGATCACTCAATCGTCTTTAAACTAAAAATAAACTACAAAAATAAACGAGGTAAAAATAAAGGAATAAAAAGAAAGCGACAACGGCGCCAAACGAAAAACCCACTTCTTCAAAGAATGGAATAAATAAAAAAAAAACTATAGGGTTACCACATGCATGTAGTTAAAAGATGCTAGCGAGCATCGAGGGACTGTCAGAGGCTGAACTAATGATTTCTTTCTCTGTTCTCCATCACTCCTTAACCTAGGCAGCCTAACGAAGCAAGGTAGGCAGCGAAAAAAGTTCCAACCACCTCCTTCACCATCTCACAGTTTAAAACGGAACGGAAAAAAAAAATTCTGATGGGGCGTTCTTTTTCGTATTCCACGAGAATATATACGTTCCTCTTTTCATCTATTTCGTTCGATGTCGGTTTAATTCTCTTTCTCTTACCGACCCCCCTTACTTATTCTCAGGTTCCTTGTTCTTAATGCCCCCTTTTATTTTTACTTTTTTTTTACCCTTCGTTTTAACATACGCCTTTAGAATACACCCCAGGGATGTAGGAATTTTTAAATACGTCTGCTTGGAAAATCATTCCTTATTCGAAGTATGCCCTAGCATCTCTCACAGTCTCACGTTAAGCATTGAATATGTAATGAGAGCATGTAACATGCCCGGGTTTTATAAAGAGACTATTTTTGCAAACTTTTATTCACCCCCGGCTCTGCTTAGTGCACATCTCTTTTCAGAACAGCAAACATTGAGGATTTTATAATTCTCTTTCATTTCCTTCTTTTTTTTTTCACTTTCTTTTTTTATTTCATTATTATTTTTTTTTACCAGGAGTATCGATAAATGAACTCAAATACAGCAGTTTTCTAAGAGGTCTCATTTCTCTGGCTGTATATTACTCTACAGTAGTTATTCTATTTCGTTGCAGTTATTTCACTGCTTTAAAATGAACGAGGCGTATAAATTTGTGCCGTGCATTCAAATGACTATTTTCTCCGGTCTGATCAGTTTTAATCCGCAGAATATTAAAGACTTTTTTTTCTTCATTTCGGTATTTTATGAGACTTTCGATTTAAAATGATTTGATTTGTAAATTTTTCATATTTTGGATCCAATAACTCTAGGTACTTGATTCTAAAGAGCTCAGATTACTTTTTTATTACAAATATATTCTTTAGTAACATCATGTATTGGAGCTAAAGAAAACGTAAAGTAAAATAAAAAGTTATGCCACTGCTTTTTCGATAGAATGTGTTATAGCTCATTTGAGAGCGGGGCTCTTGAACAAATGTAAAATTTGGCTTAGTAAATATTTTTTTTGCTTTAGGTAATATAGGATATTTTATGATTTTTTTTTATCCTATTTAATCGGTGCTACAAATTTTGATTAGAAAATTTCTCAGAGGAAATGACATATCCCTACATCTACAGTTAAATAGACATTTAGAAAAAAATTCTCGTAAAATTACAGCACTGAATGGTAATGACATTTCTGGTCAAAATGCCCATATTTCTGGTTAATGAAGCTAAAATATACGGTGTTTAAACGATTTATATGGTAATTTATCCATTCATATAGTAATGGATTACCAGAAATTCTGGTTTTCAAAATTATAGTTTTTATTACCACACATTCAGTAGGAAATACAAAACTGAAAAATAAGTTCAACCAACTAAAAATACTAAAAGAATACAATTAATATCTGTTTGCCCATGTCTGTGACAAACAGAGCTTTGCTTGGCAAATATTTTTATTTTTAAAATAATTCAATAGCACAAAATATATTTAAATAATGAAATTAAATAATACAAAATATAATTAAATAATATCAAATAGAATATACATGAAATGATAGAAAATGTATTAAAATTATCTAATTTCAACATTGTTTTTAACTGTAAAAACAGATGTCTATTTTTAAAAAAAAAAAATCTATCACAATCATTTTTAGAAATAAAAATAAGCACTAATAGTGAGCATACATAAAGTAAGAAAGCATAAAAAATACACCACAATGCATTATCAAAAATAAGGTTCCGGGGACCTTAAGATTTTAATTATTCCTGAACAACAACATTGGGAAAAATGTTGCATGAGATTTTTAACAGATCTTCGTTACTTTTGTTTCGCGGTTTTTTAATTTGTAATTAGTTTCTCCGTCTAAGCTTCAGTTTTTTCTTCTTTTTTTTATTTTATTTTTTTTATTTTATTTATGATATTTTTATTTTATTTTTTCGTCGCATGTTTAAAAACGTTATATATAGCAGCAGATCGCATAAATGTTGCGGTAAACTTCTAAGGGAGTTAGAGCACATCATCAGGATCAAAATTGCATAGCAACTCATACCAGGAAATTTCGCAATACGCCGCTAGGGGCGATTGCACTACCATGATCTATTTCCTTGACTCGAATTTTCCAGGAGTGAGTTTCTATTCAATTTGTATCCTGGTGATGTGTTCAACTCACCTAGAAGTTTTTTGCATCATCTATGAGACCCTTCTTTATGTATAACGTTTTGAAGCTTGTACATTTCGACAAAAATAGATTAAATATACCATTTTAAAAAGAAAAAAAAAGACTTAAAATGTGATTAAAAAATCTGTAGCTTTAGGAGAAAAATAAATTTTAGATTTGAAATCCCCATATCCTAATTAGGTAAATTATCCCCTTAATAGGTAATTTGTAATCAATGCATTTCTAAGAAATGATGTATTTCTTAGAAATGCTAAATTCTGTTAATTTCAAAAATGCTGTTAATTTTATACTATGTTGTTCAATTTCAATTTAATTCTCAAATAAATATTAAAAAAAACATTAAAATAATGTAGGGCTAGCACAAATGAATAACCGGATTGCCGAACTAATAAGCAATATTAAAGAAAAAGTTGTTATTTTTATATTATGCTGCTAATTTCAAAAATATTGTTAATTACATATTATGCTGTTATTTTCGAATTAAATCTCAGATAAGTTATTAAAATCATAAAAATTAAGGCAGGGTTATCACAAATGAATGGAGGAATTTTAGAATTTTTTTTTTCTGAGCTGTTAATTTCACATTATGTTGCTAGTTTTGATAATGCTGTTAATTTCATGTCATGTTATTAATTTCATGCTATGTTGTTAATTTCTATTTAATTTTCAGATAATTATTAAAAAATACAGTATTTCAGACAATTATTATAAAATATACAGTGCTAGATCAAATCAATGAACCAATTTTAATCAGTTTTATTCTTGATGCTATCACACAACATGAAATTGAAGAATGTTAAACCATTTTTTAGCAGTTAAAAGTAATCGGTTTGTTGCCATTTTGTTTCAAAACAATAATTCTCAATAATATTCAAATAATATGTTTACTCCACAAATTTTGTATTTTAACATTGCCAATGGTTCCAAATACTGCCAAAATGTGTTCTTCAGTGTTTTTAGCATCCCATAGCACTGTCTTTGAAGTAATCTCAAGGGACAATATCTCATAACGTAATTCAGGGAACTTCGGTGGCCATACGATTTAGGGCAAATCACTATGCACACATATTTTATGAAATATATTTAATGTAAAGACCATAAGAGCTTAAATAGAGACAGAATACGTTTTTTTCAGTCATGAAAGAGTGATATTAAATTACCTTGTAGAAAAGACAGAGGATATATTTAATTCGAAATATATAGATCAGGTTTAAATTGTGGATTTAGTTAAATTGAGGAAAAAAGTATGGGGAAAACTTATGGTAGAATATGGTAAAGTTTACTGTGTTTTTGGCTCTAGGGAAAACCAAAAAGCAGCACTTTGCACAATACTATATTTTGTACTTCATAGAACTTTTTACTTTGTACTTTATGGATACACTTTGGTAAAGACTTTTGGTGAAATTAACAATAAAACATAATTTACTACCATGCCTTCAGGCAATAAACGTGGTAATTTTATCATGATACCTTAGAGCAATGGCATAAAACAATTTTTTTGTTTATATGTACTTTTAAATTAGTATTTTTATTAACACTAGATTGCCTAAGGAAGTCATTTTGACTGCTTTTAATTTCAGTTAGAAAAGCATTGATGCATATAATGACAAAATTTTTTAAAATTTTGTGACGTTTTGTACAACATATAATTTTTTTTATTGTTAATATTTACTAATAACTTGTTATATAACTGTAAATAATATAAAAAATGTTACAAATTAATTTTAAACAAATTTATTTACGCAGTCACAATCCAGTCATTTTGACTGCTTTTAGGCAATATAGGTATATACTAATTTTCCGTCTTTCTAGTGTTAAATATGTTGAGATAAGAATTATAATTTTGAAAAGCACAACTTCCGGTAAACTGGTAATCGTGTGACTTTTCTAGCCAATAAGAATGTGAGAATATACAAAAGGAAATATTACCAAATAAATGCTTTAAATACTTCAGTAGTTTTATCAATAGAATTACGTTTTTTTTTTTTTTTTTTTTTTTTTTTTAAACCAAAAATATTATTACTATGCAAGTACGGTAATTTTACCAGAATATTTTTTCCTTGTAGACATTTCTAATATTTATTCGGCAAAATGTCCTGTTTTAATTTTTCAAAATTTTCAAAATATTACGACTGTAATAGGAATTAATTAACGCATTAAAAATGCTCAAAATTTTTAAAGGAGGAATGTAGAATTGAAAAATAAACTTATTAAAGAATATAAATCATGTTAACATTAGATACTTTTTTATTATACAAAAACTAGAGGGCTCTGCTTCCACTAACTAACTCTCATGATAGATATTCATTTACTTTTAGTTTCTTGGTGACATATAGATTGCTGTTACATCAGACTTAAAAAAGATGCAATTGTAAAATATTTTATTGCATTAATTCTAAAATGCTTTGTTGTATTATTCCAAAAAATTTATTTTATTAATTCTAAAATGCGTTATTGTTTTAATCAGGAAATGTTTTATTTTATTTATCCTGAAAAGCCTTTATTGTATCAAACGTAAAATGTTTTATTGTATTAATCCTAAAATGTTTTATAGATTAACAACAGATTTGATTTTCCAAATTTAGTGCCCATTTCTACTGAGGTGAAAATGATAGGTCATCATTGCAACTTCATCAATTTTTTTTTCTTTGAAAATTTCTATTTAATTTTTGGTTGCTTAAAAATACTTGTTTTTAAAAAAAGCTTTTTCAGTAATCTTGCAAATTGTTTATTCGAAACAATTTTTTACCATGTCGTATTTCTTCTTTTAATTTCATATGTGCACTAGACGCAGTTTTGCATTAAGCTAATTTTCAAAGCTAATATAACTTATTAACTTTATAATATTTGTAAAATGATTAATAAGTTAAGTATAGTTTAAGTATATTTTTCCTAAATTCTACCGCAATAAAGTAATATAGGATTTAAGTTTATAATTTGAAATAATGATCAACTTTAAAATTGCAATAATAACTGAAATTTCTGTAAAAAGATGATAAATAGATATTAATAGAAAATACTGTTAAATAAGGGATAAATAATTATTTTTCAGTTAAAAAGTGCAGCTATAACTTTTATTAATTTTATAATAATGGCGACTAAAGAAAACTGGACCTTCATGCTTAATTAAGAAACCACATCATGGGATTTTTCTGGCCAATGAGAATGCGAGGACAATTATGAGCTTCATAACTATTATGTTCTTTTGTTTGAGAAATGTAGTCAAAATTATAACAAGCTAACCGAAAATGCGATAAATATAAATAACTTGAAATATTTTATTGCGAGAAATGTAGATATGATAATTCCTTTGAGATTCGAAGTATATTTTATTGCTTTACTGAATTAGATTATTACATTATAAGCTATAACTATTTTTACATATTTTTTTTATAACCGCCGCTGAACAGTCGGGGTTTAGGATTACCTATGTTCAACTCCGTGTTCTGTAATTTTGAACCCAATCCAGAAGACTAGGGAACTCCTGGATCACGCATTAAGACGAACTAGCTTTCGTAGAAGACTTTTCAATGGAACTAACCAGCATTTGCATTACATGTAGATTAAAACCACGAAAATCTCCCACGGTTAGCCTGAAGGCAAGGGGACTCTAACGCATGATTCGTCTACCACTGAGGATATTTTTCATCAGAATTGTGGTTGGTGCAAGCCTGGTGCGGAATTCGTATCGACCAGCCATCGCTGGGATTCTAACCCGGTTCACCTCATTGGAAGGCGAAAGCTCCATCTCCTGAACCACTACTTCTCAGCTAGCTATAATTATGTAGCATTATCACTAGATATGCTAATTTGATCTTCTCCTTCATGTTACGCCAACTAATCTCAAACATCAAAGCTTCACTTTTTTTTAGCCTAATGGTTTGCTTAGAATTGTTTCAATAAACTATAACGTAAAATTAGTCAAACTTATGAATATTATAAAATAAATGTATTTTCAAAGCAAAAATAATCCTCACTAAAAATAAAAAACTATACTGTATAATATACTATATATTTAAAAAAAAAATTGTAACTGTCTTTCATGTTAACAATAATAACATTGTTCATAAATTTTTTTCTATTAATCTGTATTTTAATGTGATTTCTTTCTTATAAGATAACGCTTTGTCATAAAATACAGCTGTGAAGATTTTTATAATTTTGTAAAATATTCAATACATTAAAAAAAACTGAATTGCGAAAAATGGATGAAAAAGTTGTGTCTGCATAGTGTTATTTAAAGTAAATTAAATTGCTTTTTAGGATTCGATATTGAATATAAAAATAATATAAGCGTGCAAATCTCTTCAAATTCTTACTAAATTATAGAGAATCTATTTTCTATATTTAAGGGTATGGGGGAAATATACAAATTATTAATTTTAAACAAAAAAAATCTATTCATTAATCACTGCTAGTTTCATATTATTTATTCAGTAAATTTCAATCGGTTCCCTTAAAAAAAAAAAAAAAAAAAAAAAAAAAAAAAGAGAGAGAGAGAGAGATATTCACTTTTTTCCCCAGCCTAATCCTTAAATGCAGATAATTTTTGAAATCAATAACAAACATAAACATATCTTTACCTTATTTCATTCTTATAAAGTTATGGGAGGTCTTAGATGATTGGCTTAAGAAATTCCTATTAAACCAATAACATTTAAAATATACATTTCAAATCGGCATAAATTATCTGAAATGCCGACAGTCTGTCTCTCAAAATTGGCAACAAAACTAAAAATAGCTTTAGAGGTTGAAATGAATATTAACAACAAAATAAAAAACATATTTAAAAAAAATAATAAATTTTTAGGTAACTGCCCAAAATATTCTAAATTGGAGAATTAGGAAAGCATGTTGAGACACACTGTCGTCTTCGGCAGAAAATAATAGGGCACATATACGAGAATCGCTGAGGCAGAACGTATCAACAACAACAAACATTCGAATCCTCCTGCTGTGAAAATACATAATGAAGGAGCGCGTCTCGGGCCATTTAGGATGTACTTCATGGACTATGAAAATACTTTCATTTGGCTTTTTATTTGCCTCAAGTTTTTCAGTACTGTTTACATTTTCTTCCTTTTTAAAGTACAATAATATATCAAAAAGAGGAAATATTTCTTCGGCTTCTTTTGGCATTCATGAATAAAAGTAAAACTAAGGTCTACTTTAAGTTTGGCAGAGGTTTAAAAAAAGTTGCTCTTTTGTGATGATTTGGTTAATATGCTGCGTTATCTTAATTTATCTGTTTTATTATATCAGTCTTTGAATCATTAAAGGAAAAATAAAGTTATGATACTATCATTCATTACTTTTTTTTAAGCCAATTTTATTATTTTCAAGTCATATTCTTTTATTTTCCAATGCCTAAAAAGGAATTCGAAAAAAAAAAAAAACTGATGTTATTTTCGAACTTAAATTAAGAAGTAATTATGAGAAGATATTCTTAAAGATCCACACTCTAAGAAATTTTCGTAAAATTCAGAGAATGGGACGTCAGTTTATAACCTTCTTTGAGAACAAAAGTCAATACCCGTAGTTGTAACGAAACTCACCATAATTAATAAAGTTGACTGTTCATCTATACGGTTATTATAAAAATATTCGTAATTTAATTAGGAGATGAATGCCTTTTTTGCATCTTTTTACACCTACGAACACAAAGGTTCCTGCTTCGACCCCAGTCGGTGCCAAAATGCATCTCTCTCTATATAAATACCTACAATGATGACCATAGATAACAAACACGAAACTCTCTCAATTCTTGACAGATGACAGCGCAGTATTGTTCACCTTGAATCGACAAACATATTGCCTGAGTCTCTAATAACAATGGAAAAAATTCTGGATCAAATTGCGATAAAAAGCACCGGCACTCAGGTTTCCGGTACTTTTCTCTGTTACTGGGAAATGTTGCTAAACAAAACATCTGGTATTCAGTACTTTTTACAGTAAAATAAATAAATATTAATATAAATACATAAAATATAAATTTAATTATTTATATTATATTTTATATTATTATTTATATTATATTACTATTAATTTTTATAAATTATAATATTAATGTAAATAAATAAGATATAAACCATATATAAATAAAATCACGGTATAATATAAATAATCAGTACCTATATATTTTACGATTAAACATTCACTGTCAGACCTGCACTTTTATGGTCGTGCTAGCTTTTAGTATTCTTAAGGTCAGTAACTGAAAAACTTTTTAACTATCACTGACTGTAATTTAGCTACGGAAATTTCTATTCTGCCTTTAGAGCAAAATTGCACTTCAAGAAAATTCAATCTTAAAAAGCAGACACTTCATCAAAATTTCTCACAATCAAAATATATTCATAAAAACTCTAATCCAAAGTGGTGAGGTAAAGAAAAAAACAGAACACTTGGTGTGACTCTTAAAATAACGGGAATAAAACTACCACAGACTAAGGAACTTCCAAGTTCTTAATTTTAACTTGTGGGGACGATACATAAAATTTTAAAAGCAGACGCAAAAATTAAATATTCTAAATAAATACGCTTTTTTTGCGAGACAGAGAGGCTTGAATTTTTGATCCAAAAATATGGGTGGGAATATCCTACACAGCAAAAAATTACGGTTGGTCGTGGGGTATCATTTCTTGGGTGCATCATTCGTTAAATCCATTTTGCCTTAAAGTCCATTTTTACCGTAAAATGTAAAGCAATTGTTTTTACATTAATATTAATTTAATTAAAGTGATTCAGTGATTTTGCGATAATTATTACTGTAAAAAATACAGTATATCATATTTTTTGCTCCGTAACATGTTCTGGTAAAAACGGATTTCACGGTAAAAAGTACCAGGACTTGGGTGCCGGTACTTCTTACAGTGATTTCATCAGAAATTTGTTTGTAGCTCAAGAAAATATGGAGATTTCCAGATTTAGCCATAAGATGGAAAGTTTTATACAACTAACAAAATCTCAATTTCTCTTTCAGCATATGTGTTTGCTTATGGTAAATAAAAGTGGTCGGACGAAGAGTGAATCGTAAACAAATGTTTAAATTATTTTAATTTATGTGATTTTAAATGAAAGATATAAAAGTTTGAAAAATATTTTTTTTAATTTTAGTTACTCAGGAACTTTTCAGCAGATTCTTTTTTTTTTTTTTCATTTTTCACTTAGGATTGAACTTTAAATCAAAATATTCATAAAAAGAATTTTGAGATAATTACTTAAAAACAACATTTTTTTGGTTTTTCAACACTCAAAAGTTATTTGATCGATTTTGTTCTAAGTTGCATTTTGTTAATCAAAATTAGCAGTTAAAAGTGAAATCGAAATTTGTATAACGTTGAAAATTGTTCTACCATTATAAAATAAAACAATAAAAATAAGAAATAAGTAAATAATAATATGTAAGAAATAAGATGGTTACTTTTTAAATGGATTTATTTTTGATAAGCGAATTTTATAATTACATGCAAAAAAAAAAATTTATTCGCTTAAATAATTTTAGAATTATGACAAAATACAAAAAAAAAAAAAAAAAAAAAAAAAAAAGGAAATTGAAAGAGAATGGTTTCAACTTTCAACCTTTCTTTTGACTAATATGCTTGGACCATATTTTCCAGATTGTGATTACCTCCATATTTCAAGAATCGAGAATTAAACCCAGTTGAAAGAAAAGAATATTTATTCAGAGAAAGTGCATTGTATTTGATTTCGTAACTTCAAATATCATCTGCTCGATAAAAATATCTCACGAAAAATGTAAATATAAATGTAATGTAAAATTTCTCTCACCTAAGCTTTTGGAACAGGTAAGATTACATCTTAGTACGTGAAAACTCGATCATTAGACCAATAGTTATTTTTGTTCTAGATCAGACTTTAGACCAATCGATCATTAGACCAGTAGTTATTTTTGTTCTAGATCAGAACAAAACCTGTTTAATTTTTCCCCATGAAACTAAGCAAGAAAACATTAAAATAACTAAATATATTTTTCTTTCGAATATTTATTTTGAAAACTTGGTTTGATTAAAACATATGTTGATAAAAAAATGTTTAATATACGTTTTGAATGATGGTTTACTTTTTACACTCGGGAAAAAAATTATGGTAGAATAATCATGCTGCATATTAATATCATTTCCTTAAAAAAAAAACATAATTCTGGTTAATGAAACCAGAACATATGGTATTTAAACTATTAATTTGATAATTTTTCCAATCATATTTTAACTGTTTGTCGGAAGTTCCGTTTTTCAAAATTATAGTTCTTATTATCAGACATTTGGTAAAAAAAAAAAAAAAAAAAAAGAAAAGAAAAAAACTGAAGAGTATTTACCATGTAAATTGTTTTTATGACTAGCTCTAAAGTATCATGATAATTTTACCACATTTACCAAATTTTATCAGATATTTAATTTTACCATATTTTGTTAACTTTTAACATGACATCATGGTGTCATGCTAAAAGTTAAATGATGTAAAGTTTGGAATGATGTAACTGAACATCATTCGAAAAGATACTGAATACAGTTAATCGTTATTTTGATTGGGGGAATTACCAAAAACCTGATTTGCTTAATCTCATAATTTAAAGACATTGAAAGGGAAAAAAATATAAATAAAAAAAGAATTAAATTATTTTAGCTTTATTTGTTTTGTTTGTGAATGTCCTTCTATTTTGCACTTGATTTTGTAGAGTTGTTCGATAATAATTTATTTATAGTTTATCATTTTCACCCCATACAAAGAATGGGTATTCAGCTGGTATATTGTAAATGTAATTAATGGATAATAACTTTAGTGGCCGTAAATTGTATTTTTCATTTGAAATTAATCTGAATTCGATTTGAAACTTTATGCATAATAAATTGTTTTATGATAAAAAATATCGACTTCCTTTTTCATAACTTATTACCTGAATACCAATTCGTCGTGTAAAAGGAAAAAGTAAACAATCAATAAATCAAAACTGAACAACACTACGAAATCAGGCACAAAACTGAAAAACATATGCCAACACATTAATTTTTTTAATGCATTATAATTTTTTAATTGGAGGTGACTTAACGTTATTATATTAAGAAAATCACGTTTTTAGCAGTTTTTCTATTATAACAATTATTAACTCCATTCCATATCACTTAGTTAGATGTTATTGCTCGTGGTCAACTCATGATAGGAAATTTTTCCACAATCATGCAATTTACTCCATTATGTATCCTTTTCGAGTAGTCGTAAAAAATAATTTCCACAGTATCTGTATTTAAACTGCACAGTATAGGTACAGTTCAAATAAGTAACAAATGTACTAATTGTATCAATATTAGTACGTTTGGTCTTTATTAACAATACAATAAAATAACTTTCTCATTGTCTAGTTCTAGATTCATATTTCTACTAATTTTTGTATTTACATTCTCTTAATTTAACAGACTAAACAATTTTGAAATTTGACCAAATGTCACGTTTATATTATAATGATTATATTTACAGTGTTTTTATACAGTATATTTAAATTATAGATTATATTTACAGTAAACTGATGATTAGAAATGATTATATTTACAATAAAACATTTTATTTTTCATGTTCTCAAGATAATTGTCACATTCATGTTTGTTTAGATCATATTGGTGCTTATATAAACTAAAAGTGTTGAAAAACTTTTTTATAAGATTATTCTTTCTTCTTAAACTATTTTCATACATTATTTTCTTTCAAAAACTGGCATATCTATCATAAAACAATTTTTAAACAGCGAATTTTTAATACTTTCACTATTGATTTTTCATATTATACAACCCATTTACTAATTAATGTTATGTGAGTGCGTAAGAACACAAATTTCAAATACAAATCATCGTTCCTAAATTAAACTGTACACTATGAAATATATATTGGACATATAAGTTATTTACAAGGGTAGTCAGCAATTTTATTTAATTTTAATATGAATTTTTAAGCATATTTTAAATTTTATTAAAAAATTTAAATAATAAAAATAACTTCAAATTCAGATTAAACATTTTAAAAATTTATTTACAATCTCTTATAACACTTTTTTCTCTTTTTGATATTTTATTTTTCATTTTCTAGGGGCCAAGATGATATGATTTAATGGAAGTTCAAATAAAAAATAAGGATGTAAGAAAGAGAATATATAAGAATTAGAACTATCTTTAAAAGGTGAATATTTTTTATCATATAAAATATTTAGGTGAAAATGCTGATGACGCGGAACAGTTAGGTTTCACTTCGATAACGAATCAAGCTATATTAAGAAGCAGTTTTTTTTATAGTTTTTTTATATAAAAAACACATTTATTCAACAACCACTCATAAAGTAACAAAATTAAAGTACCCGTAAAGGCTTAGTAAATAACCTTGCAACAAAAAAAAGTAGAAAAACCCTTAACGGACTACCTCAAAATAATAAACAAAAATTATCTTCCCAGAAGTCAACAACTCTCTGATGTTCCATAAAAATCTCGTGCTTTTATTTTTAATTTGTCTCGTTATGTTATGTTTTGTTTCCTTTATTCATGCTTTTGTTGGCCAGATATTTTTCATTTTTTTAGACTTTATACTGCCTATTAAGACTGAAGTATTCAACTCAAAATTTGCAAAAAAAGTTGCATTTTTTGTAAATTATAAAATACATAAAAATTATAGTTTCACTAGTTACTTTAATGAATATTTTTTCAGATATTTGAAATTCCATATATATTACAAATTCAAAGAACTAAATTTTTGTTCTATTATTTTGATAAATAACTATGAATTTCACAGAATTTCGTTCAAAGACTGGAAATCCTTTTTTCAGTTTCATGAGAAATCGTCGAAGTTTTTTTCCACAAAATTTTACTTCTTTAACAAATTTTTATTATTAAACCTAAACAATAATTACTGGTTTATCTGTTCAACAATCTAGGTGCCTTAAAAAACATTGAATCATTCTGATTATTGTTTTTTTTATTTTCCTCATTAAGTTCTACGGTCTTCTTATAGAAAAAAATGCTTTAACTAGTTTTATAGCCAGCATATGTTTATGCATTGAGAAATATTAATCTCACACAATCAAAATTCATTGATGTACTAGAGATCATGCCATTAGTTCTTTTGATCAAATTCAATTTTTCTCAATATATTTTACATTAAGATGCAGGATATTTTTTATTGGTTCTGTGCATCATAGTTTAATTTTGAAACTATTTGACATTTTTTTAATACATAAATATCTCTGATCAGTAAAATACAAAGAGTAAAATTAGTAAAAAATCATTATTTTATTGAAAACAACAATAAAATTTTGATGCAACAACCACCTCAATTTATATTTACTAGTAATTGACAAATTGAGCAAATTAAGTAGGGCTATTAAGACGCTTTTTTGCTGTGGAAAAATTATAGTCTGAGTGCCTTAAACTTTGTCATTAAGAAATAATTTCTGTCAAAATTACCATACTTGTATAATGAAAAAATTCTGGTAATTAAAATATTTGGTATTTAAATAATAATTCTTCAATTTCCTATGTTTGTGCATTCTTATTGGCCAGAAAAATACATGATTGTCGGTTCAATGGAAATTCAGGTTTTCAAAATTATGGTTCTCATTACCATACATTTAGTAACAAATACAAAATGAAAAAGCAAGTTTTACCAAATAATGTTAACTTTTTGATGTTTTTGCCTTTTTGTAAATATAATGTTAGTAATCTATTTTCACATCTATGGTTCAGTTAGAAAGGTCGTTTATTTAAATGGTGGATAGGAGTTAGATGACTGTTAATAATCTTTTATGCTGAGGCAATTTCTCAATTATAACAAGAGGTAAAGGGACACGAATGATGGCTTCAAATACTTAATCAATGTGTTTTAAAAACATTGAAATCAAATGCCATTATTTGCATTAAACACATGAGCCTGCATTTGTATCAAAACCATATTTATTTATTTACTGTTACACATCCATGGTCACGCTTTGTTTCGAGCCAGCTACCTCCATTTTAAGTAGCGTTAGGTGAAAAGACGAGACTGCAGTAAGGAAATAATTTTAAAAAAACAAGCATTACCGAGTATTTATTTGTTTTTGCTCATACATATGCAAGCTTGTGTAGCTATTACAAACTATAATTTTTTTTATAAACCCTAGTCAAGTTGAGGTACAGATATCTCAGATCAGGGGAAGATATTGCGAAGATGCATCGATTGTAAAATATGGGTAACTGGTTCGATACTTACTGTGTTTCAGGATATATGTTTCTGATGCCTTTCTCTATCTTGTGCTATCTTGTTCCGACTTGACAAGGGCATATAAGCCGAGCTTCGTAATGAGCACCCAATCCTGTGTGAGAGCGAGTAACAATAAATAAATAAATTCAAATAAATCTATGCACTCAGGATTACACTTATTCGAGCACTTAACAGTAAAACAATTTAATGAGGACCGATACCGCACACTTTCGATTCTTTCGTATGCTGATTAAAGAAGTCATGCACCTGTTAATGTTCATATTTTATTGTTCATTTTTCCAAAACCATATTGTATTATTCATTTTCCCAAAACGTCCTTTCCAAAAAGCAACAGTTAAAATTACCGTGCTTTTTGGCGTTTTCGAAGAGCCAGAAACACAGTAAATTTTACCTTATTCTCATAATTTTGACCCTATATTTTTCTCAGTGGCGCATTGTTTTATTTATAACTATAGATGTTATCGTGCTTAGAAAATGGCAACTGCCTGGTCTTTGAAAACAATGAATATTTTAAATATTGAAAACAATTTCTATGCTTATAAGAAAGTTCGGTGAAATTTTATAATATAGTAATAATTTCTTTGAATATTCTCTGAATTTAAACAATGAATTGACTGATATACCAGAATATATACCAGGATATACTAGAATAGCAAACCACAAAAAAGTTTTCGTTTGACATAGCACTAGTAGCTTTTTTACATGATGACATGTTGGTCTATATTAACAATTAGTATAAAGGGCTCTTTTTAGAGTTAGAAAAAATTTAACGTAAATGTAACATCATGTTACAAACTATTAAAAGTTATAAACATAAAGTATAGTATTAAAAGTAGCATTTTTTAATTTCTAAGTTTTTAAGGGAATTTCAAAGCAACCTTTTCTTTTAAATTTTTGATACCTGATAGCAAATATTTTTACAACAGCTAAAAATAGAAAAGTTACTAAATTTCTTAACACTAGATTGCCTAAGGAAGTCATTTTGACTGCTTTTAATTTCAGTTAGAAAAGCATTGATGCATATAATGACAAAATTTTTTAGAATTTTGTGACTTTTTGTACAACATATAATTTTTTTTATTGTTAATATTTACTAATAACTTGTTATATAACTGTAAATAATATAAAAAATGTTACAAATTAATTTTAAACAAATTTATTTACGCAGTCACAATCCAGTCATTTTGACTGCTTTTAGGCAATATAGGTTTATACTAATTTTCCGTCTTTCTAGTGTTAAATAAGTGACTAAAATTTATTCTTGATCACAAATATTATTTACTACTAATTTTGCATCATTTTATGTATATATATATATATATATATATATATATATATATATATATATATATATATGTATATATATATATATATATATATATATGTATATATATATATATATATATATATATATATATATATATATATATATATATATATATATATATATATTATATATTCATTATATATTATATATTCATTATTTCGCATTCATTATTTTTTACCCGATGGTTTCAAACAATTGTTGAAAAAAAATTTTTTCATTACTTGTATTTAAAAAAATTCTGTATCTATATTTTTTATTATTATATAAATCATTTTTTAAAAAACTTTAATCTCAAATACGATTAGGAAGTTACGTTGCATTAATTTTCTTAAAAGAATATAATCAGCGAAAGAATATTAAAAAAATATAAACAGTAAATAGAATGGTGAAAAAAAATCAACAAGTCTGGCTCTGTTGACCTTTCTGCCTGGTTTGGATAGGCAATGAAGGCACTCTTTGTTTTTTTAGAGAAAATGACGTATACATGAAAGAAATTTTTTTTAAATATATAAAAAAAGTTTTAACTTTTTTTCTTTATGCGTATTCAAATTTTCTCATAAAATATAATATAGATAATATTGATCTGTTACGCTTTATTAGGAAAAGAAAAAAATATTTTTATTTAAATTTATATGTAATCCGTCATAAACTCTAACAAATTCCATCTTAAATATAAGTGAAAAATGTACATCGTATTTGCAAAAACAATTTTTACTTTTTTAATCACCTAATAATTTTTTTTAAAATCATAATATTATCTTTTTCTTTTAAATCATAATATTATCTTTTTCTTTTAAATCATAATATTACTTTTTATGCATCAAAACTCTCCATAATCGAGTGTTTGAAAAATTTTATTCCTTTTTCATATTGTTAACTTTAAAAAACATTTCAATGTTAATTTTTCAGTAAGAACTATGATTTCATTTGTAAAGTATTTTAAAATTAAATTTCTAAACTATCATTTTTAAGTAATCTTTTGCGATATAAAATATTTAAAACTCAAAATTAGCTTTTAAATAAAAAATCTAAGAATAAAAAATGTTGAAAAGCATTTATAAAGCACGTGGAGTTCATAATTTAAATACATTATGCTTGGGTGGCTTTTAAAAATTAATGTGCTTTGTTATCAAGAATTTCCAGTAAAGCCTTTCATTCTTCAGAATGCAATTGTGTTCATTATATATCTTTTTAAAAACATTGATTGTTCCCGTTTCTTGTAAACCACATGATTAACTATACGCCAGTTTAAGATATAAACTTCAAAATGAAAAATAAAAGACAATTGAGCTTATGCGTTCAGAAATAAATTTAAAACAAACCTCGTTGCAATCTGGAGTTTTGATAAATGATTGGTTATGCATAAGAACCAGAATTAAGTTTAATTCGAAAAACATTTTTCAGGTTTATTAAGAATACTTCAAACAGAATTATGGCGAAATATATTCATTATGTATACCAATTTTCAGGAGAATTTTCTAAAAAGAAATTACTTTAAGCTCCGCGTCTAAAAACAAGCGTACCTTTCATTATTGTAATGCTGAATTTTTTTGCTGCTATTTTTCGCCATTTCCCCCTTAATTTTTTTTTTATTCGCCAAACTTATTCTATCGTTTGTGTATTCGTAGCCTCTTGAAAAGCTTCTTTTAACTGCATTGATGATTAAAATATATTGAACCTAAAGTAATAAACAAGAACGTACGGGAAATGTTAACGAAAAAAACTAAATAAGAAATACACCGCTACCGCCGCCGTTTCTTTTTCGCAATTATAAAACGTAATTTCGAAAATCTTTCAAGAAGAAAACTCATTTCATTATTTTGGATCGAGAATAAAAATAAAAAAAAAACGGAATGAATAAAAAAAAACGAGTTTTTTAACGTGCGTCTAGCGAATATATATTTTCTACTCGGCTTTGTTCGCATAATTACTAAAAAAAAATTTTTTTTTTTGCTTTAAGCTTAACATGCCGGTCTGGATATCTAACGAAAAAGGAAATGATAATAACGAAAAAATGCGTAAGAGGCTAAAATACGGACAGATATATGTATATATCAGAGAACGGCAAATTTATTTCGGTGCTCCCTGCATATTTTAATGAACTGACGGAGCTTTGCGATTGGCTGATTAAACGAATGCTGAGAAAAATATAAAATAAAATAAAAAATAAAAATTCAAGAGAAAAATATAAACTTGGCGCGTTTTTACCGTCCAATCTTTTTAACTCTGGCAGAAAACATTACTGTGTAAGAGATTCTGCGATGGAGATGTAGAAAAGAGAATTGTAAAAATGGAAGGCAAAGGAAGGAAGGAGGGGGTATTACCTTACGACTTGAATTACTGATAGTTTTTGCTCTGTTTGAAAGCGCAAAAGGAAGACAGAAATCCTATTTTTTTCCCCATTTTGAAGTAAAAAGGGGAAAAAGTTTCGCTATTATAACTTTTCTGATGAAGGGAGTAACGAAATTTGTTTAAAGAAATTGATTATGCGATATTAGATTTTTCGGGGAAATTAGTTTTCAATAATTACACTTCGAAATATTTTCTTTTGCGAGGAAAATTTTGTTGCCTTTCGCCATGTATCGTAAAATCTCTCATTCCTGAATTTTAAGAAAGGTTAATTCAATTATTTAAATATGTTTATTTAAAATTATAGATAAAATCTGCGAATTCAAAGAATTCGTTACGCTGGTTTAGATTGCGCTAGATTTAAATTTGAATTGAAGTTCGGAGATAGATTGAATTTTGTTAATTGAATTTTATTGTAAGACTGTTCCATTTTATCGAAAGAAAAAATTTTAATATATTCATTTGAAACTTCAGATATTGCTTTCTTTTATTTGGCATAAATTTTACATTTTTTTACTATTTTTATTTGCAAAGAAAGATCATGTATTTATTACGCAAAAATTAATTGTATTTTATGTTTTTATATTGCAAATTATAGTTTTTTTTGTAATTTAAGTTCCCATAATTTATTTTATAGTAGTTGAACGGAAGAAAATTCATATTATATGAATTTTAATGAGGGAATGACTAATCTTCTTTTTTTCGCTTTTATATACTTTGATTCCCCTACATACTAGAGACACACACTCATATATATATATATATATATATATATATATATATATATATATATATATATATATATATATATATATATATATATATATATATATATATATATATATATATATATATATATATATATATATATATATATATATATATATATATATATATATATATATTAATGAACAGATTTATATTTAAATATTTTTTTTCTTACAATTTCTTCTTTTAAAGAATACAAAAAATATAAATAATAAATAAATAAATTAAATAATATGGTATGGAGTCCTAATTTTTCGCCATAGAATTTTTTCAAGATATTATAGTTCAACACATTTAATAATAAGTTCAATCGTCGATATTTTGCTTTAAATACATTTTATTATTGGGTGTATACAAGAACAAATTTGTCTTAAAATGAAAACTTAAAACTACGATCCCTAAATGCTATTCAATAAATGCCATGATTAAGATTTCAACAAGGTCAAATTCCAACTTTGCCTACAAAAGAATATTTTATTTTAAATGTAATGTTTATTAATAATAGTCGGTAATAATAGTTGTTAATAGTCAAGTGACCCCCTGCTGTTGGAATATGAAATTATCATTCAAGCATAAATGGCGCAACATCTACAGAGCTACAATGTCCATTTAAGTTTTATTCTTATGGTTTAGTAACTATGCAAGTTAAAAATTATTGCATTTATTTATTTTTAAACATGCTAGTTGTAAACAATTTCGGAATCGTAAAGGGTAAAAAATGTTCTTTGCCGTAAACTTTATGGTTAATTGGATGAACAAACTGCTACCGGTAACTTTACCGTAGTTTTAGAAATAAAATTCTAACAGTGTACATTCGAAACGCAATCTAATTGCTTCTACTATCTAATGCAGACTGTATTTCAACAAAATGTTTCAGAGAGATGAGCCAGCTATCTTATTGAAGACTGAAGTAAACATTGTCTAATAGTGATTTTGTCTGGCCACAGTTATCTAAGTATTAGTATTACATTTTTGTGTAAATGTCTTGTTTATCCGTATTTAGACAACAACACACTTTTATACTTATTTAACTTATAAAAAACTTTTAATAAATTCTGTGTAACTAGTAAATGATTTAAAAGTGAACACTAACTACTTCACATTTTTATTGAAAATGACATCAATCAAAATGATATCATTCAAAAAACCAATTTTAGGTTTCCTATTTCAAAATACCACAAAAGTCTACTATCTAAATGTGACTGCTATCTAATAACAATTTTTGCCGAACAGTGTTTGCAGTCTAATATTGACTTCTATCTAGTTGTCTAAGAATTATGCGAGCCTAACATTCAATTATGTTTAGTGGCAACTGTTGTCTAAAACTGATTGCTATCTTATATTAATGACAATACAAATTACAAAAATTACTTTTGATGGGTTTTTTGATACTAACTTTTTAAATTGTTTACAATAAAATTTTCGATAACAATTTCTAATTGAATAAAAACAAACTAATTTGTATTTTTATTAAAAATATTGCCAATTAAAAAAGAAACTCTAAGTTTCCGATTTCATAATTTTCCAAGCGACTACTATTTAATAATAACTTTTGCCTAAGGAAAAAATGCTGCCTAATATTCATTGCTATCTAACATCAACTATCTAATCCAAAAGTGATTGTTATCTATTATTTAATGCATCCTAGTGGTGATTGTTGTCTTATATAGACAGCCATTTTATAGCAATTACACTAGCACCAAGCTTTAAAAGAAATACTTTCAGTGATAACATATTAAATTATTTATTTAAAAATTCTCTTTAACAATTTCTAATTTATTTAAAAATAAAATCCAACTACTTCAAATTTTTCATTTTAAATAGTACCACTCAAAAGAGCAATTTCTGTTTCCTATTTTATAATATCTATCACTAATAAAACATTTATTTTAAAAAGAACTCAGTTATGCAAATGTAAGTAAAAGAGCTATTAAATGAATGCTACCTGAGAAATACAATACACTTTCCAAAGCAAAACTTTCTCTTTGCTAAGAAAGGAGCGGATATTAATTTAAAAATCCCTTTTCCTCAATATAGGGACTTTTTTTTTTTATCAGGAGTTTGATGTAAGCAATGAACTTTCTTTCTTCTTTGAGGTGCCGTTGTTTAAAGTGAACGCAAAAGAATATATTTTTATTAAAATAAAAAGTTATATATCGTAAAGTAGTGATATAAGATGCGCTATAAGAAAAAAAAAGTAAAATGAAAATTTTTCGAGTAGGGGACAGATTCTCAAATAGGGAAAAAAATCTGTATCTAAGATAAACTATGGCAGATTATTTGACAAAAATACAGTTTCTGGAAAACTTTAATTTTAAAACGAAAGCGAACAGAACTTATCACATAGCATGAAGAAGAAAATTGCATCGATTTTCATTCAGAATCAACAGCGCCGGAAATTAGAATTTTCTTTGCGAACTCGAGTCAAGTTTGGTGCTTTTTCCGAAAACTTTCTTCTATTACTTTCTTCTTCTTTTTTTTACCGTATTTCTCCTTCTCCCACGTAGGCCTTTACCGTTACTTAATCTTACTAAGTACGTATCTTTCGCTACTTTTTGGCGCACGACGAAAGTTACACGCCAAGTTTGGCACCATTAATGTGATACATACTATCATAAGATAGGAAATAACCATGAAGAATGCTTTCTTGGATATCATAAATTAAAAAGCATTTTTCACCATTTTTGTATTTTGAAAGTCTCTGGTAAATAGAGGAGAAACATTTTTATAGGGAAAAGTATGGAGGCTATAGCACGAAAAAAAATTTGTTTTTAGAAATACTTTTTAATATTAAAATGAACAAAAATCTTATGATCGATAGCAGAAGTTTTTAAAAATAATATTTGCTGCTACATTTGCTACATCGGTTAAAATTTCTACATAATATTTTCATATGGTAATATCATATAGTAAGCCTAGAAGTTATTGTAAGTATATTGCACATAGTGTGACATTATAAAATGAGAAATAGTCATTAAGAATATTTCAGTAAAATTAGAAAAAATAATTTTTTTTTTATTAGTCTGAAAATTTCTAGTAAGCAGAAGACAAATATTTTTATACTTTAAGCATGTCCAGGAGTCAGAGTTTGTTTGTACCGTCTCATATAATAAATATATGAGATAATTATAATAGCATAATGGGAGATAACTATAAAAATAATTATGAGAGATTATTATTATATTAGATGGAGAATAATATGGATACCAATTTCTTGCTCATAATATCCGTAACAAATATTTTGAAATATTTTTATATCATATTTGTCATTAAAATGTATACAATAGAACTTTTAACTAAATTTTAATTTTATAGATTTTCAATATTTTTAAATCCTACCGAAACATAAAGTAGTAAACAAACAACGTCTTAAGTAGTTTTGAATATTTTATCAAAATTAAAAAGGATTTTAAGATTTGCAATTTTTTTTTAGTTTTTGTAGAAATTTATCAAAGCTACGACACTAACTTTGTAAGCATTTAAAAATGTTTCAAAATTTTCTAAGTCCTTTAAATTCAATGTTCAACTCTTAAACCACATTTTAATGATTAAAATAATTATTATTTAATAATTGGTATCCATACAAGTCCTTATAGATCTCACTCTGGAACATTCTTGACGGTGTACGATTATGGCGCCAAAAATATTAAATTAGCAAGTATATTCTCGCCATTATTTTCACATTTTGCAAGGAGTTAAATGTTTTTGCATAATATTTTCAATCATGGATAAGGGATTGTTGTTTTGTTCTACCATATTCTATTTTTCGTTGCTGTTCTTCAAGTTAATGCATGTTAATATTAAAATAATTAAAATAGAATGATAAGTTAAGAAAATATTAGCATTTTCAATTAGCAATTTAAAATGTGCATATTAACAAACGTATTAATTCAATAAAAGGTCTGGCTTGGAGTAAATAGCTTTAAATAATAGCTTTTATTTAGTCTACATTTCCATCATTAAAATTCGTGTAAAAAATTATTTATCTATTTCTTGATACGAAAAATTTTAAAATTCATTAATGTTTTAATTTTTACAATGTTTTTAAATATACAAAAAAGTGAAAAATATTTTTGCTTGAGTTTGTACAATTTAAATTGCATTATTATAAATTTCTATTAAAAAATAGTCATCATTAATATCCGGAGGCAAAAACTTACAAGCTCATTTGATATATATATATATATATATATATATATATATATTTCCCTTTTTATTCTAAAAATGTATATTAGAACTCTTTAACTATATTTTGCAGAAACTAAAATAGCTTAGAATACTATTTTTTATGAAAAATTAAAAAACCCTCTGAAATTGAAGCAATAAAATAGACTTGTTCATTACTTTAAAAAAAAAATCACTAGCAAATTTTGTGGCTTTTCTTAAAAAAAGACATGCCAAAACATTCTTCACACTAAAACTGTGGAAACCTTTGCTCAATTATATTATTTTTTTAATCAAAAATATACTTCTTGATAAATTTTATGATGTCTACACGTTTCTTCCTTATTTCATCTTATATTATTTATATTTGCGTAGATGCAGTATTAAAATCAATATCATTTGAACTTAAAAAAATGTTGACCCATTTAGAAAAGTTTCATTATATTTTCTCCGCCTCTTTTGTAAATTATTTATCATTGTGGAGCTGTATACTTTTTGCCAGCAACACACTCTAAAGAAACCCTCACAAACATTAAAAAAAATGAGAACCATAAAATTCGAGTCCTTCCTAACAAATGTAATGAATGTTACGCTCATTAAAGAGAAAACTTTGATCATTAATAAAACGATTTTTGACCGTTATGTCCTTATAATAGATTTATCGGAGAATGTGCTCTGTAATAGAATCGAATAAATGGTTTTTATGATAAAGAAAATTCAGGAATTGCATTAGTCATTTATTTCTAGTCAAATCGGATTTATTCCGTTTTTGTAACTGTTTATCCTATCTAACGAAAAAATTAAGCGTGACTGTTTATACACACTGAAAAAATATACAATTCAAAATGATTTATTAAAAAAAAACTTAAATGTTTAAAGAATGCAAACCAATAAAACACGTTTTAAATAATAACAATAATGTTTAATATTCAAACAATTTTTTCGTTAATTTAGTTAGGAAATAATATCAGAAATAATATGTATTCTAAATTTTCAAAATTATCTATCAGGAATCTGGAAATTCAAATCAATATATTAATCAGAAATAATACTCTTTATTAAATTATAAAAAGTGTTATAAAACAGAAAGCGATTATTTCATTAAAAGAAACTAATTGTCTTTCTTGTAATTATTTATTATCGTTTCGACAAATTAAACTTTTTTATTAGTCCCTAAAATCAGCATTATTCAAAATCCAAAAAAAAAAAAAAAAAAAAGAAAAAAAAAAAAAAAAATTTCAATTATCTGTGAATTCAACAGTGTGTTATTAACATTTTAAAAACTTAACTTCTTTTCAACGTAAAAGCATGTATCTTATACATCCAATTTATATTGTTCAATTTAAATAACTTTTATATTTAAATAAAACCAAAATCTTGAAAATATTCATAGAATTCAAATTGAATTTAACTTCTTACTAACATAACTATATAAAAACATAAACTTAATTTAATAATCAAATTTAAATACGACGAAACAGAAACAATAAATTTCTAAGTTCACAAATAGATATTATTTTAAACCCTATAACTGACACCAGATATCTCAAAACACTGAAATTATTTTTTCAAAAATTTAATTGGAATATAATTAAATATTTCAAACGTCACCAAAGCTTTTTTGTAATAATTAAGGGAATGAAAAAAACACTTAAGACTGATTCCAATTTTAAATCATGTAAGTTTCTGTTAGATTTCCTTAATTTGTACAATATACACTTTTTCATTCTAATTTCAATAAAATTCATACTTTAAACGAAATTTTTATTAAAATTTAAAAGAAAAATAACTTATCCAAAGAAGGATAGCGTATACTCTGAGATACATACAAATACAATGTAAATAAGGCACGAACAATGGGGCAAAAACAAGCATCCCGAGTTCAGTTTGCATGCCCATTTTCATGTTATTAGTTGTGCTCTATTAACCTTGTTAAGCCTTTTTGAAATAAAACTATTTTAAATTAAATCATTACTCATTCTCATGAAATTTACAATTTTCCAGAATTCCATTAGCAACATATTTTTATTCCCATTTAACTGATAACTTTCCAAATGAAGCAGTGATCAAAAAAATTAAATAAAATATAAATTAAATTATAAAAATTGAAAGTAAAATAAACTATTCAAATGTGTATAGGGCATGCTTTGAGCTACAGAAAAATAAAGCTAAACAACGGGAATAAATCAAAAATAAACATCCTGACTACAGTTTACATGTCCGTTTTATGCCATTATTTGTGCTTTATTCACTTAGTTTAAACTTATTAAAATGAAATTACTTTAAATCATTTCACATTCTCATGAAATTTAAGAATTTCAGTACTCCATGAACTGCAGATTTTAACTCCTATTTAACTGATTAAGAAAAACTAAACTACCCAAATACAAACATGTGCTATTAATAAATGCGTTTAAAAACGTGAATAAAGCACACTGGCATTAAAACAAACATTCTTAGTTCAGTTTGTATGTCCGTTTTTGTACCATTATTTGGGCTGCTTTTTTCAGGTTTTATTCTTATTAAAATGAAACTACCCCAAATCATTTCACGTTCCCATGAAATGTACAATTTTTAAGAACTCCATAAACTACGTATTTGAACTCTTATTTAACTGATAAATGAAAATGAAACTATCCAAATGAAGATAGAGATCTATTAAGTGTATAAATAAATAAGCTGAAATAGATGAATAAAACACAAACAATGTGACAAAAGCAGACCGTTTTTGTGCCTTATTTTGTGCCGTTGTTAAGCCTTATTAAAATGAATTTTTTTCAAATAATTTCCCATTCTCAGGAAATTTAAACTTTTTTAAAAATCCAGAAAATTCATATTTTAACTCCTATTCAAATTGTAAAGAAAAATGAAACTATCAAAAGGAAGATGTTTATTCCGTGCTGTAGATAAATAAGCTAAAAAAAGTGAATAAAGCACAAACAATATCACGAAAACAAGTATCCTGAGTACATCTTGTACATCCGTTTTTGGGCCATTTTTTGTGCTTTAATCACGTCGTTCAAACAAACTTCTTTAAATCTTTTCACATTCTCAAAAAAAAATTTAATTTTTCAGAACTCCAGAAACTATATATTTTACCTCCTACTTAGCTGATAAAGAAAAATGAAACTATCCAAAGGAATTTGTTAACTCTGTGCTATAGATAAATAAGCTAAAAACCCTAAATAAAGTACAAACATTATCACAAAAACAAACATTCTATGTCCATTTTTGAGTCATAATTTGTGCTTCATTCAGTTTGTTAAGCCTTAATAAATGAAACTACTTAAAATCCTTTCACTTGTCCATGAAATTTACACTTTTGCAGAATTTGAGAATTACATGTTTTAACGTCTGTTTAATTATACCTTAATAAAAATACTGATGAATAATAGGGATAAAAATAAGCTAGTTTATATAAGCCACAATCTAGGATAATTACATACAATCCCTGTCGGCTTATAATATTTTTTAATCCTTAAAAATATTTTCCAAATATTTATTTCTAAAAATTTAAATAAATAAGCATTTCTTATTCATGTTCCCTTTAGTTTGAATTAAAATTAATAAATAAGATTTCCAAACAAAATTTTATCTTACTTATTCTATAAAACATTTTTTGTTTACTTTCAAAAATTTAATCATAAGTAACTAGTAGCTGCGAGCAATATCAAACAAAATAAATTTTTAAGTACACAAATAGTTTTTCCAACTCTAAATCAATCTACTTTCTCTTGGATTATTAAAATATTGCAGAACGCCGGATTCGACCTATTAACAATCTGGAGTTTCTTTTCGGACGATAACATATTTGATTTACGATTCATGTATCTTCTCCAATTATCGTCAACTTCTTACATGCAGGATTCTGAAGAAAAAATGTTTTTTCCTCATAAACTAATTTACCAACCCCATAGCTTATTAGATTCTCAATAAAAGGGTGTGCTCTTAAAAAACGGTGCAACCGTCTCCTACGTCTCTGCACAATTTCTCAAGGAGGATCAATATGTTAAAAACATTTTTAATTTAATGAGGAAGGCGTCCTGATCCGAAAATATTTATCACGATTTTTTTTTTCTTTATGGTTAACTGTTGAGAAACATTTTCAGGAGTGGGTGTTACTAAATATCGCAGTTTTTAGATAGCTTGGCAGTTTTTGTCGTTGTTTTGAAAAGTGCGTCGCGAAATATTTTGTCACGAATTCTAAGAAATGCTTTGAATGTAAATTGAAAATGGCGAGGAGAAGTATTTTTCCTTTTTCTGATTTATGAGTTTTGATGGAGGTAGTCTATCAAATCTATCAAAATGGTTGTGATGCAAACAATTTTTGTGAAAGTATTTTCTCTTCAATATTTTTAGAGAAAAATTTGATTGTAAGACTCTTACAAATAAGAAATAGCTAATAGCTTTTAGTATTATAACAAATACAATTATAACTTAATTATGACTTCAAAATAGTCTAATAAAAATTACATTTAATAAAAATTAATACTTTTAATGTAAATGTAATTTTTAATATCGAAATAACATTAATTGGAATGAAATAACAAATAAAATACAACTAAAACAACTTAATTAATTTGTAACAACTTAACTAATTAACTAATAATAACTTAATTAATTAAGTTAAAACAACTTAACTAATTAATTGCTAATCAATTAATTAGCAATTTAATAATACATGCAGTACTTGAAATATCCTTCAAAATTTTACGTACAAACGCTATCTATATTTTTGATTATTTTGCGAAATTAAATAGTTATTTAATTATAATTAGTAATAAAATTTTATAAGGCAAGTATAAGTTTCTTTTCTTTTTCTTATTAATGAGGGTTATAATGTAAACAATTTTTAAGGAACTATTTGCTCTTTAATGTTTTTAAATAAAATTTCAATTGTAAAACTCTTACTAATAAGAAATAATTAATATTGATGTATTATAACTAAAATGCTTATAAAAGTTCTGTCTGTAAGATATTAAAGAGTTATGTCTGTAAGATTTAGCTTGAACAATTATAACTTAAAAATAAAATTTGTTAAAAAATCAAATTTAATAACAATTAATACGTTTGATTTAAGCACGAATTTTAGGATTGAAGTAACTAAAATTTAATTGGAGTTAATAACAATTAAACACATTTTAAACAACTTTATTATTATTTAAATAAAAATTTAATAATACTTGCAGTACTTGAAATATTCTTCAAAAATTGAATACAAACGTTTACTATAAGTATTTTCGTTTATTTTACGAATTTAAATTTTAAAATATCATAATTTAAGTGACAGTTAATAATAGTAGTAATAAATGTGAATTTAAGAATAATTAATACTTGAAATTTTAACATAATTTTTAACATCGAAGCAACTTTAATTTAATTGGAACTAAATAACAATTAAATCATAACTAAAATAGCTTTATTATCAATTAAATAAAAATTTAATAATACTTGCAGTATTTGAAATATCCCTAAGAATTTGAATATAAGAGCTAAATATGAATATTTTTATTTATTTTGCGAATTTAAGATGCAAGAAAACATTAATTGTAACAATTAATAACATTTATAATCTAAACCTATAATCTAATGTATGCATTTTTATCTAAATTTGTAATCTAATTTATTTTAATTTAATAATCAAATTTTGCATCGCAAAATTTTGAAGTTGCAGTATTATAGCCAGATGAAGAAAGCGTATATTTTCTGGTATATATATATATATATATATATATTTATATATATATATATATTTATATATATATATATATTTATATATATATATATTTATATATATATATATATATATATATATATATATATATATATATATATATACATATATAGATATATATATATATACATATATATATATATATATATATATATATATATATATATATATATATATATATATATATATATATATATATATATATATATATATATATATATATATATATATATATATATATAAATCTAATCTAAACCACGTAAACAAAGCACAAATAATGCAACAAAATCAAGCAAACTATAGTTTCAATTCTATAATCAAGAACCTACTTTGAAAGTTATGTCTTTCAAAAAAAAAATATATATATATATTTACAATTTGCAGAATGCGTATTTTTTGTAAATAAAAAAGCTTTTAAAGCATATTTTATTTTATTTTATTAAACTAGCATTATTAAACTAAGAGCCTAGGTTTAATATATTAGGGAATTAGTTTATTAGCGTATATTAGTAAATTAGAATAAGGTGAAGAGATATTTACATATCTTTATCACTCTTAAATATTTCAGGATTTTTCTTAAATATTCTTATTTACGGCGTTAAAAAAAATTTAGTTTAATAATGAATTTGTTAGAAGCCTAAATTACTTGCTAAATTATATTTAAGCGTCCCATAAGCAAAACTACTTCATAAATTTTTTTACATAAAAAATTTTAAAAATATTTTAAATTCTTAACATTTCCTTTCAGCATATACAACTAACAGAAATTTAAATTTCTTATCACTTAGAATAAATCAGTTGGCAAAAGAAAAAAAAAAGCGGAATTTTGAGTAGTTTTCTTGATGTGTGAGAAAAACTTAAAGATTGAAAATGATTACTCAATTGTTTAAAACACGTGTTAATTATAGAATTGCTTTAATCAGAAAGTGCAGCTTTAAACTAATACTTTAGTTTTGGCATATTTTAATTTTTCCCCGTAAAAAATTTTTAGGTATCAAAATTAGGTTATATTTTGATATATAATGGTTATATTTTGGTTATATTTTGAGGTTATATTTTGATGCATATCTCCCTTATTTACCGATAACACCAATTTACTAAACTTTAAACAATGTTTATGCAGTCAATTTTCAATTTGAAATGAACAACTAACAGCTTTATGCAAATGATATATAGTTTCCCGGTATTTGCATTATGCAAATACTCGTATTTTATATTATTGGCTTAAGGAACATAATGAGTGAGCCATTTTGTTATGCTGGCCCTCTAAATCTTCATGTCTCAATCCTGTTGAACATTTGTTAAATGAAATCGGAAGAACTATCAGTCATTTAGATCAACACGCATTCAGATTCATACGATTGGCTACGAACAGGTCACAAACGACCTATCAGAAAAGGGGACCTAAATGAGATATTAAGTTTTTAACTAAGGAAATAATAAATAATGATAAATTATCTGTAATCGAAAATAATAATAATAATAAATTATCTATAATGAATTATCTGTAATAGATAATAATAATAATAAAAAATTATCTATAATGAATTATTTATAATAGATAATAATAATAATAAATTATCTATAATGAATTATCTATAATAGATAATAATAATAAATTATCTATAGTGAATTATCTATATTAGATAATAATAATAAATTATCTATAGTGAATTATCTGTAATAGATAATAATAATAAATTATCAATAATGAGTTATCAATAATAGATAATAATAATAAATTATCTATAATGAATTATCTGTAATAGACAATAATAAGTTGTCTATTTTTTTCCAATGTCTACCAGGATAATGACCTATGTCATACAGAAGGGTAGGTTTTTTTACCACTTTTTCAGGTGCACAATATAGAGGGGCCAACTTTGCTCCCACAGTAAGGACAGATAGTACAGAGAATGAAAGAACAAACTTGCCTCGCTGGGAGTCAAACCCAGAACCTTTCGGATGCAAGGACAGATCCCTGACCTTCAAACAGGCCAGGCGACATAATATTGTCCATAATAGATAATAATAAATTGTTTATTATAGATAATAATAAATTTTCTGCTCAATATATAAAATATTTCTTCTGTAGTAAAGAAATATGGCATTTCTTTGATGATAAAAATTCCGGGCATAGTTTTAACATAACATGAAACGAAAATTTTTTAAGTAATCTGATATTTTTAAATTATAACTAAAAAGTAAACTTCATGATGAAATTTCCCAAAATATGTGGATTAAACATGAAAAAACATATATTTTTTTAAAATATGCCGAAAGGATTAAAGTAAATAATTTGACTGCTATTCGGAAAATTATTGACAATATAAAATTGCTTCCTTGCCTATGTAACATAATTTAATTTTTTGGACAGAAAACAATTTTTTGAAAATCCTCTTTTGACAGACTGAGTTTCATACACTAGTAATTGAGTTAATAAGCTCTTTTTTAAGTACATCACAATCTACATTTTCAATTACCCTTTAACTCTAAAAGTGAAGGAATAGATTATCCTCCACAACATTCAAGCATTTCGTTAAATTTTCTAATAACCTTCCATCGCATAAACATACTTATGCAGCATGTTTCTTTTAATTTACTGACTTTTGAGATGAATTCATAAATTTCTTACAAGAAAATGCATCTCTCGTTAAGCTGTCGCCAAAGAAACTAAAGAGACACTTAAGAAAAAAACTTCGCCAAATTTTATATAACGCTTGAAAACAAGCCACTTAGAAGAGCTTTCAAAGTTATTTGCATTTTAGCACATGTTCACTCATTTTATATGCATTCATCCATGACTAATAACTTTTAAAGGCGAGGAGTGGACTCATCATCAGCTTTTTGGGTCTTACATGAGAATGGTTTTTCGCGTCTAATCAGGTTTCATTTATTTATTATTTCGCTTTTTATTAATTTTTTTTTTATTTCCATACATCCCAGGAGCTTTCTCCAGAATAAAAAAATGTATAAGTTTGGCGTTTTTTAAAGTCTCCTCGTAGCACCCTTCGCTGCTACATAGTACGTAAAGTATCCTAAAATTGAATTTGCTCTAGTTAGACTCCAAGAATGGATACAACTTGGCGAAGGAAAAGAAGCTCTTAAAAAGTAAAGTGAAATACTCAACAACAACAAAAGTAGGTAGGGGTCTTGAAGAGAAAAAAAAAATTCTTGGCGAAGATGCACGATTCTCGCTTAGTGAGCTAATAAGTATAGCAGCAACTCCATGGAGAAAAGTAACACGAATTAGGCGCAAGTTATTTTTTTTATTTATTTACCCACCCTTCCCTTTCAAACCCCGACTCTCCTCCTCCTCCTCCCCTATTATTTGATTATAGCTCAGAAACATGTCGACTATAATGTGCATATATTTATATTAAGATACGATGTATACATAAAAAAAGTAAAGTTTAGTTGTATTCCCAAAAGGCTGATGTAAAAGCAGCAAGTGCTAATGACTGTTCTTGTATCAATATGCTAATAAGATGCCGAAGAAAAGGTTTTTAAATTTTCATGAGGGCTTCATGGTAAAAAGGGATAAATTTGAGCGGTTGTAAAACTTAGCTCCCCTACCAGCATTCCAAAGGCTTGGGATAAATTAGTTATACGTTGAAACTTTTATCAAAGGGAGTTTAATATTCCATCATCAGAATTTTGGTGACCCTGAACATTCTAGAATGGTCGGGGGTGTCGCAGGGCCTCATTCGCATTCGAAAGTTTAGCAACCATCCTAAGACCTTCCTACCAGATGTTACGCCTTCTTTATTGATATTTTAAGGCTTGTGCTTTGTTTTTACGCAAGCAATTTTGCTTTTTCCCCACATCGTAGTCGTTTAGTGAGGCTTGAAAATATTTTTCAAACAGCCATTAACCAATGTGTTTAGCATATTCCCACACCCGGTTGTATTTTGTTCAAAAACTTCAAGCTGTTTTTAAAAGAAGTTATCGATAGTTTAAAGGTCCCGAACAGCAATAACGATATTCTTTGAAAATGACATTAAATAAAGTTTGATGTTATATTTAAATTTATGTGTTTCGTTAGGGTTCGTGGGCCATCGAAAATGATCGCTTAAAAATATGTTTTTTTTGAGAAAAAAAAATTTGATAGTAATTTCTTTCTTTACGGTAATTACTTTAGAAAAGAATTCTTTTAAAAAGATTATAATAAATTTGTCTGCACTGAGAAAAAAGAATTCTCAAATTTATGAACCAAGTAATAATATTCTTCGCAAATTAAATAATATTAATTAATTAAAATCTATATTTTCTTGCTCAAGGATTTTTTAAAATAATTTTTAGTTTTCAAGCAACATCACACTGTAAAGAAGGATTTCTCAAAACTGTGCAAAAATGTGTCAAAATAGCTCTCAAATAAATAATAATTATAACATATGGTTAAACAAATAATAATAATTTGTTACCCTTATGTATTTAAATTGAAACAGCATTTACTTATTTTTGAGCAAAATGCCTAGTCTCAAAAGTGAAAGGATGTTTGCGACAAATGAACTGACTGCAGGATTCAAACCAAGGACCTCAGTGTCCGTACTAGGAAACTGTAACCACCTTAGTTATACATCCCAGTCTAGGGAAAGTTAGATAGCTCTATATTTTTCATTAGCTTTAAAGTTAAGATCATCCTTCTACGAACCCAGAGGTACTTGGTTCGGATCTGTCAGTAACCAACGATGATCTCTCACACATTTCTCTCTCCAATGCTGTTTCAATTTTGAATACCTGGGGTTTTTATATTCTATTTTCCGATTATTTGTTTCGGAACTATTTTGTCATATTTTCGTGCAATTTTCATAAACCTTTTTTTATAGTCGCTCAAAAAATAAAAATTTATTTTAAAAAACTCCTTGAACAGTTTTGACATTAAACATGCAGCATAACAGCAAATAAATATCATAATACTATTAATTAATTAGTCTAAATTAATTAGTCTAAATTAATTATCATAATACAATTTAATTTATCAGTCCTACTATTTTTTTAAAATTTTATTTTGATTACATCTTAGTTTTTCAGTCCTAATATTACTTAAATTATTAATGCTAGTATTAATTGGTTTATTAATACGCTTATTTCTTTGTTTAGTAATTCCATAATTTCTTGAATAAGTAAATGTATTATTACTTATTTTATCAATCTTTAAACTTAAAAACAAAAAATTATTTAAAGAAAAAAAAATCAAACAGTCTTTACTTTAAACGTGCTGAATATGAGAGAAATATAGATTTAATTTAACACTAATTTTTTTTTTATACTTTAACAATAGTATTATTACTTGGTTTGTCGATGTACTGACTTCTTAATTTAGCAATTTTCTAACAACTCAATTCATCCATTCTAATAATACTTAGTTTATTAGCTTTACTCTTAGTTTATTATTCCTAGTATTATCAAGTTTATCAGCCCAAAAGTTTCTTTGTGTATCAGTTTTATTATTACTTAGTTTATAAATTCTATTATAAAAGAACAAATTCTATTGTTTAGTTACTATTTCATAACTAACCCTTCTAAAAGAGAAAATTCAATGGATAGCCAATTCTTGAAAAGAATTATTTAATTCTTCAAATATTTAGGAACGGTAATTAATATTTAACAAACGATTTCAATTTCGAACTAGTTCCTTCGGTCCTTAAGTTAATTTTATTTTTAATTTTAGATTGAAAAAAAGAATTAAAAATGAACAGATCTATTAAGCCGTTCTTTGTATTAATAAAGAAACTCACGTATGTATGTAAATAAATAAATAAATCCCACAACCCCCATAAAAGATGGATGTAACAGTCACCATAGTTTGATATATCTAAGTTTAGAATCTTTTAATTACTTTAAAGTCATCTTTCGCGTCCCTTTAACACTTGTTATACTGTCAGAATTTACATTCTAAAATTATGGTAAAACAACTGACAGCAGTCTGTCCATCCAATTAATCGTACAGTTTACAGTAAAGAAATTTTTTAATTTTTAAGGTTTTGAAATCATTTACAGATTTGTATGGTTATGAAACCACGAATACAAAACTAAACGGTTTTGCTAGGTAATGGGCATTGAAGAGGACAAGACACAAATAGGGAAGTGTAGAGCACTGGAAACTCTTCATGTGTTGAAAGGAATGGAGAAAATATTATGGTGTCAGCGCAGGGACTCGAACCCCTGTTATGTTGCTCATGATACCGACAGATTAGCCCTCTCGGCTCTAATATTTACGCAGTTGCGAGAAACTAAGTGGCTTCATTAGGTGGGCTTTAATTGGTGCAATAAAATACTAGTTGTTTAACTGTATTCAGATTAAAGTAGTTAAATGTTGTTTTTTTTTTCACAGTTAACAGTTTGTTTACTATCTTATTTAAGATTATTTGACTGTTTTGTTGTTGGTAAAATAACAATTAAATAAATTGTTATTTAACCATTTTTCAGAGAAATTTTTAACAACGTATAATTGAGAAATTATATTAGAATATGAAATAATTAGTAGTCATCTAACTCGTATCAACCATTTAAATGAACCATCATTTAAATGAACCATGGAAAAGTAAGCAGATTATAACCATTCTAATTGGTAAGAGGTATAGGTACCAAAAAGTTAAAATTTTTAAATGAATGGTTATTTTATCGTGATATTTTAAACTGTAAAATGTTCTGGTTCAAATTACAGTCGAATATTATACCGTAGTTTTCACAGTAATATAATTAGAGAAATTCAGTGATTTTTACGATAATTATTACTGTAAAAATTCCGGTATGCTAGTCATATCAGCAATGTCCGTAATATGTTCCGGTAAAAACGGATATGGCATAAAATACCAGTACCCTAATTGCCGGTATTTTTTTTACCATAATAAAATCTGTTTTTTTTTTTACAGTGTAATGTGGTTCGAAGTTTATTCGAGGTGTATGTTAAGGGCTGTACAATTTAAAATGTTTCTAAATCTCTAACATGAAATGATAGTGAATATTAATATAACATTTATATAATAAGGGTATATAACAGAGGTATATAATAAAGGTATAGTAAATGGTATAAAAATCATTCATTCGATTAAATTTAGTTTTCAGTTTTGTATTTGTTACTAAAAGTATTTGTAATAAAAACTATAACTTTGATGACCAGAATTTCGGGAAAACCGTTATAACAGTGAATGGTAAAATTACCGAATGAATGGTTTAAATACTCTATATTTTGGCTTAATTACCAGAAATGCCTTTCAAATCAAGCATGGATATTTTGCCTGAATCTTTTTCTCCGTGTACATACGTAAAGCGCTTATTCTTCATCGTAATTGTAAAAATTTAAGTAATAAAAATGTTTGATTTTTTTTTTGTTCTTTTAATAAAAAATTAAAATTTCAAAGTATAGAAAATATTTTTCGGGTTTTTTTTTTCTGGAGAATCTTTTGTATGGTAATAAATTAAAGCTTTAGAATTAAAGTTTCCAAAACAGTAGCTTTCTTTCTTTTGGCAAAAAAATTTCAAAATGGAATATTAAACTTAAAGCTCTATCTCTTGTTTTCCAACACAATAAGATAATGATAAGAATTTCATAATTATAAGAATTTAATAAGATAAGAATAAGAATTTAGAACATAAGAATGTGAATATTAGTTTTAACTTTTAATTATATAAGAATTTATTTGAATTGATCTTGTTAGATCAAACAATTTATCGAACTCCTGTTTATTCACACACATGAAAATATTAACTTTTTTCCAAAAAGCTCTTTTGTTATCAAAGGGTAATTAATTGTTTTAGTTATAAATGACTTAATGCAGAAAATTTCAGGAGAAGGGAAACAATAATTTCTATCATATAGTTACTAGTGATCTATCTTGTTAAGAAAATTTACGTAAATACTAAGCAAGCCAATTAAAAAGTTAAAAGTAAAAAAGAAAAAACTTAAATTAAATAAATAATAAATTGGTGCAAACCTTAGCCATATAATATGTTAAATATGTATTTTAAACATACAAAAAAAATTTCTACTAATTATTCGATAATTAAACAACAAAAAAAGCATTGAAAAGCTTTTAAATATATGCAATTGGAGATAAAAATGATAATACCTTTTCATCTAATACCTAAAATAATGACCATGATATAATTAAGTGAACTACACGTAATAAACAAGAATTTAACCAAACAAAATCTTAAACAGATGAAAAAATTTGTGTGACAGAACTAAAATTCAATAAATTAACTATAACTAGAATGCATAACAATTGAAGTGGTTATATTTTCTACGTAATTACGAAACTAATTAAACTTGCCAAACTTAACTTAATTACTCTTGTGTCAATTGAACAAGGAATAACTTTTTACTAAAATCAAAACTTCAACAAACAAATATAGATGCAAAAATTTAAATAAACAAGCTAGAAACGGGTCGAAAAAAATCTGTAACTTAATATGACTTAAAAGTAAGCAAAAAATACTAAATTAAAAATACAAATATTCTTTTACATAATTACGTAAAAGTATACAATTTTGCATTGTTAGTAATAACCATTGCATGAGTAGAAATTTCAAATTGATTATTCTCTTATTAAACAAGAGACAACGTTTTAATTACAAAAGTTATATAAATATACACAGAAAGTGGGAGGATAACGATAATTTCCTCCCATATAATCCCCATAGATCGATCTTGCGGTGAGAAATAAGCCAAGTTATTCGGCGAGGGCGTATTTTTCCGTAATTACTGTTTAATTTGAACTTTGGCGAAAACTTTTGGCTACTATAAGCGAGATTTGATGGCTCAACCTTGTCTAAGACTGAAATTACACCATCATATAATTGAGGTTCGTTCTAAAAGAAAAATGGTGCATTACAGGTTAATTTAGGGTTCATTTTTGTTCGCTTTTATTTAATAAAGAAGGGTAATTTTCAGTAAATGCAAGTTTTTCTTCATAAACACTGATTCGCATACGGGATGGAAAGACTATGATTATCTTTTCTCAGGAAAAGTTTATAAGAAAAAATATATTTCTACGTGTTTTCGTTGAATTAAAAGCGTTTGTTTTTCGTAACGTATTATTATTTCTATTTTCAACAAAACAGACCGTATATTCCATTTGAACAATTTTAACTTCAATTCATTAAATTGATTTCAAGAGAATCTAAGAATATTTTTATAGTATGTCAGCTTAGTTTCAAAACAATTTGCAACGAAAATTTCTTTTGCCCTTTTTTCCAATATAATATTTCATGCTGATTGTACTCTGATAAAAACAGTATGGTCAAAACTACACTGCAAACAATTCCTGATCAAATTACGGTAAAAATTATTGGCACTAAGGAAGCCGGTATTTCCTAACATAAAAAACATTTTTACTAGAACATGCAACGAAAGAAAAAACCTATTATATCGTATATTTTACAGTAATAATTATCGTAAAAATAAATGAATCATTGTAATTAAATTAATATTGCTGTAAAAACTACAGTAATATCTTATGGTAAAAAGGCTTTTACGGATAATGCACTTAAGTTATATATATATATATATATATATATATATATATATATATATATATATATATATATATACTAAACTAAACTCAGCGGCGCGACAGCCCATAGAAGGCCAAGGCCTATTGTGCCCATCTCAGTTTTCTTGACCTTGGGCTCTGGGGTGCAGGAGCAGATGTTCCGGTCAGGTGGTCAGCCGAACGCGGAACCCCCAGTGTTCAGTTCCCAAGCATGCTTGGTACTCATTTATCGACCCACTGAAGGGATGAAAGGCTGAGTCAACCTTGCCCGGCCCGAGGATCGAACCAGGGACCTGTGGCACGACAGCGCTATATATATATATATATATATATATATATATATATATATATATATATATATATATATATATATATATATATATATATATATATATATATAACCTAATTTGTATATATAACTAGAATTTTTTTCTTCGTGTCAAACAATTTCCGAAATTTTTAAATGTCAGTAGGGAGGTATTTTTTCACCTATGTTTGTGTGACCATTTGCTAATAAATTTAGAAAATACAATAAAAAATAATTCTGAAGGGCTTTGTTTCCATAAATAACTGTAAAGATTTGCGTGGGGACAAGAAGAAAGGCCAATACTAGGAAGCTATTTTTTACGTGCCTTAAGTGTATTTATAAGGTATTTATAAGCGCACGCTGAGGAAAAAAAGTACGGTCAAAACTACGAGAATATGGGAAAATATATACCATGTTTCTAGCTCCATGGTTATCCCAAATAGCTCGGTAAATTTTACCGAAGAACTTTAGTAATGGTTTTAATAAAATTTAAAATAGAATATGATTTTATATTATGTTATAAAATTTGGTAAATGTGATAAAATTTGAAATTTTTTTAGAATACTTAAGAACACAGTATAAAAACCACTTATTCAGTAAAATTTACTATTCAATTTTGTATTTTTCGTTAAATGTGTATTAACAAGACTATAATTTAAATTTAAAAAAATAAATCCGGTAAGCAATTACTGTGTAAACGAGAAAATTTCCAAATGAATGGTTTAAATACCATATAAGAAATTGAAACCAAAAGGTTTCACTGTTTTTTTTTTTTGTTTGTTTTCCATTTTGTTATTTTTTAACCCGAAATATAATTACCATATAGTACAGTAATTTAATCAGAATTTTTTTCTCTTTCTTCTGTTATTATATAAATAATAGATTTTTCATTTTTATGGGTATTAATAGCAAACTATGATCAAATTCAATCTAAAACTACAATATCACTTTCTGTATGGAATATTTATTTGAAATTAAGCGTACCAGATATGTTTGGAACCTAGTAACTTATTCATTCTTAGTTTTTATTTGTTTTTAATGTAATGCAACACATGAAATGAAAAGCCCTGAATTAAAATTTCATATGATTATCTGTAAATTTACAAAAACAAACAATTTGTGCACTCTGTTAATACTAAGTTAGAGAAAAAAACTATTTCGGGAAAACAGTTACGATATGAACGGAACCAGAACCAGTTTTCATTACCAGAAATATCATTATCAGACTATATGGTTATTTTTTCATGGTTATTTTTTCAAAGTTTTTTTCCCGAGAAGTCTGTGCTAATTCCTTTCAATTTTGAAGAAAATTTGAAAACTCATCCTAACTTCTCACCAAAAAAAAAAAAGGATGATTTTAAAAATCATATCAACAAGATGAATAAATTTCTCTTTATAAATCAATTTCAATCCCAAAAATATGACATATTTTTACTGGAAAAAAATTATCCTATAAAAGTCTAACTTTATATTTTAAAAAAAAGTCAATAACGATGTCCATTGTCCGAAATGATTCAAGTTTTATCATTAAACACTAAATGCATCTGTTCCAACTTTGCAAAAAGATTTAAATTGACCGTTACACTTTGAAAACACCTTCTTATTCTTGTCTATATTTTTGATTGGAAAAAACTGTATAGTATATATTAAAGAGGGGTAATTACTTGTATTACTCATTGTTTCTGTACAAATTCATTACTTTTCGTGTATTATTATCCTCTGCTTCTGAACTTAAATAGACAGCTGCTTACATTCCTTTACGTGTCTATAATTGTCCAAGATCCGGTCAAATTACCTCCTCCCAACTATTGTCTCTGTCACACTACTTTGATTTCCGCTATTTAAAATCTCACCGGAAATTGCGATTGACCTTTCCGGTTAAGAGAATCCGGGTGCATTATGGGTTGCCTACATGTTAAGATGTCCCCACCGGAAGAAAATATCCCATCTTTAACTAGATGTATGGAGGAAACAGGTGATATATTTTCTATCTATGCGGATTGTTAGGTGGAGTTAAATACCGTTTACGGATCTAGGTGCAGTTTGAAATCGTATTCGCACTTTTTAGGCGTAAGATTATATTTTAATTTTACAATGCTTCCTGTTTTGTTGATGAAAACGGAACTTTTAATTGTAATTTGCGTGTTTAAAGTTGCATGTTGGCTCTTAAACGTCGAGTTGTAAAGGATATTTTTTAAATTGCTGATTTAAACCGTTAGTTTGTTACAGTTTGTTCCCGGATTTTTCGTGGATAATTTTGCCTTCGTGCCGATGGTCATATCAGGGAGTTTCTTTCCCCCAATTTTAATAAAAATGGATTTTTTACAAGATATTATGAAGTGTTACTTCACATCAAAACTGAATATTTCGAAGAATTAATGCTTATTTAGGATAAAAAAAAATATTTTATCGAATTCTTTAGGGAATAAATAATAGTCTGTATTTATTTAGTTATTATTAAATATAAGGTGGTCAAAAATAAAGAAAGAAAACAAATTATTATTATCTAAGATAAATATAATTTTAAAAATGTAAAACAGGATAATCAAGCAATAAAATTTCTCTATTTTTGCACATTTTATGGAAACAGGTTCAAGGCTGAGCCGTAATATCAATATCGGTGATGCAGTAATATCGGCGTTAAAGGCAAATAATGATGATAAATTATCATTATCCATGACGAATATAATTTTTAGCAATTCAAAATAGAATAATCAAGAAACGAAATTTAATTATTCAAGCACATTTTATGGAAGCAGGTTTAACTCTGTGGCTTAATATCGATATCTTGAACTATAATATCGATATATTTAACCATAATTTTTTTATTTTTAACGATAATATCGCTCAAATTCGCGACAACCTTAATAAAGTATTAAGTAAAGTTGATTTAGTGCCCTAAAATAATGTATAAGAAGTAGAATAATATGGTTCAACTAGACACCATATTAAGGTTCCAGCGAATTTGTAACATTATGAATCACGCTCCAATTTTTTTCAAAACGTAGCGGTGATACAAAGCCTTATTATTCTTTAAAAAAATAAAAACGTGCACTTGAAACATTTCATTGTGACTAATTTTCATTGAAACATTTCATCATAGAAAAGAATGCTTCATGATTTTGTGACCAATAGAATAAGCTATGGGATAAGCACTGTTGGCATTACTTTCCATACATGCTGGTTCCTACCTATCTGAAATTGGGTGGCTCCAGCCGAGGATCGAACTCTTCATCATTCCATTCAATGGCGTTTTAGTGAGCAATCTTGGAAGACTTTTTCTAAATTTTAAAAATGTATAAATGGTATTTGTATCCGTTATAATGGATTTCTTCTCGCGAAAATCACTTTTGAGTAAAGTCTATGCTTTATATCAATAGTACCACAACATTTCTAATACTGTCTAGCAAGCAAGACCAAGTCCAGAAGCACAAGAATCTTCCAAAAAAAAGGGGGGGATACAAGAAGAGGTTAGAGTTTATGTCGTTCCAGTCGAGACCCACACATTTCAAAAGATGTTTGAGAAAGGTTTGCATTGAGTTACAGTTGATACACATCTGAAAGATCCTCTGCCCCTGCAAACATTCATTGTAAAGAAACTGTAATTTCTACAAAAAAAAAAAAAAAAAAAAAAAAAAAAAAAAAAAAAAAAAACATATTTTTACAGGGGGAAAAAAACTTTTTAAAGATAAATACAGGTTTTTCTGTTTTTTACCACTACCCTCACGCTAAAAAAATTCCCGTTTTTTTTCTCTTCTTCACATATTTGACAGTTTAATGCTGTTTTTCACAAATCAGCCTTCTCTGTTTTCCACCCATGACAATTCAAACTGTAGTTTTGGCCATACAGGCTTGCTTATCGTAAGATAACTTCGTATTTTTAAAAATCATTTTATGATTATTTTCTGAACTTGTTCTTGCTTTTCAGCAATTATTTTATGTCATCATATAAATAAAACTGCGATCAGACTTTATTGTCAAATTGATATTCTGTCTAATTTTTACCTGTCTTTTGATATACTTTTTCTGTAAGTTAAATTGCTAGGCATTTTTAAAAGGGGGGAGGTACTATAGTTTTAAACGTTTTTACTCCTTAATATGGTTTCAATAAGTAAAAAGTTTAAGATATAGACAGTATAGAATTTCTCTTCTTAACGAAGCACTAGAGCTACATCGCTCGAGCACTAGAGCTATAGAGTGCTCGCTTCCCCAGGAGGTTTACTGGGTTCGAATCCCGGCAAACTTTGGTCTAGCAAATACTGCTCTCGGGTCGCACCGACCACAATGCTGGACTAGTCATTTTATTGCTTTTTTTTAAATAACAGAGTTTTTTGTCAAAGTAACAGATTAAAATAACAGAGTTTTTGGTTAAAATAACAGTACTTATCTGCTTAAAAAGTATGCGAATTCAAATAACAGTATTTTTTCTGATTCATTCCTTGTCTAATATTTTTGTAACTAACCAAATGTACAGCCCAGTTTTCTTAATCCCATGAATACTTAGAGCTACACTAATAGATTTCTTAAAACTTTTTCTGGAGAAAAGAAATTGTTTTAATTGAAGTATTTTAAAATTAAGTACACAATTCTATTGCTTCTGTCATTCTCAAATTTCCAACTTTTACCTCTAAAATCTCTATCCCTTATTTTTTTTAAGCTACAAATTGATGAAAGATCAAATTTCTTTTTAACTTCAATGTTTCATTTTATTATCTTTTAACTTATAATGTTTCATTTAATCGTTAAAATTTCTATCCTAAGGGTTAATTATAACTGTTCTAGTTCATTATTATTTTTAAAATTAAATATTTTATTTTTTTCTATTTTTAAACTTAAAACTAACTTTTATTTAAAACTTATTTTTAGAAGGAAATGTTTGAAGAACAGTAGAAAGAGTAAAGTAAGAGAAAGGTAAGAAGTTTTTTCGTTTTCTTTTCTTAAAAAACAGCAATAAGCGTTTTCGGTTTTAAAAAAATTAAATTGATAAAATATGCAAAATTATTGAAAAACAGAAGAATACTACAGACCTACCGGACCAAATTCTAGTAAATATCTAAGTCATTAACTTCAGACAATGAGAAACAACTCTGTAGCCTTGTAATTTTGAACCCAATTCAAAAGAAAATGAAACTCCTGGATCAATTTTTGGGAAAAACTACCTTAATGGAGTATTTTTGATGGAACTAACCCGTAATTGCTTTGCATGGAGGGGAAAATCACCTAAACCTCTCATGGTTAGCCCGAAGGCAAGAAGGTTCTAACCAGTGATGCGTGTATTACTGGGGATATTTTATGTCAGCGCTGTGATTGGTGCGAGCTGGAAGCAAAATTCGAATCGACAAACCAACGTGGGTATTCGAACCTCTTTCTTTCTTTCATTTGCCGATTCTCATTCATCAATGTTCATTCATTCATTCATAAGATGTGAAGAAATGAAGGAATCTGCATAATGTACATATGTAGATTCCTTTCATTTCTTCACATCTTGGTCTTTCTTTCTTTCCTCACTCAGTGGCGGGAATTTCAAAAATTATTAAAAATATCTAAATAGCCACACGTATAAAAATCACGTAATATTATCGTATAGTACACAATAAAAAACATAATGGTCGTCATAGTAATGGAATATATTTAGTGTTTCGCGCTATTAAAATACGCTTGTTATTAATTGCTCTTGTTAACTCCTGAACTTTTACCTCCTTCCGAATTTTTAACTTATTTAACATCAAATGAGTTGTGTCACATTTTTAAACGAGATAATATTTTCCTTATATTCTTCTTCTTGGTTTTCTTCGTTTTCCTCTTTTACAGCATGTAGTGGTTCAAGTAAACGAGCCTTAGAGATACTATATTGACATTGGGAAATAAAGATAGTTGCCTACATTTCTTGCTTTCAAGCTCTTATTTGGCGAAGTCTAACGATTCCTAGCAATTATTTAACATGATTTTTCGAAGCTCTTTCACCAAGGAAAAAAAAAAGCCACAGTTTAAATGCCTTACACTTGACGCTGAGCTATAATTTTATACACTATTTACGATCTTACTGTAAGGAATTATCTGGGCTTCAGAACGGACAAGTAACTAAAATAGTTCTGTAACTCTTTTAAATATCGGCAATTTGGTGACATTTTCCCATCTAAGTCAAAATTATACAAAATGTCGTATTCATTTTTTTAGCAAGTTTTTATGACCTCAAATAATGCAACATTGGAGCAGATGCACCATTGGAGTTTTTAAGTATTAAAAAATTAGACCACAAGCGCTTTTCATCTCTAAAAATTGAGGTTTTTCTCCTTTTGACGTTTCGTGCCATTTTCTGAAAAAACATAGCGGGCGCGGGCTTGAGATTAGCTGAACTTGACCTAATAGTGTGAGTAACTGTTACGAACTCACATCAGTTATGAAATTAACATATTATTTGCAAAAATGCATCATTTCATGCGACTACATAGACTTCGAAAAACACACTGTAAAAAATGGATTATCGTGAAACTTTCTTCGTTTTTGACGAAACCGTATCCTGGTATATACTTCGTGCAAAATTTTGTTAAGGTGATGATATGACTATCGTAACTTCTTCAAGGAAACGAATTTCCTCAAAATTAAAAAAAAAAAAAATATTTCGTCATTCTATTTTTTCAAAAAAGAAAAATTTACTTGTAGTGCCTAACTTTTTTTTAATAATCACTTTAACGTGGGCACTATATAGACAGCACGACACAACAAGCTCAGATACATAAATTACACCCATGCCCGAAGAGGGATTCACACTCCGGATCTTGCCGATTCAAGGCTAACTTCTTACCCACCGTACATGACAGTCAGCGTAATCCGCCAGTTTATTTTCGGTTGTGTAGTCTCTATTCTAGTTTCGCTATTCTAATTAACAATCTCCCACAATGCACTACGTAGAGGTTTTAAATTGAGGAAACATTTTCGTCATGCATTTGAGAGTTCATGCTTCGTCACAAATAACGTGATATCGAGACGAAATGATTCCCAAAATGTACGAAATACTCCTCAAAGATTTCTGGATTTTTAAAAGTGAGAGTCTTATTTCTGAGAGTGCAGCCTTAATCTGTTAGCTTTATGGCATTCGCATTCTTAATTTTAATATTTTTTTTTTTTTTAAATGTTTTTTTACATCGTTCTTACATTCAGCTTCTCAATTGTAGGCGCCTCTGCTCAGTGCGCGATTATCAACTATTGTCACTTCTTCAAGGAAACGAATTTCGTCATTTTTTTTTTTCCAAAAAAAAAAAAAAAAAAAAAAAACTCATGATGCCTAACTTTTCTACTAATCACTTTATCGTAGGCAATATACAGCTGCGTCAATGTCAACTTAATAGCACAAGAAAAACAAATAGAACAGTGGGATAAATTTCCTCTGTGACCGAAGCTGGATTCGAACCCGGGCTCTTCCTGGTAGGAGGCAAACTCCTTGGAGTTACTGAGGCCCACACCGACCCCATTGTTAGCCCCGAAATAAAAATCGAAAAAATAATTTTCAACATAATGATCGAATTCTTGTTACTAACATGTTAGATAAATATTTCGAATAGACCAAATATAAATGCTAATTAGTTAGGGTATGCAATATTTCAAGAAAAATTTTGTGTATTGTATTGTATTCAGGCACCAAAATCTATTGTCAAAATTAGAAATATTTTCTTTTTTTGTTGACAGATTTGAATTTTGACCCTCAAAAAAATAAAACCTATCTTAATACTTACAGCTTATTTTGTTTCTTTATTTTCAATTGTCTAGTTTTCTCCTAGTTCTTTTCTAGTTAAAAATCTTCCACAATTGCACTACGATGAGGTTTCGAGTAGAGGATACATTTTGGTCATATATTTGACATTTTCCGTTTTGTCGCATACCACGTGATTTCGTGGCAAAATAATTCTCACAATTAACGAAATATAGCTCAAAGATTGCTGACTCGTTAAAAGAGAAAGTTTCATATCTCCGAGTTTATCTAAACCTTATGTTGTAAGACAGAAATAACCAAAGCTTTATATCTTAGCATTATATTGTAATACACTCAAAATCAAGCTCCATATCTAACCCTAATATTCTAATACAGATATAACTAAAATTTACATCGTAGCATTATATTGTAATATATTAAAAATCAAGCTCTATATCTAAGCCTAATATTCTAAGACAGAAATAACCAAAATCTATATTCTAACATAACACCCTGTAATGTGGCTGTAGATTAGAATATTATAACATAGAAATATCTTAGCTTTATACCACAGCTTAGTAGTATAATACGGAAATACTTAACAACCCGAAAGGTTAACTTTTCTACCTTTTTCGAATTTTAAGTCTTTGAACTTCACGAAAAGTCAAACCTAATTCCTGCTGAACAAAAAATTTCTACCCGATCTCCATCTGTTCAAAACTGAAAGGGTTGACAACCCTCTTTCCCTGTGTGGGTCAGGGTGAAGAAAGAGGGGTTGAGCTGTATCAGTATTCAGTAGCAGGAGAAAAAAAATAAAGGGTTGAAAAGAAGTGAGACAGGTGCTATATTCTGCTCCTCTCCAGGGCCTCAAAGGGGTGAAGGAAAGGTGGTATTGAAAGGGGTGCGGGTGTGAAGAAAAGGTAGAAGGGGGTTTTTATAGCCTGGAATTTCGTCGCTACCTAGCTGCGAAGGTGAATGTAACGTTACCCCCTTTTTTTAAAAAATGTTTTGGGGGTCATTGGAACTCTTCTATAAGATACCCTTTATGAAACTTGCAATTTGCGAAAACAATCGGTATAAAGTTATGGCATTCGTACTCCAAAGCGTTTATGCCGACCGATAATAAAAAATCAGCCTTTTTTTAAACATTTTTCAAGCTACTATATTTTCAAAGACTGAAATCGAAGGTCATAAAAGTGTTAATTAAAGTTAGTTGGTTATAAGAAATTGATTATACCGTTCGGTAATTGAAAATTAGCCTTTATTAGTACTTTTAAAAACTAGAACTTAATGTTTTGTACAAAATTTTAATCGATGTTAATAAAAATGTTTGAAGATAAATCTTGTGCTTGTAAATTCAGTAAAAAAATAATATTTTTAAAATTTTTTTTATTTAATCTACTTTTTATGAGAATTTATACACATAATAAGTGAATAATCACAACTGTTATATACATATTTCTTTCAAACTTTAAAATATTTTAAGAATGATTTAGTACCTAGTCTGCATAATCAAAACAAAAGAGCGATTTTTTTTATCATAATCCTAATATATGTATGACTGCATTTATTTCCATAAGTACAAGAGTAATTTATACCATTTAAAATAAAATTCAATACTTTTCTCTACCTATCTCATCTTATATGTATGATATTTTATCTTAATATATAATATATAACATAATATATAATGTAATATATAATATAATATCTCATCTTACTAATACTATTGATCCTATCTTTCTTATAACGTAACTTACATTTTATCCTATCTTGAAATGGATCTTATCTATTTTTCTGTGTATTCCTATTTTTCTTGCATTTACACTTTAAATTTTTTTTATTATTTGTACTAGAAGTAAAAGCAACATCTCAAATTCAAATCATTTTGTATTATTATTAATCGGAAAAATTTTTCGACATTTTAAATTTTTTCTATTGTTTGTAGCACTATTCTATTCATTTTGAAATAATTTTCTGAATTTATTGTATATTAATTCATTTACACTAGAACAAAAATGTTTTAAAAAAAGTTTTTTTTAAAATTCTTTTCGGCAGAAAACTTCTTCTAAACTTTAAATTTATAGACAATTCACAAGCTGTAAAATATCGATACTTTGCTGTCCTAAATTTATCGATATTTTGCAATTAAAAACTTTAATGCATAATTTTGGGGCAGTACATTGAAGTTCTAATTCTGAAACTTATAAATAACATTAATAGCTGGAATAATTTTTAAAAAATTTAAACGAGGCGAAATGAAATTAGGAAAATGAATCAATTTATGAGAAAACCAAGTTAAATAGCATACAATGAAAAACTACTAACTCGTAAATATACTAACTATAAATAACTTTCCTCAATATATAGATTTGCAAATAAAAGTGAGAAAATTAAAAGACAACTTTTATTATTCTTTTCGAAATATACCATCAATTAATCATTCTGATTTCTGCAAGATAATTACTTTTTTCAATACAAATATAAACTTCAATTATTACCCGATGTTCGCGTGATTAACTCGACGTATCAACATTTTGAATAACTTATCAAACAAAACTTCTTCATTTTCACCTCCACCCCTCATGAACTCTTTCGAACACTTCGGTCATTAAGAGCCTCAAATATCGCACGCAAATGATGAAAAGAAAATGAGACACGCCCATTTTTGGCAATTAACCCCCACAGTGTAATTAGTGAAAATTCCCCCACTCTACCCACCACTTCAAACGCTAGAAAATTGTCTGGCTTTTTCTCTTTCTATCATAAAATTAAACTTGAGTTTGTCCTTTAGAAAGGTACTCATTCCCCCCCTCCTCTTTCGTGGTAATTAGTCGCCATCATACATACATTTGGCGCTGGAAAACTATGCCAGAACAATTTCATCCCCCTTTTCTGAACATGTGTTTCGGAATACTATGGCTGAATCAGTTCTGAGAAAATACGAAAATAAATAATAAAAAGAAAAAGTAAAAACCTTGGAACGAACCGGGCGCGAACTAATTGCTGTAATTAAACCCAGCATTCGAAAGATTTCGGCGGAAAATTTCTCCCCCGTTAATTGTTGTTTGAACGGCCGAAATCCACTTGTGGTCTTCGGTAGGTGGGTAGGCCGGCCTAAATTGCTCTAGCCCCCCTAGTAATTAAGGAAAACCGATGGAAATGGTATATCCTTCTTGATTTCCTCACAGCGCCAAATACTCAGAAAGTTTTCTGTTGTTTTACTTTTGGAATCTAGCGTTACGCCTCTTTCCCCCTCACCATTGTCGCTTCAACAGTTATTTCTACAGTTAGGAAGTTAAGTTCCGTTTGTTTAACAGATGGTAAAAGGTAATGTAAAAGGGAACTTCTTGCTATTGCATTTTAAGTTATTTTAAAAGAAATCAAAACTTGATCTTTCGTTTTCTTTTTTTTTTTTCTTTTTTTTCTTCGATTGGTGTTGTAAATATTTTTTTTAATTTCAATTTATTTTTAATTATTAATTAGCCTGATATTTTTTTTAGAATATCTTTTGACAGGTTTAAATTAGCATTTTTTTGAATCAAAAGTTTATTAATGCATAATTAATAAAATTAATTAATAAAATTAATTAATAAATTACTTTTTGGATCCAACGTTGCTGCCTAACCCCCTCTCCTCAGTAACTTCAATAATTATTTCTCGATTGGTGTTGTAAATATTTTTTTTAATTTCAATTTATTTTTAATTATTAATTAGCCTGATATTTTTTTTAGAATATCTTTTGACAGGTTTAAATTAGCATTTTTTTGAATCAAAAGTTTATTAATGCATAATTAATAAAATTAATTAATAAAATTAATTAATAAATTACTTTTTGGATCCAACGTTGCTGCCTAACCCCCTCTCCTCAGTAACTTCAATAATTATTTCTACAGTTAGGAAGTTGAAGTCCCGTTTGCTTAAAAGATGGTAAAGATGGTCTTGCTATTACATTTTTAGTTATTAAAAGAAATCAAAATTTGATCACTGGTTTTTCTTTTTTTTTCTTTGGTTCTTTAATTTTGATTTATTTTTATTAATTAACTGGCAGTATATTTATTTATTTTTTTTGAGAATATTTTACGAGAAATTTAAATTGATATTTTTTTTCAACGGGACACAAAAAAAAAAAAAAAAAAAATTACAGTCAAAAGTTTATTAATGCGTAATTAATAAAATTAATTAATAAATTACTTTTTGGATTCAACGTTGCTGCCTAACCCCCTCTCCTCAGTAGCTTCAGCAATTATTTCTACAGTTAGGAAGTTAAGTTCCGTTTGCTTAAAAGATAGTAAAAGATACTTCTTGCTATTACATTTTTAGTTATTAAAAGAAATCAAAATTTGATCACTGGTTTTCTTTTTCTTTCTTTGGTTCTTTAATTTTGATTTATTTTTATTAATTAACTGGCAGTATATATATTTTTTTTTGAGAATATATTACGAGAAATTTAAATTGATATTTTTTTTCAACGGGACACAAAAAAAAAATTACAATCAAAAGTTTATTAATGCATAATTAATAAAATTAATTAATATATTACACTTTGGATCCAGCATTGCTGCCTAACCCCCTCTCCTCAGTAGCTTCAATAATTATTTCTACAGTTAAGCTCCGTTCGCTTAAAAGATGGTAAAAGATACTTCTTGCTATTACATTTTTAGTTATTAAAAGAAATCAAAATTTGATCACTGGTTTTTCTTTTTTCTTCTTTTTTTTTCTTTGGTTCTTTAATTTTGATTCATTTTTATTAATTAACTGGTAGTATATTTTTTTGAGAATATTTTACGAGAAATTTAAATTAATACTTTTTTTCAATGGGACACAAAAAAATTTACTAACACACAAGTAAGAGCTAATAAAATTTAAAAAAGGCCCAATGAAATTTTAAGTTCCATCATTAAATAAAGTTTAATTAAGTGTAAAGTTATTTTCATAAAGGTAAAAATTAAATCGTTAATTAAACACTTGAAAGTTAAAAGTAATTATAAAGCTGCACTTTTCTTAAATTTTAGAATTTCATTCTTTTTTATTTATTCAGTTTTATGTTTGACGCTTTTTGAAATGTTCTCAAACTGATAATATACATTCATACTTACTAATGTGTAGGAAAATTAGACATACGCAACAATAAAATTTTTTTGTAAAATAAATAGTTTTACAGAGAATTTCTAGTTAGTTTACTTTTAAATAATCTTTAGAGTAATTTGACGTTTATTTAAAAAAAAAATTTCTTAATAGCAAAAATCTTTCTAACTATCCATTTTGAGAGGTCTTTCTTTTTTTAATTTTCTTACTGATGGTATTTGATCACATTTTTCGTTTCATTTTTTTTTAAATTTGAAAATTAAAAAATATTGCATAATCTAAAAAACACAACAAATAAATATATCATATCATATAAAATAATATCTATCATATATGTTTAGAAAAATCTGTAATAATTGTGCTCCACTTCCAAAGTAAACTAAGTACTATTTTAATCTGATAAATTTCTTAATTTAATAAATTGTTAATCAAAATCATGGAAGTTACAAGCAATACATTAAAAAGCCAAGTTTTTGAGGGCTTTTCTAATTAAATTTTTGATAAGAATTAAATTTTTATCAAAATTTTATCATTTTAATGATTTAATAGTTTTTAAAATTTTATAATTTGATAAAATTTTGATAAATTTGATTTTTATTATTTCAACAAAATTTTGAAAGGAAAAAAAAAAGCACTTTTTTAAACTAGAAATTTATAAAAATAATTGTTTTGGAATAAAAGCGTTTATGGATTCTTTATAGATTTTATTCAACTTATTTTTAATACTTTTTTCATTATTTTGTATTAATTTGAGGCAAAATAAGTGAAAAATATTATATTTAGCATCTAAATAATTAATGATTAGGAAATGTAGCAGGAAATACAGTGTCTTATTTAGTGTAAAATGTATAATCTTCCAAACTCCATATAATAATTTCCCAAATGTGCAGTTATTTAAATCTAACAGAGACAGTTATTCATCATTAAAATTTCTATAATTCACCAAATCAATTATTGATCAAGTTTTAGAATAGAGACGTTTTTTTATAATTAATACCAAAATGTATATTTTACTCGGAATACGAGCCGCGGAAGAAAAAAAATTTACAAAAGGAACACCGGTTCCCCACCTGCGTCAAAGGATTAAACTACATATAACTAGATATGATAATTCGACATTACATATAAACATATAAAACGGCTATATACATATAAAACGGCTGGCTCAATATATACTGATTACACACAAACTGCAAATTTTTAAGTTGACACTTTGTACTAGCCAATAAATGGAATTCTGATAACTGTCTCCGTGTTAATTATCCCCAACTTCTCCTATAACCTGTAATGAAGCAATGGACTCATTTTTCATGCATTTCGAAATTCTCTGAGTGACGACTTTCTTAGAATATTTCGAATTTAAAGAAAATGACGTTTCTTCAACAAGTCATACGTCGTTTTCAGTATTATTATTTTCAAAACAGTGGGCAATATGGAATAAAAATATGGAACTAGCCAGGGCCCACAAAGAGCTGTAGAGTTATAGAAGAAGATTTTTTCCAACTTGGGATTCATTTTGTTTCTAACTATGTATAAAACCTAATGGTGGTGTCGCAGTTTTCTATTGTCGGTACATTTTCAATCCCGGAAAATGACATGGTAAGATCCAGTTTTTTCCCATTAATTTTTTTAAAAAAAGTTTTTTGGTCGTCATCAGTATAAAATCAATAAAAGTCATGAAGATATTGTTTTCTCATAAAATATTTTATCACCCCTAATTTAATGGTTTTTATCTGTAACATTTATTTTTCTTAATTTACTCTGCTATATTATGTTTTTAATTTTGATTGTTTTCTTAATGAAGAAATTAAAACTAGAAAAATTGTTTTTTTATAATAACGTAATTTTGTGATATTACCTTATTACGCTACATTTTATAATAAACTTATTTGAATCAGTGCCTAAACTTATTAATCATTGTAAAATTATGAATTTTTTTGTGTAAATTACTTAACATGCTATTATAAATTACCTTTAAAGCAATAAGTTAATTAATTTCGAACTCAACGATTATTTTTATCCACAACGTTATGCATGCACAAATTCTATTTAATATATCTCCTCATTTGGTAAGCTAAAAGCAATAGCGTAACAGCCCATGGAGGGCCTAGGCCTACTATCTCCATACCAGTTTTCTTGACCTTGGGCTCTGGGTTGCAAGAACAGACGTTCCTGTTGGATGGTCAACCAAACGTGACACCCACTGTGTTTAGTCCCCTTGGTACTACTCATTTTATCGACCCACTAAATTGAGTTTGGTAAGCAAAAATATTTAATTACAGTTGTTAACTCACATAATTCGTGGCAATGATATATCTTTGATTTTTAATGCTATTTTAAAAATAAAGGACTTTTAAGAAAAATTATTTATGTTTACTAATAGATATTAATAGAATCATACGAGAAATAGGCTTATCAAATTCGAATCAAAATAAACATTTAATTTAAAAAAATTAATTGAAGACGTGGGAAGAGGGGGCACAAGCGTAAGCAAAGAGAATTCTTTATAGTACATATGTTTTAAAGGTAAAATTTAAACCTTCACATAAAAACTATGTTAAGAAACAACAATTATTTCGAAGCAATCATCGGGGTTGATGAGCGGTGGCGAACAGGAGTCATACCCATTAAGTTTAATAAAAAAATTTATAAGAATATTTCAAAGATCCAAACGTGTTAAGTCGTTTTATAAAAATCTGTAACTGTCCTAAAATTTGCTTTAGTAATATTTACAATGAAACTAATAATGAAAATATTTGCTTAGTTTCAAAATGTATAAATTACATTTATCTCATTTTATTGTGTTTTTCATAAAAATTTTCGCCTGTTTATTAAGCATTCATTTTAAAATTTAGTCATCATAAGCTTCTCTTTCCATAAAAATCAATTTCGCAGTTCCAATATATAAATGCATTTTTTTGTTCATTTATTTTTATTTCTAACTATTTCAATATTTTCAAATATCACAACAAATTTTATTTACTTATTCATTTCAAATATCCGTAATTTTCTATATTATCTCCCGAAACCTACTAAGATTCAATACTGCCTTTAAGGAACTAAATTTGTGTAATATAATTTCCTAAAATACATTTAAAGGTTTAGGGAAATAGTATGAGTTTTGCTATTATTGAAAGCAAACCAATATAGTTTTCATACAAATTTGGGCGATGATTTTCAGAACTCTTCTATTTTTATTTATTACAATACTGAAATATTTGCTTTTTTATATCAACTTATAATCTTCATTCTGATGTTCATTTTTGTTCATGGGAAAATAAAATTTTATGATATTGCTTGTTTCAAGAAAAAGTAGTAAATAACTTTATTATAAACCATTTTATTATTTGCATATAATAGGCAGATATATCTTTTTTTCCCAAATGAATTATTTCTGCACCTATTTATTCCAAAATCAGTATTTTATGTTATTATTATTTTTTATTTTCATAATTACAGATTTACCTTCTTTATTTTTTCCCTAGTATCGAAATAGGAATTTTTACTTTATTTAATATACAAATTTTAAAATAAAAATCTTTTTAAACTGAAAATAAAAAACTTTATATATTTTAATATAAAAGAGTATTTTAAAACTTTCAATGAAACTTGATATTTGGAAATTCCTTTAGTATGATTCTGTGTTCAATACAAAGTATGATAAAAAGAGGAATGGTGAATAAATAAAATTGAATAAAATGAGAAATGGTGAATGAAATAAATAATTAAGAAAATGAATAACCAAAAGAAAATTAGGATATTTAAGATAATAAATAATTTTAAAAAATATATGAAAGAGCGTGCTTAAAAGAAATAGTCGAATGAAAGAATGATTGCAAGAATAACTAACTAATTTTGTTACTATTTATTGCAAAATTATTTACTTATATTGAATTCCGTCAAATTTTTTTCAATGAAAAATTTGCTTGCTGAAAAAAGAATTAGACACAGTCCCATTTCCTTCTTTTTTATTCTTTCTTTTTTCTTTGACGAGGATGGATTCAAATTTTAAAACTCATGAATCATTCATCATTCTTTAGAATCCTTTTTCTGATTCACATAATGCATTTTGTAGCACATAGTTTCTGCACTTAAAAAATAACTATCAACGATTTTTAATTTGGTGAAATTAAATTTTAAAAAAATTTATAATTAATTAATAATTAAATAAATTAATAATTAAATAAAAAAAATTCTAATAAAATTATACTTGTATGATAATGATAGTTAATAAAACCAATATATAGGGTATTTAAACTATTCATTAGGTAATTTCGTATGGTAACGCTTTACCAAAAAAAATTAGTTTTCAAAATTATGGTCCATATTACTACACATTTTGTAAAAATACCAAACTAAAGGTAATTTTAACCGAATATATAATTTTTATGCCATGCTCCAAGTTACCATGAAAAATTTCAATTTTAACCCCATTTTATACAAAACATCATGGTAATAAAACCATATTTTATCATTACTTTAAAAAAAAAAAAAACATTATTAAAGAGAATCGTTAAAATTTGGTGTTCCCACAAGGCTAAAAACACGGGATACTATATTCTGGTAATTGTTATCATAATTTCTTTCTTAGTTTAACAAAGCCCTAAATTTGCCCAAAACTTTATTTCTGTACACACCTCCCTCCTCCTCTTAATCACGAAGTGTAACATTTCACCACACCCCACTCTACGCTGTCAAATATTATGCTATAATATTTAAACATATACTTGCAGTTCAGATACAAAGCACTTCTTATATCATGTTTCAAATTTTATTTTTAAACTTTAACTATTAGTTCATTTATGTACTTACTTATCCTCTTCAGGCGGAATTAGCACATAAAGCCTCGTGTCTTCTTCTTCACACACTCCTGTCTTTGGCCAGGCAATATGCTTCTTCCCATCCAGTTAATCCTGCTCGACCAAGATCTTTTTTATTGCATTTTTGCCGTGTTAGTCTTGGTCTCCCTCTTTTTCTCTTTCCGTCTGGCGCCCATGAGCTTTCAACATTTGCAGGATTGTTTCTATTTGTTCTTAGTGTATGACCTTAATATACTTAACCGTCTCCATCTTCGTTTTAAAATTTCTTCATTAATAGATGGGATATTAGCATTTGTTAAGTGTCTTTATTTGTTATACTATTGGAGCAGACGATTTTTAGTATTATTTTAAGCATCTATTTTAAAAAGTTTCAAGTTTTTCTTTTTCCGATTTCCGGGGACTCCAGCATTCGGCACCATACAGAAGAATGGAACGCACGGTAGCCTTATAGACATTTATTTTTGTTTTTAATTTTATATTTGAGGCCATTTATGTACTTATATTGATGTAAAAATATTTAATTTATTGTTTTGAAAAGTTTTTTTTAAGCCAGATGCCTAATATCACATCTCTTGTAACCTTATTCCTTATTCTTGTCACAAACTATCCCAATTTCTTGAACCCCCTTTCACCCTTCCAAACGTAAATGTCCATTACCTATTTTCTTTTTTTTTTTTTTTTAGAACAAAATTATGCACACAATCTCAAACTGAATACACGTTGTCATTAAAACTATATAAAAAAAAATTGTTCTCGAAAATATATATTTATTTCATACGATTTAATGTAAAAATATTTGTTACAAAGTCATTTTTGTAATAATAAAAATAATTTCAGACTAATAAATTATTCTGAAAAATTATTGGAAGACAAATTGTTCTAAATAAAAACCTTATGGAAAATCCATTTTTTCAAATATAAATTATTATGAAAGTAAGTATTTTCAGAAAGATAAAATATTAATAAATCGTGATAGCAGGCGTATGTACATGAATAAGTTTATGATTTTTACTTTAATAGATTAGATTCACAGATTTTTACTTTAATAAATTTTTATTATTTTCTTTTGTGCAAAAACTTTTTTTTTAAATTTAATTCTTACAAAACAGGCTGCACATCAAGACACTAGATTTTATAACACAGCTGTTCTTATTTCTTGTTTTTCCCCCTCCCGTTGAGGACATTAATTTAATTTTTGACTTAAAATAGTTTTGGAATTAAAACTGTTACTGCATTTCATTTTTCGAAAATTCCTTGCGATTCAAATAAAAATTACGTTTTTTTCTAATTTAAATTCTTTCTTCCCTTACTTAAATTACATTTGTTCCCTCATTTAAAATATGAGCCTAGAATTCTTTTATTGAAGTCATTTATGCTACAAAAGTGTTTTTAAATATTTTGAAAATAAAAAAAGAAACAAATAAAGATTTCTTTTCTTTTTGCATACAAATACATTGCTGCACTTTAATTATCCATTTCAGTAATATTTTTCTTCTGTAAAAATAAACTACAAAAATTTTCCAAAATACAAGCAATTACGTACGATAGCAACCATTGATTTAAGCTTTTATAAATAGCATAAATTTTCTTACTGGGTCCTTATTTCTACTTTAATAAAAGTTTATTACTATTGAAAAATATTTTCTTTATATGATAAATTTTTCTTATAATTTTCGTCACTGTTTTGCTTATCTTTTTCAACGTTTCATAAGAATGTCATTTCTTTATGCAACCATGGATTTATTCTTACCTAAATAAGAAAAAGGAAAAGAGTCGTAAGCAAATAAATAAAAAAACCGTGAGATATTAAACAAAAAAAAATGCTCATTTTAAAAACTCAATGAAATAAATTAATTTTTGGACTTTTTTAATAAAATTAGCAAATAATATTAACACTAATTTACAATTGAATAATTTAATTGACAATTCTAATTCATTGAAAAATATTTTCTTTATATGATAAATTTTTCTTATAATTTTCGTCACTGTTTTGCTTATCTTTTTCAACGTTTCATAAGAATGTCATTTCTTTATGCAACCATGGATTTATTCTTACCTAAATAAGAAAAAGGAAAAGAGTCGTAAGCAAATAAATAAAAAAACCGTGAGATATTAAACAAAAAAAAAATGCTCATTTTAAAAACTCAATGAAATAAATTAATTTTTGGACTTTTTTAATAAAATTAGCAAATAATATTAACACTAATTTACAATTGAATAATTTAATTGACAAATCTAATTTATTGAAAAATATTTTCTTTATATGATAAATTTTTCTTATAATTTTCGTCACTGTTTTTCTTATCTTTTTCAACGTTTCATAAGAATGTCATTTCTTTATGCAACCATGGATTTATTCTTACCTAAATAAGAAAAAGGAAAAGAGTCGTAAGCAAATAAATAAAAAAACCGTGAGATATTAAACAAAAAAAAATGCTCATTTTAAAAACTCAATGAAATAAATTAATTTTTGGACTTTTTTAATAAAATTAGCAAATAATATTAACACTAATTTACAATTGAATAATTTAATTGACAAATCTAATTTATTGAAAAATATTTTCTTTATATGATAAATTTTTCTTATAATTTTCGTCACTGTTTTTCTTATCTTTTTCAACGTTTCATAAGAATGTCATTTCTTTATGCAACCATGGATTTATTCTTACCTAAATAAGAAAAAGGAAAAGAGTCTTAAGCAAATAAATAAAAAAAACCGTGAGATATTAAACAAAAAAAATGCTCATTTTAAAAACTCAATGAAATAAATTAATTTTTGGACTTTTTTAATAAAATTAGCAAATAATATTAACACTAATTTACAATTGAATAATTTAATTGACAAATCTAATTACTGAAGTCTAAATTGAATAATTTTATTTTGTAATGAATGCACACGAAGGAAAAAATTTCCGAAAAATTACCTCGTACTGTATTACCGTACGGTACAGCACAATAAAAAAAAAAAAAAAGAGCAATTTTGGTTATTAAAACCAAAATATACAGCATTTAAACTACTCATTTGGTAGTTTTTCCGTTCATATGATAACGGTTTACCGAAAAATTTTAAATTTCAAAATTATAATTTTTATAACCACACATTTAGTAAAGTAAAAAACACAAAACAAGTAACTTTAACCGAATAAATAGTTTCTATGCCATGCTTTAATGTATTATGGCAAAATTCCTGAATTCTACTACATTAACCAAATTTTATCACGAATTAAAAAACCATATCCTATTGCTAATTTTTCTGATATCACTAAAGAAGCACTTCTATAAAAATTACCGAGTTTTTCGTTGTTCCAATAAAAACAAAAATAGGCTAAATTTTACCAGTATCTAGTAGTGATGACCCAACTTTTTTTCTCAGTGCATAATAAATAAAAACATAAAATGTTTTCCATTTTTAAATCTAAATTTCAATATATTTTCAGAAATACAGTTAAACAAAACAACAACAAAAAATAATAATAATAATTCGCTGAAAAGAAATTTTAGTTATTAAATAAAATAAAAAATCATTTTTATTACACAGGATGATTTAAAAATAATTATGCCAATTATTAAAGTTTACTTCAGTTGCCTTGTTCAATTTTCCATAAAAAAAAATTTTTTTTTCGAATAAATTACTTACACAGAAACTGTACCAAATATTTTATTGATACAGTATAAATTTGTACTGCATCCCTTTGAGAAAAGAAAAATTGACCATCCCCCACACGTACTCTTAGAAATACATTTACTTTTATTTTTCCTTTTCATTTGTGAGTCGGAGGTAATTAAAGCTTCAATAATTACAGGGTTCCGTTTTTTCGGAAGATCACCACAGCACGCCAATATTGCCATTAACAAGTCGCCAAAGCGACTAAATACCATAATTATTGGATTCATTACGCATCTCGTGTTCTGAGAACCGTTGCAAAGAAAAGGGGGGTCCATTCTAGCTGCCGACCCTCCCATCTCTTTATTCCCTCCCCCTCACCTTAGCAATTTAGTTAGTCAAACTGAAAATCAAGAACTGCTTGGTAGTTCTTTTAACTAAATAATTTCTAAATGCTGAACTTCGCCATTTTTGGTTCTTCTTAATTTTTTAGCTTTTATTTATTTATTTATTTATTATTTTATTTACAAATCTAGATTTCTTTGCAAGAGTTTCCAGTAATTAAGTATTTTTTTATGATAATATTTAAGGTAATTATTTTTAGAAAAATTACTAATTCAGTTTTTGAAAAGAAGGAAATTCTTTTGACAAAATTTGAATTAATTGTTAAAAAAAAAAATAGTTTCTAAGTATCTAGTATTTTGAACGCCTCAAAAATAACTTTATATAAACTAAATAAGGGACACAATATAGTCAAAACTGAGCAGTTGCAGTTTAGTGAATCGTTGACTTTTATGTTTGCTAAGTAGTACACTATTAAAACTAAGGCATAAATTATGAATAAATTAATTTTTTAATTCATGGCATGTTAATTATGGTAGATTTAGGGTCATTTTTGAATGCTTCTTGTTTTAAACCTAATACACGAAATTTGTTTCAATAGAAAAAAGTATTCAGAAAATCGCCCTTGTCGTTCACAATTATATGACATGGTAAATAAAACTATAAAACCCCTCATGGTTAGCTCAATGGTGATTAAACATAAACCCATCCGAAGTTTAACACTTAAATTGTATGGCAATGCCCTAGTTAGTTCTGTCTTGTACAAAAATCACTTAAATGAGCAGCTTATATTTTGAGCCACTATTCATATATTTTGCGCTAATAACACAATTATAAATAATTGTTAGTTATTAAGCTAAGAATATTCATTGAATAACAAACAACGCTTTATCCTTTAGAAATTGTTTATCGAGAGGCAATATAATATTTTCAAAAGAAACATACGTCACCTTACCAATGTCAATAGTTATTTATCATTAAATGGTAAACACTTCTTTCATCAGGACTTGGTTTCATTACCTTAAACTAACATTCATAAATTTTGGATTAAATTTTATAATTTACTCAGTTGTTTCTCTCCAATGTTTATTATTCTACACCAATGAAATAATCAAAAGTTTTATCTACGCCTGTTTAACGCTCATAAGAAGGATAATGCTTCAAAATTTATTGAAAATTATTCAAAATAAACTGTAATTAAATTTTTACTCTCTTTATATTTTAAGCTAAAAAGACAATTTTAAAAGAAGTAAGTCTAAATAATGATTAATTGTTAAAATAGCAATGTTATTAAATTCACTGTTAGAATTTTCATTCTAAAATTACAGTAAAATAACCGGCAGTAGTCTGCCCATCCAATTAACCATAAAGTTTGCGGTTAGGATCCTGTTGAGGCTTTATGGTAATGAAACCGTTACCAATTCGTATGCTTAAAAAAAACCGTAACAATAAAATTTAACCAGACATAGGAATTAGGTTATGATAGACTTTCCGTTAGGTAATAAACATTAGAGTTAAGTTGTGGTTGTGTCGTGTTTTGCCTAATAAACCGTGGAATGCGACTTAATTAGTTTTTCTGGTAGTGTCATCTATCGTGAGAACTAGGAAATATAAGTTTTTTTTTTTTTTTTTTTTTTTTTTTTTTGTCAAGTAACTTAGTAGTCTGACGTCTATGCGTGAATGAGAGTTTTCTTTATTAATAGTCCAGAATCACCAGGAGGGGAAGGCAGCACACTGGAAACTCTTCATTTGTTGAAGCTGGGATTCAAACCTCTGTACACTCAGGCATGAGATTAACAGATTAACCCTTTCGGCTGTATAAGTACCCAGCTGCAAGGAACTAAGTGGTTTTATATTGTGGGATTAGTTGGCGCGGATAAAGTTATGATTGTTTAACCATATTTGGTTAAAATAGTCAAAAACCGATTTTTTTTTTTCAAAGTCAGTAGTTTGGATAACATTTTTTTTAAGGTTATTTGACAGTTTCGGTTGAACATGGTAAAAAAAAAAAATTAAATAAATTTTTATTTAATCATTTTTTCAAGAATTTTCTTACAGTGTTATTAACAAGGATATATCTTAGAAAATTGTTCATAGAAATATTTTATAATATTTTAATAAGAATCATAAGTTCACTTATATGAATTATGCTAAATTATTGTATGATATTCACTATATTATCAAAGGATAGTTACATCTTAAGCTCAATTTTTGTGCACAATTAATTCCTCCATATTTTTTTTTTTTAATTCTGAATCAACAAAAAAAAACCTAGCTAAACAGAGGGAAAAAACTAGTAAAATGACCTCATTGTATAGTAATAGTATTTTTTTAAAGCATAATTTTTAGGTTAATAGAATCAAAATATACTGTTTTTGAACCCCTCATTTAGTAATTTTTTCGTTCATATGGTAATGGTTTGTCGGAAATTTTGGTGTTCAAAATTATATTTCTTATTACGACTCATTTAGTAAAAAATAAAAAAAATCTGAAAAGTAAATTTAACCAAATAAAAATTTTATGACATGCTCTAAGGTGATAAAATTATACCTCGTGATAAAATTATCAAATTTTACTACATTTACCAAATTTTATAAAATATTATAAACTCGAATTTTTTTTCTCAATTTTACCAAAATCATTACCAAAGCACCTTTATGAAAATTAGAGCTTTTTGGTGGTCCCATAGGACCAGAAATGCTATAATTTTATCCTATTCCTGTAGTTTTGACCATATTCTTTTTGTACTTCATGAAAAATACTATCTCAACTATCATTAAATTATTTTGTACTGCCTTTTGACTTTTACATACTAAAATAATATTTTTAAAAAAAATTGAAAAAATAGAATATGTAATTCCACAATAGAAATGAAAACAGTGTTTATAATGGTTGATTAAAAACTAACAATGACAAATATCATGAAATTTGTCTGCAGCAGTTCTTTATAAGATTTTAAAAAGGAAAACGTATGAGAACTTATAAAGATCAGTCCATGTATATTTTATCTAATATGATGTAGTTCACAACTTTTATCAAATAATTATTTTTTTTCGCCTTGAACTTGCTTTCATAACATATAATGTCGATTAAAAGTCTATTTTTGTATATACCAAAGAAAAATTATATTCCTTAATTATCCTAAAGACGTTTTCATTAATAAAATTTCCATATTTAAAAAATATCTCATTAATAGAAAGAAACGGAAAAATCAAGCATTAGTCTGTCATTAGATTAATAGATATTAAAATAGGAGATTATTTTTTAAATATGACTCATACTAATATGCCTACTACAGATAAAAATATCATTACTCAAAGTTAATGAAATACAATAAGAGCAATTAATCATACAATGAGAAGATATTTTCTCTTCTTAGATTATGGTAAAAATTGATCAATTATTGAAATAAAGAGAATTAAGATCATTAGTCAAAAAATCCACTATTACTTCAAATATCATAAGCTGTATTGCTGAAATAAATATATCTGATATTGGCACTCATGCGTGCAGATATCATTACATATTGTAAACAGCAGAGCTGCTGAATATATTTCTTAAAATGGACTTCCTCGTAGAATTGTTAAATAGAATTAGCTTTAAATAGATTCTTAAGATATTTTTCTGATCATGTGAGTATTTTTTCATTTTTCCTTCGTCATTTTATTTATGAATATAAACTAGGATATGGCAATTAATTGTTTTTACTAACTTTAACTTTAAAATTGCTCATACACAAAGCGCAATTTTAAAATAAAAAATTTAGAATCAAATTACGGTATGAAGTAACACTTTGGGGGCATCACCCGTAAAAACCATTTTATCAAAAAATCCCTTTTTACCGTAAAATATTACACCGTATATTTTTATAGTCATATTCATTTAATTTACAGTGCTTTCAGAATAATTATTGGTGAAAAAATTACGGTATATCAGATTTTTTTTTTTTTTTTTTTTTTTTTTTTGTTCCTTATCATGTTCCGGTAAAAATAGATTTTAAAGTAAAATGTTTTATAGGGTCTTTAAACTATCCAGCTAACACAAGCATCGACAGAAAAACGGTACAACGAGATCTTTTGTTGAAATTGTTTCTTTTTTTTAATGCGTATACTTACCCGTTACGGAATATGGAAATTATGTTAGTTTATCGATGTGTTTTAGATGTTACAAATAATTGCTGTTTTATAAAAAAACACGAAATTTCAAGCATATGATATATATATATATATATATATATATATATATATATATATATATATATATATATATATATATATATATGTATATATATATAAAAGCTAATATTGTCTTTGATATATGAAAAAATTTTCTCCTTCAATTTTATTCAAATGCGCTGGGCAAATAAAAATTTCTTAAAAATACAAACTAAACAAAATACGAATTATGTTTCGACAAAAATTGAATAAATATATATGTTTCTAAAACTAATATTCAAAAATTTATCTATATTTTTTTTAAAAAATTAACTTCTTAAAAATATAGCAAAATAGAAAAGCAACTTCCCCTAATGAAATAAACGATCAATCCTTCCCCTCTAAAGAAACAAACAGTGACCAAATATGGAAGATTATACGCATTCAGATATCTTCTCCAAGTAAACAATACGATGGTCCGTCATAAATTGAATAGCGCGGTACAATTCTAAAATTACAGACAATACTATTTCCCTTATTATTGATATAAATATGTGACTGCTTTCTTTTTCTTTCTTTCCTTTTACCCAGTCTGACGTGTTTTTCCCCTCTTTTTTTTCCCCCTTTACTGGCGTCTTGAGGGATTTATCAAGCGAAAAGTAATATTTAATTTAAGGTACTAATCATTGGTATCGTGTATGTGGCGCTGTATCAACAGATTGGGGTTTTTAACGCACTCCGCCCATTGAGAAAAGTAATTGTCTGTCTAAAACAAACTTAAAACGGGTTTTTTCATCCGAAATTATAGATCCTTGAGGTGGTTTACTGCGAAAACTGTGCAATTTTCAGAAGCTGAGCAGTAAATAATTTGCATAAAAAAACAAACAGTGGCTTAGAGTATCAAAAGTTTAAAAAATTATTAAAAATAAACGATTGGTGGTTAGCGCGAAGTTTTAACAAATCTAGTTGCATTTTTTTTTTTTTTTTTTTACTATTTGGTTTCGAATAAAAAACCGTTTCTATTCATTTAATATTTTAGATTTAACGAATTTATTTTTTGTTGAATATTATTTCTTGTATTAATAACAAATAAGAGATTATAAATCCGGGTTTAAATTCACGGTTCATATGCTTTCCATTTTGAAACCTTTTTTAATGAAATTTTTTACACAATGCAATACAAATTTATAATGGTAATAAAATAGAGGAGTTTTTTAAATCTTTTCAGCTTCAAAAATTCCATAAACATATTTATAAAATTATTAAAATATGTGGATGATTAAAATTACTCTGGAGCATTCTTTTGAATTTTTTTTTTAATTCATATATTTTTTTAATAATGCCTTAGCGTTTACTAAATATGCAATAAAATGTATTCAAAACATGTATGAAATATTTTTAAAAAAATTAAATATCAATGACTCAAAATGTATGCATCTGGTTTTTGACATGGCTGAAAATACTCACGTTTAATATTAAAACTTCTAATTTAATTTGAATAAAAATATTAGTATTCTGCCTTTATCTTTATTTTATGTTGGCGTTTAAAGAACGAAAAAATTTCATAAATTAAAAATGTATATTTTTTTTATTATAAATATTCCAAAAATATATCAAAAGGTAAAACAAGATGTTCCATTTTCTTAAAACAAGTATAATATACGAAATGTACATATTCCGAATTTCATACAGCTATCATTTTTATTTTTTTTTTTTTGCTGCGCATCAAAAATCTAATTTAAAATTTAATATTAAAAGAAACTAAAAATGATAATTAAAAAAGAAATACTCTGAGAAAAAAAGTATAGTCAAATATATCAGAATATGGTAAAATTTACCATGCTTCTTGGAAAATTCTTTGGGAAAACCAAAAAATAATTTTCCCCAAGGTAATTTTTACCCAAGAGTTTTCTTAATGAGTTTAGTAAAATTAGCAATAAATAGATTACGCTTTATAATTTGTGATAAAAATTGGTAAATGTGGTTGAATTTGGTTATTTTATCATGATACTTTAGATCATGACATAAAAAACATTTATTCGGTTAAGTTTACTTTTCAGTTTTCTATCTTTTACTAAATGTGTGGCAATAAGTGCAGTAATTTTTAAAATTATAATTTCTGGTAAACCATCACAATATGAAAGGAAAAATTTTCTAAAACAATAGTTAAATAAAATAAATTAGTAAAATGCAGTACATTTTGTTTTTTATCAACAGAATTTTGAGGGATTTCTTTTACCAGAAATGTCATTACGGTGCTATAATTCGACCAGAGTTTTTTTCTCTGTGTATTATCGTTTGAAAAATAATTAAAATTAACACAGAAGGTTCCCTAAGCATCACACGTCAATCAGGCTAAAAAAAATTTACCGATAGTTTTACGGTTTACTAGAGGTTGAGTACAATTTATTAGGTCGGCTTCGAAGTAATTATCAAGTTATAAATTAGTAAAGACTTTATATTTACCATAAATAAGTTTCCCAATTTTGATTCGTCCCATTAACGAAGAGCTGTATTGATTGTTAAGGATTGAATTAATTTTCAATTTGTCAGCTTAATCAGACACATTTTAATTTTTGCATTGTAAAAAGTTTAAACCTAAATATTAAGTTCATAGCTCGAATCTGACTAATAAATTCCCAACGCTTTGGCCTAGCACTGAAGTTTACAAATATTTTTTACACAATATTTTAATAGCTCAATAAATTTTAATAGAAAATAATCTTTACTGTAAAAAGAATTCGTTTAAAATTTATATTTGAACCTATGTTTTAATGTTACGCTTTTGAGTATCACAGAAGGAATTCTTCCAACTGTTATTTATTATGGCTCATTTTGCAATCTTCAGAAACTCTTGATATTTTTATTTCAAAACTAACATTTTTAAAAATTTATAAATCTCCAAATTAAAAATTCAGTTCGATCTACGAGAAATATTTCCGGTACCGTAATTTAAGTCTTAGATTTTTTTTTAAATTCCATACAACAAAATAATTTTTTCGTACGTTGAAAAAGACTATCTAAAAACTAAACTAAACTCATTGGCGCGACAGCCCAAAGAGGGCCAAGGGCTACTGTGCCCATCTCAGTTTTCTTGACCTTGGGCTCTGGGGTGCAGGAGCAGATGTTCCGGTCAGGTGGTAAGCCGAACGCGGAACCCCTAGTGTTTAGTTCCCAAGCTTGCTTGGTACTCATTTATCGACCCACTGAAGGGATGAAATGCTGAGTCGACCTTGCCTGGTCCGAGGATCGAACCCAGGACCTGTTGCACGGAAGCGCAAAGCGCTACCACTCAGCCACCGTGCGTCGAAAAAGACTATCAGCTATATCAAAATATTCCAATTTTTTGTGTGCTCAGCTTCAAAGTTTGATATTTCTGGTAAGCAAATTCCATTTTAATTTTAAACGAAAAATAACAACGTTTCACAGAAGTAAAACTGTTAAAATATACGCAAATATTTTACACTAACGCAGAATATTTACTAATACACGCACAGAAACATACACAGTTTGCAAAATAAAAAATGGAACTCCTTGTAACATTTCATCTTGTAATCTGATTAACACTTATTAACATAAAATCCTAATAATCCGAAGGCATAACCTTAAATATGCTAATTAACCTTACCTTAATATGCACATAACCTTAACCTTAAATATGCACAATTTTTAACGAGTTGTTTAGATTTTTGACCTCCAAAAAAAAAAAGGGTGAACCGCTGTCTGGAACATAAGGTCTCAATAGTTTAATTAGGAGATTGGATGAAAGTTTGGACCAATTTATTCATTTTAGAAATGTTATATATTTATGAAAGAACGGTATTTTTCACAATTAATTTCTCTTCACCATTTTCTTTTACAATAAATTTACAACAACATAATGCAAGACATTCGTCAAAGTGGCTAGCAGTCATCTCTTGTTCAGTTGAACTTTACGAATAGGTAAATTTAAAATGAAAATGATGGGCAAACTGAAAAAAAAGTATGGTCAAAACTACCAAAATATGATAAAATTCATTGTGTTTATGGCTCTATGAAACACCAATAGGCTCGGTAATTTATACCAAAATGCTTAGGTAATGACTTCGGTAACACTAACAATTGAAATATGGTTTGATAATAGATAATAAAATTTGAAACAAATTGGTAATATTATCATGATACTTTAGAGCATGTCATAAAGACGATTTATTCCGTTAAATTTGCTTTTCAGTTTTGAAATTTTTTACTAAATGTAATGTAATAACTGTAATTTTTAAAACCAGAACTTCCTTTAAACCGTTAACATATGAACGGAAAAACTATCAAAAGAATGCTTTAGATGCCGAATATTTTGGTCTTATTAACTAGAATGAGTTTTTTTCTAACCATACTCTACTGGTAATTTTATCAGTATTTACTTTCCGTACATAAATCACAAATCATTGGAGAAAGCTTGGAGAGCTCGCCAGAGCTTTGCAGCAGATTTTGCGTAATCCAGGAGTGGAGGCCCAACACCCAATAAAATATTTATGCTAATTATTATAAAAATTATAATAAATAATTTTATAAAACGATATTTTAAATTAAAATATCTTTTGATGAATGTGTTTTATAATTCTGTGCAAAAAAATTTTTTTTTGTTTGCTTAAATAGTTCATTACGTATTGGAGAAGTATACAAAAGGTAAAAGTAATATTAAAGAATACAAACTTTCGAAAGAAATTCTGGTTTAACCTTTGGAACCATATTTTCCAAAATGCGACTACCTCCCCTTTTTTAATGTCGCGCATCCGAATGTGTAGATAAAATGTGTATTTTTTCAGAGAAATTATGTATTTGAATCTAATATTGCAGCTTAAAATATTAGCTACGCAGTAATTAGCTACGCAGTAATTAGCATATTTAAAGTTGGGCTCTTGAACCATAAATAGTGAGTCATAGCGCGTAAAGATCCGATCATTAGATCAAAAGATTTTCTGGGTAATTCTATAAATAATTTGGGGGACTCAGAATAAGTGTTATTTTTTAAAAAGATTTTAGCTAAAATAAAACATTTTAAAAAGTTGTGGTAATTTGAAAATTTAAAAAAATAAATGACTATTTATTTTATTCCATATTTCAAAATACATCAGGATTTTTTTTAAATATTAGCATGGTTGGTAATGGTTTCATCTTGCATAAATTATATAGTTTTTCATTATATTTTTCCCATTAGCATAAAAAAATCGGTTCCCAAAATAACACAAACTTTATAGAAATTACTAAGGCCCGGATTTTGATGACATTTGCATTTTTTTCCATTTTTTGCATTTTTGGACATTTTTTGTCCTTTAGAGCATCTTTTTAGATTTATAGGGCATTTTTCTTTAAATTTTGGGGCATATTTTGCATTTTAAAGCATTTTTTAAATTTTTTCCAATTTTTATTATTTTTTATCATTTTTCATTATTACACTGGCTTCCAAACAATAAAGAAAATCTCTAGGATATTAACAGGTGAAGCAACATCTTTTCAAATTGAAGAAGAATTGTCAGTAAGTGAGACCGTCTTTTTCAAGTATGCACCAATAACATCAGTGGACGTTGAAAGAAGCTTCTTCAGGTATAAAAATTAACTTTCAGACAAGAGACGCTCGTTTACATTTCAAAATATTAAAAAAAAATTAATAATCCAATGTAATTCTGATATTTAGTAATATTATGAGATGGAAGTTGTTATATTCATTAAAGTTTCTATACAAAATGGAAATGTTTTGGAGTCAATATATTTTCCTTTTTTTTTTTTTGTTATATTAGGATATAAAACATATTTTTCAAACTTTAATGAACGTAGAACAAGTATTGCATTGCTTTATATTTTTTGAAATGACTCATAATAATTTTAAAGAGTAAAAAATTGTTTTAGTTCAATATTTTTACTTTATTTAAGTCATGTCATAAGGCGTTTTTAGCGCAATTTTCGCATTTTAAGGGCATTTTTTGCATTTTAAGGGCATTTTTTGCACTTTTAAAGGGCATTTTTTGCACTTTTTAAGGGCATTAATTGAGATTTTTTAGGTCATCAAAATCCGGGCTCTAGAAATTACATTTCCACCTAAACTTCCCTATAATTTAATTGCAAGTCGTCAATAAACAATTAAATACTAAAACTTTATTTTATTTACCCTTTTCGCATAACATGAACTTCCCTCATAAATTACTTCTTTACTAAATTAAAATCAAATTAAATGCTTTAAACCGTGTCGCATTTTTTTCTAAGTAGTAAAAGCTATGTCCTGCACTTAAATTCTATTTTACTTAAGGACGTTTTTAAACCAGAATTATTTGACTTCTTGAGTCAATGAACGAACAAAAGAGAGATGAATAATTGGATATTATTATGCTTTCACAAAGATAGTGGCAACAATTATTAATAATAAAAGACGCGGAATAAGAATTCTTCTCTGAAATATACAAGCTTGGTTACCCATGCGCAGTAGGAAATGAATAAGGGGAGATTTAAAGCAATGTAAATTAAGCTTTTTCGAGAGGTATATCTCATTTTAACTTGTCATTACAGCTACTCTATGATCTTATTGTGTAGAATTAAACTCAAATAAATAATCTTTTAATTTAAGGACAAATAGCGCTCTAGATAAACATATAGGCCTTTTTGGGGAAATTTTTTCCCAAACTTAACACAGTTTTTTTAAACGGATGATAACTATACATGATACCAAGATAAAATTCTCAGGCATGCATTTGTTTCATTAAAATTTTTAATTAATATATATCGAAAGCTAACACACCATGTATTTTTGCATTGCGTAGCCTAGAAATAAGGATAATAACTTTTAAAAAATTATCATAGAACCTATTTTTAATATATTGGTATCATTTATTACACTGGAGTACAAATTTTTTGATGCATTTAAACAAATGCACGATTTTATCTAGTTTGTGTGTGAGGATTTCACATCTGAAATTAGTTATGCTCCTAAAGCAACAAGACTTTTTAAAGCAACAAAAGACCTTTTAAGTCAGTTTATTTTTCATCTAAATAAAATTATAAACAGTATGTATAACAGGGGGCTGGGTAAATGTTAAAACAATCTCTTAGAGCACATCCTCAAAATTAAAATTTCATAGGTGCCCATACCCATGAATATCATTAATACGCCGCTAGAGGCATTATATGCGTAATATGCATTATATGCGTAATGCTTAATAATATAAGTAACTGCTGTTGTTGTTGTTGCTGCTGTGGTAGTTTCTCATGACACTTGCCAATATCAGCAAGCCTGCTCAGAGAAACCAAGCGAATTAATGACAGAGGGTGCGTTTCTTGTTTTTCATCTATGGACATGAATACAAATTCAGCCACACACACATCACAGTCCATTTATGGGGTGGACCAATTCGTTCATACTCCAAATATTGTAATTTTGACCTAGACCAGAGAACGATCAATCTCCGATTCAATATCCTCAGAGGTATTGATTTGTTTTCGGAACATGGTGGACTTTGTGGCTATATAAATTTAACGTGCACCAGTCGCCATTTACTACAAGGGGAGCCTTCGGCTGGTGGGGATCGAACTCACGACTTCTTGGACATAGGCCCAAAGCCCTAACAACCAGGTTATCCCAAGGACGGGATAGCCTGGTTGGTAGGGAGTTGAGCCCAGGTCCAAGAGTTCGTGGGTTCGATCCACGCCGGCCGAAGACTCCCCGTGTAGTAAATGGTGACTGATGCAAGTTGAATCTGTCGAGTCGCAAAGTTATCCATGTTCCCATAACAAATCTATACCTCTGGGGGTACTGATCTAGGAGTTTCCTTGTCTTCTGGATTGGTTCAAAATTACAAGGCTACGCAGTTGAACAGTAGTAGTCGTAAACCCAAAATTGGGTTGGCTGTTCAACAATGGTTATAAAATTTTAAAAAAAACAGGCTATTCTGGCCTCTGAGAAAATGTAGCAGTAAATAATGGCAGAGTTCACAAAAAATTTTCATTCACATTTAAAATCGGATATTGCATAAATCTAATATTATTAAAAAAATTCTTTCATTAGCAATACAGTTTAATGTCCCCCAAAACAAATTCACCAAGCCAATACTAATGAGTGCATCCTGTCAGGACTTTCAAGAATAAAATTTAGCTATGCTTACAAAAGCTAGAAAATTAACGAAATAAGGAAACTTGCAACGCTAATATCAAAAACGTTACATTTCAATCTTTTTTTTTTTTTTTTTTTTTTTTTTTTTGACATTATTTGTAGAACAGAATGAGACCAGTTATTCGTTTGTACGGAAGTTTAAATTAGTTATAAATGTATTTAAAATGCAGCTTTATTAATGAATATGATTTTTTATGGTCTTTCCTATTTTCCAATTGCACTAAATCACATTTTCAATTAATTAATTGGTAATTCTGCTATTTTACAACCAGATCGCTCACCCAGTTCCTTGACATATACTTTACGAGAACATAAATAAGACCCTTTCTAGAATATTCTTCATGATCATTCAATCTAAATTAAGGTTTTGCAGATTGTTAGATTTTAATTTATTCTATAACCAGTGTTACACTCAATTCTGAATTTACAGCTATCAATAATCAACGCTGTAACATACATTGGGAGGCAAACGCTTTATCCTATGAGCCAACAAAGAGGATTTTATTTTATATTTTATCACCGGTGTTGAACAGCTGAACCGATTCTGAGCTTACGAGTATCAATGTTCAATTCCATAGCCTTGTAATTTTGAACCCAACCCAGAAGACAAAGAAACTTCTGGATCAATCACTAGAACAAACTACACTTATTGATGGAACTAATTCGAATTTGCGCTACATGGAGAGGAAAACTACGAAAACTTCCAATGGGTAACCCAACAGCAATGGGACTCTAACTCGTGATATGTCCACTGTAGATATTTCACATCAGCACTGTGACCCGTGCGAGTCAGAAGCAATATTCGTGTCAACCGCTGGGAGTCAAACCTAGTTCACCTCATTGGATGGCGAACGCTCTATCTCCTGAGCTAGGGCAGCTTAGGTCATTAGATTTCATTTTAATTTTTATACAGTCGATAATCAACCGACCTAATTTTGAGTTCACGGCTACCAATGTTCACTTTCGTAGCACTGTGATTTTGAACCCGACCCGTAAAACAAGGAAGCATCTGAATCAAGCATTGGGAGGATTTTGCCCTCGTGGAAGATTTTTTTTATGGAACAAACCTGTATTCGCGTTACGCGGAGAGGAAAGTCACGAAAATAACCCACGGTTAGCCTGACGGCTAGTGAGTTCTAACTTATGATCCGTTTTGCGTCAGCACTATGTTTGGTCCGAGCCAAGGGCGAAATTCGTATCAATCAGCCATTGCTGGGATTCGAACTCGGGGCACATCAATGAGAGGTGATCTCCATATCCCTTGAGGCTCCACTGCTACAGGTCATTTGATTTTATTTTATTAGGTCATATGATTAGGTTAGGTCATATGATTAGGTCATATGATTTGTCGTTGAACAGCTAACCCAATTTTGGTCCAGAAAACAATGAAACTACTGGATCAAGTATTAGAAGAAATTTGCTTTGGTGGAGGACTTTTTGATGAAACTAACCTGCATTTCCGCTGCATGGAAACGAAAACCACGGAAACCACCCACAGTTAGCCTTACGGCATGAGAACTCTATCCTATTATCCGTCTACTACTGAAGATATTTTACGTCAGCATTGTTTTCGGTGCGTGCCGGGTGCGGAATTCGTATTGATAAACCATCGTTGGGATTCGGACCTGGGTCATTGGGAGGTAAGATACCTATTATACATATTTTTAATGTCCTTTTGCAGACTATAAAACTGAAATTTAGAAAACGCTCTTCAAAATGCATCGTTTTAAAATTGTACACTCAATATATTCAAAAATAATAAAAAAAATTATACTTTTGTCTAATTCGAAATAACTAAGTATTTTATGAGCTTTTTTGGGGAATGTAATACAATCACATTGCTATTGTTAGTGCCAGTTATGCTAAATTATTTGTGCTAATCGGTACTAACGGTATTCTGGCAATAGGCAATTAGTTTTGTGGTTATATGTATCTTATATGCTAATATATATAACTCAAATACTAATACAGGAACTGTGGTAATAGGCCTTTTATTGCCCCACTAAACAGATAGGTGCCTATTTCTCTCACTATTAGATATATCTTGTGTACAACTCAAATTTATATTTAAGAAATATAATTCGAAATTCCCTTAACAATAGTCGATTATTTTAAGATAAGCAAAAATTTATTAAAAAAATTATAAAAAATTTTTAATCTAAGAATTTAATTTAAATTGAAGAAGATGTGACAATTTTTGCTTTGGTCACGCTCCTTCTTTTATATTTTTAAAAAAAAAATTATTAACTATAGTTACAGTTTTTGCCATTTTTTATATTTATTCAGTTGTGTTATTTTTGTCATATTTATGTTACTATTATTTTATGCATAATTAGTAAAATTTGTTTACAAGACCCTATTTATGAAGCTCTTTAAAAAAAATCATAATAATAAATAAATAATAAAATAAAATAAATAATATATATATATATATATATATATATATATATATATATATATATAATAATAATAATAATAATAATAATAATAATAATAATAATATTTGTTTAAATGTAAAATTTTTGAAATTATGAAGTTAAAGTCCTTCTCTTGGAATAAAAGAAAATTGGTAACAAAAAACTCATTCTGTTTGTAAGTTCATTTTGGCATTTTTACAAATTTCTAATCATTTCGTGAATTGAGTTTTTATGCTTTTATGCTGAATAATTTGGCCAATATTTTTTGTTTATTTATTTTTTAAACACCAAGCAATTAAATAAAGGAAAAAAACTAAATTAAATAAAACAAACTAAAATATACAGGTGAATTATTTTAAGCCCAGTTCACCGAAAAGCATCAAATTATATAAATATTAATATAAATACTAATTCAAACATTTTATTCAAAAAACATTATATTAAAAAAATTTTTGAATTTGAAAAGCAATATCAAATACATTTATGCAATATTATCGCAATATTAATTTTTAAAATAAATTAACACTTGTCTTTAGTAGGGCTTTTTTCCTATTATTATTTGATTTTACTGTGAAAAATATAAAGTGCTCCCAATAACTATTTTATGCAATTCAATAAGGAGTATTCTCTACAAATTTTGTCACTTAGATAAAATTTAATCTGATATATAAAACTGTATAAACAAATTTTTATACTTTTTAAATTTTAAATAATAACCTACATTTTTGCAATAAAGCAATTTTTTAACTCCATAGAACTCTGCTAAAAATTTCAAATTAATTCATTAATACAATCTGAAAAAAAAATTTTTTGTTGCTTGTCCCTAAAAGTATTATTACAAACAAATTTGGTAATAATAATAGTAATAAAATAATTATAAATTATATTTAAAGAAGAAAAATAAAAAACTGAATTCCACAAAATATCTTCTTTAAAAAAATTCATTAATAAAAATTCTTATTTAATGCAGCATATCAAATAAAAGAGTTTAAAAAATAAAAAACTCGATTATAAAAATAACAATTCTGTTATTAAAATGTACTTTTCCATAAGTATCCCAAACCCTTAACTTGTGTCCACGAGAGGGCGTGCGTATCGCCAGCGGTCCGTGACATATGACCATGTGATTATCAGAATATGTAGCGGACTCTCTTTATGTAATGACCGGAAGTTGGTGCGTGAGCGGATGTGTCTTTAGGTCATTTACATAGCACCTGTTTAGATAATATCAAACTTAATTGCTCCCCCAAACCAAAAAAGTGATCTTGTCTGAGCATCGGACTTAGATCTACTAGTTATGGTTCGTTGAGTCATGAATTCCGCCTTCACACGGATATATTCCAACAACTTGTTTCGATCAAAGATATTGACGAGTTATTTAAAAATAGAAATAAAAAGGATTAACGATTTGCTTGTATTCAGTTAAAAATAAAGCAATGATATTCGAATACCTATAACTAATTTTGTACAATTAATTTTTCACTCTTGCGATGAGGAAGAAAATGTTAATAGAAATGTTATAGTTTTTACTAAAGAAAATGATCTGTTTGGAAATTTTTGTTAATAAAACTAAAATACACGATATTTAAACCTTTCATTGGGTAATTTTTCCGTTCATATGGTAACGCTTTGCAGGAAAGTCCAGTTTTCGAAATTACAGTTATTACCTTACATTTAGTAAAAAATACAAAATTGAAAAGTAAATTTAACAGAATAAATAGTCTTTACGCCATAATGCTCTTAGGAAAATTAACAAATTTTACCAAATCTTATCACATATTCTCAAACCATATTTCATTGTTAATTTTACCAAAATCATTACAAAAGCACTTAATTAGAAATTACCAAGTTTTTTAATGTTCCCATGGAGCCAAAAGCACTGTAAATTTTAATATATCCTGGTGGTTTTTATCATACTTATTTTCAAGCGTATGTTTAAGTTCCTTATTCGGCCTTTCGAAATTGAGTTTTTAATTTATCACTAACAGAAACACAATCACTAATTTTAGGATAAAATGAACCAATTTTGTATGAAAATGCTGAAACTTTGGTTTTACTTCAGTTTGAAGCAATGCTCAAGCAGACTTTGAATGTTAATAGTAAGCCTCACAACAAAATGTAAAATGTATTGTGTTTGATTGCGGTGTAAAATGTTTTTAATTATTCGAAAGTTTGATGAGAAATAACACAAGAAAAAATAATTAAAAGCTATTCTTCGACCGACGGTATTTGCATAAGAAATAATGTTTTTCAGCAAAGATTATGTAGCTTTTATACGGTTTTGAATTTTTAACTGAATTCTTAACTATAAGATTAAGTTTAGCCCATGTATAATAAGCACCATCTGTGGTTCTTACGAAAATTATACAAAATATCTTTATGAATAGATGTTCTTATTTTATTTAGAAGCTTTTGTGAGTTTTTTAATATTTGAATCGCAACTTCAACATTTAATTGGTTGAGTTTATAATAAACTCTGTTAAGGATAAACAAACAGTTTTCACTGTTAAGGATAAAAAAAAACAGTGAAAATTATTCATATATTCTAAGGACTTTAATCTAAAAGCCTGTTCAAGATAGCTTTTTTTTAAAAAAGTTAATAATGTTTATTTAGTTATTAAAATTGTTTTTCATTTTCAAGTTAAATCAATTCTTTTTTTATTAAGATAGTATAAATAAATAGTTCAGAATTAAAGCTTTGATTTTAAAGCTTTCAAACTATGGCTTTTCCCCCTTAGCAATAGAATGTCTAAAAAAATTATTCTAAAAGGTGCAAACATATGTTTTATTATAATTGCTAATAAATTTTCAGAGCGAAAAAATTTTTGAATTTATTCGAACAAACATTGTCAATTAACGTCATCTATTAAACAAAATATTTGCTGTTGACGTCAATTGTTTAATTATTCAAAATAAAGATTTATTATAAGGGAAATTTTTGAACTTAAAATATTGTATTCATCGAATATCTAATGAGTTTCACAAAATAGTATATATATAAACTAAAATTTCTAAAGAGATGCAAACATACGTTTCATTCTCCTTGCTAATAACTTTTCAAGGGATAAAAATCTTATATTTGCAGAAACATGCATTGATTAGTAGTGATGGATATTGTTTATTATATAAAGTATTGTCTATTAACGTCATTTATTTAATTACATTCATATTAGTTTCATTTTTATTGAGACAAATTCTTAAACTTGTTTAAAAATTTGATAAGTTAAATTTAAATGCAAGGAAAAACACGATGAAAAAACCATCAGAAAAGATGCAAATATTTGTTTCAATATATTTGCTAAAAATGCTAGTTTTTTTAGGGAATCATTTTTGAATTTATACAAACAAACAACACCAATTAACATTACCAATTAGACAAAATATGTTTGATTGAAATCATTGCTTTAATTGTTCAAAATTGCACTTTATTATAAGCCAATTTTTTAAACATGTTAAAGTAATGCATATCTCATATGCCTCGCAGAGTTCACAAAAAAATATAAATATATAACGAAAAATCCAGAAATAGGCAGACATATTCACTAATGAATTTTCAGAGAGAAACAATTTTCTAATTTATCTGTTCAATCATTGTCAATTAACATAGCTTATTAGACAAAATATTTTATGTATACATCAATAGTTTAATTATTCAAAATTAAGCTTCATTCAAAGGCAAAGGTTTTGAACTTAAAATCTTGTACACATGAAATACCTAGTGGAGTTTACAAAAAAGAAAAAAAATATGTACTAAAAATTCTAAAAAGATGCAAACATACGTTTCAAATCTCCTTGCTAATAACTTTTCAAGTGTAAAAAGCTTCAAATTTATAACTACAAACATTTTCGTTCTAATTTTGCATGCTTCACAAACAGTCAAACACAAGCTGGGGGGAATATATTTCTTGAAAGTTTTGAATACATTTGCTCCAGAAGTTGACAGGAAATTATTTGCACTTTAATAAGACAAGAAAATGAAGCACTAAAGTCAGAAACCTAGCATAATTTCTTGAAAGAGTAAAATATTTATTATCTCCTCTTCACTGTTATGTTCAAAAAAATGTTTCACATTTAGGTCTTACTCCATGTTTACTGAACAATTCGGCAGAAAATTAACTTTCTCTGCATTTGCAAACTGCCTCACGTATTGAGAAAAATGAAATAGGGTAAGAAATAAAAAGGAGAAAAATAAGATGCAATAAAAAAATAATAATAATAAAAACTTCTTCAAACATCAGAGGAATGAAGTAGAATTCATACATTCATGCATACATGCCGTCAATGCAAATGAGATACAGGCGTAAGCTCCGCCTCCCAATTACAACTGGCGCAAATTTAAGAGAAAAGGTGAAACTAACGTAAAGGGGTGCCGTCCGCTATGGTAGCCAGTTAAAAATAACGAAGAAATATCTTAAATTCGAGCTTGGAACAAAAAAAAAAAATAATAAAATACAAGAAAAGGGGGGGGGCGAAGTATCAAAAGAGCTGGGCTTTCAGAGATTTATAGAAGCATATGTATTAGAATGTATGTAGGTATAGGTATGGGGGGATTGCTTAAGCATATTAAATGTATGACAGCCTCAAGAGGTAGCACCTATGGGTAGGCTGTAAAAAATGGGTTTTAAAGAGAGGTTGGAGTGAGATAGGCTTTTTAAGTCGGCACCGCCACAGAAGGCTTAAAAGAAAGAATCGAATTTTCTTCAGGGTGGTCACGTGGGTATGAGAGGCCTTGTAATAGCATGAGATGCAAGAAGGGGCTATCTTTTAGACCAAAAACAACTGAAAGAGTATTATGTAAAGATAAATGGCAACGTGTGTTTCATCGTTAGCTGAGAGTGCATTACTGAGGGAGGGATTAAGTGTGTGCTTTGTTCTTAGTTTGAAAAAGTTAGAAAAAGCCGAGATGGCATTTTGAAAAGATGTTAAAAGGCATTGGATTTTTCTTTAAATGAATACAAATTTTGACAAAACGTAATGTTGAAAAAGAATAATTTTCAAATTTAAGAATAATATCTTTCAAATTTGTTGCAAAATTCTAAAATTGCAAGTTGAACTCTGTTACCATTCAAAGCTCATCATTTTGCTGAGAAGGGTAACAGTCTGAACAATTCAATTCCATTTTAGCCAACATTTCAAAATTATTTATGGAGCGAATATGAAAATATGTTCAACTCTAAAGTGAAAACCATTTCAATGGAAATGAAAATATATTACCTAATTGAACTATGAATTATGATAAGTTCTATAATATGAGGATTCTACAATTACTTACGAAAAGGAATTGGAAAATATACTCACTTCAATAATATAAACATATAAAGTTTAGAATCATAAGATATGCGCGAACGTAATAGAGATGTAAAAATTGCATAATAATTAATTCCATACCATATGAATTTTACCATTTGCGTATGCGTAATTTAGATAAAAAATAAATTTGCGTAAAGGAGATGGAAAATAATGAGTAAATAATTTTGCAGCTAGATAAACTGGTTATAACATTTACCTAAGACTTCATATGATTAAATTTGAATCAAAAATGTTCAGTCAGTTTTTTCATTAATGAATCAATTCATTATTATTTTCTTGACGTTGCAAATAGAAAATAAATTCCAGAATATAGTCTTCAAGGTTGATGTAATTGATGTTTGCTCATTAAGTAGATAATTTCGCAACTAGATTAACTGGCTATTTTATGACTTAATATGATTAAACTTCAGTCAAAAATGAAGTCTTCATCAAAGAATGAATTCATTATTATTTACGTGACTTCATAATACGATTCTATTTTTTGTTAACTGAGTAAATGGAATTTATGCGAAAGAATTTTTTTAAGTTGATTTATAGACGCTAATGTGAAATTTTATTGAATTCTTTTTTTAAAAAATTAAATAAATATATAAATAAAACTTAGGAAAATAATTTAGTGATCATTAAGATTTTATCCAATTGCTCATAGGTAGGAGTAAATTTAACATTAAGAAAATATTTTTTGATAGTTTTTTTGATGCAATGATAAAGGAATTATATTCATTGGCTATGAAACAATAATATTGAGAAAAATAAAATTAAGAAAAGACAATGAAACTTTGTCGAATGTGGGACTCCTACATTTTGACTTTTTGACTTAAACCTATTAATAACTAAATATCATCACAAGATATGGTTTTTTTACGGTAAAGTGGAACACTTCACATTTGTCTAGTATACAAAAATAAGTTCCACAACGTGCTGATTGAAATTAACTTTTATTTTTTGACACACATTAAAATGTATTTGGTTATTAATAAAATTAATTAATAAATTAATTATTAATAAAATTAATAAGCGTTTTGAATTCAAGTTACTTCTTATAGCTTATAATTTATACTAGTAAAAGAAAAGAAAAGCAAAAAAATAAAAAAATTTGAGTAATAAAGAAATAAAATTAAAGAAATAAAGAAAAGTAAAGAAATAAAAAAAAGTAAAGAAATAAAGAAAAATAAATAATTAAAGAAAAGTAAATAAATAAAGAAAGGAAAATAAAAATAAAAACAAGAACAAACTTAATTTAAATTATATTTCTATTAACTGTAAAAACAAAATCACAGAATATGTCTTTAATATTCATGATTTATTTATTTTCCTTGAGCAACTTAAAATTTTTATCTGATTTTAAATACATTATCAAGTTAGTTAATTCTTAATTTTTAACTTGTGTAATTAAAAAAATAAACATGACAATTTCACTCTCATTAATTTTACTCCCACCGTGATTTTTTATTAAATAGTTGAGAGGAATTCCTTTATTAACTGAATAAATTTTTAAAATAATTATACTACATAGATTTATTTATTTCCTTTAATTTAATCTTTTAAAGGCATGCTTTAAATTAATGAGTTAAAAAATTATTTAGCATACTTTTCTATGCTGAAAAGTTGATTTTTCACTAAACATCCAAGATCAAAATGCGATATTTTCGAACCACCAAGATAAAAACCAATTAAATATTAATAATGATTCACGATATTCTGAACAGTAACTCTAAACCTTGATTTCCTAAGACTTAATAGATATTTTAATGTTTAATGATGTTATGAAATTTTGCTTCACTAACTTCTTTTATACTTTGCAGTAAAGGAATTCAATACTTAAACTAAATTAATAAATCGAATAATTTTTGACTGAATAATTAATTTTTTTTTAAATTTTTCATTTTTATTTCTTTAAAACTCTAAAATCAGAGTTGTTAGAAATAAAGACCAAAAAATATATTTTGTGCCTAAGATTAAATTTAATCTTAGAAGTTTTGATTGTCTAAGATTTAATAGGTATTCTACTGTTTAATGGTGTTATAAAATTTTGCTACACTAGCTTCTTTTATACTTTACGGTAAATAAATCGACAAGTTGAATTAAATTAATAAATTGAAGAATTATTTACTGAATTATAAATTTTCTTTTAAGTTTTTATATTTTTTTTAAACTCCAAAAGCATAGTTCTCAGAATCGAAAACTCTGACAACAAATATTGACAATATAAGATTCGATATCATCATAAATGATTTAAAAATTAGTATATGAAGATATTGAAACCTTAATATTGATCTTCATCATTTAGCAAGATATTTTAATCCGATAATACACTGAACTGAACTAAATAAACTTATATGGTTAATAACGCCTAATAAAGCCAAATAAGTAATACTTAAACCTAAATTAATAAATTGTATGTTATGTATTAAATTAATGGTTTTAATGTTATTCACTTATTTTTAATAAAAATCGATTTTTTTTTTTAATGAGTATTTCTTTGTGATTTTATTTTCACGAAATCAATATTTTGATCCAATAATATTCTTTGACAATAAACGCTATATTCTAACAATTAACTTTACAATAAAGTTTATCTACTTAGGCTAAAATTTTCTATGGTTGCAATTATGTCTACTACAAAATACTAGTTTCTAATATGCTTTAAAGTCAATCAATTATGTAACTTAGATAAATTAGAGAATTAAAAAATTTTGTAACAAAAAAAGCGTTATTTTCAAAAAACTAATATTATAATTTTCCTATAAGAAAATCGAGATATTATTTTATCAAAACTTTACAACAATCTCTGAACATCTAAGGTTCAATATCGCTTTAAGAGAATTCTGAACTGTGAAAGGAATCAGAAATTAAATCGGATCGCCTCAAAAATCTCTTTTTTATAAAAATGGGGGGGGGGGGATATTTTCCCTCTCCCTAAGATTTTGCTCTTCCTTCCACTCTTTTTTTTTTTCTCTATCAGATCCTTGCTCCATAAAAGAAAAAATGTCAAGGACGAAGAAAGATTGCTGCCCACTGCCTTTTCCGGTGTTAGAAAAAACTATTTATAAGCTGATATAGTTTGATTTCAATAATGCCATTCAACGACAATAATATATTGACTATTTCATGTGAACGGTAAAAACAGAAATACAGCTAGAAATAATTCGTGATGACATAGACAAATGAATCTTCATGGTTTTAAATACACTTAGAATGTTTTAATTGCTGTTAAATTAATTAGCTTAAAAATTAAATCGAAAACATCTTAATTTCTGAGGAAACAAATTTTTTTGAATGCCTTTTTTTTTCTTTTTGTATAACAATATGTTTTTTTTTTTAAAAAACCATAAATTTCTAGCTTTTTTTGTGGGAAAGGATAGGGGGATATGCTTTTAATTTTTTTTCTTTGAACTGTGGTTGTAAACTTAAAAGTTCGAGATGCTTAGGAATGAAACATTTAAAAATGCATTAAAAATAAAAATAATAAAATATTTGTACTTTTAATCTAAAATTTTATATTATTATTAAAATTCATTGTCATATAAAATATTAGTAAAAGTATTTTTTAAAGAAAACTTTCGTGAGGTAATGGAGCAAAGGTTAATATTAAATATTAATATTAAATATAAAAAGTTAATATTAAAATCTTTAAGAAATTCTATTAAAAAAGTTTTATTATTAAAAAGTTCAAAGAAATTATCTTGAAAAGTTTTAAACTTTGAGCATAAATAAAAATATCAACTGTTTTTTTTTTTTTTTTTTTTTTTGTTGTTTGTTTTTGCTTTTTTTAATTTTTATTTATTTATTTATTTAAAGTAGAAGTAATCCCATTATCCTTAGTAAGTTTGAATTACGTGAAACATTTAGAATTAAAAAATAAAAATAAAAGATTTAAAAAGAAGTAGACTGTAACCCAGGTGAGCGGAGCTTTGGGCTAATTTAAAATGTGAAACATTTAAAAATAAGTGCAAAATTTTTATTAAGTAATATTCTTCATCTCTAAACGCATTTGCCAGCCATAGTTGATAGACGATTTATCAATCATAGATCATTTAATTTATCAACACTTTTTCAAAACAATAAAAAAAAATTCTATGTCATTAAAAATTAAAAAAAATAGTACTAAAAATTTCATTTTCTATTATTAATTTAAAATGTCCATCATTAATTTAAAATGTAAAATATTTCAAAATAAGTGTAAAATTTTTGTTAAGCAATATTCTTCATTTCCAAACGCATTTGCTAGCTATAGTTGATAGACAATTTATTAATCATAGATTATTTAATTTGTCAACCCTTTTTTAAAACAATAAAAAAATTTAAAAAGTAGTACTAAAAATTCCATTTACTTTTTTTAATTATTTCATAAGAAAAAAAATGTCTACAGTTAAAACAGTATGCAAGTATGGAGAAAATGTTAACTGTTATTTTTTTTTTCCATTACATTGAACTAAATGGTAACTGTTCTCGAATACTTTATCTGTTAAAAACTTCTAATAAGCAACTTTTTACTCACTACTGATTATTTAAATAGTAAATTTTTATGTAATGGCACTCCTTTCTGCATTTGTCATGGGACTTTTGGCATAAAAATATTAATTGTTGATCTAGAAAATTATAACTACTAATATGAAGTTGAAACAATACACTTATTAAAAAAGGTTTACTTTGTACTGTATCTACTGTGGTACACTTTTTCCAATTTATGAAAATAATAAAATTGAATGTTTTATTTTTAATTTTTAAAGTGTTTATAATATGATAGTTATCTTAAATTAAATTCAGGTTGTTTTGTCTTAAATGTTATTTGTACTTTGGCTTTGATTGATGCTTTTCTATATTTTTATTTATATTTATTTATCTTTGATAAATGCTCATTTTAACTGGATCATGTTTGCACATCTACATTTTATGTCTGACAATTTTTAAACTTTTGACTGCACTCTAAGTGGTGATGATATTTTAATTATTAAAAACAGTGTTGAATAAATGAAAATAAGGTGTACAAATTAAAAAAAGAAGTTCTTTTTTTGTTTTGTTTTAGAAAAGTCAAACGTTTTAAGTATATGACATTTTTCAGCAAATACAAATGCATTTAAAACAATGCTCAAGAATAAAAAACTTTATCCCTTAGACAAATTTCACTTCTGATCAGATTTGTGCATAAATTTCTCAGCAATACCCATTAAATGAGTTCAATAAAAATTGCTCCAAAGCCATTAAATAGATTACTAAATAACATAGTAAATCTGCATAATCCTTCTGAGAGCAAAAAATCCAAAATAAATGTCTGGAGTGTTTGAGATTAAAAAAAATTTATATCTATATTTCATTAAGCAATAACTAATATTAATTTCTATAAAATTATTTTATATATTTTATTACTAATATTAATTTCTATAAAATAATTTTATATATTTTATTACTAATATTAATTTCTATTAAATAATTTTACATTAATAAATAAACATTGCTATTCTTTCAGAATTTTCAGATTAATTTAAATAGTCTTATTGTAAAAAAAATATTTAGAAAAATGAACTGTTTCATAATAATAAAAAATAAAATGTTAGTTAATAAACAAATAGACGTACATTATTTAATATAGACTTTTTAATAGATTACATTACATTATGTAATATATCACATTCCTTAATAGATTTTTGTACCTAAATTATTATTTAAAATTTTTAAACATGCCAGTTTAAAATCCCAAAGGTGTGTTGAAAGTGTGTAGTGTATGAATAGGTAAATGTTTTAAATAAGGAAAAGAATAACTTATTTATATAGAGCATGATTTAGTTTTATTAGAATTTTTAGAGAATTTTAATATTGTAACAACAGAAAATATTACTTATCCTGCTATAATTATCAAAATAGTTTGTGAACATATGTATATATCACAACATGCATATCTATCTATCACAACACTAACATTAGTCAAATGAAATTCCTGTTCTTAACTTACTATACCTCTTATATATTCCAAAACTTATAAAAATATTGAATATTATTAAAAAAACATTAAATACTAAAAAGTTTTCAAATTTTATGTGCTTTCATGATTATGATAGTTTCATTTTTCGAAATATTTTATTCTAAATATATTTTATTTATATCATAATCAATTTTTTTTTATAATCACTGCCACTATCTTAATAATATACCAAATGCTATGGAATGTCATTAAGATACTTAAAAATTTAAAAAATCTTGAATATACTACATAAAATATTAAGACTTTAAAAGCCCTTAATATTTTTAACTAATCATGACGATTTTGTTCTGTTTTATCTTTGATTTAACTTAATTATTTGTAATTAATTAATTAAAGCATTACTAAGCATCATAAAAATCCTTGTAAAGCAATAAAAATTCTGATAATGTTTCTTTAAAATACATAGTCTTCTATCTTCTTAACTAATTGGAATAGTTATTAAATTTTTGCTACTCATTTCTTCAATTGCTACTCATTGTAAATAATTAATACCATCATTTAAAGAATTAGAATGCTAAGTTAAGTAAATAATATTACTTAAGGCTTTGATCCTTTTAATTATAATTCTAAACACAAGTCTGTAACTTTCTTAGAATTTCATTAATGTTAATTAATTAATAAAGATATAATAGAACTTGATTAGAACACTACTAAAGTGGTGTTCGTATTCTATTAAGACCAATATTGAAATCGATTGAATATAATTGGATAATTAATATTTTAAAGTTTAAATATTTATGTTCGTTAATTTTTATCATTTTAATTTAATTTTAAAACATTTTAAGAATATGTATTAGAGATAATTGATAACTTATGTAACATTGAGCCTAACGCCATTACAACATTTTTTTATTGAAAATTATGACTTACTTTAATAAACATGTTTAGTAATTATTTAAGTTGTGATAAAAACAAGCATTACAACCTTAATAAATTTATTAATATTATCTTAATAAAAAACATTTAATAGTTTAAAAGTTTTATTCCAAGTTGGGATTAGTAATTCAGACTAAATAGTTTCCTTCTAAGCTATGTTTAGTAATTCAAACTAAATAATTTTATTCTAAGCTATGATTAGTAATTCAAATTATATAGTTTTATTTTTGACTATTAATAGTAATTCAAACTGAATAGCTTTATTCTAAACTATTTTCAGTGATTCAGACTAAATAAATTTATTCTAAGCTACAACTAGTAGTTCAAACTAATAGCTATATTTGAAATAAACTGAAAGTGATGATTCAGAGTCAAATATTAAAACACACTACTCTCAATATTTTATATAATAATAGCAGTCAAATTTATCGATTTAAAATTGATATCAGTTAAGTAAATGTATTAGTAATAAATTTAGGTTAATTTAAAGTACCGTAATAATAGTTTATTAATATAGATTTAATACAGCTTCATCATAACTATTATATATTTCATAATACTCTAACGCAAAATATGAATTTTTTAAAAATTTGATCTGCTATCGATCTTTATAACTAATAACAATAGTTTTTGAAAAGTTTCATTTTAAATACATATGTGTAAAATCTAACTTTCTTCAACTATCATTTCTCATCTTCAGGTGATGCTGAGGATGAAGGATGCACTTGGAAGGAGAGCAGGATGATACCATTGGCTGACGCGGGAAAATCGTAGAAGATGCTTGGGAGCTGTTTTTCATTGGACGACATCTAGGAGGTCGGAGAGAAGGGATTGGAAGAGGTAGGCATGAGGCAAAGATGAGGTACTAAAAGGGGTGACAGCCAATGTGAGATAGGGTTGTGTGTAGAAAGGGTTTGTCGTTTGATAGACAACCAATGATTGCCTGAGGCCTACTATAGGTTTCAGTTTGTTGATTTCTGAAAGGCGCGAATTTCAAATATTCAGTCATCAAAAAAGAATGTTACGTTTTTAAATAAATTCAAAATAAAAAACTGTTTCATATTCCGAAATTTAAATTTAATAATAATCTTCATAATCTAATACTTATGCTCCTCGAACAGTTAGTTCTTGATATAGTGCTATATTTTGTCAAAAATTCATGAATCCTGACTATTATATAGTCACTATAAGTTCAAAAAATACGGTTTGGTTGAAAAATCCGAACATAAAAATGTTTTGGTTATCTTAATAAATATAAATTTTTTTAACGAAATATTCGAACAAATTATGTTATATTCTAAATTATATAAGTAATAATATACTATAAATAACACTTTTCGAACAATATAATTTTATTAAAAATTTAAAACTATTTTTTATATAGAAAGTGCTAATAACTAGCACAATTATTTTTGGTAATAACAAAATATTTTCCCTTAAAATTATTTTAAGGTTTTAGTTAGATTGTATTCGAAAGTCTTCAGATATTTTTAAAAGTTTTCTTTTTTCTTTAAAATATCTCCAGAGCTTTTTCAGACACTTTTTTTTATTTCGCCTACTTATCTTTCTGTTTAAAACGTTAGCATAATCCTTACGTCATTACCACTATTTTAACACTATCAGAAACAAATCTCCCACTTTTTACAATTTAGTTATCCTTGAGCTGTATTTCGTTATTTTTGAGAATAATTTCGTCACGAAATCACGTGATTTATGACAAAACGCAAACTCTCAAATATAATACGGCAATACTTCTTCAACTCACAACCTCATCGCAGTGCATTGTGGGAGATTGTTAACGAAAATGACGAAACTAGAATGAAGTCTAAATGATCAAAAATTAAGTCACGGTACTCGCGAACTGTTCTGTACGTTGGTCAAGGAGTTGCTCTCGTAACAAGAAAATCACGGGTTCGAATCCTTGGTGTAACTTACGGTTGTCTCTTATCTGTTCTTGTGATTTGCGGTGGCATTGGTCCACCTATATGGTGCCAACGATAAAGTTGTTATTTGAAAAAATAGGTGCCTTAGGCACTAAAAAAATATTTTCGTTTTAATTAATTTATTCATTTTGGAAAAAAAAATGAGGGAATATATCTTCACTTTTGACAAAATTCGCTACCTTGAAGAATAGAGGATAGTTATTTCACCACATTGACGAAATGTTAACTCGTAGCAGATGCCCGGAAACAATTTCGTCAAAAATGAAGAAAATTTCGTGAAATTTAAGCATTCAGTTTTTGCAGTGAAGTTGGTTTCAACAACTAGTTGTGTAGCAAAAAAAATTTAATTATTTTGTAAGTTGGATTACATTGTGAAAAAAGTAAATTCTGAAAAAAACTGAATTCTGAAAGAAAGTAAAAACTAAAGAAAACAGGAAGGAATTCAGCCTAATTTTTATGCCTATATTTTAAAATTTTCTGCAAATTTTCTTAGCAAAAGAAAATTGGAAAATACATAAGACTTTGTAGGCAATTAAAAGAATTAATGAGTGGGCCAAACAGACAATTTTCAGAAAAATCTTCAGATTATTTTAAGGAATTTCTTTAAGAATTTGTAAAACTATCTACAAATTGATTAATAAAGTATTAACCAAAATTTTCTTTCCAATTCTGTCTCATAATAAATCAGAATTAAATAGTAATCTAAAAGATGTTGCTTACATGCATTTCTGCAGTTTTTTGGTCTCAGGTTTCATTTAATTTGCACACAAACTATCAAAGTAATTCCTCAACAAATTTACATGAATGTTTAAAAAGCATTGTAACATAAATTCTATCTTTACTTAACTGTTCATAAAAAGACATACTCCAGACTAAAATTTTAAAAAAATAGTATTAACAATATTGAGGTAAAATAATATTTGAAATCGTCTTAATGTGTGATTTTTTCTGTTATATTAATAGGTTCTCTAAAACTTAAAAGACATCATATCTGTAACTGTCACTGACAATAACATAATTTTTATTTTACAGTAAAGTTTTCGATAGTAAATGTTATTAAATTAATTAGTAAATATTTTAAATATTAATTTATTTTCTCTTAAACATAGATTTTTTTCGAAATATTTATAAAATTTTATGTGCAATTTTATTTGATTTTATAGATTTTATTTGATCTATTTATCTATCTTTATCATGATAATATTATATTTATACGAATATTATTTTTATCATAATATTATTTACTTAATCTACACGTAATTCTCTCATTTATCAGCCAAATATGTAAGGAATAATACTAGTTAATTAAATTCAAAGATATTTGCTACTAAAGCATTCATCTGCTTTCTTTTATAAAGTACAAATAATTTAAAAAAAGTATTTTTATTACATTTTGATTAGGTATCCAAAATAACTAAATGAAATATACTGTTTAAGAAAACATGTGTTATTTCAAATTAAAATATACATTAAAATTTTTTCTGAAAATTCTATTTAAAATGAATAGATATTTATCCCCAAGTTATCATCTACGTTGGTGGTCGAATTAAAAGAGAAACAAAAAAATTAAATATTATCCTAAAATATCTGATTCACTTTTTACGTAACAAACAAATATTGTATACATCACTCAAAAATTCATTTTTCTTTTGAAGCAAATGATGCATAATCTAAAATAGTTTTTAAAACTAAAAAAGAAACTTTTCAAGGTAAACTTATGTTTATTTATTTTTCATATTCTCTAAAATAAATAGTTTTCTTAACTTTAATAGCAATCGAATCATCTCGTAAAAACAGTTCGGGTGCCTATAAGACGTTGTTCATATTAATTAAGGGAAACCGAAACCTTAAATCTTCTTCACGGTCCCAGTTACGTCAACTAGAATTTCGGCAAAAAAAAATTACAGAAGCAGCACTTATACATTTAAGTTTATTTATTTTTCTTGAAAAAAAAAGCAAAAATTAAAGACTTAGATATTTGGGTTGGGAAAACTTATTCAATCATCAGTAATGCATATCATATCTTGCAATCATTTCTGACTCGAATTTTTTTTCTTTCTACTATAATTGCGTTTATATATATATATATATAAAATATATATATATATATATATATATATATATATATATATATATATATAAAATATATATATATAATATATATATATATATAATATATATATATATATAATATATATATATATATATAATATATATATATATATATAATATATATATATATATATATAATATATATATATATTTATATAATATATATATATATATATATATATATATATATATATATATATATATATTATCTATTTATCTATCTATATATAGATATAGATAGATAATCGAGCGTATATACATGCATATTGTATATATACACTCGGAAAACCTGCACTTTATTTATTTTTAAACAATAATTTTTGCACTATACTATTGTATAAGTACATAAATATTTTACAAGCCCTGAATCATTTCTGAAAAATAATCATCTCGTAGATCATATTTTAATGAAGTATTTACGTTTGTTCTATGACAGTGAGTTTCCATTTGGTGGATAGTTAGTTTAGTTAGTTCAAAGTTTTTTAAGGCAAAAGTAAGAAATAAATGGCTGTGCTAAAACATAAACACCATATTTCTTGGTTTAAATAAAGGGTTCCTTGTTTTGGAAAACAGGTATTTTACGGTATTAACAAAATTGAGATATAGAATTCAATGTCCTTAAGGCACAAAAAAATATTATTATGAGAATTGTAGACAATGAGTAAGAGTAAAGTAGCCATTAACTAGAAAAAAGTAATTTTTAAGAGTCTGATACACCTGCGAATATATTTTCACTATTTCTGAGAATTTTCTTTCTCATTCGTTGCATCCATATGCAATTTTATAGCTATTATTAAATTTATATTTCATAAGACATTAGTTTCTTATCAAGTTTTATTGTTAAAAGTATTAGAATATGTTAAATAAATATTTCTTTAATATGATAAATTTTCTTAACTGTAGTAATTTTTGGATATAATTCAATAGTATTATAAATGTAATAATTTTTGGATATAATTGAATTCTTTGCAATTCAGAAAAAATAGAACCATACTTTCAATTAAAAAGAGCAACCAGATTCTAGTTATTGTATGCAAGACTTGAATGGAACGAGCTGCTTCATCTTAATATTTTTTAAATTTAAATTAAAACTAGAAAGTCCATGAGAATTAATTAAAACTAGATAGTTTATGAGATAAAAACTAGCTCAGTTTCAGCGGTAGATATTATTTCCAAAAATTAAATGGAAAATTTTTTTCCACCAACTCTTAAAAGTAAATTAAAGTTGCTGAAATGAATGTTAGGAAAAATTATAAAATTAAATAAAATTCAAACAAAAATTCAAAATTTAATAAGATTTAAAAACTTTTGATTTTTATTATTTTAAATTTGTTCTAACAATTCTTTACTGGTATGGCATTAATGACAATATGCGTAATAAAGAGTTTTGTTCAAATAAATATGAACAGGCTTAACCGTTATAAAAAAAAAAATTTCAAGAAAAGGCATCATTATTTTAAATAAAAGCAAACACTGTTACGTTTCTTTTACCTGAAGAAGAAAGGAGCTGAAATTTAAATATTTGAATTTATTTTGCATTTACCATTCAAAACATCTGGGTAGCTTTTTGCTGGAATATAATTATTCTGTTTGATCCATTTTCTTGAAAAAAGAAAAAACACTTAACGACCTTTAACTCGTAGAAATGCTGATACTAGCAAAAAGAATGTTTCCCAGAATTTAAAATAGACGCATTAAAATTTGGTTACGGAATACGAGCTGAGTATTAATTCCTCATTTTATATTCGATTAGTTTCGAATACAGGATCAATAACGATTAAATGCATAAAACTTTTATCAATCTTTGACAAAACTTTGAAGACTTTAATATCTTTCATTAGGAAATATACTCAAAAACAATTTATGAAATTACAAAATTTTACTAACTGCTGTTGATATTTCGTTTTTTATTTTAATTTGTGATTATTGTGAAGAATTATAATTCCTTATTTTATATTCGTTTATTTACGAAAAGATCAATAAAAACAATCAGAACTCTTTTAAATAATTACAGGAGAAATTTTTGAAAAACAAATTACTTTTTATTGAAAAAAATGAAAAGTAATTCACAGTTAATGATATAAAGGTTTAATTCTTGATTATGCTAATAATTCTTGGTTATGGCTTAAGAATTAAGTACTAATTACACATATCACTCTGGATTGTTTTCTAAAACAAAGTTAATAGCGAGAAAATGCGTAAAAATTTTGTGAATATTTGTGGGAGGGGATTTTAAGGAACAGTAAATCGCTAACAATACTCAATATTATTATACTATGATAAATGAGTGACAGTCTTCTTCATAGTGAATTTTTCTCATGAAAATGAATTATTCAGTTTAATTCATGATTATGAAGAATTATTCGTCACTTATTTTGTATTCGCTTATTTTTGAAGACAAGATCGATATTAGTTAAATGAGTGATATTGATTAATAAAATAAATTTGAATTTTTATCAATAATTACGTTGAAAACGTTTGAAAAACAAAACACTATTTAATGAGAAAAACTCATAATTCACTAACTTAAGTTTATATCTATCTGCGCTAACTAGGCCCACCTTATGAAGAAATTTCATTGCGTGAAGCTGGGTGCATACTCTGACTCAGAGGAATAATTGGTCAATCACATGTCCGGCTGAACAGGGGTTCACATCCCAGTGCTGGTACAGCAATATTTCTTCTATTCCACAATACATTAAGAGTTTCTATGTCTTGCACTTTTTAATTTGTAACCCTCGACTATTAGAATGCGAAACTATCATTAACGCATTAAATGGCGCAACACCCGCAGAGCTTCCAAAGTCCATTTAAGTTTTATTTTTATAATAAAGAAACTATGATATTTGTAAATGGTTACAAAACCGCATATTCTATTCACGGTTTTTTAACCGTACCAGTTGAAAACGGTTTCAAAGCTGTAAAGGTAAAAAAAATGATCTTGACCATAAACTTTATTGTTTATCAGTTGGTCAGACTGCTGCCGATTATTTTACTATAATTTCAGAATGAAAATTCTAATAGTATTCATAATTTTTACTGTAAATTTTCCCTTAATGAACTTTTATAATGAATTTTCACAATAAATTCTCCCATAATGGTTTTTGATTATATAATTTTCTAGTGTGCACAATGAACTATGATTCGACTACATCTTAAATTCTCATAATGAACAAGATGATCAAAAGTATTCCTTAACTAATGTAATTCTTTATTTTAAATTATAAAAAAAAAATATTTTATTTGTAGAAATTAAAAATAATTATAATTACCCTTTATAACTTTTGTTATGCACTTTTTTTAACACAATTTCATTTTATTAAATTTTTCACTAGAGCTTGATTAAATTTTGCTTTCAATTTCTTTTATTATTCTTTTTAACATTATACACTTACTGGAGTCAAAAACAACATCAATTGCTGTCTAAAGTGTGTGAAAAATTTAACAAAATGAAAAAAAAAAAAAAAAACATTATGAAAAACTATTCCCTCAATCATTCTACTATACAATACGGCGCCATATGACCATACACAACAACTTCTAAACGCAATTAAGCTCCTCATAATGACCAAGGCAGGACCCAACGCATCCTTTAACTAAGGTACTTTTTTAATTTTTTTTATATTTTTAATGCTCATTTTTACACGGTCACCGTTGATGACCGGCTGCGAATTCAGCTAACGCCGCTTGACCCAACTGATCTCTAAATTACAGGTCTCGTGAAGTATATGGGACTACGAAGCCAAACTACAGTGGCTCCGTTTTCTTTAATTTGCTGAAAAAAAAGCTTTTTTTCCCCTTAATGGTACTTTCAAGAAATGAAATGTTTGCGGACAAAGATGATTTCTTACCTTTTTTCCTAGTTTTCTCTTCTTCTTTCATACTTCAGAATACCATCACGTAGACATTGCCATAGGTTACTGGTTTTTATCTCTAATTTCGGATTTAAAAATGACCTTTGGGTCATCATGTTTTGGGTTCTTGGCGATTAAATCATTAGAGCAGCGCCAATAATTTGAGCTATACTTGAGTCTTTACTTTTTAATGATTGGTTTTCATTAGGGGGTAATTTTTTGTTTAGCTTGAAATTTGGTGGCTTGGTTGTTTAAGTTCCTTGATGAGATCCGTGAAGAATAATTAAAATTATTCGCGAACATCACGTTTTTATGAAGTTTCACGCTTTTCGGTCTTTTGAGGAATATGAATTTGAAAACTAGCAAAACAAATCACTTATTCAGGATAGTTTCACACAAGAAAAAGGCAGTTTAAGTAACTTCACTGCTTATTAATTATAAACACATTTTTTATTATGTGTGATAAGACAGACAAGACTTATTAAAAACTAATAATTGAAAAAGCATCTTACTTGTCACCTACGTTGCACTTTCGATTACTTACATTTTCATAAATGATTCTAAAGAAAAGATATTAAATCAGTTTGACAAAAGCATTAATCTTTTATACATCATTAATATGCTTTGGTGTGCATACCATCACGTACGTATTTGGTACATTTAAAAAACTAAGATTTATATATTTTTTTCGAATTTAAAACAACTAATTAAAAGCACTTATTAATCAACTTACTTGATGCATAGAAAAAACTAAAATTTATTTTTTTTCTCATTTAAACCAATTAAACGGATTATCAGCTTTTTAGTCTGTTAATTTGCACTTCCAAGTTTCTCAATTTTTAATTAATTTTTTTGGAATATAATATGAAATAAGCTAATATAAGCATCAAATATTTTGATGGGCAATTTATTTTGGTTTAATAAATGCACTTATAATGCACTTAAATAGTTTAATAAATAATGATTTGGTTTTAATAAATGCACCCGTAATACACTAAAATAATTTAATAAATAATAAGTTGGTTTAATAAATGCACTTGTAATGCACTCATTTTTTTAATAAATAATAATTTGGCTTAATAACTGCACTTAATGATTGAACTATTTTACGTATTTGGTTTGATACGTACATTCTCTTGTATGTATCGAAATTTATTTAAGTATTTGGTTAGGTGTGCACAAAATTCATATTTATAAGTTTCTTTCTCATTTATAACTCATGAAAACAGTCAATTTATCAAGGTTATTGATTTGATTGTTCAAGTTCCTTGAAGTAACTCGGGATGAATAATTGGAATTATGGATGAAAAAAAAGTTTTAAAAATTTCTACGTTCTGAAGTCAGACAAGAATATGGATCTGAAATCTAATAAAATAAAACATTTCATTTAATACTTCGTTACCCAAAAATTTTGGTTTAAATAATAAGACACTTTACCCCTTTTAAATGAGAAACCCATTTTAATTATAAGTGTTAAAACAGGGTTTTAATATGTGTACCAAACCAAAATGAATAAACTATTAAAAAATAAAGGTTTCCATCAGATTATTTTATTATATATATTTCATCTGAATAAATAAAATTTGTAAAATTGGAAAACCAACGTAGTTGAAAAAATAAGTGCTATCGAATATTATTTTAAAAAATAAGAAAGAAATATATTAATTGAAGTTAGATTTGCTATTTACCGTCGATATACTTCATTATTTCAGTTTAAAAATCTTCAACCGTTATGCTTTTCAGCAAAAAATAAAATTTTATTTCTCATGAAAAGCAGTTTAATTAAAGTTTGTTAAAATTAAATTTCAAACATTTGACAACAAATACATATTTTATTTCATATAATATTGGATTTTTTAAACCTGATTGCGATAAATTTTGCTAAATAGATTTTTTTAAAAATGCTGCTCTTGTAGAAGAAATCTAAGGATGAAAACTAACATTTAAAATAAGGTTTTCAGTATTATATTATCCAATATATTTGTAATTAAATAGCAATGTTTCCTAGAATTATTTATATTTAAAAAAAGTTTAATACTTAATTTTGTATAAATTTCCAATTTTATAAATCTTTATTAATTTAATGATTGAGCATTTTTTTAAACAATGCAAAGTCTGCAATACACATGAAAAATAATAACTCTTCATGAAAATAATTTTTCCAAATGTCCACTTATAGAAGAAATCTAAGTATGGAAACTGGCATTTGAAATAAGGTTTTGAGTATTGTATTATCCAATATATTTGTTATTAAATAACAAATAACAATGCTTCATAGAATTATTCATATTAAAAAAAAGTTTAATACTTAATTTTGTATAATTTTCCAATTTTATAAATCTTTATTAATTTAAAGATTCAGCATTTTTTTAAACAATGCAAAGTCTGCAATACACGTGAAAAATAACAACTCTTCATGAAAATAATTTTTCCAAATGCCCTCTTGTAGAAGAAATCTAAGGATGAATACTAACATTTAAAATAAGGTTTTGAGCATTGTATCAAATAACGATATATTTTTTTTATCAAATAACAATGTTTCATAGAATTATTCATATTCAAAAATAGAAAGTTTAAAAATTTCTTTTTAATAATTTATCAATTTTATAAATCGTTATTAATTTAAAGATTCAGCATTTTCTTTTGTTTTGTTTTAAACAATGAAAAGTCTGCAATACACATAAAAAATAATTATATAAAAATGCACATTAAAAAATGGTTAATAAAGTTTTTAGCTTGATATTCGTTGTAAATTACTCAAAATTAATTTAAAACATAATCAATATCCTTAAAAAATTCACTATATTTTGTATGCAATGCTATGTGGCACATAAAATTTTCTAGCCATACCAACATGACGTTTAATAGTCATCCGAACTAGCACCATGGCATTCGTCAGCTGTAAAATTATGTCAAAAATTTTTTTGAAAAAATCACATTGAGAAATCGTCTGCTTAATATGAACGCACGAACAGAAGACAAACGACCTTCAACCCTATGTCCCGTGTCTTTGCCCCAGATTTTTTTCCATCATTCAAAAAAAAAAGGAAAAAAAACTTCATGAAAACAAACCTTATAAGGAAAAAAATACGGATGCTAAATCTTCGAATAAAAAATAATAAATCCTCTAAATCTTCCCCAACCCTACTGAGATTTCTAGAACCTTCTTTTTGCCTTAAAAATGCTACTGTTTGTGCAGGCTGCACGCGCGACAAGACGATTTTTTTTTTTTTTCGGTTTCTTTAAGTTCCTTTTTTTTTTCAAGCTCAACCCCCCATACGTCTTCTTTCTATTATTATTTATAACGGGACAGAGTTTCGAACTTTGATTCGATGATATTTATGCAGCTTATACTGGTTAGGCCACAGATTTTTTGCGACAGCTTCTCGCTCCTTTTTGCCCTAGGGCCCAAAAAGCCAACGCGCTATTTTTTTTTTTTTTTTTTTTTTTTCTCAAGCAGTTCTCCCGTCAACATTGTTTCCGATAATTCGATTTATTTGTCGGAATTTTGCTCAGATAACATTCCAGATCATATTTTTGAAGCTATAAACTTGCGATAGTCGATTTTTATTAGAGGCCTCGAGTTACATTTTTAGTAAAGAGGGCAAACTCTATTGCTACTTGAAGGGTGTTGACAACAATTGCTTTTACTGAATTCTGATTTAATTTTTAATTCTCTACGAAGTTGTGTTTTTGTATGTTAACTTTTCAACAACTCAGAATAGTGAATGTATCAAGTGATATTGAATATAAATTTAAATAGTAAAAAATACTTACGTTTGGCAATTATTTGACAATTTTACAATTGATAAACTCAATGAAATTAAGCTTTTTATTAATAAATGTTATTTAAATTGATATTTAATGAGAAACTTACCAATTAGAATATTTTAAAGGTGGGTATAATTAATAAATTGTTAGTAATCATGCACATCTATCACTTTATACACAAATAAGAAATTCCGATAAAATTATAGTACTGCATGTTAATGGCATTTCTGGTAAAATAATAATAATAATAATAATTTAGGTAAATAAAACCAAAACATACGGTATTTAAGCCATTCATTTGGTAATTTCCCCCTTCATATGATAAATGTTTACCGAAATTTTCGGTTTTCAAAATTATCGTTCTTATTACCACACATATTGCAAAGAATACAAAACTTAAAAATAAATTTAGCTGTATAAATGGCTTTTATGAAATGTTCTAAGGTATCATGATAAAGTTACCAAATTTTATTGTTGTTAATTTTGCCAAAATCATTACCGAAGCACTTTCGTAAAAAAAAAAAAAAATTACCTTTCTTTTTAGCGTTCTCACAGAGCCAAAAACACGGTAAATTTTTAACTTTCTAGTAGTTTTGACCATACTTTTTTCTCAGTGCACTAAATCTAAGTCTTGTAATTAATACGTAAAAATTTGTTAAACTTAGATGTTTTGGTAATTAAGATTTAAAAAAATGCATATTATATTTTTAATAAAATGTTGAATACTTACCCCATACAGAATTTATGAACAATTTTTCAGTTTACACATTTTAGTAAAAGTTTATAAATGAGAAAGGTAAATTATGCAAACACAACTCTTTATTCCATAACTGCTCTTAAAGAAGTCAAAATGCTGGTTTGTCTTACATCTTAATAAATACTTATATTCATATTCCTCTTCACTGTAAAATATAGCGTTTTTAGAAACTATCATTGCTCTCCATCTTAATCTATAACATATTTGTATTTAGTAAATGCAATATTAATGAATTCTCATTGATTAAATGACTCTAAATTACATCAAGTGTTGCTTCATTATTGTTTCCATTTAATCTCAATAAGTGCATTTGCTAATAAATATTAAAATAAATAAAACTACTTTATGTATATTATTAACTTATTTTAATATTATTATAATGTCCACTATGTAAATAAATAACTCTAAACTACATTAAGTGTTGCTTAATTATTGTTTCCAATTAATTTCATTAAGTGTATTTGCTTACAAATATTTAAACAATGGCAAAATAACTTAATATATTAACTTATTTTAATATTATTATAATATACTATAATAATAAAAACTTAATATATTAAACAAATTAAAATAACTACGTTTTTAATAAAAAAAAACAGAAAAAATTATGAGAGTTTTGGTTTATTCTTAACATGAAATACAAAAACTACTGACTTTTTTTTTGTAGACTGTTTTTACTTAAATTATTGTTTAACGATAGTAAAAATTTAACTAAATAAAATTATTTTTTAGCTTCAGTTTAAATTTATAAAATATACAATCTTTAATACACAGTTCTATTTAGTATTATTTTAGAGCTAATTTTAATGCTTAAAAGTGCACTTTTAATTTGATTAATGAAAAAAGGGTTCAGAAAAGAAAATATTAAAAACCAAGTTTAATTTTATATTAAGAAAATAATTCAAAATTTTAAAAGCATTTAAAAACATTTAAAATATTAAAAAATATAAGAGGAAATATGGATCTTATGAACACCATCAAACAATTACAATTTAATAATATTTTTAAAGAAAGACCAAGACGATAACTTTAACGATTGTTTTGCATTTTTTTTTAAATCGCATGTCTTACAGTTTTAAGCAAAATCATCGATTGTCTCCATGCCTTGATAAGATAGTGATTACGGTCATTGTATATTACTAAAGGTTTGAATTTCAATATTGGCTTGTAGCCCACCCAGCTTTAAATCGATAGCTACCAGCTCGTCTGGGAAGTAAAGGTGGTCAGAGCGCACCGTTGACCACATAGGTTGGTCCAAAGATTGAAGAGCTTTAATCGCCATGATTGTTAGAATTTTCAATCTAAAGTTATGGTAATATAACCAGCAGCAGTCTGTCCATCCAATTCAACGTAAAGTTTATAGTAAAAAGCATTTTTAACCTTTGTGGTTCTGAAATCATAGACAGCTATGGTTATAAAACCATAAATACAAAACTATACCGTTTTTAACTATTTATAACTAGTATTGCTTTAAAACTGTCGAAAATAAATTTAACTGGATGCAGGAGATACGATTTGTTAGGTAATAGGCATTAAAGAGTGCAGGACACTAGAAACTACATTGAAGGAAAGGGAGAAAATATTGTGGTGTCACAGCAAGAACTCCTCTTCTGTCGGTCATGTGACTACCAGATTAGCCCTCTCAGCCATAATACGTTCGCTGTTGCAAGGAACTAAATACTTTCATAAGGTGGGCTAAGTTGGTGCGATAAAATTCTGGTTTTTTAAGCATATCAGGTAAAAGCAGTTAATGAATAGTTTTTCTTAGAGCTAACAGTTTGATTACCATCTTATTTATGATTATTTAATTGTTTTGTTAAAATATGATAAAATAGCAATTAAATAAATTGTTATTTTACCATTTTTCGAGAAATTTCTAACAGTGTGTGATCAACAAACTGGCTGATACGAGAGAGCTTTGTTTTAGGCAAAATCTTCATAGACAATTTAAATGGATTTATTTGACCTAATTGTTTGACTTTTTTTAGATAGTTTCAATATTTGTCGTCATCAATTTTTATGGCTTCTAAATAACAGGGAATAAAGGACTTACGAATAGGACTAGGGTACAAAATAAATCAAAGTATCTTGTATAAAATTATCATAGTATCCTAGAAATTGTTTTAAATTAAACCATCTTAGCTTAATGTTTAATCACACTATAATGTAATCAGCTTAGAGGAAGATTTATTTGCAGACATAGTTCGACAAGGAATATCATCATAAGAATACAGCAAATTAGAACGTTAATGGGGTTCAAAATGTTTCAAAACCTAAAAATAAACAGAATCAAGATATGAAAGAACAATTTTTAAGCCAAAATAAGAGAAAGTGTTATTTACAAGGAAAAAAAAGTATGATTACAACTAGCAGTATATAGTAAAATTTACAGCGCTTTTGGTTCTATGGGAGCACCAAAAAGCTCCATAATTTTCTCCGAAGCGCTTTGGTAATGATTTTGGTAAAAATAACAATAAATTATGGTTTTATAATATGCAATAAAATTTGGTAATGATTTGGTAAAAAATTTGGTAAGATACCTTAGAGAAGAGCATGATAATCATTTGTTCGGTTTAATTTACTTTTCAGTTCTGTATTTTTTACTGAATGTGTGGCATTAAGAACTATAATTTTCCAAACCAGTATTTCCGGTAAACTGTAACCATATGAATAGAAAAATTACCCAAATGATTTTACTAACCATAATAAAATTTTTTAACAGAAATGTTATTAATACACAGTGCGTAATTTTACCAGAATTTTTTTTTCTTTAGGCTGAAAATATAAATATTCTGATAGAATATGTCGGACAATAGAAAATGCATTTCTCAGTTTTTAAAAAATTCCCTACAGCCCTTCTAAGTTCCTACTTTCTAGCTAATCTACCTGCTTAGGAGAGCATTTACTGATTATGAACTGATAACAGAGATATATGCTGTAACATTTTATCTTATCAGGGGCGCAATATCTACCAGTGTTGGGGAAGCATACTAATTCAAATCTACACCTTCCGATAAGTATGCTAATGCTTCAACATAAATTGTGCCATCGGACGAACTATAGAGAAAATAAATTGAACTATTTAAGTGGCTTAGACTCATGGATTAAGTTAAATTTACATTTTAACAAAAAATACTACATTTAGAAGTATTGATTCTTTTCTGATTGTTCTCAGAAATTAAACATTTTGTCTAAACAGTCACTGCAAAAACTAGAAATAATATTGAGACTTGATAACTTAAATATGTTTCTTATACTTCTCTTTTGCATAAATACAAAAAAAAATTATTTGCTACAACAATGTTTTAATATGAAAATTAATTATGGTTCTAAGATATGTATCATACTTAAACGAATTAGTATGTTAATCACGGGAATCATGTTATATCTTTTGAAATATTTAGATACCTTTTAAGAATCAGTTTTAAAAAAAATTAAAAAAAATTATGAACTATGATTCTTCAATAAATTTAGCAAAATTTTCCTTTAAATTTAATATTTTAATTAATCGAATTATCAATTTATTAAATAAAACTTTGAAAAGTGTATTTTTAAAAATATTAAAATTTTAGAAAAATTATTTTCAAAATTGTATCAAATAAAGGCATTAAAAAGTACAATAAACACTAGGGATCGTTGTGATATGTTTCTCAATATTTTCAGTATTTTAAAAATTACATTGCTTTAAGCTTTACAAATGTCTTAAAGATAAGCATATTATATAAAGATATTTTATACTTTCTTAATATAACAAATATTTTGAAATGAGCCAAAACTGAATTATTCATATTTATGTAACTTATGTTAGTGATATTTTCTCAAACAATACCTAATTCATTATGTATCAAACGATTGCCAAATCAAAAATAAATTAGAAATCTAAAGTATGACAAATTGAATTGTGCACAAAATAAATATAAATTTAAAAATTTTATAAAAAATGCTTTTAATTTATTCAAAATTACCTTTTGGTATTCTGTTGTTCTGCATAGAACATGCGTATTTCAGCATAGAAAAACTTGCATGTCAGAAAACATGCTTAAAACATGCAACAAATCGTAAGATTGTAAACATTGCTAAAGAGATAAGCTTAATCCTTTGATTCTAATGATGTTAATTGAAATCATATTACTTATATTTTCTGCTATATCAACATCACATACTAAAATCTATTCTTTAATCGTTCTTTCACCGTTCATCAAAAAAATCTATAATTTAATGAACGGCTGCACATTAAAGGAAAACTGCGCAACCTTGTACCATAATATTGATACCTTTAACCCTAATGCATTGTAAAGTTTTCTTAAGTTGAAACACACTAACATCTAATCAAGTTTATGAAGTACGCGGAGAAAAAAAATCTGGTGAAATTGTATGGTTTTTGTACTCTATGGTAAAAAAAATTTGGTAAAAAAATCATAAATCTGGTAATAAAATTAAAAATATACGGTAATAAAACCATTAATTTTGTAGCTTTTTCAGTTCAAAATTATAGTTCTGATTTTCAAAATTATAGCTCTTATTAAAACGAAATTTATTAAAAAATGCTAAACTGAGTAGTAAATTTAATCGAATAGATGGTTTTTATACCATGCTCTAAGCCATCATGATAAAATTTCCAATTTTTACCACATTTACAGCATATTATCATATATTATAAAACCATATTTTGTAATTAAGTTTACCAAAATTATTATAAAAGCACTTCGGTAAAATGTAACATTTTTTTTAGTGTTTCCATAAAGCCAGAAACATGGTATATGTTGCCATATTTTGGTAGTTTTGACAATAGTTCTTTTTCACTGTTTTAAACTTCGAATCAATTTAAACGTGCAGCAAATTTGAACCATATTATGGTTCAAATAGCGTTAAAATGTCTAACAGACTAATTTTCATATCAATAGAAAATTTTAGCTTTATAAAAAATTTGATTTGTGCAAATTTTAAAATGCATTTTGTCGAAATTTTTCACAATTTATTTTTTTACTATTTTGCTTATTATAATAAAAAATATTTAATTAAAAGTTTCAAATCTTAATTTGAGTATTTCTCCTATGAACTAATAAATTTCATGAATTTGCATTTTTTTAGTACAAATTACTGAAATGGCCAAAAATGTTAAATTCGATATTGTCTAAATATTATAAAACCAATAGATTATTTCTATTTATATTAAAAATTTCTTAACAAAATTTAATAACAATAGTAAAAATACTCAACAAATCTTCCACAATACTGTGTGATCTAGTTTATTATAAATAATTTCTATTTTTTTAAAAAAAATATCTTACAAAATCTTATAAAATTAGTAGAAATACTCAAGTAATCTTCCAAATATCAAATTATCTGAAATAGAAGGTTTGTATACCAAGAATATGATAGAAGATTTGTATACTCAAAAGTTTAAAAAAATGCATAAATGAAAAATATCTAAAAATTTCTAGAATACATTTTCTGTGCAATTTTGAAAGTGATAGATTTGATAGCTTTAACATTACAATACCAATAAATTATTTATATCATTATTCAAATGCATTTAATTAAATTTTCATAAATGAAATAAAAAATTAGAAATACTCGAGATTCTACGAGATTCATACCAGAAAGTAAAAAATGTTAAAAGATGCTTTTTTTACGAAATTTCGAGAATATGTTAATAGAATTTTCTTATTAAATATTGAAAGAATTAGAAGTTTTATATCTGCTATTTAAAACATGAGTTAATGTCTTAAATAATAAGAATAATAATTCATTTCAATTTTTATTCAAAAGTTTTCAATAAATGTTAATAAATAATATCAATAATATTCTGAAGTGATCTAATAGAGGATGTTAATATAAGTTAAAAATGTAAAGTCTTTTTTTTCTAGGATATATTTCTGTTTTAAAAATATCGATACACACAATACAAAAGTAATAAATTATCTCATTCTTTAGCATAACGTTTTATTAATTTTTGTAAAAAATATAATATCAATACTCAAGTATTATTACAAAATATTAAATGCTTAAAATTTTCCTTAACAAAAATTTCATCTTGAAATTTCTTGATTACATTCCTGTTCTGAAAATTTCAAATATCTTATATTTGGTTCACTGTAAAATATTTCGGATAAAATAACGGTAAAAAATACCGGCATATAGGATGCCGGTACTTTTTACCTTAATGCCCATTTTTATGGTAATAATTACACTAAAATCACTGAATCACTCTAATTAAATAAATATGACTATGAAAATTACGGTATAATTTTTTATGGTAAAAATGGATTCCACGGTAAAATGCATTTTATGACACCCAAAATGACTATAATTTATACCGTAATTTGATCCAGAATTTTTTTATAGTGTAAAAACATGGCAAAAATAATAAATTATGTCTACCTATATTAAATTTTTTGTTTTAATATTTTAAAAATAACATAAATACACCAGCAACAATCAAAAATATTAAGAAATCTTGTACATTCACACAAAAAAGTTTAAAAAATGCTTATATAGATTTTTCTAGGAGTTTTATTCTTATTATAAGAACAAGTTTTTAAGCTACTTCATTGTAAAAAATTCTTTTAGCTGAATAACAATTGTTTGCTTTAGGAAAACTTCTAACGAAGAACTTAGAACGCCAAGTTCTTAGAACAAACTTTTTCATCAACGTTATTAGAAAACTTACGCTTTAATAATTCAGTTTTCCAAAACACAGAGAACTTTACATGCATAACAAAGTTTCAGATAGTTTTTTTTTTTTACTTTTTCTTTATGTCTTCAGTAAACGTGTCGAAGTTTTAGCTGTTTTTTTTTTCTTTTTTTACAATTTCTACCCATAAAGTCTTTTAGCTCGACAAACAGCAGTTTATTTTGGAAAAACTTTCACAAAACAATCATAACTTCATTTTTAAACTAAAAAAAAAAAAAATTAAATATACTACTTCATCAAAATTACAGAGAGAACTCAAAAGTTTTCATTTTTTTTAAAAAAAAAACCAAGTTTTAAAATATTTTTAAAACTTAAAATCGAAGACTCTATCGTAAACTTTCTCACAGCAATCAATTACTTGTAACTTAAGAGATTAGATTCGTGCAGTGATAGAAAAAAGTTATCGGTACTTCTCAAAGAAGAAAACGATATAAACTTGCATGAAGTGAAATGAAATGAAAAAAAAAAATTTTTTTTTAACATATTGCCAGATTGAAATGGTTTCCAATCACTTTTCCAGTCCGGAATCAATAAAAGTTATTTCTTTATTTTTATTTTTAAATATTCCCAGTTTTTCCCCCCACTTATGTTCCGTAGACGAAGCAACGGAACTTTCAAACTTTTGATCCAGATATGCTGTTGACAATTCATCACATAGTCAGCGTTTCAGGAAAGTGCGTAGCACCTTCTACTTCTTTCTATAGAGCAATAAACTGACATGAAAAAAAAAAGAAAGACTTTCTTTCGTGTGTAGTCTTAAAAGAAAGAAGAAATATATTGTGAAAAAAAAAATGAGGATGGCACAATTTGTTATTGAAACATTCACTACTCTTCGAACAACGGCCATCAATTCAATTTTTAGAGAAGGCTGGACTAGAGCTACCAGGCATGCGCGTGTCCTGGATGCAAGCTCCGCCTTTATTCTACCTCTAAAAATCATTAGCGCATCCTTTTGTTATCTCTCTCTTCGTGCTCTTATCTTTAGGGGGGTTTAAAAGAAGGGGGTATTGGGGGTGAGAAGGACGCGTGAGATAAAATTAATAATCAGAGACCCCACCCATCTTGCTTTATATCATTAGAAAAGGTAGTGGGGGGAATTTCTTCTGCCATATGCTAGAGTCACCCCCCTGCTTTTAATACGTGGAATAACAAATGATTTGGCATCCCTAGCCAATTTTTTTAAGAGCCAAAAGATAAGAATAATGGCGAGGATTTTTGAGAGTGAAGGGTTAGTAGTGTAGGCTGAAATATAAAAGAATCCGATTTCTTGGGTTGAAGTGTAAAATACAGGAGACGGTTGTTGTAAAAAGGAATATTTTAGTCGCTTGGGTAAGAGCAGTAGTAATCGCGAGTAAGTAATCCCGTTGAAGCCGGGTCGTTAATACTCCTATATTGTTGTCGCTTTTCTGTCATGATATGTAGACCCATTATCAGACATATATTTCCACGTCTACGTGTCACGTGTCTTGTGCTATTTAACTGGATTAGAATAGGTGTGAAATATGATGTGGGTGGCGAGAAAAATTGCGAAAAGTATTATAACACTGAGTAATCGTGAGGGAATTTCAAATCTAATTATATTTTAACATTCCGAGCGCAAAGCGTTTGTTCTTATTTTTTAGGTATTTCCCCTTTCACACAATGCTTTTCCATTGAGTAATAAGTAAACCCAGACCAAAACCAAACCAGATTGCAAGCAACCTGATTAAAGGGTAGCACATTCCGGATCAAATCTTCAGATGGTTACTATAATGATAAAAAAAAGTATGGTTAAAACTACCAGAATATGGTAAAGTTTACCGTTTTTCTAGCACTAAAGGAACGTTTCAAAAGCTCTGTAATTTTTAACGAAGCGTTTTGGTTATGATTTTGGTAAAATCAATGACAAAATAAGGTTTTATAATGTAGGGAAAAATTGATGAATGTTGTAAAATTTCGCAAATTTTATCTTGAAACTTTAGAGCCTGGCATAAAAACTTTTCAGTTATGTATTTTTTACTAAATGTGTGGTAATAGGAACTGCAATTTTGAAAACCAGAATTTACAGGAAGCCATATGAACGGAAAAATGAACAAAAGATTGGTTTAAATACATTTTATTTTGGTCTTCATGACAGGAATTTCTTTTCCTTATTTTTTACTAGAAATGTGATTATTACACCGTACGGTAATTTTACCAGACATTTTTTTTCTCTGTGTAAGATACATGCACAGTAAATCGATCATTCTAAACTAATAATTCTATTTAATTAAATAATAATGTGCTAAATTTAAACTTTTAACAAAACTGGTAATAAATAGGAGTCACAAAATACAAATGAATATAAGATATACTTATTTTTGCTACATATGACTACACAAGCAAAATTTTTCGATCATGAAGGATAATAAATGCATTTTAAAAAAAAATTCTTGTAGTATTTTTTGCTAGCTTTGCCATTATCTGGTAGCTTTGGTCATACTTTTTTTCTCTGTCTGGAAATTGGGAATAATTAATTTAATATAGTATGTTTGCCTCTTCTTAAGTTTAATAAAATTTAATTACATTTTTGTTGTAATTGTTGAAAACTAATTCGATTGATGCAAAAGAAATTTTTTACGTAAATAACGTAAGTTTTTGTAACCAAAAACAAAGATTTATCAAAAATCTAAAAATGGATAAATACACAATGCTGGACTGAATTTCAAAAAAATTGAAATCGCAGAATAGAATGGTATAATTTATTCATAGAAAATCAACTATTGTTGATAACTAATTTGGGTGATGCAAAGGAAAATTCTTTAACGTAAATTACACAAAATCAAAGATTTATCAAAAGTCTAAGAACAGATAAATACACAATTCTGGACTGAACTCCGAAAAATTTAGATTGCAGAATTGAGAGGTATAATTTATTTACAAAAAATCAACTATAATTCTAAAATAACGATAGCTATGTTTTCTTCCATACTAATTATGTAAAAGCATTGTATTTTACATGTTTCGGAAGAAATTGCCTAATATAGCAACGATCCATCATCACTTTAGATGTAAAATTCAAATAAGAACATCTAAAAGCAGGTTTAGAATTTTTCCTTCCGCCTTTCTCTCCTGATGGTTGAATTCAATAGCATTCAATTCTTGACAAACAAGGGAAAAACAATATTTCTCTGCGGAAAAAAATAACCTCGTGCACGCGCTATAGCGGTTTGCAGTTTGAATCTGCACTGAGAAAAAAAAGCGTGGTTAAAATTACCAGAATATGGTGAAATGTACCGTTTTCTTGGCTCTATGAGAACACCAAAAAGAGTGGTAATTTTCACCAAAATTATTTATTAGGATTGAGAAAAATTAACAACAGAGTATGGTTTTATAATATTTGATAAAATTTGGTAAATATAGTAATTTTATCTTGATACCTTAAAGCATAGTATCTAAACAATTTATTCGGTTAAATTTACTTTTCAGTTTTGTATTTTTTAACAAATTTAGGATAATATTAAGCTATTATTTTGAACACCTGAATTTCTGATAAAGCGTCATCATATGAATCTAATTACTTTAAACTGTAATATAGTAACAGGTCTAAATTGGTCTATTCAAATAAATAAATAAATATATATATATATATATATATATATATATATATATATATATATATATATATATATATATATATATATATATATATATATATATATATATATATATATATATATATATATATATATATATATATATATATATATATATTTGCAGACATTAATTATTATTCATTTCAATTTTTTTTCCTTTCAACAGATTTTCAACTAGTGTACAATATATTGATATTCAGTCGATCCAAATCAGAAAAAAAAAAATTTCTTAAGAATAGAACAAATGTAGAAAGGGAAAAATCTAGATTAATTTAGTTTCTTTAAATTATATCTTCTAGTTAGTTATATTTCTTATGTTATGTTTTTATGTTTTAGAAAATGTAATATCTACATATACTTAGCAAATTTTTTTAGAAATTTTTCCTCTTCCCAAGGATATATTAAAATATTTTTTTTTTTAGGTTTTTATTTATAGATAGGTTTTCTACAAGAAAAAGGAGAAATTTTAAAAGAAAATTTATTTTAATTAATATAATCTCGCTGTTTTGAATCTTGAAACTAAATTAATTTCATCAATAAAAAGTTAATTTCGAAAATGTTTGTACTAAATGAACTCGAAAAAATTTGATTTTTTTTAAATATTATTCAAAAAAAATGCTCAGTCTTTGACAATAGAGAAAAATACGAAATTATCATTGATGTTTCATTTTTGATGATGGCATTTTTTTTCATTTGATGACATTTTTTTCCGCTAATTATATTTCCATGTAAAAAATTATACAATTTTAATTAAATTATTATCATTATTCTAAATCATGCATGAAAAATTATTACTAAAAAAAAGAAACGTTTAAACAAGTCTTTGATTTAAAAGAATGGTAAAATTATTTTTTTCCTATGAAAATTAGAGAAAATATGAAATTATATTAATTTCCAAAGCCTTCCTTACGTTACTTAATAAAGATTTTTTCTTTAAAAAGAATGTAAGATAAAAAATTGAGTTCCATTTCTAATTATTCAAATTTGAATATTTAACATTGTTAAAAAGTTATCTTAAAAAAATACTCAATCTGAAGAATACGAAAAAAAATCATTAGGAAAAATTCTGTTCTCCCGGGAATAGAGAAAAATACTAATTTCTGGTCTATAAGTAGAATAATTTAATTACTTAATTATTGAATTGAATAATGAATTAGAATAACGAGAATTAATTAATTTCAATCAATTATTTCTGGTTATTCTAACTTGAATTGCTAATATAGGTAAAAAGTTTCCAGAAAAAATATTTAATTTAAAAAATGTAAAATAAAATCATTCGGAAAAATTCTGCTCTCCCGGGAAGAGGGAAAAATACAATTTTCCCATCTATAAGTAGAATAGTTAAATTAATTAATTATTGAATTGAATAACGAATTAGAATAACAAGAATTAATTAATTTCAATCAATTATTACTCGTTATTCTAATTCGAATAGCTGACACAGGTAAAAAGTTTCCAGGAAAAATATTTAATCTAAAGAATGCAACAACAAAAAATCATTCGAAAAAATTATGTAATTCCGAGAATAGGGAAAAGTGCAATTTTTCCCATCTATAAGAAGAATAGTTGAATTAATAAATTATTGAATTGAATAACGAATTAGAATAACAGGAATTAATTAATTTCAATCAAATATTACTCGTTATTCTAATTCGAATAGCTAACATAGGTAAAAAAGTTTCCAGGAAAAATATTTAATCTAAAGAATAAAAAAATCATTCGGAAAAATTCTGTTCTCCCGAGAATAGGGAAAAATACAATTTTCTCATCTATAAGTAGAATACAGAAGGAAAAAAAAATAGCAAGCATAAACGATTTTTTCTATTTATTCCCATTCAGCAATGCATATTCGTTTGTAAGCCCTCCCTCTTCAACTTGAAAAACTTGTTCAATCGATAAATTCTTTTGGTACATCCTGAAAAGTGGAGATTCAGAGAGACAAAATTCGAAAAGGGTGCCGGGAGGAGTAAAGTAGTGAAGAGAACTTGCTAAGAAGAAGACAAGCTTAAGAAAAGGACAAAGCAGAAAATGGACACAAGGATTTCACGCGATTCCTTGAGGGGCAACTCTGACTTAAAACATCCAGAGAAAAGAACATAAAAAAGAAATTTCAGAATGTTCGAAAATGTATCCATTTGTATGTCTTTTTCATCCATTAATTCCAAGCCCCTCCCCGTTGGGAATATCACCCCTTTATACGAACATATAAGCTCTGTTCTTAATGTGTGACGGGCTCTTACTTCTTTGTTGTTTTACATATCAATATAGACAAAAAAGACCTTTTCTGATGGCTTTTGTTGGGGCTCGACAACTTCAAAGTCCTGTTTTTTTTCCTGTCTTGGTTAATGGATTTTTCGCACACATGGTCTATTTTTTTTTTTTTTAAATTTCAACATGTGCAAATTCAAGCTGTAATAAAATTGCTAATCTGTGCCATGCTAGATTGAACTGTAAAATATTATATATTATAGCTCATTAATAACTTTTACTGTTGTAAGTTACTTTACAAACGCAACTTTTTTTTCCTTTCAAGTGATTTCAAATTGTGTAGATTCAAAATGTAATAAAATTACTATTCTTTACTGAAAAAGATGAAACAGTAAAATACTATTAATTATTAATTTTATAAATACTGTTATTTTTACGTTATCTTGGAAATCCACGTTTTTTCCTTTAAAAAGATTTTCAACAAATGTAGATACGCGATACAATAAAATTACTTATCTATACTATTCCAAATTGAAAAACAAAAAATTTTTTTTGTTATTAACTTCATTAAGACTTTTACTCCTTTAAATTACTCTATCAACCCATATTTCTTCTTTTGCAAGAAATTTTAAAAATTTTAATTCGAGACACTATAAAATTAAATTGTATTATGCTTTATATAACACAAAAATATTATTCAGTATAAACTCGATTAATACTTTAACTCTTTTAAATTATCATTGAGATCCACATTTTTATCCTTTCAAGACAAATATGCAAATTCCTGATACAATAAAATTACCAATCTATATGAAAGATTGTATGGATTGAACAGTAAAATACTATTTGTTAAAAACTCTACAATGACTTCTACTTCTTTAAGTTATCTTACAGATCTCATTTTTGTTCGATCAAGAGATTTTCCCCATGCATATATTTATCATACTATAAGATCTCTATATCTTGATTAAACAATAAAATACCATTCATTGCAAACTCCATTAAGACTTTTACTTCTTTAAATTATCGAATAAACCCATTTTTTCTTTTACTAGAGATTTTTAACATCTGTAGATTTGAGATACAATGATATTGTCAATATATAACACCAAAATACAATTGAGTATAAACTCTATTAACACTTTTACTTTTTTAAACTACTATAAAGATGTCCAATTTTTCTTTGTAAGAGATTTTCAATACATATAAATTGAAGATACAGTGAAGTTGCTAATCTAACCAAAAGATTATACAGATTGAACAGTGTAAAACTACTCATGATAAAAGTCTGTAACACTTTTACTCTTTTAAATTTCCATAAGCCTCCTTATTTTTGCATTCAGTGAAGAGATTTTAAACATATGCCAATTCGAGATACAATAAAACTACTAATAAGCGAAAAAAAAAATCATGTGCATTCAAAAATAAAACATATTACATATTTTTGTTGTCGTAGACCATTAAGGCATTGGGTGGGGTGATTGATCTTGTTTTCCAGTGGCGCCATCTCTGTCTAAGAATTCGACTTCTGCCACAGCCATACATCACACGCGTTTATAAGGCGGAACCATTCAAACATCCATTCATTCATCATCAAATCGTAATTTTGATCTGAACCAGAGAACAATCAATCTAAAATTCAGTACTCCCAAAAGTATATTTTGATATAAGAACATGGAGGACTTTGTGATCCAACAGATTTAGCGCGCACCGGTCATCATTAACTACACGTGGAATCTCCTCCCGGCTGGATTCGAACTCCATTCTCACAAACGTGAGTACAGCGCCCTAGTTACCAGGCTAATAATATATGTTATAAAATGATTTTAACAATTTTACTCCTTTAAATCAATATACAATCAAATATTTTTGCTTCCCTCTCAAAAGACATGGAACGTGAGCAGATTTGAGGTACAATGAAACTGATAATCTTTACAAAAAAAGTCATGTAGATTGATTAATAAAGTAGTATTCATCATAAAATTTATTAACAATTTTACTCCTTTAAATCCTTATACAACCCCATATTTTTGCTTCTCTCTCTAAAGACTTTTAACATGTGCAGATTGGAGATAAAATAAAACTGCTGATCTTTATTAAAAAAATCCTAGATATTGAACAATAAAATGCTTTTGATTATAAAATTTATTAACACTTTTATTTCTTTAAATTAGCAGCACGACCCAAATTTTCAATACATTTTCAACTATTTAAATATATTTCATTTATATTACAGTATATTTTTTAAACACTATAAAATAGCCAATCTATGTTTATTTACCTTTTCAATCAATCATGTAAATTCAATAGTACTATATGGATAATTATAAACTTTTTAAACCCTGATTCCCACTTTTAAGTCTTTTAAAAATATGTGATGTTTATGTAATTTTAAGAAAACTATTTAAAAAAATACGAAAACTGAAATGGCTAATTTATATGGGAGACGTCCAAATTATATTTAGCGCCCTCTGGATTTTTTTAAATTTTTTATTTTATTTTTTATTTATTTATATTTATTTATTTTTTTACTTTATTTTATTTTTTATTTTTTTATTTTTTCTTGTACTTGAAACGGAAAGAATTTCTGTAACAACTTAAAAACAGACTTTGGTATGTTATGTATTTTTCTCCAAAATGAAAATAATTTGTGCTAAAGTTAAAAACAAATGGTGCTTAACAATTTATTAACCGGATGAATAACTGAAGCAAAAAACAGCGCAAGTGAAGGAACATAAATGGACATTTTATTGTGTTTATTGTTTGTAAGTACATAAATAGACATACTATTGTATTGTCTTACTTGTTGGATGATTAATTATTTTTATTTTATATGAAATTGAATTTAGATTATGTGATTTAATAATAGTAATTTTTATACTTTTTTCCCCCATTTTATATTTATCTCCCTTTTATTTATCTAACATAAGAGTAAATTTTAATTATTTACTTACATTGGGGATTTTTAATAAATAAATTTTCTTTTATTTTTTTCAGGTAAAAGATTTAAATCTGTGAGATCGTGATCTGTGTAAGATTTAAATCAAAGAAATATATTTCATTGATAGATGATAGGTAAATTTTTGAGGAATGAAATAATAATGAAGAATTTCCTCATTCGTGATTACATTAAGGCTAATGAATCAGCTCGAAGCTTGTGATAGCCAACAACTTAGATTCCTATAATTCAAGATCTTAAAAACAAAAGTGATATTTTGAAGAAATCAGTTATTAATTACAGAGAAGATGACGATTTCTTAACAACTACGGTTTAAAAAATTCAGGAGCTTAAAAAATCACATGTTGAGTGATATTGGGAAAATATCTGTCAAGGGACGAAAAAAGCAAGAAGCTTACAATAGCCTACCAATTTAAATTTCCTAAACTCATGAGCTTAAGAACATGTTACGTGATATTTTAAAAAGTCAGTTATAGAACTAAAACAACATGTAGTTTTCAATATCGCAACAGCATAAATTTCTAAAATTTCAGAGCTTAAGGGGAGAACATGTTAAATCTTTTGAGAAATGGAATTATGAAACGAAGACATCCAAATGCTTACAATATCTAAACAACTAAGGTTTCAAAAACTTAAGTGCTTAAAGAAAGCACATGTTAAGTGATATATTGATTAAAAATAGTTATGGAATGAAATCATCATGAAGATTTTAATATCCAAGCAATTTAGAATTCAAAAATCCGACTGCTAATGTTAAGTGATTATTTGAAAAATCAAACATGTTCAACATGTTAAGTGATTTTTTTAAAATCAATTTTAGAACAAAAACCACAAAAACCTTATAATAAATAGTATAGCGAGTTTATTAAGAAGCAGCGTACAATAGTGATTCAAGATCTGAAGTGATAATTTGAGAAAAATAGATCTAAACCGAAAACACCAAATAGCTTGCAATGTCATAGCAACTTATAATCGAAAATTGAAGAATTTAAGGATAAAAAAAATGTTGGGTGATATTTTGAGAAAAGCTATTATAGAACGGAAGTACTAAGAAGCTCGTGATATCTTAGTAATTTAGACTTTAAACACTTAAGAGCTTAAAAAAACAACATGTTAAGTGATGTATTGAAAAAATTAGTTATTTTAAGAAGACACTGCCAAACTCATGGTATCCTAGTAACATAGATTTTAAAATTTAAAGATATAACATAACAATATGTTAAGTGATGTATTGAAATAATAAGTTATGGAAAGAAAACACTAAGAAGCTCATGGTATCCTAGTGACGTAGATTTTAAAAATTTAAGGGCATAAAGAAGCAACATGTTAAGTGAGATATTGAGAAAATCAGTTGTGTAAAGAAAACAATAAGAAGCTCATGATATCCTAGTAACTTATTTAAAAATTTAGGAGAATGAAAAAAACAACATGTTAAGTGATGTATTGAGAAAATCAGTTATGCAACGAAAATACAGAAAACTACTTAGAAAATTATCTTTCTCAGTTAGGAAGACAAAAAACATGGCAAAATAAATTTATGTCTCTGTACTTAGGACAGACCATAACAATACTTCTGAAACTGATAAAATGAGTATTTTTAAAATGAGCTGTTCAATATGTTTTTTTCACAAAGCTCTACAATTGTCTACGTATTTTAATCTTATGTAGTTATATCGAAATAAAGAGTGCCTTTTATAAGCAATCATAGAAATGTATTTTCGAAAAGTAAGTTTTTTGTTCAGACAACGGAAAAATCTTCGAATATATCGACTTTATTCTAACTAAGTTTAGATTTTCGCAATCCAAAAAGCCAACTAAAGGTATGTTTATTAAAAACTTCAAATTATAATCAAAATAAGTTAAAATAAACACAAAACGAGGTATTAGAATATGTTCCCATAAAATTCAGATTCAGCAGCAGTAGCACAATGTATTTAACTGAAAGTTTACGAAGTAGCTGTAATAATTTCAAATGTATTATAACAAGATTTTTATTCATTAAAAGATTTTGAAGAATTGTCAATATTTTTTTATTCCTTTTGTATTCTATTTCAGTTATTTATTTATTTGTATTACTTGGTTAACTCCTGCAGCACTATCTGTTGAAATATTTTTGAATTAAAATCAGAAACTCTGAGAGAAAATTTCGTGTTCTCTTACATAAATTTGCTTCAATAATTGTTGCCATCACTTTAAATATTTTCCTGCTATAAGTTTTTGTAAACTGTGAACAGCCTATATGAACTGACGTAAATTTTTATTGGGAAATATAATCCCATTTTTTTTTAAAAAATTCTGATAAAATTTTTCTCTCGAAAATTTAAGCAATTTTAAAAAACGAAAACTTGAATTTAGAAGAGAGTCAAAACTTTCAATTCCATAAGCTTGTAAGTCCCTGGTTTCAAAGTCCAATGAAATGTTTACGCTTCCTAAACACTTCGCCTCCTTTCTCTTGATAACGCCAAAGATTTACGAAAGCAAAATAGCTCAGCAAATATTCGAAAAAGATGTTCGATCCGAACACAATACGAAAAAAAAAAAAAAACTATTGGAGAAAGGCATTCGTTTCTACGAAGGGGAATGAAAATCTCTGAAAAGCAAAAGATTTCTCTAATCGATTTTGTTCGAAATTTCTTTTCCCACCCCTGGACGTTTGTTTAACTGGCTAGCTTTTTTTCGATATATATGTATATGTATATAACCTATTCCTTGCGATCTCGAATGACCAGTTCACAGTTCTTTCGTCTCCTCTTTCCATCCTCTTACAATCCCATGGATGCGTAAGATCAGCATCCTCCTCCACACCTCGTAGCACATTCAGATTGCTGTGTATTCATGCGCGGTGGGCTCATTCTTCAAATTCCTTCACTGGACTCTTTTCTTACGCTTCCTCCCCCTCTTTTCCATCCCCTTTTATGGTCAAAAGAGCACGTGACCTGGGACGAGAGGAGGTGGGAAAATCGAAAAAAAGAAAGTTCGAAGGATGGAGAAAGAGACAGAAAGAACCATTATCCGTAACGGTTTGGCGTAGACCATTTTAGTCTTCAGACATTCCCTTCTGCTCCAGCGATTCCTCTGGTCAGCTTCCACCAAACGATCGCTCACGTGCTCACCACCACGTGAAGTAAAATTCACTCCCTCCCTTCCATTCGTTCGATTTATTCGTACCCCCATACCTCACCTATCCCTAACTTGGTCTTGGCGATTTCCAATTCGAAACTTTTTTGTTTATTTTTTTAGAAACCCAGTATCTACCACTTTTTTATTTATATTATTTAATGTTTAAATTCTAGTATTATAAGAAGAATGGCAATATATGCGTTCCCGTCCGAAGGTCCAATCCCTAGATTTTGTTCTTTTCTTCTTTTTCTTTTCTTTTTTTCTTCTTTCTCTTACGGTAAGGTGAAGATGCTCCTTCGATTATTGAGCGCTTTCCCTCTTTTTTTTATTTCATTTTTGTCAACTTTTTCAATTCTGTGAGTGAAATTTTAACTTTTCTGATTTTTGTTCTGCTTTGTACCAAAAACGGAATTGTGAGAATTTTATTGATCGAAAAAGTTCGCTCTCAGAATTTCAATACAAGTAATCTTTTATAGATATTTTTGGAATAGACAAATGGCAACAGTGTTTGATATCTACATATTTAAAAATATCTATATACATTTTCAGAGAATTAAAATATTTTCTATCTCTGACATATAAAATACATTAAAAAAACATATATTTTTAGATTGGATTTAGTAACTCTTTTTCAACAGATTTCTAAAGAATCTTTTTGAAGACATTTTAGCAGAAAAGAACTTAACCTTGCTTTTTGTTAAAACTTTTTTAAATCTTTATTTTCGAAACTTATCTTAATTCTTCGAGTATCTTAATTCTTCGATCCAAAGTAGCCAAGTGATCTTTTCTCTTTTTTTTACGCCAAACATAGTTATTACATTATTGAATTTCCTTACCTTGCTTGTGCAATTTCATTTATGTTTGGCGCAGTATAGCTACTTCTGGCTGATATAACATTAAGCTCATATATATTTTTCAAATTCATTCATTACGTTTCTTGGATTATTTTTGTAAAAGTTTTTCATTCTTTTAAATGTTTCATAGAAATCACTTTAGGAGATAATTCTTTCAGGTAAATACCGGTTCCACACTACGATGCTTTCTAGTGATCTGACTTCCTTTTTTTTTTTTTTTTCATCTCTATTTTGAAAATACCTTAAGTTAAAACACTCTTTGATTTATGGACAATGAGTAAATAATGACGATTAATTTGGCGCAGTATAGCTACTTCTGGCTGGTATAGCATAAAGATCCATATTTATTGCATTCATTCATTACGTTTCTTGATCTATTTTTGTTAAAAGATTTCATTTTCGTTTTTGTTTGTTAGAAATCATTTTAGGAGATAATTACTTTAAGTAAAGATGGGTTCCACGATGTTTTCTAAGGATTTTACTTCTTTTTATTTTATTTAATCTCTGTTTTGAAAATACCTTATGTTTTAACACTCTTTGATTTATTGACAATGAGTAAGTTATGCCTTTTAAGTTGGGTGCAGTATTGCCGCTTTCGGAACTTGTGCCATTAAACTCAACATTCAATCAATGTTTCAAACTAGATACGACACAATTGTCTAAAAGTTGGTCTTGAGTCAAGCATATAAATCTAATCATTTTTGTTGCAAATAAATAAATTTAAAAAACAAGAATTTTTAAACTTATTTCTTATGTTAATTAATATTAGCTTGATGTTATGCTAATTCATGTGATTAATATAAGCTAAGTATTAAATTATAAACCTAGTACTAATTTTACTTAAAACAGTTGTTGCGTTTTCCTTCAAATCATTAATATTATTCAATAAATTCTTTATAAAAGAATGTAAATTTCTCTGTCTCAATTTATAAGTTTCTGCTTTAAGCTATCAGTGCAGAACAACCGGTGAACAGATTCTAGAATTTTCGAGAAATATACACATTTTAGAATGCCATTGTAGCAAGGGATGGCGTAGGATTGTAAGAGACTAAGATTTAAAAATTCAACTAACAGAGACTAAGATTTAAAAATGCCTTAAGTTCTTACCCAGAAATAGCAAAGAAAAGTAATCTCATGAAATTTAAGATACAATTATTTAACTTTTTTAAGTTCATAATATTATTCATTTAATTACTAAGCCCTCTACTATTCCCGCAACAGCCTGCGGTCGGCAGGGGTGTCACGGAGGTTAAGGGTCCACAATTTCGTGCCCAATAACATGATTGTGGGAAAGTGGTCAGCACTGTAAAAATGCCGCCTTTACTTCCCAGACAAACTGATCGGTTTAAAGCTGGATGGGCTTCAAGCCATCACTTGGAATCGAACCTGCCAGTTCTACACAATGACAGTGCGGTGCCATAACCACTAATCCATCCTGGATAAATTGCAAAGGAACACGAGTCGAATTATTTGATTAAAGGTACTGAGATGTCTTAAAAAGGACGAAGGTTCGATCCTCGATGGCTGCTTGTAAATCTACCTTACTTGAGATCTGTGGGTACCAACTGATACTAAGAAGTACTGACCACATTATCACAATCATACTCTTGATCTCAAAATTTTGAATCCTCAACCTTCATGTCCCTCCTGGCTCACAACGGATTGTAGTGGAAATGCTTTACATCGCTAAGTGTTACTTTGCTAAATGTTAGAAAATCATTATAGAAATAGAAAATCATTACATGTCTTGAAGAGAATGGTGATCAGTTTGAGGCGCTTCTGACTACCTAATTCTGTTAATCTGAAAGCCTACTAAACACTCTTACTGCGTCAACCAACTATGATCTAAGGTATAGTCAACACCTAAGTTGATAACCCCATTACCTATCTTCCATGACACAAAGATGTTGTGTTCATCTTTTTGCCGATTTAGGTCTTTGATCGAATTCAGAATTGAATCACGATCACCTGCAATTAAAAAAAAATATTTAAATACAAAGGATTCGAACGAAAAAGTAGCTTTGAAGAATAAGAATAAAATTTCACTATAGTGGGAAAAATGATAAGTAACTACTAATCAATAAAAATACAACTATTATTAACTAAAACATTTTAGAGAATTAATTGTTTGTAAATATGACAAATATTATGTCCTTTTGAGGATTTAATAGAAGAAGGTAGAAGGTATTCTTAAAGAATATTTTATACTTAAAAATTGTGTATAAGGCAAGTCAGAAAGAAAATTATTTTTTTATACTAACTTCTAGTGTACCACAAATTGTTTTTCTTCCAAATTTTTAAATACCACATAATCTGTCACTATCAATTGACATATTTATACACTAAGCTTTTAGATGTTAACTAAACAAACATGATGCAGGTTATTTACTAATCATTAGCTTCTAAAAAGCACCATAAATGTTTATTATTAGAAATTGCAAGTTATTTAACAATTTTTAATGACAAAAAAGTACTGTAGATGTTATTTAGTAAATGCTATGGAATAAACAGACATTTCCCTTTGTTTACTTATTACTAGTGCCTAAACAAACATTTTACAGATTTTTACGTAGTATTAGAAAAAGTTAGAAAATTTTCATTACTAGTGACCAAAACAAATATAGAAAAAGCTCTGCTATTCCAATCTGCATAAACTGGTATTTATAAAGAATGACGGTGCTAGTTCAAACATGGAATTAAGAGCAGCATAGTCACTTTACACTTTACCATATTTAATTCAATGATAATTTAGTACACGAGATTTTTCTGTGATTTCTCTGTTCTTCGGTTCTCATTAGTTGATGCCAATAGATGAGTTTATCTCACAAACAAAATAAGCATTCAGTATAAAATGCATGCAATAATTTTTAATGCTCAAATTTAGCTATGAATTTATTTTTAATTTATTACAAGAAATTAGCAATTAATTTATAATGCTATTGTTGAGGCACATTATAACTTGAAACAGAAGTGCAACTTTATTATGATAACTTTTTTTTTATGATCAGATCTTTTAATACAAGAATAATTAAAGAAACATATCCCTAAGTTTTGCACAAAATTAAACAGATGATTCATTTTAACATATCAAATAACTACATCCTTCGTTATAAAAAAAATTGTATTTTTTAAATTAGTATTATACTTTGAACAACTTGATGAAGTTTAAAAATCTATTTTTACAGATGCACAAATCTGACTATGCAGACCAAGAATGTTTAAACGGCTTTGTGGACTAATTGTGGTACAGATAGAAAATACTTGTGTGTAACAATAAAAATAAAAAGAGCTAATTGTAAATTATGGTTAAGTTTAAAAAGGGATTTATTTTTGCATATCAGAGAACGATTTTCTTAGCAGTCTAAAATTTCAAAATTAAATAGAAGATAATTCATTTTTAAATTATGCTAAGTACATCTTGCCGTAGTTTAAAGATTTGTAAAAATCTAACGAGAGCTTAAATATTTGATTTTTTTTCGTTAATTAATCATGGTACAGTTTCTGAATACTGACGTACACTATAAAAAGTTCCAAATCGAACTACGGTAAAAAAAAAGTACTGGCTTCATAAATGCAGCATCCATTAAATCCACTTAAACGCAAATTAAATTTTCACCGTAAAATTTATATCGTACTTTTAACAGTAACATTTATTTAAATAGAGTAATTCAGCGATTTTATAATAAATATTACTGTAAAAATTACGGTGTATAAGATTTTATTTCAGAAAAATTTTACAGTGAAAATGGATTTCACGGTAAACTATACCAGCAAACTGAGTGCCGGCCCATTATACCGTAATTTGAACCGGAAATTTTTACAGTTCGTAGTATTAATTCTACAAACCAGATATTTCAGCAAAATAATGTGACAGGGATATCTTTAAATCGTGCGTTAAATTAAAAAAAAAAGTGATGAATTCTAACGGATTCGATATCTGTTTTCTAACTAAAATTTATAAATTTAATCGAAGATAATTCCTTATTAAATAATAATTACGCTTTATTATAATAGCTTATAATAGCTTGCTGCAATTATGGTCTGCAAAATTTAATGCACAAATCTGATTAAGTACTTGGATACTTACAAAAATATTTTTACCATGTCCTGACGCAAGTTGGAAATACATTTGTATAACACTGATCCTTCAGATTAGATCTTTTATTAAAAATAATGTAAAAGAGATATCTCTGAAACCTGCATTAAATTAAACAAGTGGTTCATTGTAACGTATCAGAGATCAATTTTCATACTTATCTAAAAATTTTAAACTAAGTGAAAGATAGTTCTTCTTTTTAATTATGAACAAATGAAAACTATATGCAAATTACTGTGAATTTTAGCTTACTGCAGTTTAAAGATATGCAAATTTTATCGTGTAAAACTGAAGTTGAAAATACATTTGTATTACGCTGATACTTCGGATTATATCATTCAATAAAAATAATGTACCAATCTTACGTTAAATCTCCAATGCTTACGTTAAATTAAGCAAGTGAATCATTCTAACGTATCAGATATCAATTTCCTGTGCTATCTGAAATTTCTAAATTAAATAGAGCCTAGTATGGAACTACTTCCCCTCTGAGGGGTGAAGGAAAAAAAATGTCCCTTTTCAACACCTTTCTCAATCAGTATCGAACACTTGAAAAGAGAAATCTTTAAAACTAAAGCGAATTCCATTAACAGTGTCGAAAAGAATAAAGGAATACGGTCATTCTCTTTCATAGTCTATAGAAAAGAACAAAAAAAGCTAAGCAGTACCGTACTTTCTATAAAATGGACGAAAGTGAAGGTAGAGAAGGGGGGGGGGAGGTAAAACCAAATCACGGAGACTATTAACGGAGGCATCGTTTTATCAGAGCTTAAAGAATAAAATAAAAAGAATAGACAAAGGAGCTTTTGGACAGTGTCAAATATCCTTCCTACCCCCTCCCCTCGCTTCCAACTTCCTTCCAGATTTCGGTAGGAACTTCCAGCTCCTTTTTTTTTCCACGTTGGGCAGCATGAAGCTATCGAATTCTTTTCAAAAAGGAACTGCGACACTAACAAACTCAGCCTAATTCGGTTAATTCTTAGCGACGAAAAAAGATCCTCTGATCTAGATAGGGCCTAAAAAAATTATTGGCTGAAACTCAGTATTGAGAAGGGGGAAGCAAAAGTTAAGGATGTAGAGAAGAGAAATACGAATTTTCAGGAATTGTCGTCTGCAGAACTACCAGGTACATTGAAACTAAAACGATATTTAAAGGATAAAAAAAAAAATTTTAATAAATATAGTTCAAAATAAATGTTACTTTTTAGAAAATTAATTTTTAAAATGGCGTGAAAAACATGAACAACTGAATTTGAGTCACATATTTCATTATAAGCATTAGCATTTTACAAGATATTTACTTATTAAGCATTTTTTAACTTTTTTTGAAAACAACTGCTTATTTTATTAGAGTAACTGTGACGCTTAAAAACTCATTCAGTTAATTCTTAGCGACGAAAAAAGGTTCTCAGATCTAGATATGGCCTAAAGAAATTATTGGCTGAAACTCAATATTGAAAAAGTGGAAGTAAAAGTTATGGATGTGGAGAAGAGAAATACAAATTTTCAAGAAGTGTCTCCAGAACTACCATATACGTTGAAACTAAGACGATATTCAAAGGAGAAAAAATTACTATAATAAATAAATTTCAAGGTAAATTCTACCCTTTACAAAATTTATTTTGAAAAATGTAGTTAGAACTTGTCTAACTAAATTCGAATTAGATATTTCTTTATAAAAGATAATTACGTATTAAGCATTGCATAATTTGTTTAAAAACTACTACTTATTTTATAACCTCCCAAAAATAACTGTGACAATAATTAACTCATTTTAATTCGGTTAATTCTTAAAGACGAAAAAAAGTCCTCAGAACTAGATAGGTCATTAAAAAATTATTGGCTGTTAATATTATTTAATTAATATTAACAGTATATATAATATATACAGTTAATATAATTGTAATTAATATTATTTTCATAGTTATAAAAAATTATTAGAAATAGGGGAATAAAAGTTAAAGGATGTAAAGAAAAAAATTACGGATCTTCAAGAAACGTTCTCGGGGAAAAAATTCTGATAAAATTACCGTAATATATGGTAATGATATTTATGATTTAAAAAAAAACATAAATCTGGTAATAAAAACTAAAATGTACAGTATTTAAATCATATATTTGGTAGTTTTTTACTCATATTATAACGATTTAGCATAAATTCTCGGTTTTCAAAATTATCTTTCTTATTACCACACATTTAGTAAAAAATGCAAAACTGAAAAGTTATTTTACCGGTATAAATGGTTTTTATACCGTGTTCTAAGGTATGATAAGATCACAAAATTTTTGCATAGTTATTATTTTAAAATTTATGGGATTTGATCACATATTATAAAATTTAATTTTATTGTTAAACATTACCAAAAAGCGTCGACATAAATTACTGAGCATTTTAATGTTACCAAAGAGTCAGAAAAACTTTAAAAATTTTCATTATTTTTCAGCTTTGTAATTTTTAATAAACATGTGTTAGTATTAACTATAATTTCAAAAACTAGATTTTTCGGTAAGCCGTTGCTATACAAACAGAAAAATTACCAAATTAATGGTTTAAATACCGTATACTTTGGTGTTATTACACGAATTATGTTGTTGTTTTTTTCCAGAATGCCACAGTATAGTAAACTTTATAAGAATTATTTTCGGTGTGTGCGCGCTAGACTCATCAATTTAATGCATTTAAAAAAATTTAAATTTTCTAAAAAAATTAACTACATGTTTGAAATTTAAAAAAAAAAAATTCTTTTTATTTAAAAAAAAAACTATTTTTTGAAGTGAGAAAAATTAAAATAATTAAATTACGTTTTATACTCTAAATACTGGGTTGAATTACCAGGCAATTTTTAGATTAAAAAAATTAGTAATCTTGAAGCAATTTTCATTCAAAATATATATCGAAATTGGTACAAAAATATACATCGATCGAAAAAGATTATACCTTGAATTTTATTTTAAAAAAAGCAACAATTATGATATTTACAATAAAATCGACCCACACAAAAGAGAAAATATAAGATATATACAAAAACAGTTCAAAAACACTTCCTAATTCTTTTTATTATAATATTCGAGTCAACAATAGAACTAAAAAAAGGTGTATGATTTAAATACTAATCTTTAAAATCAAAATGATTATTCAAAGTTTCTGCTTACAAGCTACGACAGTTTTCATATTTCGGCTTTGTTTTCAATACCAATTAAAAAGTAGCTTATTCAAAGTTTCTGCTTACAAGCTACGACAGTTTTCATATTTCGACTTTGTTTTCAATACCAATTAAAAAGTAGCTTATTCAAAGTTTCTGCTTACAAGCTACGACAGTTTTCATATTTCGACTTTGTTTTCAATACCAATTAAAAAGTAGCTTATTCAAAGTTTCTGCTTACAAGCTACGACAGTTTTCATATTTCGACTTTGTTTTCAATACCAATTAAAAAGCAGCTTATTCAAAGTTTCTGCTTACAAGCTACGACAGTTTTCATATTTCGACTTTGTTTTCAATACCAATTAAAAAGTAGCTTATTCAAAGTTTCTGCTTACAAGCTACGACAGTTTTCATATTTCGACTTTGTTTTCAATACCAATTAAAAAGTAGCTTATTCAAAGTTTCTGCTTACAAGCTACGACAGTTTTCATATTTCGACTTTGTTTTCAATACCAATTAAAAAGTAGCTTATTCAAAGTTTCTGCTTACAAGTTACGACAGTTTTCATAGTTCGACTTTGTTTTCAATACCAATTAAAAGGTAGCTTATTCAAAGTTTCTGCTTACAAGCTACGACAGTTTTCATATTTCGACTTTGTTTTCAATACCAATTAAAACGTAGCTTATTCAAAGTTTCTGCTTACCAATTTAAAAGTACGACAGTTTAAAGCTACGACAGTTTTCATATTTCGACTTTGTTTTCAATACGAATTAAAGAGTAGCTTTCACACCTATTGCTAAAAACAAAAGATTATGATCAGTCCTATCAGCATATCAGATATCTATTCAGAAGAGCTTACAGCTTATGAGCTTACAACTTACAGTTTAAGTTAATTGTTTCAGGCTTATCTGAATAGGTGTCTGATAGGCTGATATTCAAGGAATGCTGAGTTTCTGACTTCTTCTGTATTTCACACCTCTTGTTAAAAGCAAAAGACTGTAATCAGTTCTATCAGATACCTATTCAGATTAGTTTAGAGCTCTTACAGCTTACAGTTTAGTTTAATAGATTCAGGCTTATCTGAATATATATCTGATAGTCAGCACGAGCTGTAAGCCCATAGAGTTGATCAATGCTTTAAGGGTGTAAAACTGATAAATCGAAAGGTAATTTGAACATCTGAAATTTTTTACTCTTTAAACATTACTGTACAATGTGCAAAACTCTATTTCATTAATCATAGATTTCGTTTACTTTTAACTACATTATCATAGATTAAGTCTGGCAAAGATAAGTCGAGTTTTGGCCATTATGCAATTTATTAGGCAAGTTGTCACTTACCGAAGGAATCAGAAATAAAAACTTAAAATAAGATAAAGAGCAGCATTTTTAATGTTCGGAAATGTCATTATATTACGGACTAGAATTATTTAAATTATTTTTTATGAACGATTCTATTTACAGTCTGATGATAATTAATTATTTTAATTGACAGACAAAATTGTGATTGGATCATTACTTTATGATTCTTCTTCGAGTTACAGCTAACACGATTAAACATCACAAAGAAATTATTTATGAGCTAATTGAAGCTAAAAACTATAAGTTTTAATTCAGAATATAATATTTGCAGAAAATATTTTGAAAATATTCTTCAGCATTGCTGCACTGAGCAAAACAGTATGCTAAAAACTGCAAAATATGGTAAATTACCATGTTTTTGACTCTGTAGAAACATTGTGGCGTAACTACCGCTACAAATATTAAATACTAAATCACTAGTATATAAGACATGTTAACTCGATTCTATCTTCATGTTAATCGATTCGAGGTACCTTTTGATAGATAAAGGTTGACATAGTCGATAATAAAAATCCCCTCAATGATGACCTGCGGACGTGATATGAACTCGATAACATGATGGATGGTCCACATTAAACAGTTAATTTGCTTAATATAAACTGCTCAAAGAAAAAAAAAGATATCTGGTGAAGTAAATTAAGTCTCCCGGTAATAAATAACATAGAAAAAAAAATGAGCGGCATGCTATAAACAAAAATGAAGAAAAAATATTATGAGCAAAAAATGATATAAATAAATAAAACTGCATTAATCAACTAGTGGTATCTTTCATCGAATTCTATCACAGATAAAATTCTGGAAGGGGAGTAATGCGGCGTAACTACCACTACAAATATTAAATACCAAATCACTAGTATATAAGACATGTTAACTTGATTCCATCACGAGGTACCTTATGATAGATGAAGGTTGGCATAGTCAATAATTAATTCCCCTCAGCATCAAAAAGCTCGGTAAGTTTTACCGAAGTGCTTTGGTAATGATTTTGAAAACAATTAACAACAAAATATGATTTTATAAAATTCGTTAAATGTGATCGAATTTATTAATTTTATCATGCTACATTAGAGTATGGCATGAAAACAATTTATTTGGTTAAATTTACTTTTCAGTTTTGTATTTTTTTACTAAGTGTGTGGTAATAATAACAGTAATTTTTAAAACCAGAACTATTTTTTACTAAGTGTGTGGTAATAATCACAGTAATTTTAAAAACCAAATGAGTGGTTTAAATGCCGTACATTTTGATGTTTATTGTCAGAATTATGGGTTTTTGTACCAAAAATTTTATAACAATAAGGTATGATAATTTTACCATAGTTTTTTCTCCATTTTCAAGTCCACGGTGAAATCCTAAGTGTAAATTGTAATCTATAGTTGTTATAAATGCTATAAAAAAATAATTTTTGGCTTTTTCATGTCAACAAATGAATTCTATAGTTAAAACAATAATATTTTAAATGTTTACAGTATATTTTACATGTAAAATGCAACATAACATTACATTCATTACAACTGCAAAATGTTGCTCAATTTTGAAGATCCTTGAAACCCAACAGCATATTTCTTGACAAGACTCTTTCAAGATTAACTTCAGCAACTTTATCGACACTTTTAACTCGATCAACTCAACTTGTTAACAGCATTGCACTTTTATGACAAAAAAATCACATAAATCAATTAAGACTGAAAACATAACATTCATTTAATGATACTAAACATACGTCTCCTTCCACTTATCAGATTTCACCCTAAACCTTTTCTCCAATCAAAACAACATTTACCGAACAATTAAATCTTTTTCTATCGTTCTTTTCCACCCTGGTGTTGACCTGTTATCTCCAAATCTGTTGTCTCCTCTGGAAAAGTGCACTACTCTCCTCCAGAGAGTGATACTGATGACACAAGACAGGTGACAGAGGGGATAGGACGGGGGTTGACATGAGCCAAAAGACAAAGAGGCTCAGATCTACCCATAGGACAGCTCATGTCCACTTACTAGATCTTTAAAACGGGCAACTCTGTCTTCAAGTGTGGGGAGAACCATTTGTCCAGTTTTTTCAACAGCCAATTAACTAATACAATAGATTTAGTTCCTATTGCGTTTTTCTTCGCTTTGTCTACCATTTTTTTTTTTTTTTCTGTTCTTTCTTTAAAAGAAGAAACGATTTTTTCTGTTTTCTCTTTTGTCTTTTTTTATGTCCTGTGTTTCGTCTTTTAACTAGGGAAGGAAATCTAGGTGAGTAGAGAATGAATGGATCTGGGAATTTGATGTGCCTTGTCGTAGTCGCCCTAATTGCAACTGTTTCTTTTCTTAATTTCGTCTCCTTTTTGTAACTTCGAATGGTCTTTTTTATTTTTCCTTCTTTCTTTTTATTTAGTGTTCATTAAGGATAAATGCAATAAACGGGACATTTCCTGTTTGAAAAGAAGTATGAGCTTTCACTTTAAAATCCTCATGTGAATTGTTAGTATAAAACCGGGATTTTTATTAAAAACCCTGAAAAAGATACGTTGGGTTGACAACTTAGTTCCCCCCCCCTTTTTTTTTTTAATTTAAAAGCATCGAACGTCAATAAATGTCTTTGGCATAATATTTTAGATCATTCAGAAGAGGATATTTCTTCTTACTGGTATCAATGCTTTATATTCTTGTTCGAGATCATTTATGTTAATTTTTATTTCATTAAAATGGAATCTAATGTTGAGATAAAGGAGCATTTCTGACATTTTTTTTTTTCTTTTTGCTTTTGATCAAGGTTCCAATTTGGCAAAAGCTGCTCGTGACATTTGTGCTGTGTATGGAGAGGTAGGGCTAACTGGTGTACCAAAATTAAAAATGGGAAATTTGACTTCAAAGGTCTGTTTTGGCTGCTCTGTTAAGTTGATGCTTTTACTCAAAACTTCTTCAACTCACTTTTACTCAAAAATTTGCGTGAAACGACGAAGGAATTGGTAGGTTTAACAGAAGGTTCCCACACTTTAAATTAAAAAAAGAAAAAAGAAAAAAATTGCAAGAACTTAGTTGCCAACTTAACAGCATGATTGCTGGATGAAGCAGTTTGTAGAAATAGAAAGATGAGACACATACCTAAATTAGCTTTCTTGAAAAAGTTTGTAAAATTTAAGGTAATATTTATTGTACTTGAATTAAAATACACCCTCATTTAATACATACATTAACCTTAAAATTTAAAAAATATTTATTAAAATGTGCAAACCGTTTTACACATGTTGCTGCTCACATATTTTATAACTCTTAATGTATTAATGTTTAGCTCAGGACTCAAGTTAAAATTTCAGCAATCTAGCTAATTGGTCAGTGATCAAAATTTCAAATGATGATGAATTCCCATTGACGTAAATATGACAACAACAAAAAACTCTGTTTGTTGCAATCAAGAAACGTTTGAAACTCTGTTTGTTGCAATCAAGAAACGTTTGAAACTTCTTGTGCCATTTGAGTCAGAACTCTGGGTCGAAACTAATTGGGAAGTGGTCAAAATTACACTTGACGATTAATTTCCATTAATACATATTTGGAAAATAAATCCGGTTTTTGGCTTTCGAGATATTATTGAAATTTGTGTTGTCATCAAACATAGAGTACTGTAGAGAGATTCCAGATATTGTAGAGACACAGAGTACTGTAGATGTACTTTAGTAGAGATTCGAGTGACCGTAAGTTTGATTGCAAAATACTGAAACCCTTGACACTTGAACTATTAAAAACGCAATAATAATTAGTTATTTTTGCAACACAATTTAACTTTTGAGATTAGTGAAAGAGGTTTTTTAAATACCGTTCATAAATGAATTAGGTTTTATTATTAAATATAAGAAATTCGGTGAAAAAATATTATTTATTAAAATTCTGTCCCAATAGCCTCTGTACCTATTTTTTTTAAAGCTGCAGTTAGTTTTTGCTTCTAGAGCATCCATGTGATATAACGTAACTAAATTTCATTTTCTTAAAATTTGGTATCATATTTTTAAGATCTTATTATATTGTACTTAGAACTAGAATAACAAATTAGCTAAAGTACTGAGCTCTAACTGTGAAGAACCGGGGTTCAGTCCCCGGTCGTGGCCTTTCATCGATTTTATCACCGCGATGGCTCACTGGTTAAGAAACTGATTTGTAATTGTGAAGAACTGGGGTTCGATCCCCGGTGGCGGCTTGAAGCCCATCCAGTTTCAGATCAATGGCTAACAGCTTGTCAGGGAAGTAAAAATGGCTTATGTACAGTGCTGATCACATTCATGCTGTAGGTCTCGAAATTGTAGAGCTTTAACCTCTATAACTCCTTTAGTCAACAACGGGCTGTTTCCGGAATACTTTAATACCCCGTCGTCTGAAAAATAAAAGTGGCAGGTGCACACTGCTACTATAATATACTCAAAGTTGTGGAGACGTAAACTCCGTAATCCTCTTGGTCGACAATCGATTGTTGTGGACGTCGTTTACTTAGTTAGATTATGCTTAAATGTCTAATATCTAATTTTATGAAATATTTGATTAAACGGAATTAATAAATTTCCACATAGAATACAATAACACAAGAATTAACTAAATGTTTTAAAATATACTAATGTTATTTTATTTATATAAATTTTAAAATCTAGCATTCTTTCAAACAAATTAAAAATAAAAAAAGATGATACTGCAAAACCAATCTAAAACAAAAATTGCTTCCTTCAAACTAAATATGGGGATTTTTTCCCTTCTATTTATTCTGGGATCTGATTTTTCCCTCGATTAATGATTCTAAGTTTACGATTCTCCAAAAAGTTCTAAGTTAGTAACATACATAGCAAATATCTTCCAAAAAAAAAAAAAAAAAAAAAAAAAAAAACTATCTTAAAGTATTCACCAAACGTCATCTTCTATGATTTGTAGAAATGAAACTTTCATTTCGAAGGAAGCCTTTAGAATAATTTTTTTATTTTTTATTTTTGATATAAAAGCTAGATATTTGAATTTTCGATTTTTTCTTACCTTTGAAAAAGGAAAAAAAAAGGGAAAATACTGTTGATATAAAGAAGTGTGATATACCAGAAATATGAATATTCTCTCCTAGTAATCATGATGTGAATTTGCTATATTTTGGGTCATTTTGCTGTTTTTTTTTTCTTTTTATTGTTGTTGTTATTATGAGTATTGTATAAAAAGAATGAATCATATTAAATTCAAACCACAGATTTTTGTTACCTTTTTTTAAAAGCGTATTCTACTAAAATTTTTATAAGTAAAAAGAAAATAAAACGTTGAATTATTACAGGAAATAATTTTTTAGAACTAGTTATGAATCTACATTCCCCGCCATCTTAGATTTAAGCTGCATTTTTTCTTTGCATTTCCTTAATGTTTTTTATTCTTAGTCAGCGTTTCTCTTTAAACTGCTACACTGTAAAAAATAGATACTCAAATATCACGATACTTTGCTCGTTTTTGACGAAACCATATTCTCCGAGCAAAAATTTTGTAACTATCACCAAGAGAATCACTTCAAGAAAACGAATTTCGTCAGAATTAAAGAAATATTTCGTCATTCTATTTTTTGCCGAAAAAGAACTTCGTATTGCTTAATGTATATAACTTCTCTAATAATCACTTTATTGTGGGTATCAATGTCACCCCAACAAGACAGTGAGAACAGATAAAACAAAGAGATAAATTACAACCATTCCCGATTTGAGTTTCGAACGCCCGATCTTCCTAGTACGAGGCCAACTCAGTCACCACCATACAGCCGGGTGGTCACTTAATTTTCGATCATCTAGGATTCATTTTAGTTTTGTCATTGTAGTCATACATTTGAGAGTTCTCGTTTCGTCAGAAATCATGTGATTTTGTGTCAAAATAATTCGCAAAATTAACAAAATACAACTAAAGGAATGCGGAATCGTCAAAAGTGAGAATTTTATTTCTGAGAGTGAATATACCTTGAATTAAGAAGGGATTTATTAGATTCGAAGAACTAACCCTTAATTACTTACAATAACTATCAGTGCTTAACTCGCTATCCTTGTAGTTTTGAACCCAACCCAGAAGACAAGGGGACTCCTGGATCAATTATTGGAAGAAATTTGTCTTGGTGGAGGACTTTTTGATGGAACTAACCCATATTTGCCTTACATGGAGAGGAAAACTACGATAACCTCCCACCTTAACCAAGCCTTACGGGCTCTAAGCTGCTATCCGGCTACCACTGAGGATATTTTTCGTCTGCACTGCGGTAGGTGCGAACCGGATGCGGAATTCGTATCAACCAGATATCGCTGGGATTCGAATCTGAGTCATCTCACTAGAAGGCGGGTGCTCCATCCCCTGAGCCCTTAATGTTGATTTCACATTTGTTTTGATTAATATTTTGTATACTGTATTTTTCTATACTTTGATAATAGTAAGGACTGAATGAATTCTTTTAATCCGTAAAAGGCTTCATTTGCGAACTTTGAACGATTCATTGTAATATTTCCAGAGACTAGAAAAACCACATTTAAGATTCTTTACATTCATTTCGATTCAGTATTTTATTGAGAATGTTGGGAAAATAAAAGAGCTTTCCAAGAGGGTGGCAAAAAAAAAAAAAAAAAAAAAAAACTTTGAAATAACGGGAAACATCGAGTTATTTCAATTTAAATCATTCAAATCAATAGATTTAAGATTCTCTCCAATGTTAAATTCAAGTTTTCCTCTAAAATATTTTTAAAAATAAGCATGAAATTGCATGCTTAAAAGGAGAAACACCATTTTATTCCCTTGGGCAATTAGTATTTCGAAAATTGGCTCTGCAATTGTAGACTTTAAGACACACTCATTTTTCTACCTTACGTTCATTCCTCATTTGCACCGATAACTCTAAATTCTCAATTTCGTAACTTATCACGCATCAATTTATGAATAATTTATTCACGGAAAAAGGAAGCACAAAAATCAACCAATGCCTTTCTGATATCAGTACAAGGGTTTTAATGTAAAATAAAGGGTAGAAGAAAATATCACAACTGTACCTTAAATTAAATGAATTTATATCGTCGTCACTCGCAAAGCAAAATTGCTTAAAAAAAGGGTTGAAACAAAGTAAATTTTGTCGAAAGCAGTTTTTATCCCTAGAAACAGATAAAAATAACTGATAAAATACCTGAAACTGCTGCTTCTGAGTTGTAAATGAATTATTGTAATGCAATTATCCGTTAGGGTTGATCATTGCTTTAATGGTGTAAGACTGATAAATCGAAAAGTAATTTGAACATCTGAAATTTTTTACTCTTTAAAGATTACTGTACAATGTGCAAAAAAAACCGTACCGCTCTGAATAACACTAAAATTTATCATATTTATAATATGACACGCACGTAAAATTATTTTTAGGATACAGTTTAAAATAAGAACAATCAGCTTAAAAGGCGCGAACTAACTCTTAAAATAAATTGTAAATCAAGCCTACTTATAGCACAGAAATAATACTAAAACAAATTTCAAGCTCATAGAAAGTAATTGTTTCGAATTTTTAACGCAGTAGGCATATTTTTTAAAGTTAAAAAATAACTATTCTTATCACACAACTAAAAAACATGCGGATATTTTGTAACAGCGAGGTTTTGTTTCAGCACACTGGAAAACTACACGAAACTTGTACTCAATTGTAAACATCCCAGGAAGCAGGGAACCTTACTGCAAACGTTCTTTTTCCATATTTATTTGGTTGGCAAAGAAAGGTTGACAATTTAAATCCTTTTTTTAAACTCAGTAGAAATATTAGTATGCGAAGATTGTTTCCTTAAAAATTTAATTAAAGCAAAAAATTATCTCATTTTCAAAAAGATGTCATTTTTTAGCTTTTATTTACAGATACTGTAAGCCTTTTTTTTTTTTTTTTTCTTCTCCTTTCATTCATTCTAGCTTTGTCCAGGCTCGCAAATGCAATTTTTTTGTGTTGTTAACTTAATGACCATAACAGACAGTGTTAAAGAAAGTGTATAAAAAGCGTGAGGAAATAAAACATTTTCTAGTTATGGTCATAAAATCTAAAATAAACAATTGAAAAGGTATCCTTGATTAGAGGACTCTTTCAACTCTTGATTTGTGAATTTTGATTTGTTTTGTGAATTTAGATTCAATCTCGGTGTAAAAAGACTGTTTATGTAAGCTTAAGGTGAACCTCATTGCGTGTAAACTAGCATACTTAAATTTAACACCGTTTCAAGCTTGCATGGTTCATTTGCTAGTTATTTATAAAGCCTGTTGGACTTAGTGATAAAGATTGTTGCTAACATTAAAATCAACCTTCCACTGCTATATGGGAATCTACTGCCAATATCCAAAGTACGCCAAAATTGGAGCTTTTTGATATATATATATAAACTGATAAATATACTGATTTCTTCAAATAAAGTATTTCTCTTCTAAAATGGGGACGAAAGTGAGATGAGGGGATGTCGGAATGCCCTTACAGGTTCATCGAACTTCCGGAATCATCAAGTGCAACAAGGTGGTAAGGGGCCAGGATGCAAAATAAGTGTTAGTCGTCCTTCAAGGGGGCAAGTCACTCTATTGGGGTAAAAAGAAATCAGGGTTCTTACTTGGGGTTCATTGTAATGCCACAGGATACAGCATTCTCTGCTTCTGAATTTCCGGAGGTCGGTGAGACTAGAAATAGAACGTGGGATTTCCTCAAATAAATCAATACAAATTAGAGATTATTGATTGTTTTTGTCGTTTAACGTTCTTAAAGTAACTCAGGGCAAAACTGGTTTGGAACAAAAAATGTCACAAATTTCTTCACTCATTTGAATTTCATCATTCGTTTAAATTATTAAAAAATTTTAAAAGCGCGTTTATACTACAATTCTAATTTGACATGTTAACAATTTTAATCGCGTATTTAAGTTTTATAAAAAATTTAACTTGCTAACAAAATTTAACAAGAATTTAAATTTAAATATAAAATGTAAATTTTAATAATTGAAATTAATTTCAACACTTAATGAAAATAAAGCAATAATTCAACACGTTAACGAAGTTCAACATAAATATAGCACGTTAACACTTAACATGTTAATTTTTATTCGTATTTAATTAAAAGAACGAATTTTACACATTAACAAGTTCAAACAGGCATTTAAATGCATTTTTAAATACGCTTATATTTTAATTTAAACACACATTTCAACACTTTTAGCCCATATTTATCACGTTAATACTTTTACACAAAGAACACGAATTTTAAAACGTATTTAAATTAAAACAAATTTTTAATACCTTAGCAAATATAAGAACACCTGTAATACATTAATACTTTAGCTCAAATTAACAGATTAACAAATTCAAGCATGCATTTAAACGTAAAATAGTTTTGTTTCAGAAAACAACACAAAAAAAAAAAAAGAAAAAAAAAAAAAAAAAAGAAATAGCGACAAAATATTTTATTTCTAGCACTTAGACTTAGCTGTATGAACTTTTGATTGCTTTTATCAAATTAAATGCAAAATGGCGAGAAATAAATTTCAATTGAGTAATTTTGTTTGGAGATTTTGCCTTTTTGTTTGGAGAATTAAAGTTTAAAAAAGATCACATTTTTGAGAAAGCACCACTTTTTTGATGGAAGATTTTTTAAGAAAAATGAAAAGATTAAAGATTAAAAATAAAGAGAAACTTAAATATTGTGTTTTAGTTATTTCCAGTGTATTTTTTACTCTAAATCAAATAAAAACAAACCCAAATCTATTGAACTAATGGTTTCAAAGTTATGAATGTTTTACGTAAAAACATTAAAAGTTTTTGCTTAGGACAGCCTGATCTTATACCTACAAAAAAAGTTAAGTTTTTATTTATTATTTTTTTTTTTTGATTTCATAATAACATTATTCCAGTAACCAACAGTTTCAAATAAATTTAAATTGTGTGTCCTTAACTTTAAAAAATATTTCAGTAACACGGAGAAAAAAAATCTAGTGAAATTACCGTACTGTATGGTAGGGACATTTCTGGTAGAAAAAAAAAACCATAACTTGAGTAATAAGAAAAAAAAAAATAAGAATATTTAAACTATTCATTTGGTAATTTTTCCATTCATAGGGTAACAATTTACCGGAATTTCAGGTTTTCAAAATTATTGTTCTTATTACCTCATATTTAGTATACAAACACAAAACAGAAAATTAAAATTCGCCTAATAATTGGATTTTATACCATGCTCTAAGACACCGGTTTCCAATTTCTATGGAACCCCTTAGATAAGAAGAACTGCTGCTTTGAGATATCATGAGAAAATTACTAAATTCTATCACATTTGCAAAATTTGATCGCGTATTATATAACAATATTTGTTAATCTTTTCAAACTCATTTCCACAGCGCTTTGGTAAAAATAATGAAGATTTTTGATGTTCCATGGAGCCAGAAAAAAAAGGGCAAATTTGATAATATTCTAGTAGTTTTGACTATAATTTTTTTATCAATGTATTATTCGTTATATTTTACAGTATAGTAAAAGAAAAAAAAATTCCTTTTGAATACATAAAATAATGTTTTTAACTTATATTGTTTCTTTCGACGATTATTAAAATTACTTGTAGTGATAGTCTTAAGAAAATTTTAAATTATCATACTTCTGATAACATTTAATTAAAACTTAAATCCAGAATATTCGAGAAAGGGGTGAAACAATTTCTTTTAAGCTATCAAAAGTACATTACTGCTTAAATACTCATAAACATCATCTCCTTAAATAGCAAATTATTTAAAATTTTAAATATTTTGAAAAGCTTGAAAATATTACATAAAAATGTAAAATCTCCACAATAACGCTATTATTATAACAAATAAAAAATAGTTCAAAGAAAGATTTTGTCCAAGTAATACGAAACTATACATTTAATCTCTAAGTTAAAAAGCTAAGCATTTTAACAAATTTGCATAAATACGACTTCAAATCTTTTATTAAATTTTCCTGACAGTTATTATGTATACGCTCAATGATACAAAATTATACACGGATAAACAAATTCTGGTAAAATTACCACAATATCATTCTCATAAAAGACATACTTATGATTAAGAGAAACAAAAATAAACATACCTATTTAAACAATTCATTTGGAAATTTTTTCATTCATATGGTAACTATTTACCGTACTTTCAAAATTATCGTTCTTATTACCATACATTTAGCAAAAAATACAAAACTAAAAAGTAAATTTAACCAAAGAAACGGTTTTTGTGCCATGCTTTAAGATATCATGATAAAATTAGCAAGTTTTATCCTATTTACCAAATTTAATCACATATTAAAAATTTTTTATTAATTTTTCCAAACGCATTACCAAAGCGTTTCGGTAAAAATTACCGAGCTTTTAGGTTTTTCCATAGAGCCAGAAACATGGTAAATTTTGAATTATTCTGGTAATTTCTTAGTTTAGAATAACATTTATAAATATAAAATTGAAATAATCATAACGATATTATAAATAATCAAAACGCCATATTAGTACTGAAAAATAAGTTTTTTTATTTAAAATTAGATTGTTTTTTATCGTTTAAATAAATTAACAAAAATAAGCATATTTATAAACTAAAATATCAATATTGCATGAAAAATCGATTGAAATAATCGCTTTGAAATAATTCATGTTTCATGTATTTCACATTAAACTATCCAGCAGTTAATAGAAATCAACTTACAAAAATATATTCCTTCCTTTTAAATTCCATTATCTTAATCTATTAAAATCGAAAACAAATCGCAACAATTTACTGCTTCTGAAAATCATAACAAACCATTTTTCTGAGACACATTTCCAAAAGATGAAACACCTTACGGAAAGAATAAACGCATTAATGATCAATATTGTAAAATTTGGCGCATTTTCCAGAAACATCTTCCAAAGGCGAAATTTCTCCGAAATGGATTTCACCGTCTCGTGCGACATTTAGCACAGAGAAAGAAATACCTTCATTTGCATCATCGCACATTCACATAATTTACGAACAACGAATGCTTTCTAAAGGTGGGACATACATTTCTTAAAAGTACTGAATTCGAAGGATTTCAGAGAAATAATTCAGCCACACCCTAATGTTACGCTCTCTTGGTGTATGTTTCCATTTCAAAGCGGAATTTAAGAGCCCCTTTTTGTACTTGAAGGTTAACATTTCACAAAAGCGTACGGTTTTAGTTATTAAAAATTTATGAGTTTATTTGGTTCAGTGGTTACATCATGCCTCGCCTTGCTCAAAATCTGCTATAAAAGCGTACGAAAGCCACGATCTTCACACACTCAATTCAAAAAGTTCCAATCGTTCTCGATTGCAGTATCACATCTTACGATGTCTCACCTCACTGTAGCACTTCTTCTTACTTTTGTCTGCTATGCTTTAGCTGGTCCAGCAATAGTTCCAGGAATGCGTCCAGGTCAAGGTCCAGTTCTGGCAGCTCAAGAAATCCCTAGACCCTATGAATATGGATATGAATTTGGAGATGGTCTGGGCATGACTCAACATCGTCGCGAAGTTGCTGATGGTACTGGAGTAGTCAAGGGTAATTACGGATACTTGGATCCGATTGGAGTCTACAGGAGGGTTGAGTATACTGCTGGAGCCGATGGGTACAAAGCAGTCATCCACAGCAATGAACCAGGACTCTCAAGCCACACTGTTGGAGATGCTGTGTACATAGTGGAACTTCCACCTCCCGCTGCTGTAGCCCATGGTCTTAGGCCTGCTGCTGTACCTGTAGCATCGGCTTAAATGTACAAGTAAAATTATAATACTTGCAAACTAATAAAATGATTGGAGCATTAATGTTTTGTCATATTGTTTAACAATTTAAAATCAAGAGTAGTTGATTAAGAATTGAGATATATATATTTAACAGGTTATCAATAGAGAACCTAACTATAATATTTGGAATAGAATTATTTCAGTACATCTAGAAAAAAACTTTAGAATATTCATTAATTAAATTTTTTTTAAAAATCAGTCAAAATAATTAATAACAACAGCAAAATATTTTATAAAGCAACTAAAAATATTTCGTTTTTAACTTTTACATAAAATGAAAATGTTTATGAGAAAGAAAAAATTGTTACGTTTTTATTTCAGACAAAGTATAAAGTTTTTATTAAGATTAAAACAAAAAACTTTAAGATTTAAGCAAAGACAAGTCTTCAAATTTTAAAAGCAACCGGAATAAGAATTTGACAGCAATTGTATAGCACACTTTATCTTTAAATGTATAAATTCGTTTTTATAAATAGTTCTGATAAATGTTGTAAATACATAATTGGATTTGAAGTTTTTATTAAATATAGTGAGAACTTTATTCTATTTATCGTGTAACCAAAACTATTGTCAAGAAAATATGTGGAAAACTTTGTACGCGTTAAAGAGAAAAAGACAATGCAGCATAATAATTATATAAAACATAGAAATAAATATAAAATATTAAAAAAATATAAAACGTAAAAAAACAAATAAAGTATTTAAAGCATATACCTAATTTTAACAATATTTTCAAAAAAGGTTTTTTTTAGTCACAATTCCCCTAGGTTTTATTTTTTTGGATAATCGTAATTAAACAATATGCTCTTCTATTATTTGATATTGCAAGTTTGAGATATTTAAAAAAATTTATAATTTGAGATAATTTTAAAAAATTAGAAAATTAAGCTGTTTTAATTACTCAAATAAGATATTAATGAAACTTTTAAACAAGCACGGATTTGTGAAAAAGGAAAATTAGTAATATTAAAATTGATTAAGCAAAATAATATATGATTAGGAATATTATCGAAAAATATAAAAAATAAAACAAAAATTATTGTAAACCTTAATATTTTAAAAAATATTGAATGAATAAAGTAGTAATCGTAAAGCTTCAATTATTGCTCTTTTTTTAACACTTCAGTATTATTTTATAGATTTTATTTTGAAAAAAATGTTTTTCATTAAAAAACCAATTTTAAAGCATTGTGTTAAAGGATTAAAATCTAAAGAATTATTAAACTGCATTTCTTAAAGTATAATGTCAATTTAATTTTAAATTATTATTTTCTTCGAGATATGAGGGAAAATACATTTTTTAGCTGATTACAACATCAGGTAAAATTTATTAATTATTTCTGAAACTAACAGAAAAAAATCTCTAAAGCAACAGAAATAACAAGCAAACTGCAAACGCATAAGATAATAAAATTATTTTTTTTTTCAATCTATTTTTATTATCATTATTGTTAAAAATATTATTTAATGGAATTTAAATAAAGAACGTTCAGTTCTTAGGGGCAAAAAAGCACAAATACATCAGCATTAAGCAAATCTTCATATTCATTGATTGACTAGACTTTTATCAACAGGTATAAAATAGTGACTGCTTCTGCCAACTCAGATTTAAACCGTAATTATAACAGATTAATTTATAAACTACTTGTTGTTGTGAAGGCATAACCTCCAATGGTACAGAGATCCAGGGTTAGAGTTTAATTGTCGTCTTGTTGGACATTTGTTATTTTATTGGTTTTTCATTACATGTACGACAAATGTAGATTAGTTTTTACTAAAATAATTTTCCCCAAAAGCAAATTTAATCATTAGCTCATAAAATTCCTGTTCTTTACATATTAGGTTTGTTTTAATTTCTTAAAGCGTTTTTTTATTATTATTAAAATTTTTAGACAATCGAAGTAGCTGATATTCTTTATTTTTTGGCAAAAATAAGTGAATCAATTAAAAAATAATTACGAAGTACAACGCGTTCAACTATAAATTTTCATAAAATTGCTACTTATGACTAAAAATTTAAAATAATTAAATCTTAAAATTAAAAAAAAAATTCTTTCTAACACTCTCTATTATATAAACAGTTTATTAATATTCACTATCATTTCAAGTTAAAGATTAAGAAACATTCTAAGTTATTTAGACCCTAACATACACCTTAAATAAACTTCGAACAATTACATGTCCATGAAAAACTAGAAAGAAAAAAAATGTAACATATTTTTAAAAATCCGATATTTTAAAATCTGAAGTAGCGGTAAAATTGCTATATAAGCTACACTGTTAGAAATTTCTCAGAAAAATGGTTAACTAACAATTTATTTAAGTTTTATTTTACCATATTCAAACAAAGCAGTCAAATAACCATAAATAAGATAGTAATCAAACTGTTAATTGTGAGAAGAAACCGTTTATTAACTGTTTTCACCTAATACCGTTAAACAAACGGAATTTTATCGCACCAACTAAGTCCGCCTAATGAAGCCACTTAGTTCCTTGCAAACTGCGTATATATTATAGTCGAAAAGGCTAATTTATCAGTCTCGTAACTGACAAAACTGGAGTTCGAGTTCCAGCGTGTACGCCACAATATTTCCTCTATTCCCTTCAACGCAAGAAGAGTTTCTAGTGTCCTACACTCTCCAATTTCCATTCCGTAACGAAAAGCCCAGCTCCCATGACCAATTAATTTTTTCTTACGGTATTGAAACTATGCTAGTTGTAAATGGTTAAAAATACCATAAAGGTGAAAAATGTCCTTTACCGTAAATTTTTCAGTTATTTGGATGGACAGACTAATGATGGTTATTTTACCATACTTTAAGAATGAGAATTTTAACAGTGTATGCTGCAGTAATCGTTAAAAAATTTAATATGTAATTAAGATATTAAAAAAATGAAATGGAGCTAGATTTGATACTCTAATGCAAAAGAAAAAGAGAAATTGGGAACTGGAAAATGAACTAAAATAAAAAAGAGAACGGTCATTACGACATCTCGGGGTCGTAAATAGCCATGCAGAATTTCAAAGCTAAATTTTTTTTGATTTGGAAATTTGCTTGTTTTACATATTAAATATTATTTTATGAACTAACACATTATGATACCTATATTTTTCCCAGCCTACTTACTTCAAGAGAATTTCGATGTTTAATTTTAGGAATGTTTACTGCCTTTTTTAAATCAAATCAGATAAATTTTTAGAGTGAATTGTTGAAATTGTTTTAATATTTTAAATTTTTGTAATTCATTAACTGTCGGGAATTTTTTTCATTATAATTTTGAAATAGAAAAAAAATCATGGACCTAATAATTTAAAGTAAGTTTAAAGCAGTTTATACAGATTTTTAAGGACTAATATTTGAATTCAAATCATGTATTTCATATCTATGAAAAATATGAACTGAAAATATTTGTAGCGATTTAATAAGGATTATCCTGTAAGAATGCATATAGTCGTAATAGAATCAATCTCTAATTTTTTATATTAATGTTAAAAATAGACTTTAATTGAAACTTTGAATACATTTTTGTCTTTTTTATGTAAGATATTAGGTGTCAATAGCAATCGAATAATTTTACTAAAAAAAGAAATTCAACTATAATAATACATTTGATGCAGTGAGGCACCTTGAAAAGAGGAATTCGTTTTATTTTCAATTTTTATTTCATTACATTAAAGATGGTATTCAACTAATACAACTAGCTAACTAACTAAAAACAGCTTAATAAACGGTTTTGAGACAAGACAAAAAAAAAATTTTTGTTCGACACAAATTTTTTTTTGTTTCTGAAGGCAATTTATTGAATTTGGAAGGGAAAAAAATACATTTACGATGTATTTCCTCACAAAATACACCTAGAGTAGAAAAATTTAGGATTTTTTTTTTTTTTTTAATTTAACAAAAACAAAAATGGGAAAGCTTTGCCTGGTTTTGATATCAATGAACAGAAGGTTTTTCGTAATACATGTTACTGCCGCACTCAAAAATAGTTTATGCAGATTTTTTAACGACTAATCTTTGAATTTAAAAAGCCATCATATATGAGTTAAATTCTACAGATTTTTGAAATTCAACAAATGAATTATTTACTAACATTTATGGGTCAGCGAGCATTTTCGGAATATTCTTTTAACTTTCTTAGTTATAAAAGCAGATCAAAACTCAACTTGTTACAGTCGTTCCCAAAAGTTCCAATCAACAACAAGAACACTTTAACATCATAAGATGCCTCATCTCGTTATAGTCATTGTTTTCAGTTTAGTCTATTGTGCCGTAGGTAGACCAGCAATTGTCCGAGTAGCACCTTTGGCTCAAACTTTAGCTCTGCTAGCTCAAGAACCCCCAAAATCCTACGAATATGGATATGAGTTTGGAGATGGTCTGGGCATGACACAACATCGTCGTGAAGTTGCTGATGGTACTGGAGTTGTCAAGGGTAATTACGGATACCTGGATCCCATTGGAGTCTACAGAAGAGTTGAGTATACTGCTGGAGCCGATGGATACAAAGCAATCATCCACAGCAATGAACCAGGACTTTCAAGCCATGCTGTTGGAGATGCTGTCTACGTCGTAGAGCTTCCACCATCTGCTGCTATAGCCCAGGGTCTCAGGCCTGCTGATGTACCTGTAGCATCGAATTAGACGTACAAGGAAAATTATAGCACTTGTAAATATTTAATAAATTGATTCGAGCATTATTGTATCATTATTTTGTTTCATGATTTCTAACGAGAATAAAAAGTTTAAGCAACAATTAATAAGCATCTGAGAGAACATAAATAGGTAAGCTAAATGCAATCTTTGATCTAAGCGCTTTTAGAAAATCTAGGGAAAATTTGGTTTTCGAAAACTAAATTTTTCAAATTTAAGTATTCAAATTAAAATATTCAAATTTATTACTAAAAGAAATACATAAATGACACATTTTTTTAACAGTTACGTAAAATTAATTACGAAAAATCATATAAAAAATAAAGATATTTAGAGAGAAGGCGCCAAAAATTAAAAACAGCAGGTCAAATGATCCGGACATTTATATAGCAACTATATTTTTAAATGTACATCAAGCTCAGCTCATAGCATTTCTGAAAATGAAAGGCCAATTATTTTAATGCAGATGCTATTTTCTTCATGAGTCAAAAAAAAAAGTTTTGAATTCATTATTCTTTACAATGTCTGGTAAAATTAATAAATTTTTGTTACTAATATTTAAAACATATGCATTTTGCATTTAAAACATTTTGTTAATACATTTGCATATAAAACATTTTTTTAATAATATTATTAAAAAATTTTCTCTGAAAACAGAGAATTAAGGATCAAATTACAAAACATTCAAACAAAGAACGTTCCATATTTAGGGCATAAAAATTCAAAAATACCACAAAATAAACTCTTTCGAATTCGTTAAGTTCCTAAACAATCATAAGAAGTTTTACAAAAGGCATAAATTATTCTAGTTATTACTATCTAGTTATCCAGTGCTGATCACTGGGGTTACAGTTCTTTTGTCATCGGGTTGACTGTTAGAGGTTTTCATAAATAAATTTTTCTAAAATAATACTTTCTAAAATAATACTTTGCAAACTTTCTAAGCAAGTTCACCACGATACTTTACTCAAAAAAGCCCTTGTGTTTTGTGTTAAATTTCAAAGATATGTTGGATTTTTTATTGATCACGTCACCAGCATGTTAGACAACAAAAAAATTACTATGAAAAACGTGTGTCGGACACCAATATATTTAGAATTTCTTATAAACTGCGGTGGAAAACATAGTTTTCTTTGAATAAACTCTAAACATTTAGATTTTTAGTTTTAAAAAAAAAACGAAATTATTTCCAAATCTTTAAACAAAAACAAAAGGTAAGAGAACCAGTTTTTAAAGAGAATATGCAAATTATTTCAGCAAAAAAAAATAAATGAAATTTTTTAGAAAATAATTACAATGTGTATGTAACACGTTTAGACATATATTCCATGCTGATTTCAAATATAATTTACTCGTAAATTATATTTGAAAATAGATTTTTGATATAATAGATTTAAAATAGATTTTTGAATACTATTTTGTATCCTGTTCACTATTACAGTTAATATCCTGTCAATAATCCTGTTAATACACATTTTACTATTTACTCTTAAATCATATCACTCTGTAGAGGTTGAAGAAGCTTCTTAAATTGTGCAAACAATAATATACAACTTGAATAAAGTTCAAACCACATAACAGTTCCATAAAATGGTAAAAATAAAAAAAAATTCAACAAATAATTTAAATTTCAAAAAACTTACTTAATGTGTAAAATTTGATGTAATGGTTGAAGAGCCATATGCGGCTATGAAGTGCAAAAAAAGATGGCTAAAAAATTATAATAGTAGGAAATCAAGGTAACAAATATCAGATTGAGCCATAAGAAAAAAAACCGGCAATCAACACTTACTGTACTTAAGGAACTACGGCATGTACGGTAAAAAGTACCGACACTCAGAGTGCCAGTACTTTCTACCACAAAATTCGTTTATATCCTGTACATTTTACAGAACAAAAAAATCTAATATACCGTAATTTTTACAGTAGTTATTGCCGTAAAATTATCTACTCACTGTAAATAAATATTACCGCAAAAATTTCAGTATAATATTTTAGGGTAAAAATGTATTTTATGAATGATGTAACCCAAAGTGCCGGTACTTTATACCATAATTTGAACTGAAATTTTTTTACATTTTACTTGATTTAAAAATTAAAAAGGGAATTTCAATTAACTTTCCAATTTATAAGAAATCAAGCTCTGTAGTCAATCTATACTGTTACAGTTGCACTGTTAGAATTTTCAGTCTAAAATTATGGTAAAATAACCGGCAGCAGTCTGTTCATCCGATAAAAATGTAAGTTCGTAAAGTTTAGGGTAAAGAACATTTTTTTTTTTTTACCTTTGCTGTGTTGAAAACGTTTACAACTAGTACAGTTATAAAACCATGAATACAAAACTATGCAGTTTTTAAACCATTCACAACTAGCATGGTTTCGAAAACAGAAAAAAGAAATTTAACTCGACATCGGAGCTAGGCTTTTCGTTAGGGTAATTGACATAGGAGAGAACAGAACTTAAATTGGGGAGTACAGCACACTGAAAACTCTTCAACTATTGAGGGCAATGGAAGAAACATGTTAGTGCCGACACTGAGACTCGAACCCCAGTTCTGTCGGTCATGAGACTGACGGATTAACTTTCTCGGTTATAATATGCCCGCAATTGCGTTGAAATAAGTAGCTTCATTAGGTGGGCTTAGTTGGTGTAATAAAAGTCTGGCTGTTTAACCGTATTAGGGAAAAGCAGTTAATAGGATATTTTTAACCCACTTAACAGTTTGGTTACCATCTTATTTGCGATTATTTTACTATTTTGTTTGACTGCGGTAAAATAACAATTAAAGAAATTGTAATTTAACCATTTCTTTCGAAAAAAGTCGAACAGTGTAGAAAATGTAATTATCTATGCAAATTTCAGAGAGTTACATAGTTAGAAAATAAAATGTTTATTTTCTCACTTAAATTGAAATAGTATTGACTCGCTTAACTTTCTCACTTAGTATTTGCTCACTTGATTTTCTCACTTAAATTGAAGTGCCCTCACCCTTATACTTTTTTTCTTTTCAAATCTAGATAATTTAATTGTGAACTTGCTTCAGATTAACTTTGATCTGGAGAAAGTTTCATGAATCTAATTTTATTTTAAACATAAAAAGTAAACATCATACAAATCTCTTAATCCTTTATCCATAAAGAATATGAGCCAAACTTTTCTTGCTTTTGAATAAGTGTGATGTTTTCTTCAATGTTCTGCTGATGAAAAAATGTATGTTATAATTTTCATTAAAATGATTTTTGCCTAAATATTTAGGATATTCTGCATTCTATATAAATTTTATGTAAATTTAAAAAAACGTACATATTTTTTACTTAGAAACACCTAATTCGAAGCAATCAGTAATCTCACGACTTTATGTTTCTGTCCTTATTTATGCTCTCAAATGCTAAATCTTATAATTTAGCATATGAACTCAATGACTATAAATTTATGAATTTTATTAACTGTTTACTTAGCAAAAAAATTAGAAATATTAATTCCTTTAGCAAAAAGAGATCAAAAATGTTAAGAAAATATTACTTATATATTAATTAAAAAATCATAATTTAGTTAAAATAATGTAACATCTCGGTGTCATCAATCTATAACTATAAATATTGATATTGATAAATAAACTTAGATTATTTAAGGTATATTTTTGACTAGCTTTCATTTAAAAGATGTAAATTACAATCAACCAAGTTTAAAAATAAAAACACTGAAACACTGTTTTTAAAAACACTGTTCTTCGCCTCCTTTTTTCAAGCAAAATAAAAAATATAGTAAATTGTATTCGTTTTGATCTAAGACGTCAAAAAGTTTATAAACTTATGAGAGGAAAGAAAAAGATACCGAAAAACCACTGTCAGCTCTCTATTTCCCAATTGAACTGTATTTATACGAACTACAACAAAATTAACAAAGAAAGCAGAAAAAACATTGATATATTTTGATACCAAAAGTAAATAAGAGAGGCATTTTTTCATTATTAAAGATTTGTAACTGACACGCCCAAAAATAGTTTTGCCAGATGTCAGACATTTAAATTTACAAAAAAAAAAGCTGTCAGCAAATCCAGATTAAACATTTTTGAATTCCACAAATTCATAAAATTCTACAAATGAATTATTTAATAACATTTATGGGTCAGTAAGCATTTCTGAAATACTTTTCTACTTTCTTTGCTATTAAAGCTGATAGAGACAAAACTCGAAACATTCGTTTCCCAAAGTTCCAATCATCAAGTGAACAACTTAACATCATAAGATGCCTCATCTCGTTATAGTCATTGTTTTCAGTTTAGTATATTGTGCCGTAGGTAGACCAGCAATTGTCCGAGTAGCACCTTTGGCTCAAACTTTAGTTCTGGCAGCTCAAGAACCCCCAAAACCCTACGAATATGGATATGAGTTTGGAGATGGTCTGGGCATGACACAACATCGACGTGAAGTTGCTGATGGTACTGGCGTAGTCAAGGGCAACTACGGATACCTGGATCCCATTGGAGTCTACAGGAGAGTTGAGTATACTGCTGGAGCCGATGGGTACAAAGCAGTCATCCACAGCAATGAACCAGGACTCTCCAGCCACACTGTTGGGGATGCAGTTTACATCGTTGAGATTCCACCACCTGCTGCTATAGCTCAAGGACTCAGGCCTGCTGCTGTACCTGCAGCATCGAATTAAATGTACAAGGAAAATTATGGAACTTGTAAATATTTAATAAACTGATTGGAGTATTATTGTAACATTATTTTGTTTCATGATTTCTAACGAGAATAAAAAGTTTAAGCACTAATTAATACGCATTTGAGGGAACATAAATAGGTATACCAGCTGCTGTAGTCCAGGGTTTCAAGCATGCTGTACTTGTAGCATCAGTTTAGCCGTACATGTCAAAAAATTTATAGTATCATAAATGTATTGACTTTTTAGTCAAAAAATAGTATCAATTTAGTAGAATAACGATAAAAAAAATAACTCTTAATTTCTAAATCCTTAAATTAAAATGTGCTATTTAATATAACGAATATTAATATAATATGATGTTATTATACCTAAAATTACGAAAAAATCAGTTTAAAATCTATTTAGAAGTTTAAAAAATGTCGGAAACGGGTAAGATTTTGATTAACATAGTGTAAATCAACTGCGGCTTTTGTTGAGATGGTCTTGCTGCGTCTCTAGTTCATGATTTAATAATAGAGAATTTTTCATTTCTCCTAAATATTATCCATTTTATCTAATTTTCTACTGAAGAAATCGAAATGTAAGTTTGTAATTGTATCTATTTACGCTTTTCACTTCACCGCTGCTATGTAAACAAGTGAAATATTGCTTTATTTAGTTTTTCACGTTGAATTGAAGGAGACCAAAACAAACTTTATGTGACTATTTGTTGAAACATTTCTGAGTTTTTATGTTTAAAAAGTACAGTTTTGAACATATGTCTATTCATATGTATGACATTTCTACAAAAAGAATTCGTGCATTTTTTATAGCTTGTTACGTTACATTAAGTAAAATAAAAATTAAGATAATAGAATTAATAACTTCGAAGTTGTAAGGGTTTCACGAGAAAAATAAAATAAGTAAAAAATTATAAGTTTCTTAAATAAAAAATTATAAGTAGTAAATGGTGACTTGTGCACGTTAAATCCGTAGGGTCAAAAAGTCCTCCATGTTCCCATAACAAATCAATACACCTCTGGGGTACTGAATTGGAGATTGATCGTTCTCTGGTGCAGGTCAAAATTACGAACTGTGAATGAATGAATGGGTTCCCCCTATAAACGAATGTAACGTATGGGTGTGGTACAACTAAAATTCTTAGCCATAGATGGTGCCACTTGAAAAAAAGGACAATCATAACACCTCTGCCTTAATGGCCGACGACAACAACAATAAAAAATAGTAGGTTGTTCATTTAGAGAAAATATAATATAATGACTAAATATGTTGCTTAATAATTTATTTATTTTAATTATTTATCTTCCATTATTACTATTCCATTATTACATTCCATTATTACATTCCATTATTACATATTATATTATTACCCTACGAAAACTATGAAGACAGAAATTTAGAAGCTAAAATATGATTATTTCTTAAAAGTTATTCTTATGAAATTAAATGCAACCTGAAATCATGTATTTCAATTTAATGATAACAAACATTATCAATTTTATACGATGAATACTCAATACAGGAAATTTCCTGAAGAGTAAATTTGAATTCAATAATAACTAATAGTATTAATTTTTCAATACTATTAATACTTACTGCCACAATTTTTAAATAAATCATAAATTCAACTAATTTATTAGCTAAAAGAACTTATTTAATGCCATGAATGTTCAATACAGGAGTTTTGAGAAAATATTAATTACAATATAGTTGCTTTCTTAAAAAGGTTTTTTTTTTTTTTTAAGGGAGTTTTTCGAAATTAATTCGCCAAATCTAATAAAAATAAAAAATAAAAACAACAGTTTCGATACCTTAAAAATTATGCAAGGTTTTAATTTAAACTTGTATATAACATCTAGTTGAAAAAATGAACTGTCTGAAGCTAACTAACATTCAACGAAAAAAAACCTAAATATTTCAACAAAAATATTAAATGTTAAAAAAAATCGCCAAATTAGCGAAATTTCATTTTATTTTTTAACATAGTGAATGACTTCTAAGAATTGTTCTACATCCTGACGAAAGAGTTTTCCATAGGATTAGATAAATATTTTAAAAATTTGAGTGATTTTTCTATCTTGCAAATATAATCAATCAATGGCAAGTTTTATCACACCTTTTTTTTATGAATCATTTGTTTTTGTTATTCTCTGTTAGATTATTACAAACAATGCATTGTGATCTGTCACCAAAATGGTTTTAAAAGGTGAATAAAATCGCGTATTTTAAATCACATTTCAAAGTATTTGAAATCGAGGGTTACTTGCAATGGTAATTTTCGTTTTTACTTCGTGTTTCTATAAACTTAAATAATGGAAACTCAACAAGAACTAATGAAATAAATTCAAAAATAACAATCAAGACTTGGGGAAATCGGGGTAATTTTTGAATATCACATTTTAAATTATACTTTATGCATAGTTAATCTTTCTTTTAATGAGTTGAACTTCTAGATTACATTATTGTAAATCTAATAATATGAAAGTGCACCGGAATATGCAACAAATATTAAAAAAATAAAGGTCGTGTACTAGGTGCCATGAATATGTAGTACAGTGATGTTAGGGAACTCATACATTTTGGAGAGTGGTAAAAAAGCCTGTTACCACAATACTTATATTAGACAACTATATTGATATGAAAGGTTCTCCCCACGACACTTATAACGGCAATAGCTGCAGTAAGTAAGATAGGTTGAACTCCGATCCTCCCCAGGGGGGTATACGGAGATAAAAGTTAAATTATTACGTTAAAAAAATTTCTCTAGAAACTAAAATTACAATAAAAGTTTGCCAATTGACAGTGGTGGTGATCAGTTAAAAGAGGATTAACTAAAACATTTGACAATTCAAACATGTTTTAAAGGCAATGAAAGCTAATAGCGCCGGCATAAATGTCGAGAATTAAATGATTATAATAATAAAGAAACAAGAGATGAAATAAAATCTCAAAACTAAAATCAATGAGAGCTAAAAGTCTAAAAGTAAAAATCTGAATAGAAGTCGATGAAGTCTAAAATCAAAAGTAGACAAAATTTCAAAATGTAAGGCTAAAAGTGGATCAGTATAAATTAATGATGACACGTTTTATTGTTGGTTCATGACTGGGGTAAGTTGATCTGGGGCTAAAATGTCCTGGAGGGTTTGTTTTATAATTTGAGTCACAATTTTCCTGCAGGCCAATATAGCAAAGATTCGTAGTTATTCATGTGGGTTCCACGAAGTGCCCGGAATCTTGGACAGTGCTTGATTGGATGTTTAATGTCCTGTCTCACTCCACAGTAATTGCATGAAGCTTATTTCTTGAAATATTTTTGTTGATAGGTCCCGAACACTCCGTGGCCAGTAAGGAGTTAGTTGAAGTAAAAATTGGCCTGCAGGCGCTTTATGCTAGGGTCTTTACAAAATTTATAGGTTTGTCTTCCCTTGTCACTAGACCTCCAGTCATCTCTCCAGCGGTTAAAAGTGATGTTCTTAATATAAGATTTAATTTGACATTTTTCTCCCGGGGTCTCAATAGCTGCAGTATTTAATGCCACATTTAATGAAGCCTCATTGACGTCAATACTAGCTTGGCGATATTTTACAGCCTTCCAAATAAGTACCGATATTGGTATGCTCGCTAAAAATAATTATAAAAAAGATCAGTAAGTTACAGTTTTTCAGAATTAATATTGATTAATTTTCTCAAAATAGAAAAAATAAATATTGTATTAAATAGATTCGAATAATAAGGCAAAATAAGGCTGAATAAGAAAATATTTCAATATTAAAATCAATATAAAAACAATTATTTGTAAAAATATTAATTATTATGATGCAAATATGTAATTATTCGAATATTGCTTAAATACACAATTTTTCTGTTGTTTCTGAAAATAGGTAGTTCATCTTGAAAACAAAACAACAAAAAATTACAGAAAAAACTTAACTAGACTTTTTCTTTTAAAAATACTCTTCTCAGTCTACGTTCAAGATTCATTGCTTTCTAATTGTCACAATAACTCACTAAATTTAAATTTCTTTTCATAAAAGGTGTAAATATTTTTTAAGAAAATATATTGAAAAAAATATTCTTACGGATATGTTTCTGACACACCCAAAGTATCTTACTCCTGATGTCAAGAAAAAAGAATTTCGTCTGAAAGCTGAAATTCTTGAGCTTGCCTTGAACCTTAGAAATTCACTGAAGTATGTGATTCCACAAAATAATCTATTCAAATGTTTTGGTTCAGTAAATTCCACGTGAGCAACCTTTGCTATAAAAGAGAGCCCAAACAAGTCATCGGCACAATCGTTTCAAAAAGCTCTAATCGCCAACAGCAGCATTTTCGCACCCAAGCATGCCTCAACTCGTAGTTGCACTTCTTTTCTGTTTAGTTTGCTGTTCTTTAGCTGGACCAGCAACTTTTCCTGGACAAGTTCCAGTTCTAGCAGCTCCAGAACCACCAAAACCCTACGAATACGGATATGAATTCGGAAATGGACTGGGAATGACTCAACATCGTCATGAAGTTGCTGATGGAACTGGAGAAGTCAAGGGTAACTACGGATACCTGGATCCGATTGGAGTCTACAGGAGAGTTGAGTATACTGCTGGAGCCGATGGGTACAAAGCTATCATCCACAGTAATGAACCAGGGCTCTCAAGCCAAGCTGCTGGTGATGCTCTCTACGTGGTGGAACTACCACCCGCAGCTGCTGTAGCTCAAGGTCTCAGAGCTGCTGCCGCACCTGTAGCATCAATTAATTATGTATAAAATCTAACTAAGTTTTTTTGTACATAAATAAAAGCGATTAGAGCATTGATGCCATTTTTCACTGCGATCAAAAGTTTGAAAAAACTATTTACATACATATGTTTTTTACAGGTAAAAGATTTTCTTCCGATAGGATACAGCTCCAAAATGTCAAAGCTTTATAAAACTGTAAAAAAAAAATATAAAAAAAAATATCGTAAATTTTATTTAGATCAAAATAATATTTTATCAAACTAGCTAAATGACTCAGCTGAAAAAGCCAGTACATGAATCGAATGAGATCAGGAGAAAGTGGATTGGACAAATAGTTTAAAAGTTAAAGGTATTTCAGGTAAATAAATTGAAATTTCTTCCTTGTTTATCAGTTAAACCTATTTAGGCATTTTACATTGCTAACTAGACAAGTAAAGTGTACTTTAAATTTCAGACAAGTGAGATGCTTTTTTTTTTTTTTTTTTTTTTTTTTTTTTTTTTTGGAAAAAGTAGAGTTTTTGAATTGCATTTGCATGAAATAAACCCCCTTACAACTACTTATTCTATGAACTTGGATTTATCTCATTCAAATTTAATGTGAAGAATTGCTTCGGAAAATATACTGTAAAACCTGTTTTTGTGCGGTCCTTTTTTATGCGATTTATTTTTATGCGGTATATGAATTTTAGCGGCGTTAGCACCAGTTCAATGTTTCCTATCAATGTATACATATACATGTTGTGGACGAACTCTGATTATGTGGCCTTGACAACGATGTACCTGGACTTCGCGATGCTCTGTTCATTTATTTTAAACAATCTCCTGACAAGGCAGAGTCAGTTATGTACATGATGTTGCTCGACGCGCGAACAGTATACGCTTCGTATTCAGAGTTTTATACACGATTCACGTGGTTAAGTATTAATTTTATAGTGAGATTAAAGGTAAATAAATTAATTACTTTTGTTTCAATTTATATGTAGTTTTTATGATTTTTATTTTATTTTTAGACATAAGTCCTCACTTAAGATGAATAATTATAGCCAAAAGAAAGTAAAAAGCAGACAATTCCACTATTTAATGTATAACTTGAAAACTTCTCCATGTATATGTACAATGAAGAATTAAATCTTTTTACAATTTCTTTAGGTCTAATTTAATTATTTAATTTAATTGAAAGCATTCTCTCATCTATTTCATAAATCACCGCATAAAAAAATTTTAGGTTGTATATCGTACAAAGTTGCTTATTATATGTAAGAATTGATAAAATTTTCGAATATTTTTTTGTGCGATTTCTTTTATGCGGTCCCTATCCACCGCACAAAAACAGGTTTTACTGTATTTTACTTGACTAGACAGCTGACTAAGTAGCGAAGTCAAATGTTTTAAAAAGAAAAATACATAATTTCACTTTTTAAAAATAAAATCCTTGTAACTTCGTAACTATTAAATCTATCGTCTTGCTATTACTCTTCTTCGATGCAGCGTAGAAACTGCATCTGTAATGATGGAATAATAATAAAAACGTATCTTAAATGAATATAGCCTTCTGACAAATTACTTCAAATTGTGGGTATACTAAAAACAATTCATATAATAAAAGAACTTAAGTTATTGAAGCATTATGCCTTATTCTTTTATTTAAAAAAAAAGGCGGAAGGATGGAAAACTTAATGTTCAGTTCACTTTTTGCGTATTTCACCATGTCTTGGAAAAGTTTAAAATGAATTGGAACATTTTTGCGTGAGAATATAATATAATTCATTTATATGAAGATAAATTCATACACGTAAATAATTTTTTATAATTTATTATTTTTGATTGTTTTATTTATGATAGTTGGAAAAAAAGTTTGAATTGCAAGGTATAAAAATTTTTACACCCTTTTAGTAATGCAATTTTAAATGCCAAAATACAAAATTTAAATGAAATTGTGCGAATAGTTAAGTTATAAAAATTTTAAAATAAAGTCGTATGTTTAATATTTGATTTCACACGAACAATCCAACCTAGTTCACTGAAATCCTGCATTTTGGCATTTAAAATTAGTTTCTTCAAAATGATATAAAAATTTGTATACCTTACTGTTAAAAATTGTTTCGACTATTATTAAACAAAACAATAAAAAATAATAAATATCTTTTTAAATTATTTTTTGAGTGAATTTATCTATGGATAAATGCATTGAAAAATTGTGGATAAATGCATTGTTTCACTTAAAAAGTTCTCCGAGTTATGCAGAAATTTGAAAAAAAAAAAATTAGTTCTAGGAGTTTGAAACTTTTGTCTGCTCTCCCGACTGTGTGACTATATGTCGCAGGCTGTGGCTCCCTCTCCCCCACATACCTCTCCCCCGTATCATCTGCACTAATTTAATTAGCATATTTGAGGTCACCCTCTCGAACTATTAAGATTGAGCCCTAGAACGTGAAGATTAAGTCATTAGAACAAAGCTTATTTAGGATAGTCTGTTTATTATTTTTGAGCACTGCACAATATTAAAAACGTTATGCATAACAGAGGATCACATAAATATTGCAACAAACTTCTAGAGTAGTTCAGGCACATCATCAAAATTAAAACTGTATATAAGAACCATACCCGGAAACGTCGTCATAGGCCGCTAGAGGCGCTTCCCCTATTATGAACTGCTTCTTTGTGTACTTCTGATCAGGTCAATACAGAGAATTGTCCTTTGGACAGTACAACGACATTTCCTTGCATGGATTCCTATGCAATTTTAATTCTGACGATGTGCCTTAACTTACCTAGGAGATTGTTGTGATAGTCGCGCAATGGCCTGTTACTAATAACGTTTATCAACTTATTCATATCGACAAAAAAAGGACTAAAAATGTCCTCCAAAAAAATCTCTAGCTTTGCGAGCAAAACTAATTTCAGATTCGAAATCCTCATACCCGTATTAAGCAAGATTATGTATTTATAAAAATGCAACAAAAAATTTATTCCCCAGTGTAATTCATTGATTTTAGCGACTTTCAACTAGGTGATAAAAATCTCGCCAATTTTGTGATTTTTTTAAAAAAAAACTTTCATAATTAAAGATTTTAGTTAACGAACAGTATAAAACATTCTCAAAAAAGAAATTAAGTTCCGAAATTAAAAAGATAATACATTTTGCTGTAAGCTTGGGAAATAAATTTATTCCAATTTGTCCTTAATTAATAAGCTCTTTAATGAAATAAACCGTTTGGTATGTAGTTTTTTACAATTTAAGCTTATTTTCAGCATTTCATTGAGTCATAAATGCCCGTTGTGTGTGATTATATTATTACACGACAAATTTCCAATGTGAAATATCCTTGTTATTTCACAAATTCTTTTTATCTTACACTGCCAATGCTTTCTAATACTCACCGTTAGAATCTTCATTCTAAAAAAAATTTCGTAAAAAAAGGCAGCAGTCACCCATCCAATTAACCGTTAAATTTACAGTAAAGAACCTTTTTCGCCTTTACTGTCTTAAAACTGTTTGCAACTAGTATGATTAAAAAACTATGAATACAAAACTATATGGTTTCTTAAACATTTATGACTAGCATTATGGTTTCTAAACCGTGAAAAAGAAATTTAACTGAACATTATAGATAGTTCATCAGATTCGTGGTGCTGTTCTCTATGCGTGAATGAGAGTATGGTATTTTAACAGTCCAGGGTCACAAATTGGGGAGTGCAGGGCACTGAAACTCTTCGTGCATTGAAGGGAAAGGAGTAAATATTGTAGTGTAACGCTTGGACTCGAACCTTGATTTTTCGGTCATGAGATTGATAGATTAACCCTCTCGGCTACAATATGTACCCATCTACTAGGAACTAAGTAGCTTCATTAAGTGGGCCTAGCTCGTGCGATAAAATTCTGATTGTTTAACAGTATTAGGTGGAATCAATTTAAAAACGATTTTCTCAAAGTTAATAATTTGAATGCCATCATTTTTAATGGTTATTTGACTGTTGTGCTTGAATATGGTGAAATAACAATCAAATAAATAGTTATTTAACCATTTTTTGTTAATAATTTGAATGCCATCATTTTTAATGGTTATTTGACTGTTGTGCTTGAATATGGTGAAATAACAATCAAATAAATAGTTATTTAACCATTTTTTCCGAGAAATTTCTAATAATGCTGTACAAATGTATTATTTAAGTTTTTGCAATTTTTTCAGCATCAATAGTTCCTAAGCAATGTCTTGGGTGGATGCGAGACAAGAGATTTATCCTTAACAGGGCCAGCAAGATCCGAGGACCTTATCCGATATGATTTCTTTTTTAAGGTTACGTCAAAGACATTATTTATGCTGAATCATATGCTGAAAACTCTGCAAGAACGTATTTGTTCTGTGCAGCGTTAGGTATCATTGAGGACACAAAACTACCGAATGTGTAGAGCGATACAGATTACAATTTAGAAGTTCGCATAGTAACAAAAAAAATCGCGCGACGAATTATTCCATATTGTTCTTCGATTTTGTATAAAACTTAATGTTCTTGTAAAAGAGTAATAATTATATTTCTATAAGAAATATTTATTCAGCATTCAATAGGCAATAGACATTCGTTAGGCGAATTCAATAGCAATATTTCTGCCAAATTTTGGCTAAAAATTTTGGCAAATATTTCTGGCAAAAAATTCTTGCAAATTCGCCCAACTCTATGCAAATGACATTTCAGGTGAAACAAAAATAATTCTGGTTTTAAAAACCAAAATATACGTTGTATAAACCATTCATTTAGTAATTTTTCCGTTCATATACCAGCAGTTTACCGGAAATTCTGGTTTTCAAAATTATAATTTATATTACGACAAATTTAGTGAACAATTCAAGACAGAAAAATAAGTTTAACCATATAAATCATTTTTATGCCATGCTCTAAAGTATCAAGATAAAAATAACAAATTTTACCACATATACCCATTTTTACAACATTTAAAAATTTTATCACATATTATAAAAAATTTTACTGTTAATTTCATTAAAATTATTAAAGCACTTCGGTAAAAATTACCATACTTTTTGTTGTTCCCACAAAGACAAAAATATCGTTAGTTTTGCCATATTCTGGTAGATTTTACCATAATTTTTTTAAACAGTGTATTTTCTTTCTTTTTACTTGCTTTACCAGTTTGCTCTTGCATGAAACTTTTTTCATAACAACGTTTAATTTCATTATTAAGAAATCATAATGGTTTTTTAAATAGACAAAAAGCATTTATCCCCTTATACCATTAAATGCTAGAAACAAGCTTATTTACTTAACACCAGTCAAGAGTGATTCATTAATAGAATTTAAAAAAGCAGGCTTTTGAAAAATTGTCAATCTGTATGTATAATATGCTAAAAGCGTGTAATTTTAAGTTTCATTACATTCTACGTGTTATCCAAAAATACAAAGATTATTTTTAACAAAGAAAAAGATTGATAGGAAATGTTTTTTTTCTTCATTGAAATATACGTTTCAGACACACCCAAAGTAACTCACTCTTGAAGTCAAAGAACAAAGATTTTGTCAGAAAACAAAACTTTAAAACATGTTTTGAACCTTTCAAATTTATTGAAGTATGAAATTCCTCTAAATACCTTATTCATATCTTCTGGTTCAGTAAATTCCACGTGAACAATCTGTGCTATAAAAGAGTGTCCAAAGAAGGCATCATCACAATCGTTTCAAAAAGCTCTGATCGCCAACAGCAGCATTTTCGCACCCAAGCATGCCTCAACTCGTAGTTGCACTTCTTTTCTCTTTAGTTTGCTGTTCTTTAGCTGGACCAGCAATCATTCCAGCAACTTTTCCAGGACAAGTTCCAGTTCTAGCAGCTCCAGAACCACCAAAACCTTACGAATACGGATATGAGTTCGGAAATGGACTGGGAATGACTCAACATCGTCATGAAGTTGCTGATGGAACTGGAGAAGTCAAGGGTAACTACGGATACATGGATCCCATTGGAGTTTACAGGAGAGTTGAGTATACTGCTGGAGCTGATGGGTACAAAGCTGTCATCCACAGCAATGAACCAGGGCTCTCAAGCCAAGCTGCCAGTGATGCTCTTTACGTGGTGGAACTACCACCCCCAGCTGCTGTAGCTCAAGGTCTCAGAGCTGCAGCCGAACCTGTAGCATCACTTAATTATGTATAAAATCTAATTAGGTTTTTTGTACATAAATAAAAGCGATTAGAGCAATGATGTCATTTTTTACTGCTATCTAAAGTTTGAAATAACTATTTACATACATATAATTTTTACAGGTAAAAAATTTTCTTCCAGTAGGATACAGCTCCAAAATGTCAAAGCTTTATAAAACTGTAAAAAAAAAAACTATCGTAAATATCATTTCGATCTAAATAATGTTTTATCAAACTAGCTGAGTGACTCAACTTAAGAAGTCAATTTCATTAATCGAATGAGATCAGGAAAAAGTCGATTGGACAAATTGTTTAAAAGTTGATTTTTACCATTAAAATATTTTCTGTAGATAGGATATAGCTCCTGAATGTCAAAGCCTTATAAAACTGTAAAGAAAAACTATCGAAAAGTACGTTTACATCAAAATAATATTTAATTAAACTAGTTGAATGTCTTAGCTGAAAAAAACCTGTAAATGAATCGAATGAAATCATAAGAAAGTCGATAAGAAGAGTATTTTAAAATTTAAAAGAGTTTTAAGTAAATTAATTGCAATTTCATGCTCAAGGCATCTGAACCCATTTATGCATTTTACATTCCTCTCTAAGTGAGGTATGCTTTAAAAAAAAAATTTTTTCAAGATGAGTTAAATGAAACTGAGCTGCTTTAATTGAATTAATATTTCAAAAATTTTATCTGTTTTCTGTTCGTAAAAAGTGTTACTTTTGAATAGCACTTTGTACGAATAAAATCCTTACAACTCTTTCTTCATTGGACTCAGACTTGCTTCCTTCAATTTAGAGTAAAGAATTTCCCTTGAAAATCTATTTTACTTTTATAGACCAGCTAGCAAAATCAAATGTGCAAATAAGAAAAACATACAAAATTGTACTTTTCATTATTAAAAACCTGTTAACTTCTAAAATATTAAACCTATTGTCTTGAGATCAATCTTCTTTAATCCAGAGTAAAAATCACATCTTAAACATTTTTAAACATTGCAACTTAAACATTGCAACTCTTTACCACTTGCTGTGGAGAGTGTGCATCAAATTACAAATATCAAATTACAAATATCAAATTACAGGTTTATCAAATTACAACGTTTTGTTTTCTCATTTTTGGGATTTCAAGTTCAGAATTTAATTTTTCGCTCTTCCAAAACAAATGAGTACCATTTCTAGAGTTTTAATTTGATCTTAAGTTAATATTTAAAAAATTATAATGGAATATAATAAAATAGAAATCAAGCAGATCTAGATCCTCAAAGTTTGTTTTGTAATTATAGAATAATAACAAAAAATATATCTTCAAAGAATATAGCTTTGTTACAAATTACTTCAAATTATGGGGATACTAAAAACAATTCTTAGAGAAAAGAACCTATGTTATTGAACTATTAATGCCTTATTCTTTTATTTAAAAAAAATAGTATAGGAAGATTAAGAGTATGCTACGGTGTTTGAGTTTTAACACCAATATTTTAAAAAAAGTAGAAAAAGACGGAGAATAAAAGGAAGAATATTATAATTATATATCATTTAAACTTTAACTAAACATTACGCAGTAACAACCAAAAAATGCCTTTTTAAATAATCCCCCCCCCTTTTTTTAAAAAGTGGTATAAAAAATGGATACAATGTGATAAAAAAGCAGGCCACCATTAAAAATAATTTTGGACTTTTTAGATAAAATATTTTTTTACCGATCTGTGTCTAGCGTCTTTTTAAAAGTACGGTTAATTTTTGTCGGAATAAAAAATGTAGCAGCACAGGTGTTTCATTTTTGTAATTTTTTGTAGTAACATATATTTCTATCTACCATAATATAAATATTTATCTCGAAATATGAATTCAAATTAGAGTGCTATCTTGAAAATTAATAAGTTATGTAATAGAAAAAAATATCCGCTTGATATCAAAAAATATGTACAGTGCTATAAAAAAGGATCATCCTGTATATCTTTTGATCTAATGATCTGAATTTCTCTTACTAATACTCTATATCAATGATTCGAGGTCCTATGCTGAAATGTGCTAATTCATTAGTGCAGACGATATTTTAAGTTACGAAATTAGATACAGAAACATTCTTTCTCTGAATAAACATTCGATGGATTCGGACTTTTGATCCTCAAAATATGGGAGGTAAGCTCAATAGGTCATAAGCAGTTGAAAGCTTGGAAGCAGGGCTCTAAAAAACCCGGAAATTTTAACCGTCCCCGAGGACGGCTTATCCAACAATGTACCCGTCCTCCTTTTAAGCTAACCCGTCACTTCTAAATAAATAAAAATATAATTTTCTCTTATTTATTACAAACATTTGTCATATAACAATTGCACAATGAATTAGTAGCTATTAGGATTACAAATGCTAGGATAACATTATACAGTTATAAAAGAAATACTAGGATGCTAATAGTAACCTAGTATTTATTTTATGAAATAATTTATTTCTTATATGAAATAATTTAAATGGCAAAGGTCAAGTTATCTGGAATGCCAATTTATCCGAGGGTACTGCGTTTTTTAAATGAATCAAATATGACGTTTGCCAGTTTCTCAATCAATCTAATGATTTACAGAGGTTTGTGCTCAGAAATCAGAAAGGGGTTTTCCATTTAGGTAGATGTGCATAATTGCGTTTAACGCTTCTTGCTAAGACCAGTACGTAATGTGTTTTTTTGTAAGTTCATTACTGAAAAGCTCCTTTCAACCGCTGCACTACACCCAGACAGAGAAAACATCAATTCCACCAAGCGCAGTATGTCGCTGTATTTCTAGATTAGAGGGTCATTATATAAGTGAGGCGATAGACTCTTGTAAGATAACAAAAATTGAAAATCTATCACGAACTTCAACGGGAAAATGGCCGTCCGCGCGGACGTCGGATTCGAGAAATTTGTTGTCCGGGAGGAATTTTTGACCGCCGAGGACGGGCGGTTTTTCGAGCCCTGCTTGGAACACTTATTGTTAATCTCACTTTTCGCGTATTAAAGCCATATCTCCTAAAAGTTTTAAAAGAATTGGATCACTTTTGTATACAAATAATGAATTCAATTAAATAAAGATAAACTCTTGCAAAATATACATTTTAAAGAATGTAATTTTAAAATCCCAGATAATTCTTTACGACAATATATATATATATATATATATATATATATATATATATATTGTCGTAAAGAATGAAAGCTTCAATACGACAAGTTTCTTTACGACAATATATATATATATATATATATAACCCTACAAGATTGCATTCAAATTTTTTGGGTTTGGGGAGCATGAGCAACCTGGGGTTGGTGCCGACTAGTGATATATATATGGTTTAAAATTATTGCTTCACCTCAAGTTTAGGCAATGTTTTTTTTTGTTTTGTTTTTTTTTGCGAAAGAGCTTTAAAACCAACAATAATACCTGCACAGTAAGGTAATGGGTTGACTTGACAGAGCTATAAAAATATTTTAAGCTCTATACCTGCGTGTTTAGCTGTATTGCTCAAATTATTTGCCACAATGAAAACTATGTATTTCTATTAATTAATTTAGTAATGGTTAATTTCAAGTTAAATATTTTATGCTTATTTTTTTTAATTTGGCTTAATATTTTAATAATAACTACTCCACAATTTTTGTAAAGTTTCTATAAATAATCTGACACATGAACATAATCATTATTTTTTAAACATGTACCTATATTTACACGAATATTTCCAAGTTAACGAAACTGAATGCTTATTAGCAGGAACTTAATTAAATTGCAAAACTTTTTGTATTCTTTGAGAAATCTGAAAAATACAACTGAAACTGAAAGTATCAGGTAAATTTTGTCCTCGTAGTGCAGGTCCACTGTTGCCCTTATTGCAATGTTTTAATTTTATCCCAGCTAATAAAGTAATTAAAGACATTTCATTTGTTTTAGATTTTGCACAAAATATATAAAAAAATAACATATTATTTTCAAGTGTTTTCATTTTACATAATAAAATTCTTAAATTTTAAAAAGCAATATTATACCTTTCGTATTTGAGAATGGTGAAATTGTAGAAAATTTCTAAATTCTATGTAATTCTGTGACAATACAAACAAATAGTTGTAAAAGAGTAATATTTTCTCATTTGAGAAAGGTAAACTAGTACAAAATGTTTAAATTCTATATAACTGTGTGACAGTACATGACTCTCAAAACCCTTCTAAAAGAATAATATTTTCTCCTATTCAAGCAACATTTATACACCATTCACGAGACGAATAAGAAATATTTCTTATTATTATTTTGTTCTTTTCTTTTTGATTTTTACTTTGTTTTGGCATCAAATTTTGTTTAACGCTGTTTAATTGGATCTGTTAAATTGGATTGAAGTCTCTATGGATTTTGATTAGGCAAAAAGCATTTCCAGCACTTGTACTATTAAATGTTAGGTGTAGGTGCATGCCAATTCACTATATGCCAGTCAGGAATGTATTAATAATAAAATTAAGTAAAAAAAATTAATTAAAAAAGAGGCTTTTAAAAAAATCTTAATGAGACTATAATTTGTATAAGTAGAATATGCTAAAATCTTTAGCTAAAATTTTTCTTTCAAAAGGTATACGTCTAATTTTAAGCTTTATTGCATTTTCTTGATATTCTTATCCAAACATTTGAAGATTATTTTTTTACAAAAAAAAAAATTTAAGAAAATGTTATTCTCATTGAAATATTAAAGAAATATGCTTTTTAGACACACCCAAAAGTAACTCACTCTTGAAGTCAAACAACAAAGATTTTGTCTGAAAACTAAATTCGAAACTTGGTTTGAACCTTTCAAACTTATTGAAGCATGGAATTCTACTAAATTATTTATTCAAATATTTTGGTTCAGTTAACTTCACGTGAACAATTTTTGCTATAAAAGAGTCTCCGAATAAGACATCATCACAATCGTTTCAAAAAGCTCTAATCGCCAACAGCAGCATTTTCGCACCCAAGCATGCCTCAACTCGTAGTTGCACTTCTTTTCTCTTTAGTTTGCTGTTCTTTAGCTGGACCAGCAATCGTTCCAGCAACTTTTCCAGGACAAGTTCCAGTTCAAGCAGCTTCAGAACCACCAAAACCTTACGAATACGGATATGAGTTTGGAGATGGTCTGGGCATGACACAACATCGTCGTGAAATTGCTGATGGTACTGGAGTTGTCAAGGGTAACTATGGATACCTGGATCCCCTTGGAGTCTACAGAAGAGTTGAGTATACTGCTGGAGCGGATGGGTACAAAGCTGTCATCCACAGCAATGAACCAGGACTCTCAAGCCATGCTGCTGGTGATGCTCTTTATGTGGTGGAACTACCACCCCCCGCTGCTGTAGCTCAAGGTCTCAGAGCTGCTGCGGCACCTGTTGCATCAGTTAATTATGTATAAAACCTAATGATGTTTTTTGTGCATAAATAAAAGCGATTAGAGCATTGATGTTACTTTTTATTGCTAACAAATTTCAAAAAAAAAATTTTGTTTTACAATTGAATGATTTTCTCTAAAATTTTAAATTTCAAAAACATTTGTTTAAAAATGTGAAAGTCTTAAATTTTGTAAACATATTATTTCTTAAAAACTTCTGTAGTTTTAGGTCTTAGAGTAAAATAACATGTCAAGTGATATTTTAAAAATATTTTTAATTTCTTTTAAAAATTTAAATAGCAAAAATACGAGCTAAAATCTAAATTTATTGTAGTTTTTAAAATTACATTTTAATTTTTGAACTGTCTCTTTTAAAAACATTCTTTAAACGATGGATAAACTGAAAAAAGGAGAAAAACTTGTAACAAATCGTCCTATATTCATTGATATTTTAGTCAATCTAATTTTTTTAAAAAGAATTGTCTACTTCATAAATTTATTACTTTAATCTTACCATATCTACCATATGAGTTTGGGGGAAAGTGAAAATTTTTCAAACATGATTGGCGAGAAAAAGAGACAGATAAGGCATAAAAAAAGACAGAATCATGTATACAGAATTATATATTTAGATTCGTGATTAAAAACTTCATTCGTTTCAAAAGCATACAAATTGGAAATAATATTCGGCATGTTTCAATCGCTTAAAAATAAGCGACCATTTTCAAGACTTATTTCTATTTATCGTAAACAGTTTGCCGTCTCTTTGCCACTCTCATATTTATTCTATTAACCCGAATTGTTGGAAAATTTTTGCATATTATACCTTTGTTTTCTGTGTACTAAACCTTTGCTCAAACTCTTCTTTAAACTCTGAACTTAACTTCGTCCGCTCTCTTGCTGTTAACCATGGATTTAGCCCTTTAGTTGATTAAGCTCTTGCCAAACTCGCTATACCCAAACGCCCCTCTTCTTCTAATCCTTACAGAAATCTTGTTACTTCGCCATTTTTTTTTTCTTCTTACTCTTGTTATAAAACTGTTAAGATTCCCCACCCGTTTTGATTTTATAGTCATTTTTAGACCTATTAACAAAATTACAAATCTAAGTCTCTTAAAGATATTATTAGTTTTGATAATCACTGGGGTGTTTACCGCATAGCTTGTCAGTGCGATCTTGTCTACATCGGACAAACTAAACGAGCTTTAAAATTTAGACTTAAAGAACATGATAAATATGTCCATTACCAAGAATACAAGAAATTATCAATTGCTGCTCATTTTTTTAACCTTCATAATGGCATAAATATGTAATGGTTTAATGGTATGGCATAAACCCAGTTTCTGCATCAGATTCATCTTGATTCCTTGAAATCTTGTTTTATTCTTGTGAATGCTGATTTCCTTGTTAATGACATTAGTTCCTCGCCATCTCTCCATAACACGTGGAAATAAATTTTACCTTGATCTGCCCCTCTCAGCCACTGTGTTTTTTTTTTTTTTATCTTTTTGTTCTTTTTTTCATCTTTTTTTTCTCTTATGGTGAAAGTTTTTTTTTTTTTGTTATAGTTTTATTTCTAGCCTTTATTTTTTAATTTTTCGTTGGTAACTTTACGTTTTATCATTCAGACGCTTTTGTTTCTTCTTATTCTCTCTGGCAAGTCTTGAAAACGGCCGCCTGTTTGTAAGCTCTGGAGACACGTCAACTGTTATTCCCAATTCGTATATTTTTAAAGCGATTGAAGTTATTAATCAATAATATCTGACCAGTTTAATTTCATGGGATTATTTATTTAACATTAGAATCCCACTGCTAATATTCTTGGCATTTTAACATTAACAAGAGAATTATTTGTAGAGTTTTATCAAAAAAAGAAAAGTTTCATTCCACAAGTTTTATTTTTAATGATTGCCTTACAGCAAAAAAATATTGATAACATAATAAAGACATAGTAAAAGATAATAAGAGCAGATCAATTACTATAATTAGAGCAAATAATAAAAATTCCCTTTCGCTGCAAGTGAATATGATAAAAAAAAATTTTATTTATCAGCGAATTAATGTCGCATAAAATTTTTTTCAGAATGTATATTTATGTTAATAAAAATTGGAAGAAAAAAAAGTGTATAAAACGCTCTTATTTCAAAAAATTTACGTTTCGAACATATATTATTAAATAATTTCATTGAACAGGTTTTTTAGGCCTAAGTTATGAACATTAAGCCTAATATTAGGCCTAATATTAGAATTATTTTTAAAAAAGATGTTCTATAAGAGAAATTTTTAATTATGCGTAGTTAATCAAGAATATATAAATATCCATAACTCCTTTTGTAAGTATTTTTTTTAATGTTTTTTTCATAATTTTAACTTTTATGATTTTAACATTATTTTTTATTCTTCACAAAATGCTCCATTATTTTTGTTAATTCCTATAAATAATCAACAACATTAAATATTTTTAAGAAATGCCTATAACTTTTTTTTTTCGAAAACATGCACCATAGATTTATAATGCCGAATTAAAATTTTATTCATACTAATCAAAGACGTGTGAAAAAACTAGAAACTGATTGCAATTTTTATTGCATAGCGATACAATTATCTTTTAATTCGTTAATTGTCCCCTAAATCCCCTCATAACTAAATCTTTCTATTAAAAAAGTGCGAGTTCATTTCCTAAGCTTAACGTGTAAAAAAATACCGAACAATCCATTTAGTATCATAAAAAATCCTATGAAAATTATGACTGATTCGTACATTGTAATTGGACAATAAATCACGTGGTATAATCCAGTTTTTTGTAGTCAAACGCATATAAACAATAAAGTTATAAAATTTGCATTTATCTATAAATTATTTCTAAATCATTAATTTAAAAGTAGTTAAATGTAATTTTTATTTATCCTCCTTTCTTGATATTCTCTGCTGTTGATACCATTTTTATTTTTATTATTAATTTAATTAAATTTAAATGGTGATACTTTATAAAGAAATCTTATATGACTTTACCTTATTATTACTCAACATTTTAAAATAAACATATTTAAACCAGTATCTAAACTTGTTTACTGTTTTACATAAGCATTGATATGTTAATAATTTTTATAATCGCAAAATTAATTAAATATGTTGTATTTGTTTTTATTTCAAGTTTTGCTTAAAACCGAGTCTAATAACTTATGCAACTAAAGTAATGAATACGAAACAGTTAAATATTACTAGGAATTCAAGTAATATAAAGAATTAATTTGGCGAAAAACTCTTAATGAGTTTTTACAGTAACTAAAAATTAAATAGGAATTTTAAAAAAAATGTGAATGAAAGTGCAATGGTAACAGTGCAAATTAATTAGTTTGGTTTAATTTTTATGCCAGTAGTAACGGAGATATAATAAAATATTTTGGAGTTTTCAATTAAATACTTTTTAATTTTACAATGTGTAACAATCTCTTTGTATTTATTGTTAATTTACAAAGAAATGCTGTATAAATCATAAGAGTTGATGAGAGAAATGATCTGGATCAAGAAACTATGCTTAGTAAAGTTCGATATATACCACCTAGTTTGAATACAAGAACAAAATTTAACTACTGAAAAGCGTGATATTAAAAATTCATATTTAACTCGAGCAGTACACTGTAGAAAATTTTGGTGTATAGTGTCCACCATTTTTGATGGTGAGGCAAAGTAAAAAAATTGACAGTGCATGTAGATAAATTTTTCATTTACTTTTTCACTATTATAGTTGTATTTAATTATTTATTTTTTGTTTGTTTGTTTGCTGCCTACGCATATTTTCATGTGCAATCGAATCAACTAAAGGCTTCATTGCAAAAATATTTCGTTTAAAAAACAAGAGCATTTTTAGTAATATATTCGCACTAATTATTTCAAACGATTGATATTTTGTCAATTTTACCTAATTCTTTGCACAATAATTACAGTTCTGTAGTCAAAAATGTATTTAGTTTACTTCAACACCAAAAATGATAGCAACTATGCACCAAAATTTTTTGCAGTATACAAACAGCAAAGAATAATGACAAGCTTTAAACTAAATGCATGTTTTTTTTAATAGTTGTTGAATTTAGAAATTGGAACCTTTAAATATAATTCGTCTTTATAGTTCTTTATTACTAAAACATATGTTATTTAATTAAAAATACATGTCAAGCTGATTAGTTACAATATTTCTTTCGAAAGAATTTCTACGTCTACATATAAAATTCATTACATTCTACTTGTCACAATCATTCACGAATTGTAAGATTGTTTAAATAAAACGTTTACACAATTATTTTTTTAAGGAAATAACTTTAAAATATCTTCGACACACCCAAAAATACTTTATATCTAATGTGAAGGAGATAGATTTCATCTGAAAACTAAAATTCAAAGCTTGCTTTCAGCCTTACAAACTAACTGAAGCATGAAATTCTAATTGTAAATTCCATATTCAAATCTTATAGTTAAGTAAATTCAATATGAATAATCTTTGCCTTAAAAGAGAATACAAACAAGAACTCAACACAATTCTTTCAAAAATCTCTAATTGTCAACAGCAGCATTTTCGCACTCAAGTATGCCTCAACTCATAGTAGCTCTTCTTTATTCCTTAGTCTGTTGTTCTTTAGCAGGACCAGCAATAGTTCCAGCAGCATATCCAGCTCAAGTTCCGTTACTAGCAACTTCAGAACCCCCAAAACCCTACGAATATGGATATGAGTTTGGATATGGCCTGGGCATGACACAACATCGTCATGAAGTTGCTTATGGTACTGGAGTAGTCAAGGGCAATTATGGATACCTGGATCCCCTTGGAGTCTACAGGAGAGTTGAGTATACTGCTGGAGGTGATGGATACAAGGCTGTCATCCGTAGCAATGAACCAGGGCTATCAAGCCATGCTGCTGGTGATGCTCCTTACGTAGTGGAACTACCACCTCCAGCTGTTGTAGAGCAGAGTTTCAGAGCTGCTGCTGCACCTGGGGCATCAGTTAATTATGTGTAGAATATGTTTATGGCTTTTGGACATTAATAAAAGCAATTGGATCATTGATATCCCTTTTATTGTTGTTAAATTCTCGAAAAAATGTTTACTTAAGAAAGTTTTTTTTTTAATGGAAATGGTACTAATTTTTTGGTGTCTAAGGAAACTGTAAAAACGTGACAATGGAATAGAAAATTATAAAAATCGTTTTAAAAAATTAAATAATTTTTGCTAATGTTAAAATATTATTTTTGGCAAGTTTCATTTTTAAGCTAAAGGAATTTAAAAGTCAAGTCAAGAGTCATGTTAAGCGATTTCTATTTTATCGTGCGTTTTCAATAAAATATAAATTTTTGGAAACCCTCTGTTTTTTTTGTTTTTTTTTTTGTTTGTTAGTTTGTTTTTTTTTTTTTTTGTTTTGTTTTTTTGTTTTTTTTAATTTTAGAGCTACTTACGGTCGCTAATATATATTAGTTATGATACAAAAAAAGAAGAAATTATATGCAGTTGAGACTTTAATGAAATAGAGAGCTCATAAAAGCTTTGGCTTTAACAAAATTGATACCTTATATAGAGCTAGACTTCTTAGAGTGATAACATAGAGCTATGATTAATAAAATAGTGGTTAAAATAGGGCCATAGCTAAAAGCATAAAGAATTAATAAGAAGCTACAGCTGATAAAAAAATAGAGCTAAAAAACTATAGTTCTAATAAAATAGAAAGCTAAAGTAGAGCTATAGCTCAAATAAAATCAAAATAGTGAGCTCTCTAATAAAAGTAAATACAGTTCTACTAAAAGAGTGTTATAATATAAAGTGTAGGCTTATTCTAATTAGTTAAAGCTGGTTTTTTTGAAAATATATTCTGGATATTTCTATGCATCATAATGCTTCTATTTTGAAATTCTCAAAATTCACATTCAACATCTTTTCCTCTTAAAAGAATTTACCTTCTTTGAGTAAACGGGAAATCTAAGTACCAGTGAAAAAACGGAAAAAAGAGGAAATAGTTATTGCACCGTTTTTAAGCTTACCTAGATTATTTAATGTCGATTACATTTGGTGAGCATTAGGGTCAAATACGACTCAGTTTTATTAAGCTATACTTTCAATTAATCTGCACATCAAGTTCTTAAAATAAATAAGTCTCAGGCTTATATTTATATCTTCCACATGGCATTATTTTTAGAATTTTTTTCCTTCTTATCTCAAATATAGATTCTCTTTTCATTTTTAGAAAACAACTTACAAAAAGTAAATAACTTAATACCCTATTATTTTGTACGCAGAAAATAAACTTAAGCTATACCATTCTTTTTTATTTCCATATTATTTTTTATTAACATTATAATATATTTCTATTTTTTAATAGCTTCATAATTCTTTTTTGAAACTATCACTCTGCTCTATATCATTTTTGCTATTATTTTTCAAAACCAAAAATTAAACTGATTATTCTAACATTAAATCCTTTCAATTTAAACAAGGAGTCAATGATATAACGAATAATTTGACTGTAACTAAAAAAACTTTCCATTAAACTAATTAGAAAACCATCATACTTAATTTTAGAAAAAAAATATTATCATTTTTGTGATAAGACAATCCAATTTTAAAAAAATTATCTAGATTTGACAATTTAGCCTATCATTATTTATAATGAGCCAATAAACTTTCTGAATCACTGAAATGAGGTCTCGATCAACTTTTACATATAAATTCATACGTAAAAGCATAAATTACGTATAAATCAACTCTTTACGTATAAATTAAATTGAAAACAGCGAATGTCTTTATAGAACTGGGCTGCAGTGTCCGAGTTGAAATAGCAAACGAAGAAAATTCAGAGTTAAGAATTGGTGTCAACTGGGATGGAACCAGGATTCTCTGAACAAAGAGTCGAGTGCCTTTTCTTTTCTGCCACCAATGCTCCATTACCTTATCATTTTTTTTTTTCTTTTAAACTTAATATTAAAGCTGCAACTTAGAGGGGCCAGATCTTGACTCAGGAGCCGCAGTGGAGGCAAATTTTTATACCATGTTATGTTTTCGACCATGCTCTTTAATTTAAGTTTAGTTTCATTTCAATGTGAATTTTTCAGATGTTTACTTCATTTATAAGCATAATCACTACGGAGCACAGTCTTGGTTTCTTGAGTTAGTGTTTCTGAATATATTACAGACGTATTTTTTTCAAACGATATATTTGTATTCAGATCTTTAAAAGATAAAGTGATATATTACAAACAAGATTCTTACTAGTATTAACGAATATTTACAACCGCTATTATACTACAATATTATTATAAATTTATGCAACCCGTTGCAACTCTATAAGAAGAACTATGGACTTTAAAAGTCTTTTTAAAAATTAGTAAAATTAGTAAAAAAAAAGCTGTACAGAGAGTTTTATGCAAAAGAGTGACATTACTAATGAACTTATTTGGATTCATTAGTCAATTCATCAAAAAAAATAATAATTTTAAGATTAGTAGCAAAAACGGAATCAAACGGCTTCGTCTATTTTTCAAAATAGCTAAATCTATTTTCCTAAGCAACTTAGAGTATTTTCTAAATAGCTGTATCCATTTTCCTAAATATCTAAGTCTTTATTCAGAAATAGTTGTGTCTATTTTTCAAAATAGCTATGTATATTTTCTTTATCATGCATTATCAACTATGTCATTTTCCTTAGACACGCATTTTGAACTTCGCCCGAAATAAAATAAGCTCTTTTGACTCTATGCATTTTATAATACAAAACGAAATCCCTTTTATTGTATTGATTTTTAAAGAGTTACTTTTTAAAGTATTAATAACTATAATAAAGGCTAGTAACTTGTATGTGATTAACAAGACTGATGTCTGTCAGTTGAGTTTGTTTCTTGACCTAGACAGCAGGGTTAAAATAAAGTACAGCAGTAATACATAGATAAGTTTTCAATTTCAATTTCGATTTCAACAACTTTTCAATTTCAGTATCAACGAAAATAGGTTTTGTACTTTTCCCTCATATTTGACATAAAATATTAGATAACAAAAATTCCAAGTTTTCTTCAAAAAAAATTTTTTTTAAGTTTAATGAAATGCTATGTTCAACCGTAATTTCATACCAAATAAATGTTTCTGTGTTGGTTTTATTTAGGCAATTGTTAATTGAAAAAGATAGCTGTTGCTATATGTGAATTATCTGTTCTTAACTTCATGAAAATCTCATTTTGTACTTTCTTTCATTAATCTCTTTAAATCTGAGCTCATTGAATCCAAATAACCCATCTTAAGTCATAATCTTTAGTATATAATTCTGAGTTTATACAATTTTCAGTTTTAGCTTTCTGCTTTTAATCTGCTGAAATATTTATATCGCTATAAATTTATAACAAATTAAATTTAAAAATATTAAGTTTTGTCTCAAATTTTGAGTTTTTAAAGTGAAATATCCTGACTTATTCTAATTTGGAGGCTTTTAAAGTTATGACTTAAGTATTTCAGACTTCTAGACACTTTACCATTAGAAATGTGTCAGCTATTTGAACTATAATTTCATTCAGATTTGACAAATTTAATTCACTGCAAAGTTCGGGATCTATTGACGGTAAAAAAATACTGACACTTTGGGTTTATCATGCATAAAATCCATTTTACCATAAAATCTATTTTTACTGTAAAATTTTTACTGTACTATTTATTTTTACAGTATATTTTTTTAATTTATTTATTTAATTTCGTGATTTTACAGCAAATGCTGCTGTAAAATTTACGGTCAATCAGATTCTTTGTTCCGTAAAATTTTACATTAAAAATGATTTTTACAATAAAAAGTAATGGCACTCATAGTGCCGCCACTTTTAACCGTAATTCCTTACTGTGTATGGTGCTGTGTATGGTGATTAGTTAAATCTAACCGAATTAATGAAAAAGGTTATTAGTTCATTTAAAAGTTAAAATTTATTAAATTAATATAAATTACATTTTAATAGTATTTCATTTAAGTGAAAACTATGTGTATTTAATATAGAGGTTCTAATAAACATATTTGAGATTTTTAGACTCCTTGCTATTTTTAGCTTGGCCACTGCATTGAAATAAAAACATTCTACTGAATGTTGTAATAATATTTATATTGTTTCTGTGAAAACTATGAGAATATTTCTTGAATTCAATTCGATTTTAACCAGTGTTTATGTTTGTTTGTTTTTTTTTTTTTTTTTTTTTACAAAAAGCCATTTGTGAAGAACTTTTGTAAGGAACTTAAAATCAGATAAATTGTTTGCTTGAATTTCTTATTTTTAGTAATTTGGAATAACAATATATATTTCAGTTTAACTGTCTGACTAGTGACTGATAGTGATTGAAATGTAATTAAATTAATGAAAACAATTATTTGTATTTTCGGTAAGATTACACTAATTAAAACAACAGTAGTAAAACTCTGTTTAATTTAGTTCCAATTTTCGTGCATTGACTTGAGATTAATCCTCAATCTCTGGTACAAAAAACCACCTAAAATTTCATGGTTTAACCTTATTTTATGGTTTAACTACATTTTTAAAAATATTAATAATATGTAAGTAAAAATATTGATTTATACCAGTAAAACATAAAAGAAAAATTAAAAATTGTTTTAAATTTTGCAGAATGTATTTTTAAATTTTTAAACTTTACCTTATTAAAAGCTTCATTCGCTTCAAAAATATATGAATAGGAAATAACAGTCGACGTATTTCAACTGCTCTGGACTTGCTGAACGTGAATGAGAAGAAACAAAAATGACAAAAATTTCGTTTTTAGATCGTGATTAAGTTTAATAAAAATAATAAAAATGTTAAGAATTAGTAAAACCAATATTTTTTAAATATCTCATATATTTTTGAAGAAATGAAGTTTTTAATCAGGTGATGTCTCATCTCTTCAGTTTCTTAAAATTATGGGTTCTTGGTTTAATTCAGTTCATAATTCAGTTTCTTGGAACAATTTTAAGTTTTTATTGACGTTTAACTTTAAGTTTCAGATATAAGAAACATCAAGGAAAACTGAATTTTTTTATGGACTAGTGTTATTTTTACGAAATATTAATAATATATCTCTAAAATTGTTTATTACCAAAACTTAAAAAAATATTTAAGTTTTATGAGATTTATTTTTTTTTTCAATGTTATTTTTTGAAGAAAAAAAATTAAAACAAATTAAATTAATCTGGTTTTTATTATTACTTAAAGAGATAAAAAAATTATTAACTGCTTTTGAAAATAAAATGTTCACATATTCTATTTTTAATCTTGCTCTTTACAAATAATCTGTGAAAAGAAAACATTTTATTTTTTACTGAATTTTGTATGTTTGTGTAAATTTGTAAATAAAATATTCAATAAAATAAGTTTTTTTCTCACATTAGAGACAGTTTATTTATTACATAGCTCAAGCATTACTACATTGATTTTTTTGACCGCACTTTCTCCGAACCATTGTTTACCAAAAATAGTAAAAAAATAACTAAATCAATTCTTTTCATTAAAAAAACATCAAAATAGAGTTTTAGTAAAAAGGGAATTATTGACAACGAGCTTATCTTTTGGACAAACTCAAATAAATATGTGTTAAACTTGAAGAGCAAATTATCAGTATTTACTTAAGTGTTTTATAGAAAATTTCGATAAATATTTGAATATTTCATTGCTTACTTAAATTTATTAAATTCCGAAATAAAGTTATAATATAAACAAATAATATAAAATCAGTAATGATTAAATTTCTTTAAAGAGTTTTTTCTGAAAAATAAGTATTTTTAGGGGGCACTACTCATATGCAAATAATACTTTTAAAAATAACTAAACAGTAATTCATTCTTTTTTTTTTCTTTGCAATCAATACTTATTTTACAAATTTCATACATAACAGTTCATTGTTAATATTGTAAATAAAGGTTCATTTTAAATCAAAAGTTTCCAAAACATTCAGAATTTTATTATGACATGTTTTAATTCCTTGATGAATTCGAATTTAATTATTAAATTTTTATACATAAAATATAAACTTCTTAATTACCTATTTATTTACTGATACCTTATTTTTATTTTTAATTTTTAAATTTAAATTTTATTTTTTTATAGAACTAAAAAAAATCTCTAGAAAAAAAAGAACTTTTTGTAGAAAAAATAAAAAAATAAGAACTCAAAAAGTAAAATATTAATATTAATTCACATTTTCAGTACTGCATTAACTTGCTAAAAAATCGGTCATTTTGTAAACTTCTCTCAATTGTAATTTTCAATTTCCAAACAAACCTACATAAATTGTGTAGATTCCAATATAAATATTTACAGATAATAATACGAAACCTACTAGCCATCCTGTACTAGTACAAGCCTGCTTACCCGCAAGTTGGCCCCCACATTATTAGGAACTTGGATTATGATGAGGTAGAGGCTGACAGATGCAGGGACCTCTAGCGGGTGCGCATGAAACTAACATTCACACATTTGGGATTCCAAAATAATTCAAAGCAAAAATTATTTATAAGTAATTTTAAAAAACATTATTTATGCTGAATTTCAAACTTTAAGTCTGTAATCATACAATCATATTTTACTATTTATTATTTTTCATTCAGTTAAATATAAGGAGATAATTTATTTATTTATTTAATTTTTAAAATCATTTATGTTTGATTGCTGAGTTTATTTAAATGTATAATTTTACTATTTCTTCGTCTTTTAACAGTTTTGACTTTTTTTTCAAAATCTTTTTTTTATATTTGATTGCTGCATTTAATAAAAAAATATAATAATTTATTTTTTTTTTTTCTTCGAACAATTAAATATAATCATTTTTTTAAATCATTTATATTTGAATTTTACGTTTATTTAAACATATATTCATTCAATTTACTATTAACTTGGATTATGATGAGGTTCAATTCTTCAAACAATAAAATATAAAGAATTTATTTTTGTTTTCAAAATCATTTATGTTTCATTGTTATATTTGATTGTTATGTTTATTCAAATTCATAATCATTTAATTTACTATTTTTCCTTTTTCGAACAGAAGAGCTATGATAATATTTTTTCTTCAAAATCATGGATTTTTCATTGTTTAAGTTATTTAAGCAAAATTTGAGCAATAAAACATAAAAATTCATGATTACTAGAACCTGAGATGTATTATTTAAGTTCTATTTTTTTTTTCTTTTTAAATTTCATCATTTTTAAAATGAATATGATTTAGTAATGCTTATTCATTGATAATGTTTAGTAAAATTTCCTTGATTTGATAACCCTTAAAATGGTCCAACTATATAAATATGTTTTTGAGATCTAAAGTGATTAACAATAAGTAACAAAAGCAGATAATTTAAATAATTTATATCGAAATTTTAAAAATAAAATACAGAAATACAGACACAGAGATAGAAATATTTTGCTCTTTTCAACAATATTTTAGAATAATCTAAAAGTTACCACAAATCTTCCAAAATACAAAAGAAAGAAGCATTCAAGCACATTGTCTCAACAAACGAGTGAAATTTTTTTGAACATCCATACTGACAAATCATTACATAAGCAAAATAATATTTTTTTTTTATTGTTAACAAATTTTCAGTTAATTATGCTTCACACAGAAGTATGCATTAAAAATTCCTGTTAGTTCGGTGGGTTTTGCAATGTCGAACTTAATACAGTTTTTCAATTGAGCATTATTGTGGAAATTAGAATACCTAAAAATACAACTATTCAACAGTATTCAAAATTAAATCATTAAAATCTAAAAGAAACTTATTTATTTGTTTTTAAAAAAGAAACTTCTTAAATAATTATATTCAAATGCAATGCAGTACTTTATTTACAATCTTTTTTATTGAACTATATAGCAACAAGTTTAAAAATTGGAGCTAAAAATATCGTCTGATTTAACGATAAATAGTATTTATAACGATGATTCTACAAATAATCGTAATCGTTTAACGTTAATCGTATTAATGTAAGTTCATTTAGACGTTTAATTCTTAGATTTAATTTAAATAAATAGAATACGCATGAGACCTACTCACTTTAACCATTGTAATTAAAAGAATAAATTTACTAAGAATAAACTTCAAAGTATAAGTACAGGTAAAGAATTCAAAGCGTTTAAAGAAAAAAAACAGACGATTTATTTTTGCGCTTAGAATATTTATGTTGCAGAAAACTAAAAAAAATTTTTTATCAATAATGAAAATAATTAACGACCAATCGAAAAGTATTAAATATTAAATTATACAAAACGCTGCTCTATCATTAAATGCTGGGCTAAATGTTTCCATTAAACTTATTAATTTTTAATGTTTTAAGTGAATTAATTTTCAATACTCTTGAATAGAACACAAATAAGATATTTTTTTCAACAAAACAAAGCATACATCTAAAATTTTATTGCGATTTAAATACTAATATAAAGACAGTTTCAAATATTGATCAATATAATCGCAAAAATGTAACAGATGATTTTTTCCCCTGAATTATCATATTGCACGAAATCAGCCATTTTGTTAGAACATAAAGAATGCTATACTCAATTTTCAAACAAAAGGTTTTAGAACAATATGCTTTTTAAATATTCATCAATGTTTAGAAAAATTACGAACAAACGTAATAAGGTTTTTTTAAAAAAAAACAATATAAATACTCGTATAATAGCTTTCGAAATTTTTATAGATATTTTTGATTTTATAAAAGGTCTAATAAAAGGGTTATTTTATTTCTGAATACAATTAAATACCTTGAAAAACTCTCAAAGAATCGTTATTTCTAATTCCTAAAAACACGACATTTAATTTATTTGGTTGTACCGACAGATTTATTTCTATTTAATGTAATTATCCAAACAAAACTTTTATCGCCAATAAAACCTTAGGATAGAATATAACAAATAAACTCCGCCTTCAGTCCTAACAAAATGGCTTTAATTTGAAATAAAATATCATATAATTAAATAACAAAACCATTCTATTAAATTTGGTAGAAATCGGTTTGTAATTTTATTGTTTTTGTATTGCCATAAATCACTAAACATTAAGGTTACGTTTAGGTTTGAAAATAAAGAATTTAAAATTTTTGAGAAGGAATAATTAATATTTAAATGAAAAATAAATGAATTGAATAATATGGGCTTGAAAAAAACGCAATTTGAAATACACGACTTAAATAAATTATTAGTTATAGATAAAAACTTGGATAGTTATTTTGCTTACAAACACCAATTTCTACCAAAAAAATATGAATATTATTAGCCAACATGTATTGCACAAACTTGTGAGGTAACCAATAAATAACAAGATTAGTTGTCATCATCTGATTTCGATAACACTACAGATTCACAATTCACACGGCTTACAGGTGAGGGGGATCATAACACAAAATCAAAGACAGAATTCATTGAAAATAAATCAAAATTAAAAATACTTCTTCTCTAAGTGCAATTCTGGCATTGCCACACAGTAATCCTGATAGATCTAATAATTATAATCCTGATAGTTAAATCCTCACATAAATAATACAGAACGCCACAGATGGCGTTAAGCCATTCGAAAAAAGTGTGAATTAACCATTTGGGATGTGTCTTCGGTATCAAACAGTCATTTTTTTTATTTATATTTTCATTAAAAAATTCTCTTAGTACTAAATTTTATTACATAGGTATGGGAAATAGGGATCCACAAATAGAAGAAGCCTTAACGACATGGGGTATATATTTATTTATATGTATATATATATTCATCGTCGCTGAAAGTACATAGTGAACATATTATAGGATGGTGCCTGTCCACCCTGCAAAGCAGGGCCTAACGGGCCCAGGCTGGCCCGTACATGTTGACACACGCGCACACACACTCTGAAATAACGTAGAAGACATTGAAATATGCTGTGTTAGGATGATAAATTTATTTATAACACTCGCCCTCATTCCACTCTTGCCTGCTATAGTAAAAACCACAGATATCCAGACAGCATAGGAGAGCGAGTCGATGAGATTTGGATGAAATATGGGGGTGTGTTGAACACAAACAATTGAAGATCTGTACAAATTTTGTATGTGTTTTACGTGTGGTGTGTGTCTTTTGTTATACTGCTCAATGTGAAACCGATAATAAGAATAATAAAACAAATGAATAAGAATAATAAAACAAATGAATAAGAATAATAAAACAAATGAATAAGAATAATAAAACAAATGAATAAGAATAATAAAACAAATTAGAAAAAAATAGTAGATTATTAAGTTTCAGTAGAGTAACAAACGCACTGCAGTTCTGAGGAAAATTAAAGAGATACAATTAACAATTTTTCCTTTAAATTTATATTTAATTCATAAAAATAAGGGGTTATAGTTAATTATAGATTACATTTAATTAAAGATTATAATTAATTATATAATATGCTCTAACTAAAAATAACTAGGTACTGTTATAAATAATTTTTAATTTAGAAAATTTTCAGTTTTTGATTAAATAATTATTTATATATTATTAATTGATATTAATTTGAAATCATGAGATAGGCAGGAAAAAAAGGAAGATAAAATTAAATTTTCTTTACTTTCTCTTCTTTTACGAGAGAAATGTTTTAAAGAATAGTTTTAAATTCAAAAACATCAATTTAAAAACATCAAAACAACATTTTATATTCACATATTACCTAGAACGACTAAGTTTTTATTTAAACTTTAAAAAAATCTCTATAACAAAAATATACTTCTACAAAGTTTAAAAAAAAAATTTTAAAAAAAAGAGAAATTGGTCATAAAATTAAATTTAATGAAAGTATTCAAAATCTAAATTTTTTTTTTTAACCTGTAATCAGTGGAACTCCTTGTTATATAGTTATCCACAGGGGTAATTTCAGATCAATTTAAGGGGACATTATTAAATTATTTTTTAATAAATACATTTACTAATTAAATACAAGTTTTTTAGTACAATCTTTAACTTTTATTCGGATGTGGCATAAATAAAATTTAATAAAACAAAAAAAAAGAAAATATTAAGGTACTGCATTGATATAGATAGAAACAAAAAATAATGAATATGAAAATTAAATTTGAATTCCTACAAAAATTATCGACCATTTCAGTGCAATATTTTCAAGATTTCTTAACCTTAACGTAATTTCATAATACAATTAGATATTCCAAAATTATGAATTTTATTATACTTTAAAAATAAAGAGAAAAAATGTTTTAAAAAATTTGAATTCGAAAAATGTGTTTAAAAAAATTTTAATGGTGAAGTAAAGTAGCGTCACAAATTATCATTCGTTTCAATATTTTTCACAGTTTGTATTTCAAAATTGTAGACTATAACAAACTGGCCGACGATGATAATCCGGTGCAACTGTGGCATGTTCAGGCTTAAAGTCCTGAATATTTTCAACTGGTGACATTCCAGGTACAGTTATTAATAACATTGTGTCTGTAGATTAATTTTTTAAAAAATCTGCCATACCTCCAAAAATGAACTCCAAATTTACAACAACAAAAAAGTTATCTACTAAAATGTTTTCATTAATCGAATCATAAAGTGTAGATTCAAAGCGTATGGTGAGATGGGAAACAAAATATTTTTTAATTAATTATGATTAGTTTTACCACCTTCACACTTGATCAGCGACCATTTATTATGATTTTAAAATTAATGTGTTTTAACTCAAACCATGACTCCATCAAACCGGTAGACCAGCAATTATTTATTTTCAGTCTACATATTATGAATGCAAATTATGAAAAATATAAGAATGATTGACTTTTTAGTGACTATAATCAACAAAGATGAAAACCATGTGTGTACTGTGTGTAATTCTGAGTGTAAATGTGTAATTACGTGATGGCGTCAAAAAGTGCTCGTGAGGCCCATCAGCCCACACGAGCATAGGAACTGTAAGTCTCTGCAGTCCTACAGGACTGCAGAAGAGTTGACCATACAAAGCCTTACGTTTTGTAAGTCAGTCAACAGGTTTTGAGAACAAGTACACTAGGCAACGCTTCTCTGAATAAGCTAAATAAAGCAAGGAAACAACAATCGCCAATGATTTCATAATTCACCAAATATGCTCGCTAATTTTCTTACAAATCATAAGTTCATTGGAAAAAAAAGTTATTTGTCAACATATGCTTACCAAATTACCCATTAATATAACATACTCGACTAATTTAAATAGTTTTTTAACATTTACTAAACATCAATAATTAATTACTTATTAATTAATTGTTTATTAATTAATTGTTTATTAATTAAGTAAAATTTGTAGAAAAAAAGTAACATTTACACAAGAAGTCAACTTATATCCCATTAAAATGTAGGTTTTAATTTGGTGAAAGTATAATTTTGTGTAAACTATATTGAAATTATAGCTGCTTAACAGCAATGGGTCACATTTAATGCTGGAGTACACCAAAATTATTTAGAAGTAAACAACTTAAATATTTAAAATTTATTGTTATTTATTGGCTGGAAATTGAAAAAAAAAATCTGTAAGCGTTGCCTAAACATTTGATATAACCTTACGTACAAAGGTATCGAACATTTTTTTAAACTTTAACTGATATTTATACATTTACAACATGGACAATGTATTTAAAAAACATTTTGTCCATATTATTAATCTTTTCTTTTTTTATTTATTTTTTTAAAATTTTTTCGATGTAGAAAAAATTCAGGAACTTTGACAGAAGCTGTGATAAAACTGCTTAGGAACATTAGTTTTTTAATATATATAGTTTGATAGCATCAGTAACAATTCTCAAAGAAAAAAGGCCGCGAAGTGTGGATAAGGCGAAATGACCCTCTTAAAATGAAAGTTGCGTTGAGCTTGGCTCATTGGGTCGCCTTAACCCGCTCACATCATACCCAGGCACGTCTATTTACAATAAATATAAAAAAAAAAACACTGGCCTAACATGCATTAATATACTTCCAAAAAAACAGATGTTATGATTTCCGTTCAACCGCCACATGGTGAAATGATTGTACTAATTATTTTGTCTCTATTTTCATTAACCCTGTTTTGCTTGAGTCCGAAACGAGCCTCTTTCCAACTACTCCAATGGACAAAGTTGATAGTAAATTTTATGTTAGTATTATTATTATTTACTATTACACGAAATAGCGGTTTGCGAACGTTCAGTTTAAAACCTACGCTAGAAAATGTCATTTATTTTTGTTAAGATGCATTTTACTTAAACTCTCTACATACGTATTTATGACAATGAGCAAGGACCGGATATGCAATCACGATCACGGAATCGGTGCGGTGAAGTGACTTTTGATTTACAATCCACCAAAGTTTACGTTTGTATACGCTTTATCACGGTTGTGCTACCTTTTTCAAGTACAAAATGAGTACAATCTTATAAACATCATCGAAGAATTCATCTTTTTTGTACTTTAGCCCACTTGAGAAATTATTATATTCCATTTTAAGCAAAATTACTTTCAAAATGGGCTATTCAAAGAATAGTCATTGCAAAGACAAATTTCTTTTTTGCAAGGATAACAAAAAATTATCCTCAACTAAATGACTTTAACTATTCAATTAAAAATATCTCATGTTTTCAATTAGAAACATTAATTCAGTGGCAATGTTTTCAATTAAAAACATATTATTTCTGTACAGTGAATCAGGTAGCACAACTTTTTTTCAAACATTTAAGTTCGTTATTGCCACTGAATAAAAACATTAACTGAGATTCAGGCTTGACGGATAGTTTTAGATGCTTTAGATATTGAAAAGGCCATCAGGTCAACACTCACGGTACATTGACCGTATGAAAGACAACTTATTTTAATTCGTTTTTAGAGCCTTCCGGCTGGCTTTTATTCTAAGATATTGAAACTCCAGCATCAACATTGCATCCCACTGCCGCCGTTTTATTTTTTGCGTCACTAGGTTCCGGGTCTAAACCCATTCCCAGCCTTATCGAGTCCATTCCCATCCCAGAAAAAAACAACTGAGCCATATCTGGCATCATTCCATTCCTGCCCAATAGCCCAGCAGCCGAAGCGTTGCCTTCGAATGCATTGTTATTCAGAGGAGGCGGATGTGTAGCCATAGCCATACGATTGGCGAGTGTGTCAAAGTGGTTGGCGACTGCAGAAGTCGCCACAGCTGTAGCAGTAGCTGCTTCCCTCTGCAGCTTTTGCACTCTTTTCACATGCCGATCCATGTCGCAGTGGAACTTAAAGTCGACGATGGTGGTAAAACGTTCTCGACATGCTCGGCATTCGACGTGGCACTGAACAAGCTTGAGGGTGGCTTTTATTTCGCTGACAGGGCTGTTCTGGAAGCAAGAGGCCCGTTGATGGTTGAGGCACAACACTTCGGCAGGATAAACCATGTGGCACTTCTTGCAGACAAATCCAACGTCTACTGTTACCTCTGCTGCCTGTCGGAAGTCGGCTTCTGGCACAAGAGATCTCAGATCAGACAAGGATTTGCCGTCTTGACTAAAACGTGCCACTGAGTTACCAGGTTGCGTTAAACGGCCCGTCACTTCTGGAAGTGCAGAGGCAGGAAGCTGTAGAAGGGAGAGAGGACTGCTGTACATATTTGAATCGTACATCATACCGCCCCCATGAAGAGCTCCTGCAAGAAAATAGAAAAACTACTTTAACCATACGATAAAATTAAAATCTGTATTAATATCTAGAAAATGTGAAGGGTAAAACAATCAAATGTAATATTCAGTGTTGTAGTGGCAAATTTTTCTATGGAAGATTCTAACATTCCGTAATGTTCGTAAACTCCGAGATTTTGTGAACATATTTTTAATAGACAGTATCACAGTATATAAAGATTTCTATTGTGTAAATACTTCGAAATGATAAAGGCTTCTAAAGGCAGCATTGGTCTGTAACAGGCTGTAGTGTCTTGAAAGAAGAAGAAGACCTACTTCTGGTACACAAATAGGAAATATATTTAAGCTTGTATATAACCACTCATGTTTGGGAAAATTCTATTTCCATAAAGTAGTATGTTGTTACTGAAAATCTCGCCAAGTGCTAAATAATGCAAGATTTTGAAGAAAAAATATTCGAATTTTCGCGTCAAATAAACAAGTAAAGCATTTTGTCAAACTAAATATTTAAAATAAAAGTACAGTCGGACTTCTATTTAACGAACTTCCATTTTGCGAATTTCTCTATTTCGCAATATTTTACGAGGAACCAAGAACATTTTGGAGATTTCTTTATCAAATAACTTCCAAATATCGAAGTGAATTTTATATTTAACGAATTTTCTTTGAGATACACTTTCCCTATTTCCCAAAATATTTCAGAACATTTTGAACTTTTTAACACATTTTATAGGGGAAATGACTTTGAATTTTTTTTTTCGCATCTACATAACTTTTTGAGAAAGCAGTAAAATCCGTTTCTCCTTTTGTCATCATTTCAAACTAAAAATTCAGACAAAGAGGATTCAGTAGCAATCAAAACGCATGTGGTAATGTATATTTAAAATTACTTTTATAATAAATGCAGCTATAATTTCACACATAAAGTCAGCTATTTTAGTAGAAAATGTATGTAGCATAAATAATGTAACACTGGATAATGTTTTGCTCTATTCTTGCTTGCAGATTTCTTTCATGGCTAAGATTTGTCAAATAAATAGAGTTTACAAGACAAGGATGCATCTATTGCTATTTTAATTATGTCTAGTGTTCATAAATTTAAAACTTGTTTTGTGTTGTTTAAGTATTTCGAAAGGCGATATTCTATTTAACGAATTTTCCATATAACGAATTTATCCAGATTTAGAAACTTCGTTAAATAGAGGTCCAACTGTATATTTAAGCTTGTATATAACCACTCATGTTTGGGAAAATTCTATTTCAATAATGTAATGTAAATGAATAAATAATTTAATGTGAATGAAAGTACTATTTTAACTAAAATAGAAAATCTATTTTAAAAAAAACTGACGTATAAAAGACTAGAAAACGATGCTTTACTTTTTTAACCCTATAATTATCTTCAAAAGCTACACAAGTTAAAATGCTTCCAATTTATTTTACTATACCATCACAGTTACCAAGCCTTGGCCATGTATAATCCCAATTGCGCATAAAAAAGATTGCTCGACAAGAAAACAAGACATAGCTGCCAGTAAATATGAAGAAAAAATTTTTTTTTAATGAAAACACAACATAAAAATATGCTTTTTAGTATTTTATTCTTAAAAAAATAGGTGCTGACTTAAATACATCATGCACCATAGGCTGTCAAAAATTATTAGTATCGTACCAAAAAAGTAATATGCAAAAAAGCACTTTAGATAAAATAGAGCACTTTATGGCGTCATCTGGGAAAGGGCTTTTAATATTCTTTATCTTAAAGATAAATTTTAAACCAATAAGGAGGATTTCAGTTTCAGGGAAAACGGTATGGGGACAGAGTTAGAGAGGGATTTTTCCTTACATAAATCAGACATTTGATTGTCCATCAAAATTGAGACTAAAATATTTTACTATTATATGAAAAATACTATGCGTATATTTTAAAAACAATTTTTAAAAATACAGAAAAATATCAAGATGGCAGTATTTTTATGACAGTGCAATTGTGCTTAGGAGAAAAATTAATTGAAAAAATATAAAAACTCTAATAGCAATGGAATAAAATTGTTGGCCCTTAAAGAAGATTTTTTTTTAAGGAAAATGGTACGGTGACAAATTTAAAGAGAGTTTTTCTTCACATAAATTAGACATATTAAGTCCCTCATCAAAATTGAGACTAACTTACTTTATTATAATATCTACATAGAAAAATAATACGCATATGTTTAGAAAAAAAAAATTTAAAAATCCAATAAAAATTAAGACGATACTATTTTTATGACAATGCAAGTGTTCTTAGGAGAAAAATTAATTGAAACCAAGAAAAGTAATACTTTAATAACAATGGATTACAATTTTTGACCCATAAGGAAGATTTAATTTTCAGGGAAAATGGCAAGGTGGCAAATTTAAAGAGGAATTTTTCTGCACATAAACCAGACATACTGAACTGCCCATTAAAATTGAGACTAAAATATTTTACTCTGAATAAATTCATAGACAAATTTGCATATGTTTTGAAAGACAGTTTTTGAAAGTCCAGTAAAATATAAGATGGTATTATTTTTATAAACAGAGGAATAGCGCTTAAATGGAAAAAAACTTTCAAGAAATTGCAAAATAAATATAATAAATAAAAAAAATAACTTTAAATTCTACGTTTATAAAAAATACTGAAAAATATAGAAAATATCATTATATTTGTCAGACCTAAAACGAAAAACAAAAGGTTTCATCACTTTCGAGAGACGTGGGGACATTTAGGACGGAAATAGAAGATATGAAAGTCGAAATTTTGCAATTTCCGAAATATAATGATATTTCGACTAAATTCTTCCATTGAATTAACTATTTAAGTGCAATCTTTGTCATCTGTCTATGCTTAAAATTAGAAGATATAATTGTTCCGAAATCCAAGAAAGTAGCCATGAACAACATATAATATTTATCTTAATAATTATGTCAAGGAATTAATGTCATTTTAAAGACTATTGTTCAGACCTAATAAAATTTATATAAGTTATGTTTTTTAAGAGAGCTAAGTACTTTTAAAAAAAGGAAAAATATTTTTTTTAATATATTTTGCAAAATTAATCTATTTTCAAGGGTAGGAATCTTGCAAAAAAATATTGTTAAAAAGTTATAAGTGGCAAGTAGAAAATTTTAATTGATCTTGAGTTTGATAAATGACATTTTAAAAAATACATAGATAGAGACTAGACAAAAAAAAAAAAAAAAATAGAGTTTCACTGACAAAAAATGCAGATTAATCTTTATTTTGTCACAAAAAACAGGTCAATTAAGAACAAGTTACATCGCAAATTTAAATTTTTTTCGGAAAAAAAAAATCAAAAACTTTTTTTTTTTACTCCAATTAAACACAATGAATTGTAAATAAAGAAAAACATGCAAATAAGCAATCATCTATTATAATAGAGTAAAAAATCACCCAAAAAAATTACATATTTTTTTTCTTCGAAAATTAAAGCATAAAAGAAAAGAGTTGGAAAAAAAAAAGAGCTTAAAAAATATCATGAAATTAAACCTGATTGAAAAATAATTGTAGTTGCCACTCATCGAGCTTGAGTGGGAAGGGGGAGTGTGTGGGAGTAGTAGGCGTTAGTGTTATCACTGACAAAAACTTCATTAAAAAAACACGTCCATCATCTTAAAATCTAGTAGCTACACTTTCTACCCCCTACCCCCGGGTATTTTTTTTATATACATATATAGTCTTTTTTTTTTTTTTTTTTTTCTCCTTGTGGTTGATATAAGCGTTCAGGAATAGGAGGAGTTATTAAATTAAACCGTCTTTGACGATGAACCAACATGTCCCCTTCCCCACACCCCTCCGGCACTGAGTTAACAAGTTAGCGGGCCCAAAACTAATAAAAAAAATATATTTTTTGGCGTGAAAAAAAAAAAGAAACTTTTTCTATGTGTATACATTCGTATTAGAAAGTACACTTTCAGACATTGATGAAGATGAGAAAAGGGAAAAAAGCAGGGGGGGGGGGAATTGCGTTAAAAAATATCCCTAGATGTGTGGGGTGGTGAATTAGGCACTGGGTAATTAGTCAGTTGAGTGTTGTCATAGCAACGTACTGCCCCAGGGGTAGGAAAAACCTGAGTCATACTGTAATACAACTCAGTGGATGAGGAGGGAGTGAAAAAATTATACTTTTTGGGTAAGGTACATGAGAAGGGTCGGGTACGAAAAAAAAAAAAAAAACGATGTGTTTGAATTAAAACAGTGACAATTGCAATTGCAATCAATCCAGATCTAAATACAAATTAAACTTTCCGAGACTAAAAAAAATAGAGAGAGGGCAACTGAGATTTTTTTTCTCCACTAATTACAGTTGCTTATCTTTAAATCATATTAGCGTGAAAACAAAAATTACCAGATATCTGCAAAACCTGATCAGAATGGAGCATAGCAAATTGTAGCTGGTGCCCAATTGTCAATAAAACTGAATATTGGGCAAAATTTAATGGATACACGACGAATAAATATTAAAAAAATGGCCGTTGAAAAATTGTCTATCAGTTGCCACTCGATACCCAATTCTTTACTCGAAAATGCACCCCATAGGCATTTTATTATTACTATTTCTGTAAACAATATGAAATTATTACGAATATTTTATAGCATTCTTAAAGTTACTTATACCTTGTAAAGTTGACCATATTTTAAGAAATACTTTTGAAAAAATGCTTTACGTTATTAATAGTATTTTTTTAAAGCTTAAAATTTTCAATTTTAGAACAATTGAACTTATAAATTACCTATTCATTTTATAGCAGTCATTGAACAGCCGACCGAATTTTTTTGAGTTTACGACTACTAATGTTTAATTCCGCAAACTTGTAATTTTGAGCCCAATCCCGAACACAAGAGTCTTCGTGGAGGACTTTTTGATGGAAAACTAATAAAACCTTCTACGGTTAGCCTAACGGCAAGAGGACTCTAATTCATGATCCGTCTACCACTGAGGATATTTTACGTCAGCTTTGTGGTCGGTACAAGCTGGGTGCAAAATTCGTATCGACTAGCCATCGCTGGGATTCGAACCCGGTTCACCTCATTGGAAGGCGAACGATCTAGCCCCTGAGCCATCACAGCTGCCTAATTTGATTTTTTTTTTTTTTTTGTTCCTTTTTAATCCGTAAATTTCGAGGAATTTTTTTTTCTCCATTCGTTAACAGAACATTCTTAAAATTCACCCTGGAATCCAACACCATTAATTCTTAGCAAACAGAAAATAATACATCTGAGCATTTAAATTATTTTTAAGATTATATTAGTTTAAAAATAATAACTTTCTTTGTGTAGTTTCTTTCGAACAAAATTCTGTAACGCTTATTTCCGGTCCTTTAAAACCTAATACAATTGTTCTTGACCTTAGAAGCTATTCCATAGCATGCTGACTCTCAAAAATAGATCCTGGCGCGTCGAAATTATTAACTTAAGTATATGCTTGATCAGTTTTGCAAATTGAGAAAACGAATTCTAACGTTGAAATTAGCTTTTAGTTTTATTATATTTCGTAGTTTCATAGTTTTAATAATTAGCATATAGTTTTAGTGTCTATAAATTACAGGAATTGTTCGAAATTTTATAACTCGAATTTATTATTTTTAAAAAAATAGCACTGAGTGAGGCAAATCGATATTTTCCTCATTCGGTTAAACGGATAACACTGGACTAACACGTGAAAACTAATTATATTTTCGTCACGCTAAGAGGGGAAGGTTCTTATGATAAGCCAAGAAAATTATTTTTTTTAAAAAGGCCTTTGTTAAATGACGGTAATATAAATTTTTGTTATGTTTACTTATTTAATAATTTAATTACTAATAACTATCATAACCAATCAAACAATTAGTTTTGAGTGAAGGAGTATTTTATTATACAAACCCGATAGCAAATGCCCTCCAACACGACTGCAGATTATTGCAGCATCTGCAAATTATTACACAATCTGCAGATTATAACAGCATCAGCAGATTATTACAGGATTTACAGATTATTACAGCATTTTCAGATTATTACAACATCTTCAAATTATTACAGTATCTGCAAATTATTTTACATCTAAATTTTCGTTTTATTGTTGAGATTATTTTCTAAAACATTTCTAAACTTTTTTTTTAATGAAAACTAAAAAACTGAATTAAAGGTGCCCCGCAAATAACAAAAAGTGAAGAATATTTTTTTCTTTCTGTTAATTGTAGCGGCATAACTGTATTGCGATTTAAATAAATAATCCCTCGAAACTAAAGCGGTAAGATATTACTTGATTAAAAAAAAATTCGTTTCAAAAATACACAAATCGGAAATAACAGACAATATGTTTCAAATGCTCAAGTGCTCAAATGCAAGACACCCATTTTCAAGACTTGCAGACGAGAATGAGAAGATACAAAAGTGCCTTCAAATATAAAACGCAAAGTTGCCAACGAAAAATGGAAAAATAAGAGTTCGAAACAAAGCTAGAAAAACCACAGTAGCCGCGAGAGAAAAGAGATGTAAATCTGAATAAGAAAAAACACAGTGGCCGAGAGGGGCAAATCAGGATAAAATGCATTTCCACGCGCTAGGAAGAGATAGTGAGGAACTAATGTCGTTAACAAGGGAATCAGCATTCGTATAAGTAAAACAAGGTTTTGAGGTATCAAGTTAAGCTGATGTGACTATAGTGGAAATAATTTTAGCATTTTCGAAATTGAATTTATGCCCAAGATTCCAACGATGTACAGCAATTGATGATTTCTCGTTTTCTTGAAAACTGACATACCTATCTTGAGTCTGAAAAATCTTGAAAATGGGCGTCTGTTTTTGAACGCTTGAAACATGTCAGCTGTAATTTCCAATTTGCATATTTTAATCAAGTTTTTAATCAACAAGTTATGTATAGCGAGAATTAATTTAATTTTTTTAAAATTCAACTTAAATACAAACAATACAACGTTTAAGTGTACAATTTTTAAAGACCTTATAATAGCACATTTTAATCTTCTTATGCCAAATTAAGCAGAATTTTTACAGTAATAATCTCGGAATGGCAGCGGGGAGGTATCAGACAAATTAGGATTTATGCAGATGGCGTTGCAAATTCACCACGTAAATTCTGTTACCAAATATAAAACTAATATATTCATTTACAGAAATATTTATCTAATAAATAATGATTATTTATTATTTAAATAAATATATCTTTATTTATAATTATTTATTTTTCATTTATTGTTTGTTCATTTTCTTTAAAAAAAAAATAGAGAAATGAGGAAACAACCTGTAATGTATGCATATTTCAAATCATCAAACTTAAGAAAGTAATTTACCATTAAAAAAAATCCTTGAGCATCTTACAATTATGTAACTTGTCTTATAATATCTTATCATACCTTATATCTTATTTATTTTTCTTTCCTTTTACTTTTTTTATTTTTTATTTTTTACAACCGTCTCCAGTCTTACTCATTTGTACGATGTAAATTATTTATAAAAAATTCCTTTCTTTTAAACCGGTCAATTCATTCGACTATATTTGAATGATAACAATAGCTATAAATTTATGGTTTTTCAGCAGAACTGTATTTAATGTCATCTATTATTAATTATTGAATTTTTTTTATAAATTTCATCCTTCTTAATGAGTAAAAAATAGTCACTAAACCGTCCGTCACTTTATGAAGAAGAAAAAAATAGAATAATATAAATTAACATTGGCAGTAACTCGCGAAGAATGTACCACTGAATAATTGAAAAACGTCGTCATCTCTTAAAGAAAAAAAGACTTTATTTCATTACTTAAAATTCCATCCAGAATTATAATATCGACGATATTTCAAAAACTGGAGTCATTAAAAATATTTAACACCACTTTACGACGATATTAAGATTTATTAAAAAGATATATAAGCATTGGCGAACACGAACTAAAAAAACTAGAAAAAAAGTTTTTTTTTTTTTTAGCTATTGGTTTTATAAAAGTGTGACTAAAAGTATTTGACAAATGCACGCGGAAAAAAATTACACAATTTTTTATTACATTTTTTTTCTGAACGCAGGGGATGAAGAAAAAAATAAATATTCAGAAAAATTAAAATTAATGATAATTTCTGAATCCATTAGTAAAGGCGAGCGTTCGAAAAAGGTTTAATAGCTCTTTTGTGAAGCTCAATAAAAATTAATGGCTTGGCTTGTAATATTTTTATACCCTCAATTTTAATATAAATGTCATTTCTGGAGTCAGCTATGTGCCCTGGAAAAACGGGAAAAAATACTTTTAACCACATATGCGTCTTCTTTTTTAATTATTCTTTTGACATAATTGTGAAGCTGCTAGGTCCGTGGGGACTAAAATTTTTTTTTTTTTTTGCGTAATTTTTACCCGTGATAGTTTTTTTTCGTCTATTCATCAATTTAGTCAATAAGAAATATGCTTTGTAGAGGCGCAAAAAAAAAAATTATTCTGAAAAAAAAACCGTTAGGGGGCAGAGTCTTTAAAAACTTAACTCTGGCCCATTTGTTAGACTTAAAGCGAAATGAAAACTAATGGGCTGTGATCGATATTCATTAGCGTTGGAATGAAAACAAATAATATGTGAATGAGTGAGGAAAAAATTAGAGATTTTTTTTCCCTTTTTTCCCCGTCCGACCCTCATTTTTTTCAAAACTTCTCTACCGTTGACGTTGCCATAATTTTTTTAATCTTCATTTTCCTTAAGAGTTATAATTTTCTTCGCGGTTCTAATAACAACTTTTGAGTTCGAAGCAATTACTCTTTAACCGTAACTAATTCGATTTGAGTGGATGGGGAGGGAGGGGAAGTCTAAGAAAAGTACTTAATTTTACTTCTTCAATAATTAAAGTGGTGATTTTTTTTTTTTTTTTCATTTGCTTAAAATATTGAATTTCTTTTTCTTACGGTTCCAGTCAATTAAGAAAAAAAGACTTGGTAATAGTAAATATTAATTCTTTATTTCATCTTTAATATTATTTAAATGAATCTAATTGGCACTAATGTTTCAAAAAATGAATATCGCATTTCTCGAAAGTAATCCTCGCTTGCAGCTCAATTGAACCCATTATTCTTTACTCTTAATGAAATCTGCCATAAGATTTTTAGATTTAATTTCTCATTATTTCCCAGTGATATTTAACTCGACAAAAACTGGAAAGGAAAAAAAAAATCCCTCTTTGTTTTTTCAGTTAATTTAGTTTTTTGCGAATATACTTTTTCATTAAGCACAGTCTTAAAGGAATTAAAAATTTAGAAAATATAGCGTTAATTACAACGTTTGAAAAACACTTACATTAGAATAATTATTCTCAAAAAGAGAATAATTAATTTAGCTCGATATCCACAGAGAAATTATTTCCTCTTTCGTCATAAGAATTAATCTTTAATGACGTTAGTTAATTCCTCGTATTTAAAAACAAAAGAAAATGATTAATTCCCACGGGTTTTAAAGACTCTTTCAATATTTTATTAACGAGTTTAATTTAAAGAAAAATATGTGCAGAGCAAAATGAAGATTTTTTAAAAAAATATTTGTTTAGTTTTTAAAGAACTTAAGGTAAACAGTAACGAAATAAATAAATAAATAAAAAGATTCTGCTTTTTGCATTGTTTAAACGGGAATTAAATAAAGAGATTTTTTTTTCCTTCCTTAGTTTTTTCCTTCATTAGCATTAGCATTTTTTCCTTCGTTCAGCAATTAATTTCATTTTATTCGCTCATTAATCAGAAATTAAGATTGTCTTACGAAATTTTAAATGCTTTTTTTTAATAAAAATAAAATAAAATTGTAAGATAAGTATTTAATTGAACTCCTGTTGCATCGAGTTTCTCTTTAGCGGATTTGCGACAGTTTTCTTTTAAAGAAATATTATGATATTCTGAATATTAAAAAAAAATTTGAGATTTTTTTTCTTCTTTTTCTTATTTTGTACTACATTTGCACTACATTTAAATTCCAAAAATGTATTGGATTTTTTATATGACAATTCATTAGTAATAATCTGCATATAGTTTGCCTTATTTCTTACATATTAGTGAAATATATAAAGTTATAATTTGTATGGTTAAATGTAATGCAACCAAAAGAAATCTTATTACAAAATAAGAAAGATTTTTCAAATACGTGACTATTTAACCATGTTATTTCAACTGTACCTATTTGAAATACAACGTGATTTCATATGTTCCCACATTCAAAATTTACCACTGGTTACTATTATTATATTATTATTACAAAGCACGTAACTAATAGGTTTAGTACTCTTTCTTTTGTTCTCTCTCTTCATTTTTTTTATTAATTTTATCAATTTTTTTTTATTTTTTTAGTTTTGCTTATAATTCAACATAAAAGTTCAATCTTATTTTTCAATTAGTTATGAGCTAATTAATTTTTAATATTAGAAACTGAGTCAAAGCTTTTAAAAATAATAATAATAAATTGCAGCACTTTTTTTGTGTGGTAATAATTAGTTTATAAATAACTACAACAATCAATAAAGATTAAAGCGATCAAAAAATTTTATTCTTTGTTGCAATTCCATGTTTAAAACAATTTAAACACGTAAAACTACAAAAAACTTTGAAATATTTACTGACCTACATATACGAAATAAAGATTATGAAATTTTCCCCTATACACAACAATTATAATGTTTTATTGCGTGTTATAGGCGATAGATGGCTCTGGGTGTTCTATAGAAAACATTAGGAAGGAAAGTTCGAATGTGAGTAAATGTGAATGGAACATCAGGAGAACGGTGGGAAACGATTTACGTCACCCTCAGCCCTTCTCCCCACACGCTGGTCAATTAATCTGACCAATGGTCCCTCAGTAGAACCACCCGGTGGATTACTGACTCTTAATCGTTCCAATTTGAAGTGAGGATTGTTTTGCGGACAATTTGCTTAGTTTTTCTTGAAATGACCATTGGCCGAAATTACTTATTGTTCTTAGGGAATGAGAGAATAAATAAATTGCAGCATTTTTGATAATAAAAATTAAAAGCAGTTTCTATGAGGGGTAAATTACGTATTATTTATAATTAATTTTTAAGAAATGATACGATTGCTTTGAGAACGATTTGCTTAGTTTTTCTTGACCATTGGCCGAAATTTTAAATTATTCAATTTTCTTTCTTTCATTTCTCGTTTTTAAGAAAAAAGAAGAAAATTAATAAATTTCAACATTTTGGATAATAAAAATTTAAGACAGTTTCTTTGCCGTAGAAATTACTTATTGCTTTTATTGTTTATAAGAGTTAAAGATTTATTTTACGATTAATTTGCTTTTTCTTTTAATAACCATTGATCATAACTACTGACTGACTCCTTTTTTTCTATCATTTCTCGTTTTAGGGAATAAGAAAATAAATATACAAAAATTAAGTGCAGCATTTTTGCTAATAAAAATTAAAGACAGTTTCTTTAAGAGTATTTTTAATTCATTTATAGAAGTCATAATATTTTTCCTGTTATGGAATATAATAAATACATAATTCCTTGCAGCTATAATTTAGGGTGACAATTATTTAGAAAAACAACTGTTTTAAATATTTTTTTTAAAACCAATTGGCAATTATTTTCTTTAAATAAAATGTTCCAAAAACGTTTTTTATTGCTATTAAACCAGCAAAAATATTTTAGGGGTTTATAAAATTAATACATGAAGGAATAAAAATATCAATTAAATTTGAAAATTTTTGTTTGCATACATTCTTCTCAGAATAATTTAAAGACGCAACTAAAAACATTTAAATATTTAAAAAAAAAAAAAAAATGGTTTTAAATTAGTATTAAAACTTACACTGTCATTACACATTTTATTTTTCCTCTCTTTTTTGTTCAATTAAAATATAAGTTAAATGAACGTAGGAGGTTTTGAATTCGATAACCAGTTAGGAAATAAACCAGTTAATTTCAATGAGTCAACGAATACAACTTGGAGGCAACGAATCATTGCCTCCAAGAAAGGAGAAGGCCTCAACACGGCTTACCATATACAAGAAATTAGATCCTTTAGTGGTCCAAACCTAATGACATCTTTCTTATTTACCACCACTGAGCAGCTTAGTAGCCCAAACGTAGTGATATCTTTCTCATTTTTTCATGCACTGAGCAGTTTATGTTCGTTACTTCGAACTACTGCCGACAGGTCTGTGTAGGAGCTGGAACTTGCCTTGCACCAGAAAGGTTCTGGATTCAAATCCTGGGCAAGGCATGGATGTTCTTTCCTTCCCTGTACAACGTTGGCCCACCTAATACGGTGCCCCTGAATGAGTGGACAACAAATCTGCCCTTCAGATGTCTGTATGACAAAAGGCTATTTTCCTGGTGGGCATTGGAAAGAAGGAAGAAAAAATTCGGACTGTTAAATTGATCCGTGCTGAGGCCTTCTTTCTTCCAGGAAGTGTTGAGCGAATTCACCACAGTGCTCTAAGGCTTTTATAACGTGTTTATCCAAAATATTGTTCAAAATTGTTTCAGCAGGAACTGAAACATGATTCATTTTATCACCTTATTAAAGATGAAAAAATGATCAAAAAAAAGAAATAAAAAAAAATACTTCTCTAATAATAAATAGAAGCAAATTTGCAACATATTATGGTTTAAGAGTTTCATAGTTGTTCAAAGTTGTATTGATTTTTTGAGAGGGCATAACAATTCCTAACTACAATTCTAAATAATTCTTCTAATTATTATTTAAAAATTTCTAATGTTTATTCTAAAAAGTTTCTCCAATTATCTTCGGTTTTGTACTTTTTATTAAATGTGTGGTAAGAAAAGCTATAAATTTGAAAACCAGAATTTCTGGTAAACCATTACCACATGAGGAGAAAAATTACCAAATGAATGGTTTAAATGCCGTACATTTTGGTTATATTAACCAGAATTATGGGGTTTTTTTTTACCAGAAATCTCATTACCATACAGTACGGTAATATTACCAGAATTTTTTTCTCCAAGCAAACCTAAATTTTAATAAAAAGTTGCACAAAAAGAAAACTATGAAAAATTATTAATTTAGTTTCGCTTAAGACACTAAATTTTAAATATTGCTCTTATTCCTCAAGCTGAACTCTGGATAACAATTGGTATTCATATTCCTATTAATACATAATAAGAAATATCGGTACAATTTTCAACCCTAAAATCAATACACTAAACAATAAGACGGTGCAAATTTGCCGCAATTTTACTTAAAGTGGTAAAATGAACCATTTCCCGTTCCAACTGAACTATTATAGAATACAATCTAGTATAAGAACCTAAGGACCACGGTAATACGGTACAACGTCGAACCATATTAAAATACCAACAAATTTATATCATATTATGGTTCACTATGCACAGTAAAATTAATAACAAAATAGGTAAACAATTTTTAGAATATAAAATTCAAAATTAATTACATTCTCTATTTCCGGCTAAAATATTTTAAAATGGAAGCTAAGAATAAATTTCAAAATAACATTAAAAATACACAAAACAAAAGAAATAAAAACTTTTATTAAAATTCCTAATAACTTTCGTTACTTAAAATTTCGCTTCACTTTACATTCCTTATATTTTTCAGAAATAAATAAAGTTCAATTAATATGTAACTTTTATATTACATGCTTCAAAATGAACATGGAATATTTTGAAGGAAATGAAATTAAAAATTTATTGAAAATAAATCAAAAACTACTCTTTTAAATTGCTTCGAATTTTTTTTCTTTGAATTTCTAGTGACGGTTAAATTTTCTCGCTCCTGCTCTCAATTGTAAAGTTTCCATAAACAATGCATTTTTTCAGAATGACAGTGAACTAAATGATAAATATATTAAAATAAGAAAAACAGAGACAAAGCTAAATTAAATTTTAAAAAATAAAAAAAAAGTGTTTTACAACAAATATTGAGATTAATTTAAAACTGTGCAATACAACGCTGAATAAACATTAAGAAATTTTTTCATAAATTTAAACGAAAGAATAAAAGGGGGGGGGGGACGTAGGATGAGAGGTAAACGTGGAAATTAAGATAAAAATTTTAAATTAGTTGGCAACATTTTCAAAACTAAACGAATACGCTTGTGTTGGAACGTAAAAAAAAAAAAAAAAAGTAAAATAAATAAACAATAAAAAAAAAAGAATAAAATAATTCGCCAATTCTATTTTACATTTCCCCATTTTATATAATTAAATTTTTTGGAGCTAAAAGATCAAAAAATAAGCGCCAAAACGACGCAGCGTTTAAAAAATACCGCAACTGCTTTTCTTCCGGAGGCTTTAATTTTTCAAGGGAAAAAACTATTCGGATTCCGTATTTCTCGATTTAGAAATCAATATTCTTTTTCTTCGCATTTTAAGTTCATTGCATCCATAATTCAATCCACATAATTGATATTTTGAAACAAAGGATACTTCATATTTTTCAAATTAAGTTTCGTGAATTACATTTGACATTAGTTAGTTAATATTAATTTTGAATGAAGTAATTCTTAATGGTGATTCTTGTAAAGAATTACTTGGGTATTTTTAAAGTTGTTTTAAACCAACGTTTTTCTCCTAAATTTTTTTTTTTTTAAATTTTTAAGCTTTTAATAAGCATTTTGCAACAAACATTTAAATTAATTTAAAACTGCACTATTAAGATACTTTTTCATAAATTTAAATGAAGATATAAAGTCATGTACGTGTTATTATACACATGTTAAAATAATGTTTTTGTAAATATATATGTTATTTCATTTCGAAGTATTGTACAGATCGCAAAATAAATAACGGGCAATACTGAATAACTTCTGATCTATTAATCGGATCTTCACGTTCTATGACTGAATCTTAATGGTTCTAGGGGATGTCCTCAAATATGGTAAGTAATTAGTGACGAAATTTTAAGTTTCAAAATCAGACACAAAAAAGTAAATCACTGAATAAACATACGCTTTTTTTCGGAAGACTTCTCACCCCCGAAATATAAGTAGCCACAATCTGAGAAATATAGTCCCAATAGTTTGGCGAGGAGAGCAGTCCAAAGTTTGAATCCATTAATGTTAATTTTACTTTTTGCGTATTTCACTATATTTTGAGAAATTTTTAATTGAATTAAAAACAATTTTCACATAATTGTAAAATTTGCTTATCCAAAGATAATTCCATGCAGAATGAAACTTATAGTGAATATTTAATATTTTTTATTGCTTTGGTTATAAATAGTCGAAAAAAGTTTGAATCGAAGGTATCAAATTTTTCACATAATTTTATAGACTGCATTTTTAAATGACAAAATACAAAATTTGAGCGAAATTGGTTGAATAGTTTCTGAGAAATCGAATTTTGAAAAAGTCGTATTTTCAGTGACGTACTTTTAATGACTTGCATTAACTGATACTCTTTTTAATAGCTACTACTATGTTATGTGTATTGTATTTTTGTATATTCTGTTTTTTATTTCTTTGTGTGAATTTATATTAACAGATTTTATGGTCACCATCATGTGATCTCAGATAACCAAAATATTTCGTGTCTGACTGCTCCTTTTTCTTTTCTTTCTTGTGAATAATAATAATAATAAATAACTTATTTAACCATTTGTACACGCATTTACAAAATACTTAGTATAAATATGCAGTATGCAAGCAAAATTTCAGTAATTTTTTTTTTTTTTCTTTTTAAATATAAATTTATGTATAGAGTATTCATACATTAGTCGTTTCACCAATAATTTTACAACAGTACTCTATTATTCCCTATAAAAATATAATTTCGAAACATAAAATATAAAAGTATAAAATTTTGCGCAAAAAATACAACATTTTAGGAAAAACTTCATTGATTTATCCACTGTTGGTAAGATATTTAATAAACATAATTCGTACATTTGTATACGCTCCCGCAAGAGAATCCACAAATTCGTAAATTCTGGAGAACAAAACAATCTGCGACTAAATCATATCAGCGAACCGAGAAACTTCTCCCTCTCCCCAAGAGGAGGGGGAGATCAGGGGGTGGAAAAATTGAAGTGCTGGACAAAGCGGCCAGTCTTTAATAATTCCACAAACGCAGAGAGCCAGTTATCAAGCAACTGACCACATATATACAGCTATAACTTCCCTCACGCTGGCCGGTGTAGAAGGGAGGAGGGTGTACATTATACTATCTCCCCCTCCTCTCTCTTTAGCAGGAACGAAACAACTAATCTCGTGTGAGTCGTCGCCGTTAATTACGTTTATACTTTGTACTATTACTCCATATAAAGCGTGTTTGTTTTGAATTGTTTTCTCTTTTTTTCCTTCTCTCTACTATTTTTTGTTCTTCTCCCCCCCCCCCTTGTGACGTTCTATTTCTTTTTGTTTTTTCACACCCCTGAGAGAAAAAGCGAGTTTTAATATAAATAAATGACATTTCTGATAAGAAACAGTTTTACTTCGCGAATAAGGAGGGGGGGATGCTGAGCATTTATCTTTTATTTAATAGAAGCGTTAGTTTGATTTGCTGCAAGTTCCAAATGGAGATGGGTCGAATAGAACTTAAAAAATATTAAATAGAACGAAAAATTAATGAATTCCTTCAACAAGAATCATATTATATTCATAAAACTTTTACTGATTTCTTTTGAAAAATTAGAAGTTCTGTCTTTGATTTAATGTTAAAAACAATTCAGACATTCTAAATTCGAATCTTTCTACGATTTTAAACGGGTTCATCTCCTTCAGGATCTTCTACCATTTTATTGCCGTACAACCGCTTCCGACTCTTATACTATTCCGATTTTAATATCTCCAATCGCAAAATATGTGTACTTAAAATAATTACACGCGAAACAGTTAAAAGTTACTAACAACAATAATACTAACAACAATAATACTAACAACAGTTACTAACAATATAGTTACTAACAACAATTAAGAAATAACAACAAAGTTATTAGAGTCTACCGACCACTGGCTACTAACTGAAAATTTAAATTTTCAGCTCTATGTTATGGTTTTATACATTTCCTCATTTGGAAGTTTATTTACTGAAAATATGTCTACTTTAAAGCTAGTTTACTGAAATTCACTAAAATGCCACTTTTAATCTTCAATCCTTAATATGATTTTCAGTATAAAGGAATGCTACCTAAACTATTGAAAAATAAATCCGGCTATTTATTACTTTTAATCTTCAATCCTTAATATGATTTTCAGTATAAAGGAATGCTACCTAAACTATTGAAAAATAAATCCGGCTATTTATTTTTATTATTATTATTCATTTCGAATTAAATTTTCATATTGTAGGCATCCAACAAAGAGCTCGAAATAAAATAAAGCATATGATTTACTCTTTAACGTCAAAAAGTCTGTTTCAACCATTTTCTCATGACAGATAAGTTAGATTTATAAGAAAGTATTAAAGAAAATAATAAACATACTTAAAATTATATTCTATTGTTTCTAAAAAGTCGCTAAACCGCCAAAAAGTCAATACACCTTTGCGTTCCGTGCGACCTTCAACACAAAGTCCATCTTCACAAGCAAACGTTATTTCTATTCAGTTTTATTTTACTTTTTACCAAAAATCACGAAAAAAAATATTTAAATAGCAGAAGAAAAAAAAGATAAAAACTCTATGGCGCCAATCATCGGACTTCTGTGTTGTTCTCTGACCCATGACTTAAAATATACAAGTATTTGCCGCCAAGACATGTTCATCACAAAAATCTTCTACTCCCACGCCAAGAGGTAGATTTAGAGCATAAAAAAAAAAAAAAAATAACTGAAGACGAAAAATATATAAAAAGCGAATGTGGTAGGGGTGGAGAGGGTTGGTTAGGTATTTAATTCTACTTCTAGCGAACTCGAATGTGGATTTTCGTAAACCAATCATTAATATCTACTAAAAAAAATTACATGTTTTCGTAAGATAAAATAATCTCTTTTTATATTGGTCGTTTTCTTATGCGGTTGGCGTTGAATTTTGCTGTCAAGTTCCAAGAAAAAAATCTTCGAAATGTAGACGGACGATTAGTGAAAAAAATTAAATAAATAAAAGCTTATTTATTTATTTATTTTTATACCACGTTTCGCTGCTAGTATTACAGATTTATTCTTCAAAGATAACAACACAATTCCGATTATTTTTCAGGTTTTTCATATAGCTCAAATGACCAGCGTGTTTAGATATCCATTGTTTATATTGATTTAAAATGATTGTGTTGAAACTTTTCGGTTTTGTTTTTATGTTGCCACCTAACATAAAAATAAGGTATGAAATGTAATGTTTTACGATAAATCTTTGTCAGCATTTCACATCGGAAAAATAAACTTGCAGTTTAAATGTATAAATTTGGAGAAATTTTAAATATTGAATTGCTTATGGACTGCTTTTATAAAAGCAATATTTCCCCTTTAAAAAATTAAATTATGTCTAATATTTAAATTACTAATTAGTTAAAATTATGAAATAACTTAGTAGATTTATACTTGATGGCTCAAGTATAAATCTACTTAGAATTTTTATGTAGATATATGTTATTGTGATCATCTTGACCTTGAAATATGCGAGTTGGATTCAATTTTGCCACTACCTTTTGAATTTCAAAAAGGATTAACGCCCTGATGGGCGTATTTAAAATTGTGGACCAACTTTGAGATTTCCTTATTAAAAAAATATTTTAAAATTTTAGTACGATTAAATTACACAGTATTGTAATGGCAGGAATTAATTATAAATCAAAAATTTTTAAAAAAAATTTTAATATTAAGAATTTTGCTACTCACTCAAAAGTAACTTGTTGATTGAATTTGTTTGGCTAAAAAAATTTTTTTCAATTTTCATTAAAAATTATTGTTAAAATGGAACTATTGGCAACATAAATATCATTAAAATATGTACTCCATAAATTATTATTAAAATATGCCCTAAGTCGTTAAGTTAGAGCATATTTTAATTTAGCTTTAAAAAAATCCCAAATTCTCAGCATAAATTTATTTAAATGGAGCTTAAAGTCAGTTTTATTATTACTGGTCTTTGAGATGTTGCGTCTCTACAGAATAGGACCGCAAAAGGTTATCCAAAAAAGAAAAACGGGCAAACAGACATTTTTGATCACTGTTAATGCATTTTAATGCACTTATTTATTAAATTTAATGTTAATGCACTGTCACAAGCAATGTAAAAGGTTTTGTTTTTCTGCTTTATCTTTTTATTTATTTATTTATTATAAAAAATTAAATAATAAATTTTAAGCAAATTTCGGTCGAAAACATTTTGTTTATTGCGAATTTATTTTCGTTATAATTTATGAAAAAATATCACTCTTAACATAAGTATTCAATTAAATTATCTTAGACAAATTTAGAGATACAAGAATATGAAGACTACTAGTAAAGCACGACATAGGTTTTATTAGCCGTGGGGATGAACTTCATCGCATTCCTCAAAACCTATTCCATTCCCTTAATCATAGTATTCTTCAAAACCTATTCTATTCCTCATATCAGTGCATTCCTCAAAACCTAAATCTAAATTTTTTATCTTGAAAGTTTGAAAATTTTCTTAGCTTACGACTGAAAAAAGAAAAAAGAAAAAAAAAAACTTTTCAAAAATGGCGATTTAAACTTTGATTCACAAAACTTAAATTTTCATAATCATACTAAAGTATAAACTAAAATTTTATGACATTAAATGTTCTTAAATTACTACATTTTGTGGAACATCACAAGTGTGAACTTGCTAAATATAACATTATACATTTATTTAACCCTTAAATTCAGAATTTTTATTAAATATATTTTTCATACTTCTTTCATTATTTTGCATTAATTTTGGTCAAAATAAGTAAAAATTAATATACTTAGAATTTTAATAACTTATGGTTCCGAAATACAGCATGAAATACCAGTGCCTTTTTATGCGTTAATGGTAGAATCTTACAAACGCGACTCAGTTCCACATAATAATTTTTTCGAATTTGCACTTATTTGCAGTCATTTAGATCTAAGAGAAACAGTTATTCATCCTTGAAATTTTTGTTTAATATATAAAATAAATTATTGAAAATTTTTTTAAAATGAATAAAAAGGAAACTCGCAAACTACTTTTTGGATTTTAAATTTTAGTACAAATATAATTCCAAAACTGTAACAGATTTTATTCAGTATTTATTTGATTGTTTTATATATATATATATATATATATATATATATATATATATATATATATATATATAATAAGGGACACCGGAGTCCCATCAGTGTCAAAGGGTTAATAAAAAAAAATTCTGCAATATAATTGAATGTTTCATCCAAAAAAAATTTTATTCAGTAGTCCTTGCCCCACCTCCTGCGATGTGTGGCCTTGACTAACAGAATAACTGGAAATGCTAGCAACATCAGACAACTAAAACCAGCGTGTTAAAGAAATCCTTTGTTCTTTATGAATGACGATGAGAATTAGAGAACGTGAACTACCCTCAATAATTCTTACCACCATGAAAACCGAAAAGGGTTGAACTTTCTCAGAATACCAAGATCACCCCTCTAATTCATAATGATCACTATTTCCTTAAGAACATGCAAATGGAAGATCAACCTGACGCCAAGAAAAGATAATTAATAGTTTAGACCACCGCCAAGCTATCCACCTGGCAAAATAATGGTTTGAGACGAGTAATTATATTGGGGAATTTAGGGTACAACCAAAGACCAAGACAGGAAATGAGATTAAGTTGCAAAAGTATGCTATGCTTTTAAAACATGGATTTTTCAAGATTTTTAGAGATCAGAACAACATATTTTACAAAAGAATTACGAAAAATAAGGAAAGCTTTATAGTATATTCATGCTTATGGTAAGACTATTCGTGTGGAAGCAAGATACAAAACTTATCGAACAATAAGTTTCACAAAATAAAGTATTTATTATTTGAAAATTATGTTTTGCAGATTGTTGTTATACAAGGAAGGAAGTTTCAGCAATAAGTCTCGTAAGAATTTCTGTAGCATTTATGTTTTAACGCTTTTTTTTTTTTCTTTTCCAAGAATTTTTAGATGGTAAAATCTAACTGTGGGTTAAAAAAACAAAAGAGTACTCGGATAGATATTTAGGATATTTTGAAGAAAAATTTTTACAGCAATAAATTGGCCTTTCAGCGGAAAAAGAACAACGAGTGAAAATACTTATCAATTTAAATCATAAAAAAAAAAGGCAAGCGAGACTATTTTGCACGATGTGAAAATATTTATTGTAAATTATTTACATATTTATTTTGAAATTTTTTTTCCCTATATGTGTACTTGCATCTTGACTTTTTAAAACTGAATCATTTTGAAAGGGAATAAAATGATGAAATTTAGAAATTTAACTTCTTTTAAAGTTTACAAAGTTGGAAATTTGGTCATAAGTCCGAAAAACCTCATCCCTGAATGAAACTTTAAAAAAAAATTGTTTGAAACATTTTATACATATCATATTTATTGCACAAGTCCATATCTATTATTTTATTTTTTAATTTTCATGATGACAGCATAGCAAAAAAATACAGCGTAATAAGATATCAAATAAGCTTGATCAAAATTTGAGAAAAAGAAAAAAAAACTTGATTGATGAAAATATTATTAAGTTTGCAATGTAACATACTTATTGAAATATATATAGTTATCTTAACCTTTATATATCTTTCAATAAACATATTTTAAAATTGTAGATATTATTAAATAAATAAATAAATAAAAACCTTTATTATAAAGAAAAGAGTAATCTTTAAAACGAAACTGACATTAAAAAACAATTACAACTATTTATAGTGTATGAAATTATATTTAAAACAAAAACTAATATTAATAAGATGCGATTTCCGATATTATTTTGTTCTACATCAAATAGATTATTTATAAAATGTAATTAAAAAAGATTAAACCAAACAGCAGTTTTATTTCTTGAGAGGTTGCTAGTTTAAAATTTTCTGAGAATTTTAGAGGATTAAATAGTACATTAAAAATTTTTTTTAATAAATATTAAATATAGTGCTAAAATAGCTTAAATTAAATGAGAATTATATTTTTAGCATTATTTTTATCAGTATTCTCTCTAATTACTAAAAATATTGCCATTTTAAAATTTCAGTGACAGTTTTGTCATAAACAGTATCATTATGCCCCAATTACTAAAAGTATTATAATTATCGATTTTTTATCTTCATTTTTAGTTTTAAAAAAAAAATGGCAAACTAGTGTTTCAGAGAGCGGTGCCGCAGATATTAAAAATTTAATTATTAATTTAAAAATACATATTATTAATTTGGCATTAAATAATAGTGGTAAAAATTCGTGTATAAAATTAATCATAACATATTTCTCTAGATAGGCGAAGAAAATTAAGACCCAAATATCTTTGGCATTAACGGTACGATAAACAAATAATCAGAAATGATATTCCTCATCCTAACATCAAGTTAATACGTACTTTTCCACCACACTACAAAGCCGGACAGGCATATTTCTAATTTCAAATGAATTTCATTCAGAAACATCTTACCGACAACCACTGGACGTCCGGGGGACAAACAAATGCCAGCAAAAGCCGCTGCTAATTAAAAATTTCTCCCACTTCGACCAGGACTAAGACTTATTGAAATTGGCGCACAATATTGGTTGATTCGAACTTTGGCGTAGAAATTCTAACGATAATGAGAATGGTTTTAAAAGCCTACAATTTTTCCGCTCGTGTAGTTTAATACTTAGGCATGAAATCAATTTCCAATTTGTGTCATTCAGGGGAAAGGAGCGGTGGGAGAATTAGATTTCATCGAAATAAACCCATGCCCGCCCACATAGTGGAATTCTCTATATTCGAATCTAAACCCAAAACAATACAAATGCACCCCGAGACGTTACTAGGAATGGAAAGACATTAATTCGCTTTCCCGATTACCCCCATCGAAACAACTCTTGATAAATCCCCTCTGTAAGGTCTGATTCTCACTCACCCTACCTCCCCATATGTGTAGAGACCCTCTTAGCAGGGACAACAGCATCAACATCTGTCGCATGTAGCTACAGACGACATCACCTAAATTTTATCAGAACTCTTTACCATTCAATATCGAAGGCTTGAAACCAGTTCATTTAGTTGGTTTGGAAAATGCAGTCTGATTAACAGAGGAGGGATTAGGCGCTTCGTCGAAATTTTAAGAGGATTAAATCGCCTTCTCCGCTATAGTTTCATATCTAGCAAGGATAAAGCCGTCCTGGTGTTGTTGTACTACTTCAAGAGCGTTATCTGTCCCTGTATAAAGAGTCATGGTTTGCCTTCCCCCCTACGGTCAAGAAGCTACAGCTGGATAATGGTTGTTCCACCATGGCAACTAAAGGAATTTAATATGCGAATTCTGGAATTGTCGCCTGAAAATCCCATAATTTGAATATTCTATTCTTTGGCTGTTTATTGAAAAGACTAAATCTCGAAAGTAGGTACTGGGCGAGGAAAAGTCCAACAATTTATATGTAAGAATCTTTGCTTCTGCCTTTCATGCAACATGGCGATAGATTCCTATTAGATTTTCCATTCAAGTACTTCCCGAAGAGTCCGAAAACGGATTGCAAACAAACTATTTTACCTTCCCTGCCACCGCCATTTAAATTGGCCTTAGAAGGATTTATGAATTTCTGTAATAAGTTTCGATGTGAATTTATCTAATAGAAAATCTGGCACTTGAAGCTAAGAGATGTTTCGGAATTTGAGACCTAACCTTCGAACATAATAGCGAAACATTTGATGAAATATTCTACTTCATTTCTAAGTTATAAGCGAAATATTACAATGCTTCCCCTGCACAAACCGTGTTCAATTGATGTTTTCGGGAGTTGAATCAATTACGTGAACAAGGGACATGATTTATGAACTAAAACATTAGTTATTGTATATTATATTTCATTTTATATTGCTCGATGGTTCGTAATTTAAATGTATTTAAGTTATGCAATAAGGTACACGAAAAACTGTTTTAACTTTTTGTTATGGTTAATAATAGCTAGTTAAAATTATTGTAAATTAAAAATAATTAATTTATGTATTAAAAAAATAATTACTCCTCTAAGCGTCATAAAAATTACTCTAACATTTAAATAATCGAAATAAGCAATTAAAAAATTAAGAGTGAATAAATAGAATTAGTTTAGTTCTAATAATAATGAAAAGAAGAATAAATTATTTAAAATAAAATAGCTACTTTTTGAATATTCTTTATAAAAGCTATTCTAATATAATAATAATCGAATAATAGTAATAAATAATTTAAATTAAAATATTACTGTGCATCACCATAAATCATGTATAAAAATGACGTTTAAACTAATATTTGAGATAAAAATTAGTTTAATATGATTATTGTGAATTTTTGACAAATTTATTATTGATCATCAGATATATTTCTATTTAAGCACTAGCACCATTCAGAACTATTAGCACTATTGAAAGTATTCTAAATAAGTTAAATATGAATGTGTTTTCAATTTAAAATATTTTAATATGACTTTTATTAGTATTCGTTATCTAGAATGTTTCCAAAAATTAAACTTTCGCTGAATAATTAAATAAAAATTAAACTTTCTTTAAATTAATGAATAACACAAATTTTTTTTTTCTTAAACAAAGCATTTCAGATAGGTATAAAAAAATACTATTTTCAAAGCTCCAAATCTAGATTCCTTAAAATAAATAAATTAAATAAAAATACATCATTTAAAAAAAATATTTCAGATATACTTTTTTTTCCGAAAATAATCAAGATTTTTTTTTTTTTTTTTAAGTTAAGATAAGCATAAAAATATTACAAATATTTGGTCAATATTTTTAAAAATATTAACCGAAAAATCTTATTTCAAAATCGAAGTCATTAAAATGAAGTCTTAAAAATATATCAAAAAGAACTTATTTAAAAAAACGTAATGTCACATCAGTCACTTTAAAAACTTTACCGTGGACTGTGTTGTATTATAAAAATAGGGCTGACTTAATAAGATATATTCTGTAAATAAACACCTTAACTATCTTCTTAATCAATAAATAAATATTATAATCAAATAATATAAATCAATATTACTTGTTTTTAAAATACATCAAAATGTCCAATCTTAAAAAAAACATATCAAAAGACCTTAATTAATTAAACTTATTGTCACATCAATGTATCTTTTAAAAGTATATATTGAAATAAATATCTCCTAATAACATTTTTTTTAAAAATTTGAATAAATATCACTGATATCTTGATTTACCTTATATATTTTTGTAAATTTATCGCAAAAACCTTGTAAAACCTATTAATTTTTCTTTTTAAATTGACAATTTTAGATTCAAAAATAAATAACTAAGGAGATCGCTTTCACGGTGGAAGCAATTGTGTTATTTCAAATTATATGAAGATCCAATATCACGCATATGGGTACGCATTATAAAAAAAAAAAATTGAATATATCTTATTGATACCATGATGTACTTTAAACCTATTTGTAAATTTATAAAGAAAACCTTGTAAACTGTGTGAAATTTGTTTATTTATTTTTTATAATTGATTATTTCAGATTCACTAACAAATAGCTAAGCAGATTGCTATCGCGGTGGAAGCAATCGCGTTATTCCAAATTATATCAGGGTCCAACAGCACGCATATAGGAAAATTCGTGCACGGGGCATATTAGTTTAGAAGAGAGAGAGAGAACAAGAGGAAGAAGGGGGTGAGGGGGGCTTAATTTTCCCAAGAATTAACCTAGTGGAGCCCCGCAGCAAATCGACATCAGAGGCAGAGGAGCATCATTTAAGCATTGAGGGAAAGCAATCGCTATGCATATTACCATGACAACTCACGCGTCTGTCTGTCATCAGCCCTGCTTCATTAGAAGTAGGGGGTGGAAAATGCATTTGCTGGGAATCCGATAATGGTGAGTGACCACTGGTCAATAGGGAAACCGCGGCTTTGTTTTAAAGGGTGGAGAGTCCAATGGACAATCGTATAATGGTGTCCATCACACCAGGACAGAAGTTGAAAGCCTGTTCGGATGTATGCTTGGTGTGAATCACCAAGGATCGTTATCTATGGATCTTTACGTTGAGCAACTAATGGTATTACTGAATTCGAATGATATGTAATGTGGATGCGTATCCAATGTTTTTTGGAATGCTGTGATGAAAGCTTTTGTGCATGTGGTTTTATAGTTTGTTTATATGTAAATTATAAAAAAACAATAGCAGAAAGGTTACCATTCCCCTAAAAAATAATAATAAATAAATAAAAAGTGGCACATTGAAGTTTAATCAAAAATCAATAGATATCGGTGCAATTTTATTGATACAATTCGATATTTACATATTGCGCTCGTTTGATTTCAATTTCAATTGAGTTTAAATTGCATCTTCTACTTAGATAAGCTTGTGTAAAAATAAAATTATGAGAAGAGCTACGTAAATTTTCACAGAATATGGTTTAAAAAGTCTTACTTAAAGCTAGTGACAGAACTTTTTAGTAATGTCTATATGGTCTGGCGAAAAATTAGTTTTTCGTTTAAATTTACATTTTAATTTTGTATCTTTACTAAATGTATGCACTGTTAGAAATTTCTCTAAAAAAAATTATTAAATAGCTATTAATTTAATTCTTATTTTAACATATTTAAACAAAATCGCCAAATAACCATAAATAAGATGGTATTCAAACTGTGAGAAAAATCGTTTATAACTGCTTTCACCTAATACGATTAAGCAACCAGAATCTTATAGCACGAACTAAGCCCGCCTAATGAAGCCTATTAGTCCCTTGTTTAGTACATAATTTAGCCGAGAGGGCTAATTTGGCAGTCTTATGACCGACAGAACGGGGATTCAAAACCACAGCGTGGACTCCACAATATTTCCTTCTTCAGTGTTCTGCACTCTCCAATGCCCATTATCTAATTAAAAGCGTAACTCCAATGTCCAGTTAAATTTCTTTTTCATGGTTTTCAAACCATGCTAACTGCAAATGATTTTAAAAAAACGCGTAGACTTCTATTCATGGTTTTATAACTATACTAGTTGTAAACGGTTCCAAAATCGTAAAAGTAAAATAAAAAAATTCTACCGTAAACTTTACAGTTAATTGGATGGAAAGACTGCTGCCAGTTATTTTACCATAATTTTAGAATGAAAAATCTAACAGTGTGGTTATAAGAACTATAATTTTGGAAACTAGAATTTCCGGAAAGTCGTTACCATATGAGCAAAATAATAACGAAATGAATAACTTATATACCGTACATTGTAATTTTATATATTACCAAAATTCCCCTTTTTCCTTTCCTTTCTTCTACTAGAAATGTCGTTACTGTACAAGTGCAGTAATTTTACCAGAAACATTTTTTTTCTCCGTGTGATACTAAGAAACTTAGATATACCTGGTACCTGAATATACCTGGGAAAGCAGTAAATATTTTAAAGAATAAAAGGTTCTTTAACGATGGGTCCATACATCCAATAGATCATTCTTCCAGTGGAATAAATTTCTGACAATTCATAATTTAGAATCCGATAAAAAAAAATTAAAAAAAGGATTGAGCAGAGCTAACCACTGCAATTTTCCGTTATGTTTCTATTTGTTACTTTTTGATACTAAGAAACCTTAAAGAAGATAAAACTGTGAAGGCATAACATATATAAAGAAGCAAAAGTTCTTCAACCATGGGTCTATACATTTTATCGGTTTTCCAGTGGAATAAAGTTTTTGAAAATTCATTATAAGATGATTAGCATCGTGGAAAGCTCTGAGAAATGTTAATGCTTTCTCCTGCCACAGAATAATTACTCAAGAACAAACAGAAACAGTTCCAGTTCTGCAAATCTCACGACTAACCACTGTCATCAAGATTGTCAATAAACTGTGACTAGGCTGTACCCATAATTATTCCTTGGTAGCACAGAGAAAAACATCTTTATAGATCAATTCTTTTCCCATCAAAACATCCTTTATGACTTACTCAATAACCATCAAAAACAAAAAATTATTAGGTAATTTTTTTACTTTTTTTTATCATCTCATCAATTTTACGTAAAAACAATCCCCATACTGTCACTTGAACAACAAACAACCAAATCCAAAATGGATGAAAAAGAATTGGAATGTTAAGAAAAAAAAATAAAAAGAAGAACAGATGACAACTCTATTATCTATTAGAGTTCTATAGCACAGAGTTATCGGCTTTTCCCATTCATGGTTTAATGATTCCTCCGACGCTCAGAAGATGAGTTTAGTTGAATTGCTGCTGCTTGTATTTGCCATGTAATGATTCCATTATCTATTAGATATCTTATTTTCGTCATGCTTGACGTATTAGAGAAGAGAAATAAGTTTATTAAAAATCCAATATGTCGTTGTTTGGATTTTTGAGAAATTTCGATTAGAATGTTAGCAAATTTTAGAGTCTATTCGTTTTTTGTTTGTAAAAGTGTTTAAAGGCTAAGAAATTTATTTTGAAGGAATTGTTTAAAAGTATTTTCTGAAGCTTTTCCGCCAAGGTAAATAAAATAAGCTGCAGTTTAAGCGCCATAAACTTAAAGCAAAGCTGTAATTATACCATCTTTCTCTGAAGAATTATTTGGGATTTAGAATGGAGAAATAGCCTAATCTATTAAAAAAGTTATGAAATATTTTTTAAAAATTGTCAATTTAAAAAGGTATTTCTACCTAGATGAATATTATCAAAATAAATTAATAACTCTCAATCTTTGTAAATTATAAGCCCAGATGTTACAACTTCTTAAATATTAAAAAAAATTAGGTTGCAAACAAGTTTCATTTTCACAAAACTGTGGCCTTTCTTCATTTTGACATCTTTCTGAATCAGCATAAAGAAAGCTAACTAAAGATTGGCAATCCTTAACAGAAATGAACAACTGTTTCTAATTTAAAACAGTAATAAAAATAGCTGTTGCTAAAAAGCGTTATTTCATGTGAGGATTGAGTCATCTGGAAAAATGTTTTTCGTATTTAAAAACAGCCTTATTTAATTTTTGCTTTGTAAAATCGGATATCATTTTTTCTCCGTCATGCTGTCGTTTTGCAGAATTAGCATAAATCGTGCTAGCTAAAGGTAGGCAAATCTCAACAAAAACGAATAGCTGTTAGTAATCCACCACAGTAATAGTAATAAATTTCTGTTTGGAAAAAAAAAAAAAAAAAAAAAACGATCTTTCAGGTAGAGATTGAGTCATCAAAAAAAAAAAAAAAAAAGAAGTAAAAACCAGCTGGCTATATCGTAGTTAAGAACAGCCTTATTTAATTTTTCCCTCAGCGAATAAGAAATACAAAATATAAACAAATTATAATAAAGTCATACAAAAATATTAATTATAAGCTCCATAAAAATCAATTAAATGAAAAATTTATGTAATACACAGGAAATTAATTTAAATAAAGTCATGCTTTTAAAGCTTTATTACGGGAAAATTTGACAAAATTTAACCATATATAATGCAAGCATTTCTTTCAATTTTAAAAAACTCAGGGACTAAAAATATTAACTGTGTTAATAGTTTTATTTTTGTATTTAATGCAACAATTTTGTCTTCATTTCAAAATAAATTCGTTAAATTTTTAAGCATCTACTTTTGAATAAATTTTTATTTCCTAGCTAGCACAAACTGAATATTGATTATTATTCTATACGTGAAACTTCAAGGTGTTCCTAAAAAATCAACTTTCAAAATTTTCCCTGTTTCTTATGGCAATCAAACAAGCGTTAATGTTTTCAGATCCGCTTTCGCTACTAGTGATTCATCAGATTTCGATAGCGATTTTTGTTTTCCTGTCTTTAGCATTTTTCATAATACCTTAATGCGTATACTTTCCAATTTTAAAAAATGTTTGACGAGATATTTAAAAATAAATAATAAGGGATTTCCTTACGGAACATTTAAGATATATTTTTATTTAAAAAATAGCCTTCTAACACTATTTTTGTCATTAACTCAATATATCTTTATCACTATAAGTAAAAACTTTGTGCAACAATGTAGACATGCATTTAGAAATAAATTCAAAAACTTTAACACAAGAAACATTATTAGTTAAAATAAATATTCTCTATTTCTGAATTTTATTTAAATATTTATTTATTTTTCTAATGGCTGATAAGTACAAAAAATATTTTTCCTCGTAGTTTTACGTTTTGTTATTAAATTTTTAAATATTGCATACATCACAATGCACTTGTTAAGAAGAATAAAACAATAGCTTTAGTTTCCTGTATCTCTACAATCTAAAAAAATGAAGAAAAAAATTATTTTTTTTTTACATTCGAAACTAGTTTGAAGGTTAATTGAAATATATTCCAATAAAATTTACTAAAATTAAAATTTTGGTTTTATTACATTATGGCAATGATTTCGTAATATCAAATAACTAATTAAAAGGCCACCTGCAAAGTTTTCAAAATATGGTAAATCGCAATCGATGTTTTTAAATGAAAAAAAGAATAAAACCTTTTCATTCCATTATCGTTTTCATACTTCGATACCCGGATGTAAAGTCCTTGAAGCCTGAGCAAAAAAGTGATTGCACGCTCTTTTAAGTTGATTCTAATTGAGTAAACTATCAATGCTATTTATTTATTTATTTTTAATAAAACTGCGAGGAAAAAAAAAGCGTTTATTTAGTTCACCAATTAGTTGTTCTCTACTTCTATTAAAGAGAATATTTGATTGCCTAGAAATTATTTAATAGCTGGTTTGAGGTTTTAGATTTAGCACGTATTTATTATTGTAGTATTTGGAATTTTTTTGGTTTCTGACAATGGCTTTATGCAAGTTTTTTTTTTTAAATTTTAATTACGAATTATTTAGATAATGTTATAGTAAAGCATTAATGTGGAATTTTCAATTATAAATAAGCTACTGTTTCGTTCTTCTATACTTGCCTGAAAAACCAGTTTTATAATAAAAATAAATCTAATACTTGTTAATTAGCACATAGGCCCTTAACGACAGAGAGTTGTTTTCGGACAAAACGAGCCATCTTTTGGCGATTACTTGAAACTAAAATTATTTTAAAAGGGGGGAAAAAGAAGAAGAGGAGAAGAAAGAAGAATGGTGTCATCGTAAGATTTGCACTTATAGAAATACGGCCGCCTGCCCTAGGTTTTTTTTTTCTCTTCGATGAAATTCGAAAAAATAAAAGAACAAAAAAATTGCCATTAAAATTTGCAACGAAATAAAAATTGCGAAGTTGAGATTGTAAAACTTGAATGCTAGCTAAAAATTTCTTAAAGAAAACATGACTTTCCAAACTTCTAATAAGCTTAATTTGCCATAATTTAAATAAACAAAATCTTATGTTTAAATAAAACTACAATTTTAATTAAAATAAAAAAAAAGAATAAATTCGCAAATAAATTTGCAGCGAAAAAAAAATTTCAAAGTTAAGATTGCAAAATTTTAAAACTAACTGTGAAAATGTCTTTAAGTAAATTCGAATTTCCAAACTTCTAATAATTTTAATTTATCAAAAAATTTACTATTCCTTTTTCGTTTAAAAAAAAATAAGTAGAAAAGGATAAATGAAAGAAAAAATAAATGCTGGTAGCTTTGAGATCCGAGATGCATATAGATTTCTGTCTTTTCTTTGCTTTGTTCAATGTTTTTTAACTTTTTTTTTTTTTTACTATAAACATAGTTTACAACACTGTTTGATTTTGATACCGTTCATTTACAGATACCATTAACTTGGAGTTAATATTACAGTTATTTATATTATCTTGAGTTTTCGCAGTATAGCCACATTCTGTTTATTTGAAATTACTCTAGACATTCTAATAGATTCATACTTTTAGTTTAGAGTTAGAAAAGAGAGTTCTTAAAAACATTATTCTAAATCTTTATACGTTAGAATGTTGTGGGTAGTGAGTTTGATCCTGGTGTCCAACAAAACAACCGGCGTGTTTACGCAGCAAGGTGCGCGTCAAATCTGTCGGGGCGGAAAGTTCTCTCATTGGTTGTGGTGTGGAAGTTTGGAGAGAGAGGTACCAGATCAGGCGCTGTCCACGTCGTCTGATTTGGGTCAAAATTATGCGGCATTCCTATGGCCGTTTAAAAGATAGAGTAGTAAAGATAGGTGCTTGGCCATGGCTGGGTAAGTATGATATATACGTTAGAAAATAGAATAAAAAAATCGATACCTCCCTTCCTAAAGGAAAGAGAAAAAATCAGGTTCTAAACATTTTCTTATCACACTGCTTTATACACATCTTAAATGTCATTCATGAAGAAAGAAAAAATTCTAAGATAGCACTAGAAATTAATTCTTTGCTTTAGCGTTCTATTTAGGAGAATTGTTTTCAGCGTTAACTTTGGGTTTATTTATTTAATATTGCACTTCTTCCAAATTGCTGCCTAATGCAATGCATAAACCGAATTGCATACAACTCGCAACTTCTATCAGAGCGGAATGTCCAAAAGAAAATATCTAATTGACCGCAACCGCCGGGTGTTTCCTTAGTTACGCAGCGAAAGTAGAAGAACAAACAAAATCAAACAAAACCGAAACACAAACAAACAATCTCACGTGACAGAAATCAAGAGCAAAATTCATCACCTAACCTTCCCTTACCGTCGTACCTTTAATATTTCTGTCACCGCATTTTTTTTTTTTTTTTTTTTTTTCCTTGGCTCGAATGCGCCAGATGTGGCGATTTTTTTAAACCTTTTTTGTTTGCTCCATAGAGCATCTTCTCCATCACCCTACGCCAAGGAAGAGATGAGTTGTCATGGTTACCGTGGAACAGTGATGCCTGCGTGCAAACCCTATTACCATACAGAAAAAGATTTTTTTTCCCTGCCTCTCTTTTTTACTATTATTTTCTGTTGCTTCTTTTTTATGGCGCGAGGGGTGGGGCAAATCGTAGGGAGGATGGGTGGACAAATTCCAATAAACTGGGGGGAGGGGGAGAAATGGAAGATGGCTAGATGGACGAGTCCATTTCGAATTGTTTGGGGATGTGAATAGAAGTGATGGGCAGTTTCTGTAAAAATTCATATTAAGCTATTACATGTTAAAGTTATAAGTAGGAAATTTCAAAATATTTTTAAATAGCCAATTAGCACATTAAGGTTAAGGCAAATAAAAAGAGTTAAAAATAATTGTTAATTTACCAGGTCTTTTAAACAGCAATTTTCTTTCTTTTTAAAAAATAAATAAATAAATGTGTAACCTAATTAATAGTTTTCAATCAAATAACTGTTTTCTTTTTAAATTAAATAAAGTTTTTTTTTCGCAGAAATTAAATAATAATATTTAGTCAAGAATTTATTACAGTGAATTGCAGTAACACAGGATAATATATAAACGGAAGATTCATATTGAATCTTTTTCAATTAAAAATATCCAATAAATTCAATTTGCATTAAAAACTCAAAAAACTTAAAAAGCGAAATATTATATAGAAGTACTATGCTGACATTTTCAAGCATTTTTAATTGCTGTTTTATGTTACTTTTAGAAATTTAGGTTTAAGTACTTACTGCAAATTAAAAAAAAATTTAAGTAAAAAATATATATATTTTTTTAAAAAAATTCAATTACGTCGAATAACTTTAAACTTTTGCATGTGCTTTATTTTAATTTACAAATAATAATAATAATAATAATTTATTAATATTTTTAAAGGTTTTTACTGTTATAATTTTCTCCCTATTTCAATAAAAGTTTCTGGTCTTTAAAAAACGTCACAGAAATGTGCTACCACTGTGCTATCACTACCACTGTGCTCCCAGTATCAAAACATAAATGTAACAGATTTTTTTTTAAAGGGATTGATTTAAATATTATCCATTAATATAACATAGTATTTAATGCCTGTGCGCATTATAATTGCCTAACCAAAAGCAAACAAAAAACATTTTTACCAAAATTAAATTTATTTTTTTAATTACATTAAATTACCTATATTAAATAAAAATTGGCAAAAATAATTAATTTTTTAATATTATTTACTATTCGGATAATAAATTAAAATTTTTTTTTTTTAGTACATATAACAAAAATTACTACTCCCAATAATAATAATACCTTCTATTCTTCCGATTAATAAGAATTATTAGCATTTCAAACACGGAAAATTAATATTTTTAATAATAATAATAATAACAACTGCAACTAAAATACCAATATATTACTAATATTAATGTTGTTATTAATAATAATACTAATATTGTAGAAAATAATTATTATCATTTTCAACAAAGATTCTCATAATTTTATTATTATTTTCAATAATCACTAATTTAAATTATAATTATTGAAAATGGAAACATTTATTTTGATTATTATTTTCAAAAATAATATTTTCAATAATTATTACATATTTCCAATAATAATAGTTTCAATATTCACTGTGATTCCTTTTAGGAATAGTAATTGTAACAACTATTTTCAAAATAATTTATAATAAGTACTGTTTTTGAAAATAATAACTATTTTCAAAATAAATTATAATGAGTATTGTTTAAAAAAATAATAATAACTATTTTCAAATAATAACTATTTCAAATAGTTATAATAATTACTATTTTCAATAATCATAGTAACTATATTCGATGCAAATAAGGATTATTCTTATTCTAAATAACAACTATAGTTTAAAATACCGTTATAATTAATACTATTATTATGTATTTACTTTTTACTGTTATTATTTACTTAATTTATAGTAATATTTTTAATCATAATAACATTAATGTTTTAAATATTAAAACTAATCATTTTGAATAAGAATATTTGCAACTGCTATTTTAAGAATAAATTATAAGAACTACTATTTTCAAAAAGTATTATTGTTAATTTAAATAAAATAATAACAGTTACTACATTCAATAAAAATAATCAAAATTAATTTCACTAGACTTGGTCATAAGCAGAAATTATCATAACGAAATTTCAAATTAAACGAACTCTAAATTAAATTTCTTAACACTATATTATTCTAAACTTTACAACGCTTATCACTAAATTCAGTTTTTAGGATGCAACTATCTGTAGCAAATTCTTTTTCTTTTCTCGCGGCTGTCCTATTTAATAGAACACTCCACACAAAAATGTATAAATCGATTATTTTTTAAAACATATTTTTATCCCCAGACCGTTCGATATCTAAAGCAAACGATAAAAAAAAAAAAAAAAAAAATTTCTCTCAATATTTCTACCCATAGGAATAATCGTCTGCAGATCCTAGAGGGGTGGAGGTGATGTACAGGCCAAATCGATAATACTTCGATAAATGCCCCCCCCCCCCCCTTAATCTTTCATATACTCGCACGCACATTTTATGTTAGATTGTGGGGTGGGAGAATTAGATATATATATAAAAAAAAAAGTTTTCATTACAGAAAAGATCTAGTAGAATAATCGAAGGTCAGTTTAATAAGGATGAGGAATGGCCAGCTAAAATGAAAGTGAAAAGAAATTAAGATTACCTGGACGTAATTCATAACGTAATTTCCGTGATATATTATGCATTATACTTGGAGGAGTCAATTTAGTTTTGGAATCGTAACTTTATAAATTCTGATACCCACCTTTTTTTATTTAATGTCTATATTTTGATTATGGATTTTTGTACTACATCTATTATTTGAAGGTTTACAAAACTGATATAAAATTAAAGTGACTTTATTGTTATCAAAATAAATGTTTTATTGTTATGGATACATTAAACGGAAATATTATTTTTGTGGTTTAATTTTCTAATTTCTTTTTGGAATGTATGAGTTCGATGAAACTTTAAAATGGAGAAAATTTTACTTACAAACCATTTAAAAACAGTTTGCTCATAGCATTCCAGATCAATATCAGGAAAATACATTCAGCACCGAAACATAATAACGGAAGCTTGGACCATAATGCGGTACTAGTTTTCTGTTCGTACTAGTTAATTGTATCAAACTTCCCGAACAGTTGAACCATAAAAGAGCATTACTATAAAAAACCAGAGGAGTCGTGAAGGTTAAAGCGCAACATTTTTGTGACCATCTGCGTGATGGTGGCAATGTAGTCAGTATCACGCACCGGCTGCTTTTACTTTTCTGATAAGTTATTACTCATTTTCGTGACGGACTTTAAGCTAACAAAAGGGATAGAACCCTAAACCGTCATGTCAGCTCAGTACTTTAATCAGTGTGACATCGTGACTACAGTTCAACATAATACCGTGTAATAAAGTCGAAGTACAATAATTCGGTTAAACTTAGCGCAATATTAAGGTTGGTGGAAATAATAATAGTATGGTTCAACTCAATTTCGTGTTTGTAAAGGTGAAATCTTGCTCTCAAAATTACTATTCTTTTCCAACTAGCTAGAACACTCAAATCTCTACTTTCTTTATAATCTAAGTGTTAAAGGATTATGCAAATTTCAACTGTTTTGAGGTCGCAACTAGCAAATATTTTTACTATATTATCGCCCAACGTGAACGTATGGTCAATCTAAATTCCGACCACTTTCTAAACAGCTGAAACACTCAAATTTTATTTGGGGCTCAGTGCTTAGTGGCGATACGAGTTGCATTCGTTTAAACTGTAAAAAGAGTAAACAATTGTATTTTTGTCACCCCTAAAATTAAAAACGTTGGATTTGGGATTACGTAAAAAGCTTAAATATACCGAAAATTTCACTTACGTCCTTCAAAAGTGATTTGCACTACGTTCTTTGTTAGAAATATGACAAAAATGGGATTTCGTTCTCGGTTTTAGAATTTTCAATTCATTTTAATATAATAGTAATTGAAAAATTGTTATGAGTGAAACATTTTCCTGTGTCACTTAAGATTAGTGTTTATCAACAAATTTGAAAGAAAAAAAAAAAAAAAAAGAAGGAAAAAAAACGCCCTCACACCCATTATACAGAAAAATGTCTATCAAATATTTTTCTGAGAAATTGTAAGTTCAACGTCTCTGGAATGTTGATATGTAATCAGAAAAAAAAATACATAAAAATAAAATAAATGAGATATATATGTCTAAACATCGTGATTAAAACCAATACAAATGGCCAATTTCAAATCTCACTTGTACCAATTCTTCATGGGATCTTAAAGTACATTAGACTCGGTGATTTCTTGGTGTACCAAACCGGAACAAATGGCAGAAAATCAAATTTTGTCTTCTCTTAGCTTAGAAAATCTCACCAAGAACTGTAAATCGTAACCTACTATTGCTTTCTGGCGACAGAAATTTACCATCTTTCAGAAAAAGGCCGCCAAAAACTTGTTCTATTCTTTGTCTTTTCACTTCAAATTTAATCTGCTCAAAAAACTAAGCCTATTCTTTTAGAGTTTAAGACAGGCAATTTAAATGCTACCTTTTGTTCTACTGCTTGTTTTCACCATTTTGTGGAAAAACGCTGTATCCTTTCTCTAGACATGCGCGAATCTAGATCTCAGAAATGAACTGACCGTTGAACGTTTTATTTGTTATTTTTCTTTTTTTATCTTCTAAAGGTCAACAAACGGGGTGACGTTACTGAGAATTTCTGGGTAGTATTATTTAAATTTTATTCTTTTCTTTCTTTTTCTATATGGAATGGTGATTTCTATTGTGCAAGTTGATGAAGTAATTATCTGGTTTAAAATATTGTCTCTCTCTTTTTTTTTTTTTTTAATTCTTTTATCAAAAGTATGTGAATACTTTTATTGGCGCCTTACTGCTAGCTTAATTATTTTCGGAATCAATTAATTTTCACACTTTTGTAATGCTCAGAGGTTTCTTTAGATAAAATTTTGCGTTCAGAAATTAATTAGCATTAATTAGAATACATAAGCTTATTTTGTATTAAACTAAAAATATTTTGACATTCGAAATAAAACTAGTTAAGGGTCATTCATGTTAACGAAACTTCAAAATAAGAAAAAAATACATATTTTTATTTCAAACTGAGAAAAAAAATTTTTATTTAAAATATTGTTTGCTTTTAGTACAAATTTGCGCTTATAAATTAATTTGTATCAGTGAAAATATTATAATTTTCAACTTAATTTTTAAAAAAATTATTTTATTTTAAAATTAAGTTGTTGAAGGGTCATACGAATAATCGAAACTATATATATATATATATATATATAATACTTTTTAAATATGAGCAACACGTACAGGTAATTTATTACGAACAGTAGTAAAGTAAAGCAACAGATGAAACCACTGTTTGGCTTAAAAAAAAAAAAAAAAAAAAAAAAATCTCGTTTAAAAGATCTAATTTTTTACACGACAAAAACAAAATCTATGCCAACAATACATTAATTAAGCAGAGCCACGGTAGATCGCCGACTTCTATAAAAAGATTCTAGGTAGATAACGGTCGTCGCAATCGATATATTTTCATTATTTTTCAAAAATCGATTATTTAAACGAAAGTAATCGATAAAAGTTTGGATCACTTCCCGAGTGAATAATATTTATATTTATTAACAAAATAAATAGAAAGAAACGAAATGCTATTCTGCGTATTGAAAATTGATTTTTTTTTTTTTTATTTCATACCTAGTCTTTATCAAAAATAAAATTTTTAACAAGTAAAAAAAAAATTAATAGAAAAGTTTTTTATATTATTTTATTTTCTCTTGTAAAAATCACGCTGATAAAAAAAGAAAGAATTATTGCTTTTGAATTGTATTATAAATTTAGAAAAAATTGTAACTTTATCTCCAGCAAACTGTGAAAATGTTTGGCTCCAGCATACATCTGAGACACTGTTAAATATATCTTCTTCTGCTACTATTCTTATTTACTGCTGTTCTGGTACGCTTTTTACTACTACAGTATGCTGTCGAAAATATGTAATTGCGTGATATGTCATTACCAATCTGATACTGTTAAAAGCCAGGATTTTTTATATCTCTTTTCCATTTTATATCAGTTGTTGAACAGCCGACCCAATTTTTGGGTTTACGACAACTTATGTTCAACTATATAGCCTTGTAATTTTGAACCCAATCCAGAAGACAAGGGACCTTTAGATCAAGTATTGGGAGAAATTTGCCTCCGTGGAGGACGTTTTGATGGAACTAACCCGCATTTGTGTTACATGGAGTGGAAGATCACGAGAATCCTGACGACACGAGGACTCTACGAGGTTAGCCTGACGACAAGGGGACTCTAACCCATGATTCATCTACCACTGAGGATATTTCGCGTCAGCACTGTTGTCGGTGAAAGCTGGATGCGGAATTCGTATCGACCTGCCGTCACCGGGATTCAAACCCGGTTCACCTCATTGGAAGTCGAACGCTCTATCCCCTTAGTCATCGCAGATCATATATTTTCGATTGTAAAATTTTTGATTTTGCTATGTTTATAGTATACTGTAAAAAGTGTTTGATCTTGATGCATTATTAGGATCAAAATTTTTGATCCTGATACATTAGGATAGGATGTGTAGTTCTGATGAACAGCTAAATATATGCTCAGTATGCTGTTTCAATATCTAGATCTGGTATATATCTGACACACAGATAAAAATGCCTTGTTCTGGTACTGATCTAAAATACTGTTAAAAAACCCTTTTTCTGATACTCATCAATTACATCGTTCGAATAGACTGATTTAAATTTGGTGTATTCTTACTTATCTGTAAAGCTTCATGATTATAGAAAAAAAACCTTATGCTATAATAAGGTTCACAATCTGCAAGTTATTTTCTGCAGAAAATGTGGATAGCAAAACCGTACTCAAGAGGGTGGGAAGAGATAGGGACAATTATCCTATGGTGGAGGATTGCTACTGTACAAAATTCCTTTCAAAAACTATAATGTGTTTCAATTAATTGAAGGTAGAAAGTTGAGGAAAGGCTCTTTAAAAAGACATGAAAGTAAGACTGTTCCCGGCGGACTGAGTCCGCCGTATTGGGATTCGTAAACCTTGGTGAATAGTATAAGGCTAAATCTTTACGATTTAACATTTCACCTCAATTATTAGCGATATATTAAATTTAACAAAGGAATTAAAGATATTATCATATAAATATTATATTCATATGGAGATTTAAAATTTCGTAAAATTTTATTATAATAAGTACCCTTTCTTTATTCTCCAGTTAGGCCGAATTAAATTTAAATTTCGCAATAACATAAAAAGGCTTTGATTACCCCTTCGATTTCAATTGTGCAATATAGTTTAAAATTTAAAAAAAAAAAAAAATGTAAAAAAATATTGAAATAAGTATTTTTAATATATCTTCATTTGTAATGATTTTAATTTCATTACAAGAAAACTTTTACTGGACATTCATGTATTCTTTCATCTTCATGAATAGAGATAGAATAATGCTTTTGGATAACGAATAACTAAAACATACGAGAATACTATTATAATTGGTTTACATTCTATATAGAAGAGTTTATTGACTTTTGATGCAAATATTTCACTCGCTCTGTCTCATTTTCAGGCAACATTAAAAGTTTAGGAAGAAAAGCTTTTCCATGTTTATGAAAACAGTCACCTACATAGACGCGCTAATCTCATCATGAGTGGAGCAGCTCGCGGATACAGTTAAAAATTTCTTAATGAGGATATGGAATTTAATTGGATATTAAAACACAAGCAATAAGGCAGGGAACAGGCACCTTAACCGTGAAGATTTTAAAAGGAAACACCATCTCAAAACCCCATCTATTTGTTGTCTCGAGAAAAGCATAGTTTCCTTGGGCTCGAGGGACTCACGGTTAAGGGGTTTCTGAAATCTTTCCTTCGGAACTGAGAAATCATAATTCAATTTTATTCCATTTCCACGTGAAAAGGATTGTCAACTACCTTGTCTCTCTGCCAGTCTGTTGTCTTGTTCCATTGCTGTTAATGAAACGCGCCCGAAAGGCAACAAAGTTAAAATTAGAGGGTGCCTTTCCCAGAATCCTCCTTCAGAATGTTTGGGGGATGTACTGTGTGTTTTCGGTTTTGGTTGAGAGACGGACCTGGGCGCGTACCGGGGCGCAATTTAATAAGCTTTCCAATTAGCCGTGGGTGGAAATCTCTGTACTCGTTCTGAGGAAAGGACCAGGGAAAAGGATTTTATGCTTCAATGATGCTGGCGCCCTATTTGCATAGTCGAGACCTGCGAGTATTAAGAGAGTTGAGGGGATATGGAGCAGGGGCGCACACAGCTTTAAAACGACACTAATAACACAGAAATGACTTTAATACTGCTTTCGTACCCACAGGGCCCTAGCATCGTGTCAGCAGGTGGAGGGCGTAAGGGGTGGAGGTTGGTTTTCAGAGTTCCTTTTGGGATTGTGAAGAGAAGGGGGCTTCTGGAGATCAAAATTCATCCGCTCCGGTCCTTTGTAAAAGGACTTTTGTCCAAGCGGACATTTGTTTAAATAGATGATCAAAAATGTGTAGAGTTGGACAGCGTAGGGATCGAGGAATATAGAATTAGGAAGTGGCGTGCATTTTAAAGTTAAACGATGGTCAGTTGCAAAGGATGATTAAAGGGACAAAGGTAGATTGTGTTACATGGGAAAGCTTTGAGAGGACACTACTGAAAAGATACAAGTTAGAAATAAACAACGGTATTTTTTAATGATATTTTGTTTGATAGGACATCGTTGCAAGTTAGAAAGTAATAGATAAACAACGATATTTTTAATGACATTTTGTTTTAGGCTTTAATCGAACATTGTTGCAAAGAGGGAAATTAAAATTTAATAAATAAACAACGGTATTTTTAATATTTTGTTTGAGGCTTTGAGGACATTGTTGCAAAGATGCAAATTAGAAAATGATAAATAAACAACATTTTTTTTTAAAATTAAATTTTTCGAAGCTTAGATAAGACATAACAATGAGTTAGAAAAATAATAAGTAAACAACGGCTTTATTTATTTTTTTGAAGCTTTGATAGCATACTGCAGCAACTATTCAAATGAAAAGTATTAAACAAATAAGATTTTTAATTATTTATTTAACAGCATTTTTTAATTAATTTTCTTAAGGCTTTGACTGGTCATTGCAGCAAAGATGAAATTAACGAATTTTTATTTAATTTAATTTATTTTATCGAGCCATTTAGGACATTGAAACAAAGGTGTAAATTAAGAGCGTAATAGATAACATTATCTTTGAACTTCTTTTTTTCAATATTTGCTTTTGAGCATATGGTGAAATTTAACGTTATAAATTTTTGTTAAGCTAGACAAATTTTAATACAAATAGTAATAGTTTTTAAACTATCTCGATTCATTTTTTTTAAAAAAATCCTAAATTTATTGATTAATTCTTTGTGTTCATAAAAATCACAATTTGTTTTCATAAAAATCACAATTATTTCTCTTTCAAAAACCAATATAAATATTAAAAGAAGAGCTTTTTTTTTTTAAATAAAATTTAGCTTACTTGAAATTTATATTATAAATACTAACAAAAATTTTAAAATTTCAAAACGTAAAAAAAAAAAAAAAAAAAGGAAATCACGTGCACAAAACATTTATACCCTACCTTGTAATTTTCTGCAAAAAATTTTTTCAATATCACTAGCTTGCTAGAGTTGTATTTACTCATTTTTATATATAGTCTTATAAAGAATGGTTTAAAGCTGTCTAATTTTAAAAAAATAAAGCGAATTATTATTAGTTTCTCTTTTAAAAAAAAAATCAAAAGAAAAACTATTCACATCAGAAACTGAACTTGTAAAAGTTTTTTATGAAAAAACTATATCATTAACCTTTGTTGTTTTACGCAAAAAAGAACAAAAAAACTTAATGTTCTTTAGAATATCTTTACAACGTGGCAGATTATTATACTGATGCAAGCTGCTCAATATTACACGCAAATAGTAAGAATATATTTACCAATTTTTATAAAAAATATTTAAAAGTTGCAGTATCACTCAAAAAATAAATCTATATATTAGTAGTTTCTTTTTTTTTTTCTTCTAAGTAATTGAAAATAATTTAGGATTAAATTTAAATAATTTTACGTTAATTTTTTACTGTAACCTGTAATTCAAATTAAGCAAGTATCAACAGGTATAATGACAGAGGTCAAATTTTTGCTTATAATTAAATAATTTTGAAAAAAAAGTAAAAAGTTTTTTTTTTTATCAAAAAACTTTACATCAAGAAATTTTTTTGCTTTATGTCAAAAAGCACTTGTTCTTCAGAATACCTTCACAACATTGCATGTGATTTATGCTAATTCAAGTTGCTCAACAGTATTGGCTAACAGTAAGAGTATATACGCCAAATTTTTATATCTAACCATTGAAAGAACGTTTTTAGAAACGAATTGTTCAAAATAAATAAAATTATTTTAATCAAAAGAAAAATTATACATTAGAAGTGGATTTAGGATAAATTTTAAATTCTCCGAATATTTTCGACTATATAGTTTATTTCTTTATCTTAACAAGTTTCAACAAGGCACAATGAGTAACAGCTATCAATTTTTCCCTCCCAATAATGAATGACATCGAGAAAGTTAAAAGCTTTTTATGTAAATACCTTATCTTCAACGGTAAAATTTCCCACAGTTTTCTTCAATTCCACCTGATAAAAATGGCTGAAATAAGTAAGAAAATCTAACAAAAGAACAGTATGGGTATATTGCAAAGTAGAAAGAGGGGGCAATCACGTTGAAACCTTAGACATAGTTAACAAAAGAAATAATTATTCCAGTTTCAAGCATTTCTTTTGAAAGATAGTTCTTACCCTGCTGTTTAAAAATGAATATAAAGACAAGATTCCCTCTTGTTTGAGAGGTGACAGGTAAAGTATTGTGGACCCCATAGCCTAGTTGTTGCCCTCCCAAGAAGTTGGGCCTAGGTGGTAGGTCTTAATAATTAATCATAGTTAGACTTTTAGGTAGGATGATTCATAAAGTCTTACAGTTTTTCGCTGAAATATTGTTTAACATAAGAAAGTAAAATGTAAATACAATGCCACAGTAATTTTTTTTAAGGAATTTATAGTCAAGTATCAGTTTAGTTATAGAATTTATATGCTGACGCGACTATGACAATGTTTAGTTTATAAAATTATCAAAATGTAACCATTTTGCTTGGAATACAAATTCGCGATCGCAACACTCGATACGCCATCTAGCGGGAGACTGTAAATATCGTGCATTAGTTCCCACATATCCATTGGCAATGACGGACGCCATTTTCTTAGCATAAAAAAAGAAGCAAAATTTCCCTAAAGAAAAGGTAAAACTTCTTGAAAAAACTAATCAGAACATGCCAAACATTGAAGTACAACACGCCAAGCATTTGAAGAACAACTTCTCAATATTTTTTACCTTTCTATTACCAACAACATAACATGATTTCATGATCACTTGCTGTTACAGATGTGTGTATTGCGGTAAAATAATTTTTCTGTCTTCAATTCATTACAAGTTAAAATGAAATCAACATTGCTTTCGTCATTCCAATGAATAAATGTGTTCCGATGAATTCCATACAGAACTGTAATAGTTATAGAATATTCTTCTTCTTCATAGAATAGTATATATTTCTGTATCTACATAATTCAGAAAACAACAATAAAGAATAATCCGAATTACTTGAAAAAGTATCTTTTGTGCTGATTATAAATAAATTTTTTATCGTTTTCTTGGTAAGTGTTTTTTAGTTTTGAAAGAATTTCAACTAGATTTCAGCTATTCTGTTTTTAAGCTACATATTAAAATTCATATCGAGATCTTACAATTATAAAATTTTGATGTGTGGTATGTTACCTAAAAGTAATGAAGGGATAAACTATGTATATATTATTTGAGAATAAAGTTTTCAAACAAAGAACATATCATTTTGGAATTCTCCGGACTTATAAATCAGGTAAGTGTTATGATTTTTATAATAAAAAATTTGCTAGTAAATAATTTTTTTCTTACTTGATGATCGTTCTCTACAAAATGGTTTTTTTACGTCTGATTAAATACTATAAGGATTAAAAAAAAGAAACAAAACGAAAATTTTTATTGAAAAATGAGGAATTTTTAAAATCGTTTTTATCCTAAGAATTCTTTATTTTACGTTTTTTAGTTTATCATTTTTTGATAAAATTGTTGTCAAAATACTTTTTTTGAAAAATTAAATGGTATTAAATTATGTGTTTATGTATACTTCTTGCATATTCTAATATTTGAAGTAATATGATTCAGAAAAGTATGGAAGAAAAATTCGGTACTTACGTATTAACCACAGCTACAGATTTGGCAGATTTTTAAGTGCCGCCAATCTACACTTAAAATTTTTGGAAAAAATCTTAAAATGAAACACTTTGTTTAAAATCAAAGTAGTCAATCGGATTTCGGTGGAAAATGGGCCGATATAGAGTTTAGCATAGATTCAAAACTAACTTTTCTCTCACCTGATTCTATAGCCATTATGAACTCTAATAAATAAGATTCAAAATGAAATAACATTTCCAAAACGGACTTTTACTAAGAAAAAGTTTCATGTTATGGGTATTGGTACATTTTCGTTATATTTCACTGCATAAAATATTTCGCTCTTAAAAAAATAAAATTGCATCTTGTTTTGTTTTTGGCAAGTCCCAAAGACGCATTTTCGTAACACCTAAAATGGCGACAAAAAAAGAATAGTTCTTTTTTTGTTTTGTTTTTGTTTCGTAAGCATTCTTTATTTTACGTTAAAATTTAAATGGGGCTTTCATGTTATACCATTAAATTTAGTAAAACTATTTCTCAGGCATTAGGTTTGAACTTTTATAAGAATATACCTATTTTTTTCTCTTTATTTACAAATATTTTTCCGATGTGTTCTGAATGTTCCTTCTCTAAAAAAAAGGAGATACCATTTTGTTTTCGTTTGCATAAGAAAGAAAACAAGCATTTTTCTTTTTTAAATTTAATCAGCCACAATAAAGATGGAACGTTACAATGCTACATGCTGCATTAAAGACGTCTCCAGTGTAACTGAATGACTGTTCCTGTGGAAATCGCAGGGATTCGGCACATACAACAACGCCCCCTATAGTTCGTTGCGATCGCGAATTGCATATCCACCACCCCATAAATTATTTTACATTGCATTTACATTACACTATTTTTGATGCAAAATTCATCAACAATTTTATTGACAAAAACATTTTTTTCTAAAAAAAAAAAAAATTTACTTATAAAAATGTAATTAAACGTAAGTTTTAAAAGCTATTGAAGTAAAATATCCTTAAAATTAAATAAAAATCAATAAATAAAAAATTCAATGTATTTTTTCCTTTCTTTTTTTATTAAAAAACTGCAATGCATTATAAATGGAGAAGACAAAGAAAATAATAGATTAACAATGTTTTTCGAAGATTTGTCACCAAAGAAAATAAAAAAGCCATAGTTAAAGTGTGCCTTACACTAAGCAATGCGATGATTTTAAACTATCTGGGCTTTAGAACAGACAAGTTAATAAATTTTTTTAAATCAAAATTACTGCCTTATTCTCAGTTTTTGCACATTTTTATGAGCCCAGGTAAAGCATCATTGAATTAAGTATTGAAAAATTACACTTCAAATACTTTTCATTTTCACGAAACTGTGGGTGTTGCGCCACTTTCAAAAAAAGCGTAGACAGCGCTGGCCTTAAATATGCTTAACTTGACCTAACAATCATAAGTAACACTTGCTAACCCACAGCAGTTATAAAAATAACATATTATTCTCAAAAAACAAAAAAAATCGTATTCTCTTTTTAATTCATATTCCTCCATAATATTTTATTCTTTTAGGTAAAATTTAAAGATAACTTTTTTATAAAGCATAAGTTTCGCATATGATTATATGCTGACTTAAACAGAATTTCAGATTTAACCTGCTTATTCCCAATGAAAATTTCATAAGCTTATCACGATAGTTTATACATCATTTTACCCCCAACTGCTTGATACATTCAAAATTATATTTTTATGCACATTCAATTAAACGCGCTAAACTTAAACACGTATTCAATTCAACGCTTCAAACCTTTTGCCTTCTCATTACAAAAAGCAAGTTTAAAGAAAAAATTTCTTTTTTTGCTAATTATTTTTTTGGTCCCTTTGAGAATAAGGACACTGGGCGAGTACATCCATTCTCTTGCCGATAATCAGGCCCTGATTTCAATTAAATACTTACAAAATTGATTTTGTCATAATTCCCCCCCCCCCATCCCCTAAATTTCACTAAAATTAGATTTTCAAATATAATTTCAGACTCACATTTTAAAATCAAAGAGCAAGTAATAAATGAAAGTTTCAATTTTTTAACAGCTTGAAATAGTTGTCGTACCTTTTTCAAATTATAACGAACTTACCTCTTTATATACTCGTCTTTAGCTCTTGCATTATTAAAAGGTAAGAGACGCAAATAAAACTAATATTTTAAACTATCACGAACATATTATACATAACATTAGTAAATTTCATAGAAACTGTGGCAATAATATACTAAATAATTCACAAAAAAGGAATTTTAGGGATTTTTACCGTCATAAAAATACCAAAACTTTTATTAAACTAATAACTATAAACGATTTTAATTAAGTTAACTCACTATTTTGAATAGTAATAGACAAGAAATTTATTATTGGTATACCTAGAAAATTTTTTAGATTATTTAAAAGATAGCTTTGAATAAAGATAGACTGAAAATTTTAAAAGGAAAAAAAAAAAAAGAAAGCTTTAACCTGATTACTATAAGTGAGGCTGGTTTCATAATGTATCATCAGAAATAAATTATGTAAAAACTCTACTAGGGATTTTTTTTTAAGAGAACTTACTTAATTTTAGGGAATTTTTTAAAATGTACAAAAATTAGGAGTATTTTTAATAAACCAGTAGAGATGGCAACTATACATCACGAATTTTATTTCCAATTATATTCTCTTAGTTTTGGACGCAAACGAACTGAAGAAAGCTAACATTGAAATCTCAAGAACTGTCTTTTTATTGTGGTCATAATGCTAGTTTGCTTAAAAAAAAAAGAAAAAGGTTTTAAAGAAGTAAATTATTACTTTTAATTTAACAAATTCTATTCTCTCTCTACCTCAAATGACTCACCTCCCAAGTTTTTGTATTTAAATTCAATGCGCTCTCCACCAGGCAATAAAGTTCAATCTGCTAAAATGTAAATTGCATCCAATCACGCACTAGGTGACAATTTTGAATCGCAGAGTACCCAATCAGCTGTTTTGAGTGTGATATAATTATATTTCCGCCTTTGGAAAGGACAAAAGAATGACACTATTTCGGTCACAGTTACAAAAAAGAAGAAAAAAAAAAAATACAATGCAAAATTCACCTCATTCTTTATTCCAAAACTTCTATACTAAACCACACAAAAAATTCGATTTCCCATCATGCTTCACGCCTCATAAAAATCTACCATGGATAGTTAATTTATGGCATGTTTAACCCTTTGGAAGAGCTTAATAAAGGATAAAGTGAAAAAGATCGAAAAAAAAATCCACAACTTTTACATAAGAACAATGAAGTTTAACGGTGGTAGGGCAGTTACTAAACCCCCAAATCTTCTGTCGAGATTTTTTTTTTAGAATATTTTATTTGTTTAATTTCAGTAAAAGCCAGGTGTTCAAAATGGGGAGAGTCGAACCTACAGCTACTCTTTCTCCCCCCGAATATTTTTTTTTTAAACCTCTTTTCATGAAGAGAATTTACCAACTGTTCTAGCTTGACTACAATTATTATTGCTATCGTTGTGGAAATAGTTGGTTTATAATTAAGAGAATCTACATTAAAAACGTCTTCATGTGCGTAGATTTAAAAAAAAAAATTAAATGGCGGATGTAATGTATCTTAAATTTTTATATGTTTGCAAAACGTATAAAATTAAGAAAGAAATTTAACAATTTTTATCCAACATTTTTGAAAATACGTGGATTTTATAAATAAAAGGTTTGGGGCAATATAAAGATAAGCCACTTCTTTTTAATTGGTACATTTTCGCCTAAATGTTGTTTACTTATAGATGCTGACTTACAGCATAATACAAAGAAAAAATATATTACTTCATGGAAATTGAGTTTTTACCCAACAACGCGTAAGAAAAAAAAATTATGGAACATTTCTAAGAATACAAAATGCTATCTTATTTCGACCATTTTTTAATAGTACTATTTAACAAGCAATTTCCTCTGAGAAAGTTTTGAGATTCTATCAAAATTTTAAAACTATTAAAATTTTGAAATTACAAAAAAATTTAAAAAGTATTCAGCTTTTGATGAAAATTGTCAAAAAAAAAAAAAAAAAAAAAAAAAAAAGTTGCTACTTGCAATAATAAAAAACTGACCCAATTGTTGCTTTTGGTCTTCTTAAATTAATTGGTTAAAAAAATGAAGCAAATAAAATGTCATGGAAAGAAAAAAACTATTAATGATAAGTGCAATAGCGCAATTTTTCTTATAATTGAATAAATTTTTATCACATCGTCCTTCATAAGCTTTAATTTACTTTGATAAATGCTGTTTTTCTTGAAAAAAAAAAATCTTTAACAATACACGAGTCAAATGTTTATGAATTGAACATATATACTAAACACATGCATAATTATTTCAATACATAAATTATCAGTATTTTTAAAAAGTGAAATAAAGTATTTCTATTTTTACTATGGGGAGGGTAAAATAAATAATAAAATCAAAAGAAGCTAGGCATCAATGAAACAATATTTTTATTTTACAAATCTTAGTCAGAGCAATGAATGATGAACTACAACTAAGCATTCCATAAATATTTACACAAAAATGGCACACAAAATAGTTGTCAATTGCCGCCATTAAACAAAAAAACTATACATAAAAGGAGTTCTTTATACAAACAAATAAAATGCACAATAACGAGGTGTTAAGAAAAAAGAAGGCAGTCTCTTTCACAAATTTTAACAATTTTCACCATTAATAAATAAAAAGGCGAAATAAATAATCTACCACGCACGCAAAAGCTATAATACTTTTTACGTAATTAAACTTATAAATAAATACTAACTGCTTATTGTTTCTAACACCTTGCATAATGAACAACAACAAAACTGAAAATCATAGGGGATTTATACACAAAAATATAACACAAACACTAAAAAAAAATAATAATAAAAATCTACATGATATTAAGGCACATGCAATAATTTGTATATCTGCCATGCTGTGATTTAATGTAACATGCACTATACATTCACACAATAAGCAATACAAAAATTTAACAATTTGAGGTAATTAGTTAATAAAAATGAATTGTTTTTGTAAAGAAAATATTTGATCTATTTCAGCCTTTTAAAATCATATTTAACTTAATTATGACTAGTGCTAATATTTACAACGCTTAAGTTTTGTGCAATAATTTGGTAAGAATCATTAGAGGAGATAATTAAACTGAAAAACTGAATTAAATTATAATTTAAAACTTTTTTGAAGATGCCAAATTGGGTAGGGAAAAATCCAATAGGTTTCACGAAATAATATAAATTTGATAGCCGTTGCATAATATACTAAATATTACACATATAGGGAATTTTAAGGGATTTTTGTTGTCTTCAAAATATAAAAAAATTTATCACACTAATAACTATGAATAATGTGCAATATTTTTCTTTATGATTGACATCAAATGAACTTGAATTCGAAATGCTTTTTTTTCATGTCAATTCATAATTTTGAATGGTAATAGACAATAAATTTATTATTGGTAATTAATTTTTTTTATAGTTCTGAATAAAGATAAAATAAAAATTTAAAATAAAGCAGAAAAAAAAGAAGCTTCAAACTGATTACTATAATGAGGCTTCATTATGTGTTAGTAATACTTATCCCAACAATAAATTCTATTTCAAAAAGGATTTTTAGTGTATTTGATTATTAGGGTTAAGAAAATTATTCAATTTTAGGGAATTTTCTAAAATGTGTAAAAATCTGAATTTTTTATGAAATCAGTAGACCGGGAGAAATTGGCAAAATCCAGTACTCTACTAGTAAATCCAGTAGAGTTGGCAGCTATGTATAATTATAAAATTTATTATTTTAAACAAAATAATTAAAATATTTGAATGGCAGTGAGTAAAAACTTTTTATGTATACATTGAAAAAATATTTACAAACAGTAATCACTAAACCGATTTTAAGAGCTATTTTTCAGTATTATTTTTTTAAAAAAATAATAATAATTAGCATGCACACTATATTTTATTAAAATTCGGCTGAAATAGAAAGGCTTTAGTGTATCTAACTATTGGTGGTGTAATTAAAATTATGTTATACAACTAAATATTTAAAAATTCGCTTAAAAATAGGCTTACAATTAACTATTCAGATAATAAGCAATAATTAGACTACTTCAAAACAACAACACATTTCAAGAAATTTAACTAAATTAGTTAAGCAGTCAAAGCAAAAATTTTTGTTTTTTTATTTATAAACTATCACAAAATGCTTTTTGACAGCTAACCTAAACACCCCTGAGCGAAAACTTTAAAATTGCCATAGTTTTTGTGAGAGATCACAGTAAATTAAATTTTGTTTGTTGCACATGTAAAAACCCATAATAAAATTTGAAATTATTTGCTTCTTTCTCTAAATCGTACGGTATTTAGAACGCTCAAAGTTGCATAAAATACTTATGTCTCTTTCATCAAAATAAAAAAGAAGAAAAAAAAAATATTGACGTTTATTATAATTATAAGAAATGTAGTTAATTTAAGAAACTGTTTTGATTGCTACTAAGGCAGTAAAATGTACATGCATAGCTTATACAATTATTTTTTACAAATCAAAAGTAGAAATATATCTTTGGATACGAGATCAAGTAGAAAGACTTCTTGAACGAAAAAAAAAAAAAAAAAAAAAAAAAAACTATCATACAAAACATACATAATTGAACAAGCAATAATTTTAAACTTTTTCAAATAATTCCACTTCAGCGAAATTGTCAAATAAAAAAAAATAATTAAAATATGAACACAATTTAAGATTTTTTTTTAAATATAAAGCACATTTGTGAGATTTTGGAAAAACCCCACCTAGTAAACCTCATGATAAAAAACAAATTGAGTTAAATTTAGCATCCGGCCAAGAGGTTAAAATTTATTAAAAAAATTAACAGATGATTTAATAATTACAGTTCCAAAGATGATATAAACGATGGTTTAAAAATATTAATGAACACAATGTTTTACACATATACTGGTTGTTCACCAAATATTAGGAACTTTTTTTTTTATCACCCTTATTTTAGGGATCAAAGAGATGCATTTGAGTAAGTTCTCATCTTGACATTTATGTGAGTCTTAAAGTATTAGAGTTTAGTCCTACCTGGATACATGGCGTGATGAAGAAAGGCGCCAGGCATGCCATTGTAGTAGCCAGGAAATGGAGAGTACATATAGGGAAATAGTCCAGGCGCTGAGGACGGCGTTGAAGGCGATTCTGCCGACGTTGTTGGCGGTACAAAGTCTGCCAAATTATGGTTTTCTTGAGCGGAAGCTGTTGTTGGAACAAAACCGTCTTCTTTGTCCTCATTTTTGCCTTTACTGGAAAAGTTTATTTCGCCGTTGGTCAGAGGTTCTTTCCGTTGACCGTCGATAGATTCACTCTTAATCTTGGACTCCGTACTCGTTGGGGTAACATTTCCGAAGTTCGGTAATCCGCCAGAAAGACCAGCATTCAATTTTGGCGTTGAATTTACAGGTGTTAGTGAGCTAGAAGCGGTGCAGTTTATTACGTGATTAGGTGTTGCGGGAGAGTCGAAGCTTGGGGCAGTGTCTGAATCCTGCCCATCGGTCATTTTCTTCAAACTATCGATGTGGATCTTAAGATTCTCAATATGTTTCCTAGAGAATATATGCTCTTGAAGAGTGGATGGTGAAAATTTTAAGTTGTATTTGACGTTGCACAAATTGCACTCTTCGCTCACTTTTGGCGGTTCCATTTCATGTCCGAAAGTCTTTACAAAAGCTAATTTAGCTTTCTTTTCTTTAGCTCGTGCATTTTGGAACCAGACTTGAACAACTCTTTTGGGAAGTCCTATCTCTTTACCTAGAGATTCACACTCGCACATAGAGGGAGTTTTATAGTCTACAAAAATAGATTTCATAACTTTTAGTTGTATGGTTGTCATTTGAGTCCTAAAACGTTTGTTTGAGTTTGAAGAATAACGACTGGACGGTGAGGTTGGATTGCTCTCATCACCATCCATGTTGTCTGTTGACTCGGAGTATGTTTCAGAATGACAATCGTCTAGCAGAGCTCCCCTAGAAGACCCATCTTCTAAGTGGAACTTTTCGGGGAGCGTGCCATTACTCTTTTCCATCAAAGCTTTAAGAGGTTTGCTTAAGTCAAGTGGATGCTCTTTCGTAGGGCTGCTTTCTGTTGACTTTTCACCAGTTTTATTAGTAAATGATAAATCTGAGGCTAAAGTTGGCTCCTTGCTGTTATCCTTTTGTGTAGACAGATCACCAACTTCATCATAAAACCTTTTCCAGGAATCCTGATAGTATTTCATCATCGTTTTATTCATCAAATCAGCAGGGTTTGAAATGAAAGTTTGGGAGGGTGATGCATCAGATGTATTCATTTTTTCGTCTGATGGGCTCTCAGGCTCTTCTTGATTCGAATCTCCTTCTCCGTCAGGAAGTGCGTCGATATTTATATCACCTTTAGTGTACTGATCAGCATGTCTTGTTGCCAAGTGTGATTCTAAAGCAGACCGAGCTTTGAATAATGCACGACAAAAGGGGCACCGCTTATGTATAACTTGCTGGTGTGCTCTAAATTGTCCTTTCCTTTCGCGAGCTCGAGTGTTTTGAAACCAAACTTGAACAACACGTTTCTTCAATCCAACTTCTCTTGCTATATTCTCAAGCATCTTCCGACTGGGATTACTTTCAAGTTGATATTGCTGATATAAATAATCCAATTGCTCAGGTAAAATGGTTGTTCGGAGACGTTTATCCCTTGGGTGATCGCTTTGGGATTCCTCGTCATCAGAGAGTTTACGTTTCATCTGGGTTAACTGCAGGGAGTTAGAATGTGGGGAGGAATCATATTGCATAACTGGAAAAGCTGAAGGTTGATATCCGCTGAAAAGTGTTGGATTCATCATGTGTACTAATTGATGTTCTCTCCACAGATCGAATCTGGAAAATGCAAGACTGCATTTGTCACATCTGTAAGAGCCATTTTGGTTGTTATTAGACGCAGTAGAAACCTTTTCAGATGGACGAGAGGTGACGGGGGTCATAGGATTTGATTGAGGAGGGGTGGATGGTTGAGATCGTTCTTCAGACATCACCTTGATTTGACTGGCTAAAGGATTTTCATCTTTAAAACAAGAACTTTTTTGATGCTTAATCAGTTCATAATATCGCTGAAAAACTTGTAAGCATTTTTTGCACTGGTAATTTAATCCGGGGGTACGCTGGAATCTTCCAGCGTTTTCCTCTTCAGTTGTTATGGGCGGTTGGTTTTCGTACACTTTCCGAGCTTTCTGACGAGCGTTCTGAAACCACACAACAATCACCCTGGGACTCAATGTCAAAAGTTTGGATAAGTATTCCAAGTCGTCATCTTTCGGATAAGCGTTAGACTCGAAGAATTCTTGCAGCACTTTGATTTGAAAATCGGTGAACCTCGTACGATTCGCTCGCTTTCCGGAAGATGAACAGGAAGGTGTAGGAGTACTGCTGGGCGTGCCTGTAGAATGTGGAGATTCCGATGTTGGAGGTGAAACAGAGGCCGGTGGCATCAAAGACATCATTGATGAGGCATTTACAAAAGGATTGAAATTACTTCCAAAACTATCAGCTAAGGATGTTCTCAAATCCATTGACATCATCGCCGAAGAAGAAGAAGGACATGAAACGGCACAATTAAGAGCTTCAGACATATTAAGCATTTCAGAAGCAGATGGATTCATGTTGTATATCTGTTTACTCTGTGAAGACTGTTCAACCTTAGGGCAATCATTAGGTAGGCATTTTTCCAGTTTGATTTCAGTAGTGCTGACATCGGAAAAATCATCGTTTTTTTCGTTGCTAACAGGCAGTATTTCTTTCTTCTCTAAATTTATTGTTTCGATGCTCTTTTGATCACACTCTTTGTCTGCGGATACGGGAGTAATTTTGGCTTCTCCGGTTTTTTCATATTCCTCAAGGTTCAAATATGTTGAAGGTGGGTTGTTGAAATTATAAGGAGAGTCTTTATTCCTCTGTCTTTCCTTAAACAGGGTGTTTCGGAACCAATGTTTGATGACCTTCAAAGGCAGCCCAGATTTATCCGACATTTCAAGCAGTTGATCTTCAGTTGGAGAATTGTTAATATCAAAGTAAGCTCTTAGTATTTTGAGCTGATCGTCGTTGATTCTAGTCCTAGCTCTTTTCTGCTGTTGGGAGAGTTGCTGTTGTTGAAGCAGCTTCTGCTGAGCAGCAAAAAAGTTGGGATCGACGGCTGCCCCAGGCATCATTGGATGACCGAAAGCAGATGCCATCAATGGGTCGATAGGTGGAGGCATCATAAGTGGAATAAGAGGTGGATGCATATTCATAGCCGCCGCGAAAGGTAAGTTCATATTCATTCCTAAGTTCATGGGCATAGGTAGACCCATACTGAGACTCATGAGGAGTTGATTCAACTGCATTTGAGCTGCCATAGCTTGGTTGGCTGTCACCGAAGATGCCACGTCGGGCATTTGCGATCCTAACGAGGTAACAGGTGGAGTCACGGCGTTAGGCAACGGCAATGGCGTAACACCAGATGGTGTCGCAGGAGTTGTTGATGGGCCAGTGCTCAGTTCGCCACTTGAAGGTGGTGAAGGAGCTTCAGCCATATTGTTAGCATCGTCGACGACAGGTATGGATGCATTACGCCGCTCATAGTCCTCACGAAACTCTTCTGCAAACTTTTCTACACTTTTAATAGGAACAATGTCTTTGTGATTTTCTTCCTGGTGAGCCTTTAATACCCAAATACTTGAAAATCCTTTTCCACATTTACTACATGTTGATCGATTGATTTCTGGGAGATCTAATTTTTTCTTTTGGTCCTCAGTTTCTTTCTTTTCTTGCTTCATATCAGAATTCTCTTTTTGATCATCTTTTTTCTCTAAATCTTTCTTTGGTCTTCTTTGAGAATTTTCGTTAAACTGCATTACGACATCGAAACCAAAACTTTCAAGTAGATGTCTAAATATTAGAGGCTTTGGTCTTATGAATGGAAACCTACTTTTGAACATTTGTTGCCCTGGTGTAGGACTTCTTTGCATATTTGAATGATTAACTGCAGGTGTTGGGGTAGTCTCTGGAGGTACTATAGATAATCGAGGTTGTTTTTCACTTGGTTCATCGCGTTCAATCTGATGTTTTTGTTGAACTTGAGGTAAAGTTGGTATCATCGGAGTTTGAGGTTGTTGAGCGAAAAAACAATACAACTGTTGATGTTGCACAAGAGCATCCTGTGATGAACACATTGATCCACATTTTGAACATGAGAATGGCGGTAGAGTATGTGATAGTTGGGAAGGTTGCATAAGGTTCATTGCTTGCTGCATAATATTGTTATGATCTGGATGCAACGGAAACTGAAATTGTGGGGTTGCTGTAACTGTAGAAATACTAGGAGCAGAGGTAGAAGTTGTTTGAGAGGTAACGGAAGTTTGAGGTGCCGGTGTCTCAGATTGTTTAGTAGTTAGAGTGTTGACTGCAGGTTGAGATGAGGTTGATACCTCTGGGGTAACAACAGCTGTACTGGTTGGAACATCTGGTTGCTTAGTTGTAGTCGATTCTGCAGGAGGAGTTGAATCGGGCCGTTCCACTAACGGCGTTCGCAAGTCCAATTCACCGGATAGAACAAGCTCTTGAACTCTGGAAGCTTTTGACTGATGTAGAACAGATCTAACGTGTGCGTCTAAATGTGAAGCCTGACCGTAGTACAATTTACATAAGTTACATTTATAAGGCTTTAGATCATTACTTTCTACAGCACTGGTGACAACTGTGCTGCTCTTCGAATTTGCCGGGGTTGAATTTGATAGACTACTGGTTGTTGTAGACATAGAAGTCACAGAAGATACGGGAGATGGAACACTTGTGCAAGCAGTTGCAATTGTTGCTGCAACTGTAGTATTAGGGGTGCTATTTTCTTTCATGCTCAACTTTAATTTGTGAAGATGTGAAACCGAGTTGTAATGGACCAATAGAATGTTCTTCTGCGTGAATGATTCTTTGCAAACTTCACATTTAAAAGGTCTATTTGGATCTAAGTATTTTTCCATTGGATAGCTCATTTTCTCACCTTTACGGTGTAAAAGTGTTTTATTATGACTAGTTAAATAGCTTTGCCTAGTGAATGCAACTTTACAACGATGACACTTGTACTTTCGATTAGGATCAGCATAACTGTCTTCAGCCATAGCTTGACTATTAATGTAATCTTCTAAGACTTGGTGTTCTTTAACTTCACTTATGTCTTCTGCGTCTTCTAAGGCATCAGATTCATCAGGAAGACTAATGACTTCGTCAGGAATATCGTCTTCTAATTCTTCACGATTGCTTTCTTTCTTCAACAGCTCAGTTGTTTGTGGATCTAAAATACCACCACTAGCACCCCCGTTTCCAGCAAGTAGAGGATTATTCATCAAACTAGCTCTATAAAGTTCTAGTTGATCTTTTGTCATATCAGCGTGAGATATTTCAACATGTTTTTGTAAGGCTAACACTGAACGGAAACTTCTACCACACAATACGCACTTTGTTGCAGCTCGAATCAGATGGTATTGCAAGTGCAGCTTCAGCTTTTCTGAGGTTTTGAATGCAAGACTGCACTGATTGCATCGGTATTTGTATACATGCCTTTCAGAGATGGGTATATTAGACTTTAAGGCATGCATTTCTTTGAAATGGAATTGAGCTGACGTCATGGTACCAAAGAAGAGACCGCAGCCCTTCTTCCAGCAGAAGAAACCATTTCCTTTGGGAGTGTTTTTATATTCTAAATGTCCCATTTCATTCTGATGGCAAAACAGATCTTCCACCTGCATAAAAACTCGACCACAAGTAGCACAAGCAAAATCTTCTTCATCTTTGTAATCACTACTATCACTTTTGCAGTCCATATCTTGATATTCTTGCTTAATGTCCATCGAATCGTCTAGAACAATTTCATCTTTATCTTTAGTAGAAACAGGTGGTTTAATATCTTCTTCAATAGTGGGGCCATTTGTAATGATTTTTGCTGGTGGAGACAGGTTTTCTACAGGTTCGGTTTTGCAGATCTTTTCTTCGATTGCCTCCTTTTGAATGGCATTTTTCCTTGCTGCTTCCCATTCACTAGTATCGACCAGCTTGAGAAGATTCTTGACTACTTCTTTGCTGACAAAATGCGTATCCATTACGTGCTTCTCGAGAAGATCCATATCTGCTAAGCCTTCTGAACATAGGGGACACTTCAGAAGCACTGGCTTTTGAGAATGTTGTGAAACAACGTGCATCTGTATTCGTACCTCGCTATTGCTTGTGAAATTGCAAAAAGGGCAAGTATGTACTGTTTCAGGACTGTTCACTTCGCTTGTACTACGATCCAGTAAGGCTTGCTTAAGCATTGAAGTATCAGATGATTTTGAATTTATCTCTTCTTTAGTGCGTTCATCTGAATGTAAGTAAGAATCATTTCCTGTATCGCTACTGCTGGCATCTGCAAACGAAAGAAAATAATCATCAATTAGAATTATTTAAGATATAAATTCCATGAACTCGCGTTTACTAAGAAAATGCCAAGCTTTTAAAATATTATGTAAAAATAAAATTAAATAAAGTATTTTTTAATGAACAAAGTTTATAGTGTTAAGTTTCTGATGACCAAAACAGCTAAGCCTGTTTACACCCAAAAATTATAAAATTTTTAACGAAACATCTTAAAGCATATTAAATATGATTACATTAAAATCCAAAATTTTCTGGATCTCTAAGCAACTGTAATTTTTTTTTTTTTTTTTTTACTAACAGGAAATCATTATTCACAATTGCTTTTAAAATGCAGTCTCTCTTAAAATATGTGTTTTATTACCAATTCAGTGTTATTAAACAACCTTTGCATACATCTATTACAAGGGTATCTTTTACTTTTCTAAAAAAAGGAGTATTTTAACTAACAACTATGAAAAAAACAATAAATAAATAGTTTACATTATCCCGCCAGAGAGTTAATTCTACGCTTTTCCGAGGCTATTTTTATTTTTAAAAACAACGTTTATAGAAGTTTATAAGATTTTATTGAAAAGAAGTAATTTCGAATGAATTTTTTGGAGAAAAAAAAAAAAAAAAAAAAAAAAAAAAAAAAAAAAAAAAAAAGAGGAAGAATAAAATAGCAATGCATGAACAGTCTAATGTTTCAACAAGTCTGACAACAGAATCCATGCGGCGAAAATGGCACTCTAATTGCATTCGATAGATTCTGAAGTAACTTAAAAAAAAAAAAAAAAAATCAGATACTACTAAGTTGGTAAATCACAATCTACTGCAATTACAATCCCGCAATTGCAATTAGACAATAATTTTGCAGTTAAAATAAATGTTGAGCTAAATAGAACAAAAACCGGTGTCGGCTATATCGCACTAAGATACAGGTAAGTTAATCAAACAGAGTTGTAAAAACGATGAAGACGGAAATATTTAATATAAAATCCCCAGACAGAAATACTTCATTCCAAATGCGATACTTAGTACCTCAACAAAATCGGTTTAAATCCACCGGACATTATTCTTACAAACCCTTTGGTCAGGCAGAAATCTTCAACACAAAATGCGATACTAAGTAGTACCACAACACAATCGGTTGGAGCTCACCAAAATATGACTCCTGATGCTGAAGTTACACGCATTCTCACGTATCGATTTACCCTTCATTTACACACGAATCGCATTAAAAGCTCACGTTTGATTTGCAAATTGGTTGGTCACAATTATGCAGTTGAGGTGCTTTCCAGACACCTTTGCGTGCTGTTCATGAGGAAAAGTCACTTCTGAAACTCTTGATCTCCTTGTTTGACTCGAAGAGGAACAGTGAATTACAAACAGCTGTTGGGGGAGCTGTAATTCTTCAAAGTTATTCCCGCTTCGTCAATGTCACAAAAAGAACTTTCGAATGTAAAGATCACGCAATATGTGGATTTTACGTAATCAAATTTGTAATTTAAAATACTTATCTGATTAAAAGAAGCTATTTTGGTTAGAATGATAATGATATAAAAAACGGATGACCAATTTTCAGATAAAATACAATAAAAGCCCAAATTTTAATATGTAATTTGCACTATAAAGGGTATACTCATGTCTGTTGGTATTTTTTATTTTGATTATTCAGTTTAAATATGAAAAGATTCATTCAATACAAATCAAGCCAAACTTGAAAGAAAAAAAAATCAGAATTTAAAATATTTAATGCTTTGAATTTGAATTGCTTTATTTATTAGTTTATTTTATTGTTGTCTTTGTTGTGCCTTTATAAAAAGTGCATAACTTAAAATTAAAAATGAGTAATTTAAAAAAAAAAAAAAGTGAAATAAAAATAATTGATTAGTAATTTAAATAAATAATGATCTACGGACAGATTTAATTCTTTAAATTAAAAAAAGTTAACTTGATCAAAAAGTCGAATGCGGCTAAATTTCGCCAAAAGTCAGGTTAAGAAAATGAAGATACTACGTATCTAATGCTAAAAATTTAAATCATGCTAGACACAATGTCTGACACATATAACGAGAATTTTGATCAGTCATCAAAACTATATTTTTCCTATAGAAAGTAAGATTTTATGGTGCTACACCAATATGACATTTTAAGATAAGGACACCAATTTCTATTTTAAACTAAATCTGTTGCAAAAACAAAGCACGAAAAAAAAAAAAAGAAAAAAAAAAAAAAAAAAAGATGTATATCTTAGAACTGAAGAAAATAAACATATTGTAGAATATTAGGTTTATAATTAAAAATATTTTAATAATTAAAAATATTTTAATAATTACAAATACTTTAATTAGATAGATAGATTTTGCTTATTTTATTTTAATTAATCAATTTAGATAAAAATTATTAATGCAGAATGATGATCTCATTCATATTTATTATCGGGAAAGGGAAAACTTAACTAGCTGGTTAATTTTTAATGAATGAAAAAAAAAAAAAATACTTATTTAAAAATTTTAAAGACAAATACATTTTTAGTTTTAATTATCAGAACGTATAACATATAATTAAAATTAGTTACTATTTTTTAGATCATTTAGAGAGACAATAAAATAACTTAGCGCTCACAGTCATTATGAATCAAAAACAACAACAGCCATCAACATTTCCAAATGCAGTTCTAATGTTATTTTTCTTAAATATCACAAAAATTACTCATATATCACAAAAATTATCTTTAAAATACACAATTAAAATATTTATCTCAGATTATGGACTATATAAAAATCGACATTTTTAAGACTTTTTTGCATGGTTATTTAGAGGAATATCTAAAATTACATTAAGAAATTTAATTCACACTCCGCTTATAACTAGGGTCTAATTTATTCATACATTACTTAGATTTTTTAAGTATTTTTATGTAGAAAAAATCATACTATTACTGTACAATTTCATAACTTTCTTTCTCCACTTTAAATATTGCGCCGTTCGTAATTTAGAGGAAAGTCTAATTATTTGAAGACAATTAGTTCACATTCCGCTTATAACTAGGGCCTAGTTTATTCATACATTGCTCAGATTTTTTAATATTTTCAGGTAGGTTAAATTGTCTGAAAAAATTATTCTACATGTACAATTACATAAATTATGTAAATAAAGGAGGGGGGAAAGTCATCTCTACAATTTTTAACTTGGTACAACTAATTTTCATTAATATTAGTAAATTATAAACTTACACGAAATTAGAGAATCATACATAAATTGAAATAGGAATTTAATTTTCTACTTAAATTTGAATATAATTCTTTAATTTCATATGTATGTATATAAATATATTTGAAGATAATTTTTGGGCTTATGCTGCCTTAGCGCTTTCCCAGGTTTGACTAAGATTTTGTTATATAGTTTTTATGTTATATTTTCAAAATTAATTTTATCATATTTTTAATTAAAACTATCATTTTATTACATTTTTCTAACTAATATTCTTACAATATATATAAAAACAAACTTTAATTTAAATTATCCTTCTTTAAATATTTATTAATTTTACAATTATTGCTTCAATTGAAGATAAGATTCTTTTCTTACCTTTTTCATCATCTGTAAGTTCAGCTGCCTTCAGAGAATCACTAGAAACTTGTTTCACTTCCTTGACTATAAAAACATCCCTCAAATCAGGTTCGCTTTCCCCTTGCATTTGTCTCAAATTTTCAGTCCTCATATGTGCTAAAGAATTCACATGTTGGATAAGACTAACTTTTGTCCTCACTGATACATTGCACATAGTGCAATGATAAGACTTCAGTTCAGTTTTGATAAACGATGCGCTTCGTTCTAGGAATAAAAACAGTCGGCTGTTTCCTTCATGCCTGGGATTTGTCGTGTGAATTTGAAGTTTATGCAATGAGTTCGTAAAATAATCACATGAGTTGCATCGAATTTGGACAGGATTGCTAACGTTCACATATTTCAGTTTCCATTCATTCTTGCTACCACCTTCTTTAACGTGATTGACGTGATGTAGCCTTTGCAAATGCTTATCAGTCTTACAGTGCAGCTGGAAATTAGCTTTCAGATTGGTTTTGTATGTGCAGAGTTTGCAGATTGATGTACCAGCAACAACTGTTAAGACTTCGTCCTCACGTAATCTGCTTCTGTCAAGCTGAACGTGTTGATTCAAAGCTTCAAGGGAGTTCGAAGAAAAGATGGTGCAGACACAACATAAATACAGTTTCATATTGTCTTCATACTGAATATCTGGTCTCACAGTTGGATCAGGATGTTCTAGATCCAAAGCAGGAACTGAGAGGTTTAATGGGCCAGGCCCTCCTAGATGCGGAGGTTTTGAATTAGCTGCTGCAGCGGCGGCAACTGCGGCTGCCATAGCCCTTTGTTGCTGTTGTTGTTGCTGCTGCTGTTGTTGTTGTGCTTGTTGTTGCTGTTGCGCTTGTTGCTGATGTTGTTGCTGCTGTTGGCTTGCCATCATGAGAAGAGCGTGGTTATAGGCCATGTCAGCGATGGCAGCTTCAGGTTGAAGTTGAGCATCAGCAGGCATAAGTAAACCGGGATGAAATTGGAAAACCGGATCTATTTGCGCTTGTTGCATTGCAGATAAGTGATGAATATGCTTCATATTCTGTTGCAAAACCATCATATTATGAGTATGTTTTTCACTGGTCATGTGTATCCTCAGATTGCGCGCAACATTTGTTTCATAATTACAAACATCACAGCGCCAATTTGCTTTCGGTTTAGGTGCCATTTGAGCTTTCTTAAGGGCCTCGGAAGCTGAGGTGGAAGACGGCACTGCAAGTCCAGTTGAAGATGGCGAAGTAACCGACGCTTGAGGATGTTGTTGAGATTGCTGTTGCAAAGCAGCAATGTGCTCTGGAGTTAAGCTACCGTTTTGAAGCTCTTGCACGTTGTTTATGTGCTTATCTGATTGCATGTGTATGCTAAGATTACCTTTGGTTGTTGTGGAATAGTTACAGACCTCACATCGATATGGCTTGTATCCACAAGTGTAGGTTTCACCACGGGCCAGCCGAGGATGCGGTTGATTAGTTAAGCAATAAAGACAGGTCATGTCATTTTCTGGATGTTTTTCTTTCATATGTATTTCCAATGTTTCTTGATATTTGTAATGCCAATTACACTTTGGACATTTTAGTGTCTTACACGAATTCCTGGAGTGCATCATTGTCATATGCCCACCTAGAGATCGCGAAGAGCCTAGAATCATGTCACACTTCGGACATTCAACGCCATTCAATTTGCCTTCTGGGTGATGAGAGCAAGTGCCAATTGGCATGTGTGTTGAAGCAACTGCAAGTGGTGATGGACTCGTATTGGTTTTAGGTGAAATGTTTTCTGTATTTTCCTCTAGGGTGTTCATTGAATTACTACACACTGGACTCGTCTGCTGTTGATGGTGATGACTATTGAGTGAGTTCTTTGTAGGAGGTGATAAGGAATTTGGCATTCTTTCAGCATTACTTTGGTTTGGAGTTCGCATCGTTGCTGTAGCATCGTATGATCCGTTAGCAACGGGCGGTGAAGGGGAGGACTTAGAAGATTCAGGAACTGAAACGACAGCGGCAGCAGCGGCGGCGGCTGCAGCCTCGGCCATTTTCTCCAAATTCGCTAGGTCTTCGAGTTCAGGGACCAGAGACGTGTCTCCGAAACTAGATGTAGACGAATTGAAAGCAGAGGATGATGACGAGGGTGCAAGCGAAGCTGCTTCTCCGGTAGATGTGGAAACTGAAAGTTCAGGAACTGTTGTCACCGGACACAGACTGGCAGACACTACCGTTGTGACAGCGGTAGGAGAAGTCGTTGTGACTTGTTGATCGTCATGCCGGGCAGCAGATTGGACGATGTGTGAAGAGGAACTTGAGACTGAGCCATGCGTTGAGGACGTAGATGCGAACGATGCCGCACTACCGATACAGTTGCCATTGTTCACCATCTGAGCAGACGATGGAGACGTAGTAGCAATACTGGTAGGAGGAATGGGCTCTAGGAACGAGAGCAGGGGTTCGGCACTTACCCCTTGGATCACAGCCGAAATGTTTTTGCGCGAGACCAGCTCTTTCTCGGCGTCATTCAAAGATAACGAATGTTCACCTGTTGCATGGGCTACGAAAGACTTCGTAAACCCAAAGGACAGTTTACAAATGAAGCACATGAGAATGGGCTTAACTGGCACGGTGCCACAGTCCCATACAGAATATGATGCAGTGTCCGACGAAGACGGCACATTTGATGATGATGATGAAGGGGATGTTGCCCCATCTGTGTCAGTTCTATCTTTGACAGTAAACACACGATAGCTGTGCATAACTGGTATTTCAGGAACTTTATGGTTATTCTCCCGGAGGAAATTGTTGAATTGTCCACACATAGCGCCAAACAGCGCTGGGTGCCTGGCTATGTGTAGGGCATTGACCAACTGAGGTTGAGACTCGATGGGGCTTTGGTTGGCAGGTCGGGGTGAGGAAGACGAACGAACACTGCTATTTTTTCCTGGTGTCAGGAAAGGAAGCAAGTCTCGACCGCCATACTCATCATCACTAAGCTCGGAATCAACACCCTCTATAATGTAAGCAGAACCATCAGGATTGTAAACGATCTTTCCATTGAAGGTCTCAACATCACTGGCAGAACTGTTGTTAGATGCATCGCCTTCATCTTCGAGCATATTTGCACCTACAGACTCGTCTCCAGCACCTTCTGGAGGTTGCATTGCTATAACAGGTGGGAAATCGCCACTACCCTCTTCCATCTCTTCGTCGACCCCTCCTTTTTTCTTCTTTGTAGTGTTCTGAGGGGATGGCTCGTTCACACCAGCAGTCATCACAACGAGTTTTGGTGGGCCCGAGTCGACACCTTGCTTCTGATACTGGCCCGTATCGTTGCCGGGAACAAAGTCCATGGATGGACTCTAATTACCGGAGCATCATTCAAATAGGATCCTAAAAATAAATAAAAGTATTTTAAAAATTGAAACAGTAACCAAAAAATATACTAATGCATTCCTAAAAATACATTAAACTCAGCAAAAAAATAATTATAAGATAAAGGAAAATTCGAATTGAGTAAAAACATTAAATATGCTTCGGATGGCAGTCTAATACTCGGCTCTGACTTTTACAATGGAAAATCAATAGAAAGAACGCATGTTAACTTTTTCGTCTTTTCAGCAAATAATTTGGGCTTAAGATATTAAGTTACCTGTCTATTCAGACTGGATACTGATACAAGTCTTTCACATTGCAAAATTTTAGACACGATTTTTTATTCCACTAAGGCAGTTTCAATTCTTCGATCAATCAAGAATAATTTCAGATAAAATTAACGCCAGTGATCTCAGGAAAAAATACAATTTCACTACCGAATAAGTAAAGACCACGAACACGAATGCAACAGAGTAAAGTAGCGAACCAACCCATATTGCAACTTCTCAAACAATGCCCCATCGGAAGCGATGTTATAAAAGATCCAACTTGGATTAAGGGGAGGAAATGGGTGCAAACGTCCCGCAGTGTGAAAGGGTTGCAAACGAGGGGCCAGACGCAAATTTGAGGCCTACCCTCTCCATACCCTTTCGAAAAAAAAGTAGAACTCTCACTCACCGTGCAACTTTTCAATGGAGATATTATCCTTTGTCCCTAATAATTACTCTCATCGGAGGAGCGTAAAATCCTTTCGAATAACACGGGGGATGTCTGGATGGATTGAATTATAGCACTATAGCCGGACATCGGATATAAATGACAAAATAAATCAATAATGGTTTACGGAGAATACAATGAAAGAGTTGCAGAACAGAAAGCATTGACAAATGATTATTTTAAAATTTAGTAAGTAAAATTCCAAGTGAAAAAAGGCAACTTAAGAAAGATTCTGGGTTGAATTATGGGGCTGTTGCTTGACATTAATAATAAATGTTATAAATAAAAATGGTCTAAAAATATAAATAAATGGAATTATAGTGAGGATAAGTTGAAATCTAGTGTTGAAGCTTGACAAATTGAACAATATGAATAGACAAATAATTAACTTAGAAATGTAAGTTCAAATACTATGTCATTCATAACAACTATAAATGATTATTATAAATGCCTTTATATCAACATTAGTTATAAATCTCGTCAAAATGCTTTTTTTTCCTCTTTTAATATTCCATTAACAAATCATATTATATTCTAATTAAATTTATGCATGACACCAGATATCTCAAATACATATTAATTGCAAAACAAATTGAATGATAAAAAATTAAAATAGGTAATGCAAATAATTGATCAAAGATTTTATATATATATATATATATATATATATATATATATATATATATATGAATGGAGAAAAAAGAACAAAATATAGAAAATATCATGAAGACGGCTAACATTACATGAAGCTTTAATCGTATAAATTAGGGTACATTTAGATACGAATTGAATATAATATTAATGACTTATAAATAACTATGTTTTTTTTAACTCACTTGCAGACGATTAAAAAAAATTAATTAATAAAAATATTAATAAAATGATATCTAGTCAGATATAGTTGTTACAAATTTGTAGGTAAAGATATTAGAAGATTCTTTTTATTACTTATTTTATAGTTTTATTAATGTTTAAGATAGTTAATGAGTTATATCATAAGGCTTCCTGAGCTATTTTTGGCCCGTGAGCCACTGGTCATGGCATTCCTCAGCAAAATCAAGCATCGTCTAAATAAATTTCAAATTCAGTTTTCTTTTAAAAAAACAAAAGCCTGAAACCGCACAGACAGTAAAAAAGAAATATTTAAATTCAATAACCCGGAAATAGTCATTTTCCGCCAATTCCTACATTTTTCTATGAAACTAAATGAAAGGATAGTGAAAAAGAGGTCAAATAGACGGTCAAAAAATAAATAAAAAATCCACGCATCACAATCTCAAAAATGGAAAATTTATGAAATCATTCTCCGTGCAGTGCGCCAAATTCATTATTGGGTGATTTATGAACAGTTTGCCCCTGTCGCTAATGAGTTTGACCGATAGACATTGGCGAAAAATTTGCACGAATTTTACCAGCCAAGAAATTTATTTAGTACTTATACTTCATTCAATGAGCAAAAGTAATTTTCGCGTAATTTCATGTCAGAGATATTTGGAAGACAAAGAACAGGTAGTATTGTTTACTGCTCGTGTTTTGTCTGTCTACTTAAATTTCTTCTTCTTCTCATTTTTAGACAATTGCTTGAAATTAGATGCCTGTGAATAACCAAAATGATTCAAGGAATGACTCACTAAATTGCCTAATTTCAATATAAATAGTTGAATGATATAAATAGTCGAATGATTAACGATTTTGTGAGTACTATTATTGTTTGAATATAGTTTCTTAACTTTTACTCCCTTCCATATGAAAGAGATCGTTAAAACAAGACAAATCGGACGTTTACATACCCGCAGAACACGTTGACATTAAAAGATAGTATTCCAGTTTCATTTAATCAAAAATTAGCGCAGAACATGTACTATATTTATGAAAAAGAACAGATTCCCATTTAAGTTAATAAAATTTTACAACTTGGCTCACAATTTGTATTATTCTAATAATGAGATCAAGACCAGAATCTCATTTAAACAAAATTTGCAATTATCGTGGCGTAGAACACTTACTATATTTGGGGCATTGTACATTGGCTCAAAATTTGTATTATTGTCCTGAAGAGATCATATTCCTATTTCATTTAATCAAAGCTTGCAATTATCTTAGTGTTGAGCACGTACTGTATTTATGAAAAATAACAGATTTCCATTAAATTTGATAAAATTTTGCATTTCCATTTTTGATGTTGGCCATCTACATAAGAAATTTTTCTATCTCATTATCAGACGAATTCAAAAACGAAGTGAAAAGCTCATTAGTTTTGCATCACATTTCAATTTGTTTATCCCAACGGCGATAAAAGTTTTAAAGGGGAAAGAAATCTAAAAAGAGAATTTTGCACAAATAGATTGCTTAAAACGTAAGGTATATTACCTATTAACGGATCTAACGTATTAATTCTTATATCTTTTGCCTATTCCAACTGTACATATATCACTTAACATTTATATTATCTTTGCATAATTTAACCATTTTCTTTAATCAAAGGTTTACTAATAAAATTTGAAACTATTTAAACCAGCTCAAATGTATGCGCGTAAAAAAGAATAATTACAAAAATTTACAATAATAATTCAAAGCAATCAAGTGCTCCATAAAAGGCAAAATTCATCCATATTTAATAATGATTTATTTATGCATACATTCATCGTAGAATAAGACATGTGTCTGGCTAAGAAAACAAGATTGGTTATATGTAGAACATTTAGTGGGAAATTTTTTTTACTTGTTACAAGAGAGGTGTGTTCTAGACCACCAAAGGTAGTCAATAAATTATGATTCATTTTTGTTCTCAATAACTTAATCGAAAATGAAAATCTTTTGAAGGATGTGACAAACATAAAAAAGAGCGATTAAAAGAATTTATACATATAACTGGCAAAAAAATTTGTGAATTATGCTTGCTCTCATGAAAAGTTTTTATTTTTCATTTTGGAATAGTATAACTCAGAGCAAAAGAAAGAATTGTAGAAAATCTAAAATACATCATAAGTAACAATAGTATCAAAATTCGCAAACGATAATAGCTGGGACCACACCTGCTAATGGAGCAGGATCAAACAAGAAAACACATATTTACATTCATTTCATTGTGGGTCTGTCTATTTATCAGTTGGAAATGTATTGAAATCATGGAAAAAGCAGGAGTCAGAAAGAATAATCAGCTAGAATATTTTGCTAAGAAACAGTAATTTTCATAAAAATCAGGAGTACAATACCGCCATATTAAATGAACAAAGAAAAAAAAATTACTGCAAACAAAATTTCGTAAACGCATGGTAAAATTTTTAAAGTAGAAAAAAAAAAAAAAAAAAAAAAAAAAAAAAAAAAAAAAAAAAGAATTTGGATATTATTTCAACTATTTTTAAAGCTATCATCTCAATTAACGTATTTCCAGTTGTATTCATAGTTTTATATTTATTTAAATATTAATGGGTTCATATTTCAAAAAATATTATTAAGTATTATTGCTAAAAAGGTATTATGATTTAGAAGTAAAATCAAAAACTAAAATAAATTTTATTAAACATTTAAAGAAAAAAAATTTACCCCCCTATCCGTGGCAAATCGAATTATAATAAATAACTAATGTTCATACTTATCTCAGCAAATTTACAGGTCGAAAAATTAAAAAATTTTATTTTTTAACTGTTACTTTGGTCGGTCATGAAAAAATTAGTCACATTAATAAGCACTTCAATCTATGAAACTGAACACAACTAACAATTAAAATTCTACACACAATTATCCATATAAAAATTTACATAATTTCAGACACATATTTTAGCAACCTTCCATTTATTATTATATTACGTTTTAATACAATATTTTTTGTGCGGTATAAAACAATGAGAGTATATATAATAGAAATGCTAGTTTAGAAACGTGTAAGAAAGCTCCTCTTTAAACGTAAATATGCTATTTTTCCAGATAGCAATTATATAATTATTTATGTTTTACTATTATAATCATATATCATAAGCAATTAAAAAAGCGATAACCCTGTCATCAAAAAAGCTGTTATAATCTGTTTTAGTTTTAAATAACATTTAATATAACATCATCAACTTTTTAAAAAAAAGTATAACTATATAATTATTGTATAAATTTAGTTTTCTTTTTTAATAATTAAAATAAATACGCCATAAAAATAAGAATACAATATTATCACTCTATCTTCCAAAAATCTATTCTTATTACAAAGCTCATCACTAAGCAAAATAACAGAATCATCAATACATTAATGTCATTAATTATTGTATATAATAACATATGCCGAAATAATTATTTTTTCAATGAAAAGCAGGAAAAAAAAAATTATTAATGTCGAAAACAATTCGTCATTTTTCCGCGTTCTTCACAGCAATTAATATAATTATTTAAAATGGACGATTCAATCGGTAATTACGTAAGTCTAGAAAAGAAATTATTTTATTTAATTAGGTACCAGAACATAATTTATAAAAGATAAAACTGATAATTATTGTATAAAAAATATAATTCGAGGAGAGAAAAATACACGCGAACTTCCATTCTGCTAATCTTAATGAAATAGTTGACCTTGAAATTTTTTAAAATAAATGAATAAAATAAAATAAATAAAAAATTGATTATGAATGCATGATAAACAGCGGATTCCAATTATGATTAAATACTTTTTTCCTTTCAATTGCATTATAAACTAAAAGAAAAGGCAAGCTCAAAATGATAATTACCCTATGAAATATTAGTTAATAAGCATGTTCTTATGAAAAGTATTAAATAGATGTAAAATATTTTTAAAATGTATAAAATTAATTAAATGAAATTCAAATTATTTTTCATGTTTTATTTATAAGCAAAGAAAAGCTAACTGACCAAAATGATTCATTTTATTGATTATATCGCCTAACAAAAAAATCTAAAATAAAATAATAATTAGCGTTGGGAAATTAATAACTTTGCCATCAATTAGGGGTCTGTCCAGACATTTTGTGAAAGGCCCTGTTTTTGTAAAATTGTGAAAAAACTATTCATAATTTGTGAATATAAAATAAGCGTTAAGTCACATTCTTTCAACCAGGGTCCAGCTTTTGTGAATTTGTGCAAATAGAGTCCTGTTATTGCAAACACTGCTAAAAACCTTTTCAAGTTTTTAAATTGTAAATAGATACAAGATTCTACTCAACAATTGCTGCTACTAAATTAGAGATGCAACATACAAATATTTGGTATTTAGCCAATACTGCTCAACACGGAATATTCATTTCGGAGGAGTAACGGAAACAAAATCACCCACATTTTTAATAATTTCAATTGACAAATTTTAAATAAAACAGCTTAGTAATGTATCACTTTTAATGTGTTACGCATTCAATAAACTTAAACAATTCTTAAATTTATAATATTTCATTTAAAAAATTGTCAGAAATTAATTTTTATTTACATAATATTCTATTAATTAATTTAATGAATAAATATAAACTGATCAATTATTTATTCACAAAAAAATTATGATTTATTATTAATAAGAATGCGCACACGATGTTTGTAAAAGTATTTTCTTAGAATACTACATTTGGAATTTAAACTTAGGGAAACTTAGTTTGTCTCGAACCGTCTTCCTTCCCCCTCTCCGAAGGGTTTATTCGATTAACAAAACAATAATGAAGATAAACAATAACAAATCTGTGAAGGGTCCGTTAACGGACCCTTCAATCAAACAGACCCCTGCATCAATTAATAAATATCATTATACATTTGAAAATTATGTTTCATAGATAGCTTAATAAAACATTTTTCAAGACAAAACTTACAATTTATCAAAGACTTATTAAAAACAAACTAGTTTGATTCGGCTAAACAAAATCGAATATTTAATTGAAGTTTATCATATGATCTTTATTAAATTATTTTCAAAGATTATTTTGAATGCATTTATCAAAGAAATAATTATAAATTAATTTTCACTAAAGTGTTACTTTAAACATCAAAATAAATGGTTACTTTAAACATGAAAATAAAAAAAGTTTTATTTTTCCAAGACAAAACTGTACCAAATAACTAACAAGAAAAGTAGGTTTGTTTAATGCAAATCAACAAATGTCGTAATGTAGTTAATTATATTACACCAAATATTTTGAATATGTATTTATTGAAAAAAAAAAAATTACAAAAATCGCAGGTAATTTATTGCAAATTTTGGTCTTATATTACTTTTTGATTCTAAATTAGGAATACAAAAATCATAAAGTAAATAAATAAATTATTAAAAAAGTATAAATTAACTTATTATATATTAAAATTAATCCTAACATGCTGATAAAATTACTAGTAATTGAATAATACCCAAAAAAATAATTAGTACACATTTAAAAAGAGCAAATTCCAATCTTATAATTTAACCAGTTATAGTTGTATCATACTAAATGAGGCGTAAATACTGATTTGCATTGTTAAATCAAATATTAAATAAAAAATTAAAACGAAAACAAACAAACAAAAGCATTAATTGCCTTAATACAAGATTACATTAAGATGTTTGTTAAATCGTTAGTAATATAATACGCTTAATTGCTTATTCTGATAGTTAAACCAAATTTTGAATAAAAAATGATTATGGAAACAAATAACAACTAAGGTGAGATTATTTTTTTTTCTTCAAATTAATTAATCCCAAAAAGGCAATTAATTTACTAGCAATCCAATAATATTTATAAGAAATATTTCACACTTTTACATAGCTAATTCCCAAATTAATACAGTTCAGTAATAGGTTTACTAATCTTGAATCGAACTCAATTATTGTAAGACTAAATATTGAATATAAAAAAAATAAACGAGGGCACTAATTAGATTAGTAACTAGATTGATTAATCGACAAGTAATCCAATAGTGTCCAAAGGAAATAATTAATAAATAAATAGCAACTGATATGTTAATTACAATAATATAAATTAATCTCAAGATACTGATAAATCTACTAATAATCCAATAATATCCAAACGAAACAATGAAATAAATAAATGGTAATTAATGCACTAATTACCTTAATATGAATTAATCCCGAGAACGTGTTAAATCTCTTAGTAATCCAAAAGAAATAATTGACTTTTCACGAATTAATTCCGAGTCAAGACACAGTAAAATAAAGCCACATTGTAATCCTTACGTGCATAAAATAAAGCGGAAACCATGACAGTAATGGCGACCAAGTAACTTTAGAAATTTCAGGTGATACTGAAGAAAAGAAAAAAAAATAGTAAGTCTTGCACACACTTCCATTCATCCTTTTCATTGAGTAAATTCCCCCATCTACCAATCACAGGTCGCATCTCAGTTTTTCTTTTCAACAGTTAACAATTCGGGAATTTTTAGCCACCTTTATTTTTCGACCCCCCAATACAGGTAGAACTTATATTTTCCCTCTATTTAACTCCTCTGACGGTAGGGATTTGCAATTGGTATAAAATTTTCTATATTTAATACAGTAAAAATTGCGGCGTGTGAATCAATGCTGTTTTGAAGGATTTTTAACCTAATAATCAGATTTTTTAATTATACTGGAGAGCATTTGGTTGGAGAAAAAAAAACAAACAGCATTTCAATTTAATAAAATATTCCTTAGTCTATTCTTTTAGATAAAATTTTCGAAACTTGCACATTACCTTTCTGTAAACAATACAAATGAATAATTCGGTATCAAAACCTTATTTTTAGAAAAAATTTAGCTTATCACTATATTATGCCCCAAGCTGTTTATTTATAGTTTAAATATTTCTACAGTAGTTAAGTTTAAATTTGCAATTGCAGATTCATTTTTTTAAAATTACTTTTTAACAAGCAAGCAAAAAAAAAATAAATAAATAAATAAATAAATAAAAATAAATTAGAAATTATAAAATTTTATGTTAGACAGGAAAAAAAAATTATGGCAGCAGCAGAGAATTTCATATTTCAGTTATTTTCTATATGTATATATAAAAGATTAGGGTGCCATTTTTAGATGAACATATCCTCAGTATTGTTTCCAGATTGATACTTTAGGAGTTTCAAGAATTTACATTAAATAACAACTCAAACGAATGGAACCATCTTAAATGAGCACATGAAAATAAAATCGTAGCGTTTTTCTTAAAAGTGTCCTGAAGAATTTTAAAACGTGACTTATCATTGTATTGTATCGAGTTCTTTATATGCGATACTTAAAATTTTTTTAAACAAAAATGAAAATCCATTTGAAAAAAAAAAAAACCTTTACTGCTATTTGAGAATGTATCTTGTTTACATTCAAATTAATTTCTATCAAAACTCAAAGAGGAAGAAGAGCATATAATAAATAAAAAGGGTGAAATGAACTAGTCTTGATTTATCAAAAAATTCAGACTTATATGAGTATCATTTTACCTAAAGGGTTAAATAAAAACACTAAAAATATGCACATATTTATAAACTCGCCCCTGCTTATTCACCCCAATCATAATCCCAATCTAATACATCAGAACAACCAAAATGTCACCAACAATTTTTATTTTCAATTCTTCTTGTCCAATTCTTTTTGAACACTGTCGCCTCCTTTTCAAAAAATGGAATTGTCCAGACATCTGGAACAATAAAAGTATAAAAAGGGATAGGGAAAAATTTCCTTTCTGTCTGGTAAACACCGAACCCCAAAAATTTTCGACAAAAGCGAACTGAATGAAAAATAATAAGAAAAAAAAAAATCAGTTTTTAATTCTGCTTATTTCTTTGGTCCTACCTTGATCCCCCCCCCCCGCTACTACCAGTATTTACTTCTTTTGTTTGGGCATAACCGCACATCTTAGAAGCACCCCCCTCCCAAATTCGGTAGACTTTACCCGCCCCCCTTCAAGATTCTCATTCTATTTCTTCAATGAACATACGAAGTATGTACACATCCTGAGCATATCATTGGCGGACAACACCTGGATGTCTTGATGGGGAGGGGGGTGAAATATGCTTTTCTTTTTTTTACCTTTTTTGTTTGGCGGGGAATATGGCTTTTGTTTAATATACAGCAAAGCACAGAAGTGTCACCTTTCCATGGCGGGACCCTCTGAAAGAAAAGATTTTAAGAAAAAAAAGAGGGGGCACATTTAGAATGAAGCCCCCCTTATAAGGGTCTCTCTAAGCACAATCGACAAATGGCGCCCGATGCTAATCAGGATCTGATTTTTCCCACGGAATATTCGAAAAGTCTAATGCTTTTTCTTGTAGAATACCCCCTCTTCATTCTAGAATATTTTTTTTTTCATTCTATGCTCCAATCCCTCTTAAATGTTTTTTATTTTATTCTTTTCAATATGTTAGTCATTGCTTAGGTTTGTTCCCAAGAAACAAGAAGTAGAAATAATAACGACGATACATATATGCGCATTAGAGTAAAAAAGAATAAAAAAAAAGTGTTCTATTGTCCCCTGGAAAATCTGTCCCCTAGTGTCTACCAGCCCCTTGTTATGGATGTGACAATAGCTGTCTGAGGCATCATCATACAAGCCATGGGAGAACTTCTATTAACGACCTCCTTTATTATTATTATTTTTTGCGGGCACTCTTTTTCCCTTTTAACAACGTACTAGAAACTAAGCGCAGCTTTTTTTATTTTTTATTAACTATTATTCTTAGTGGCTTTGTCCTCGAATATAGTACCAACACCTGGTACATTCTATTGCAAGCTTTAGTGTAAAAGTTCGCTTGAATTCGGATTAAACACGGTAAGCTGTAACAACTTATTGATATTAAAATTTTTTTGTTTAAAGCTCTCAGAAGACCTGAAATTTTAAATTTTCAGTTGGTAGCCAGAGGCTTCTTCTTATAACTTAATAGACACTTTTTCCTCAACCTAAAGGGAAGGTAATTGATGTAGACAAGTCTCTTGCATTCAATAGCCAACTATTGCAACCTTTTTTTTTTTTTTTTTTTTTTTGGTTTGGATTAAATTATATTTAAAAACAAATTTCTATTAGAAATAATCTATGTTTATAAAAAGTTTATTCAACAATAAAACTAATATAAATATGCGACAAAATTTTGTTTAACATACTAATATTAAAGAACTTTATTTAAAAATATTTCAAGAAAACGAATTACATTTAATGTATATGTTACTTTGAAAGACCTAAATTGGTGGTTATTAACTTCCACCGGTGAATGTTGACAAGCACATAGTCGCTTCGGTAAATGTCTGAAATATATACTAAGTTTAGTGAAGTGCCACTGCCCGGTATGCCCTACATCTATGCTTTCTTAAAATCAAGTGCCACTGCCCAGTATGTATTTAATCGGTACTCCGAACACTGATGCTTCTTCTAATTTATCCTAAGCTGATATTAAAATATTGAATAAATGTAATAATATCAACGAACAAATTTATACATAATCGGATATAACAAATACTATGTGATTGACGAAGTGGCGTGCGGTTATTTTCATGTCTAGCTTTAAGCTCAAAGCAGTAGTAAAATTATTTTAATTCGGGACTGATTTAATACAAAGAAATGTGAGCACATGTCAAGGACTGACAATATGAGAGTCGCCTCTAAATAATCATCGAATACTTATTTCGAGAATTTCAACTAATTAATATCTATATAACTGGTTTAGTATAAACTGCAGGTCCTTCTATGAATACCCACACTTTCGTAAATTTTCAGAGAAATATTTAAAATTAAAACAATTGCACGATTGAACACGCAGAATCATGTTATTTCGCAAGCTGATCCTTGTTGAATGTAGTTACATGATACATTGGTAAAACGCGAACAAAAACATATTAATAATAACAATAAATTATCTACAATAATCTGAAATGAAGCCAAACAATATCTGACAAGAGTAAATCAATATTTATAATACGTTTGTTTGTATAAAAACAATTCTCATTTAAAATGTATTTAAACGAAAGAATTGCAAAAAAAAGTAAGGAAATTAATATAAATATGGTCTGTAAATAAATTTATTTAGTCTACATAGGTAGAAAACCCAACACAAAATAACCGATCTTTTTCCTTACCTATATTCTCGATCCCCCCCCCCCCCCTTTAAATATCTTAAGCCTATTTTTTTTCACTTTCCAACTATATAATAATGTTTGCTTTAATATCACCATGGCAACCAGTGTTTATAGTTTGGGCGAATTCTGCGAAAAAAGAGCGGGGGTCGACAGAGAAAGGGGGAAAGTAACTGCAATTGGCTACAGCTCATTAGTTTAAGTGCCAAATTCCTCATAATAATACGACACAGTGCTTGCATGCTTAAATGTGAGACAGATATGTTGATTTTAGGAGGAAAAAATAATTTTTTTCTCGTATCTTATTTTTATCGTTATTTTTAATTTTCATTGTTCTGACTTTACATTCCAAACCTTACTTAAAACAACATGGCCCTTTTCCACCCATACCCTTAGGACAAAATTGGCGCTTTTTCAAAAGCGCTGGTTGCGAGAGAAAGACGCCAAATTATTTTCTCCCCTGCATTTTCCAAGCATAACGAAAAATTATTAGTGAGATTTTTCGGACTTTCGAAAACGATTAAAGGAAAATTATAGTAAATCGAAATGACCCACCCTTACATACATTTATTGCTACAGGCTTGGCCATTAAAAAAAAAAAATTTAATGATGAACAGCAATTTGTGAGATTAATATTTGCGAATAGAATAGACAATTAATTATAATGGAATATACATTTCTTTTTTTTTTATGTTAAGTCAGAAATACTGCAATAAAAAAAAAAAATTTGGAAAATTTTATCTGAAGATTTAAATAGGATAGCTTATTATTTTTACACCTATTTTTTGTCTGTGGCTTAGTAATATTATTTTGGTTAAGATACTTTCTTTTTACCCCTTAATTGAAAGCAAAATTTTAATTTGCTAAACATAAATGTACATAAAAACATTTAAATAAAAATTCTACATTTAATTTAGGACTGTTAGTACGATTTCTAAACCTCCCACCGTAATAAATCCTAATTTTGGATGCATTAGGCAAATTATTAATTAAATAAAAATTAAATAACTAGCAATAAATAACAGATAGATCAGTTATACAATATTTTCAAAAAATTTTGTTTTTCCGAAATTATGAAATTGAATATATTTTACAAACATAATTTTTTAATTTTTTTCATACTATACTACTGAAAAAAGTATCTAAGATTTGATCTAAAAAGAAAGTATAGTAAATGAAAATAATTTTTAATAATTATATAAAAGAGATAAATAAAGTTATAATGAAAGAGTTACATGACATAACAATTTATGCAAACCTAATTTGAAGCGAAAAGAACTCCAATAATAATAATTATAAAATGATTAAAAACCTTGACCAAACACGAATACCACAAATAAAAATAATAGCAAATCCAAATAATAATCGTTAATTATTAGAAGCCAAATTTCTTAAAATGATAAAAAAATACTTCAAAAATTCATTCCCTTAAACAAGAATTTAAATTTGAATAATTTCCTTCTAAAATTTACATCTAGCATATAATTTTATAAGCATGTATATGGATACAATTTTCATTTAAGGTTAAAATAGAAGATAATTTCTAAAATAAAAAAAATTAAACAAAGGAAAAATGCATTAGTACCAGTGATTTTAATATAATATCCACATATCCATTATCTATGAGTTGCGTTATAAAGGACGTAAATATTAGAAAAACTTTGTATGAAAAAGAACCACACAAAGAAAATCAATCTTGCTATAAAAGTACAAAAATACAAATAAAATGAAGTTAAATTCTCAAAATAAGAAAAAAACACTCCCGAAATTCTCAAAAAAATGCCCTAACAAAAAAAAAAAAAAAAAAAAAAAAAAAAAAAACGAAGGAAAGGGTTAAAAAATGCAAATTAAAATAAATTGACAATAACTATGCCTAAACCGAAGCTAATAGAGGACTTAAGAACGTCTAGCTTATTATTATTATTTTTTTAATATTTCGAAAAGCATTTGCGTAATGCTATTAGCAAATACTGCCTCCTCGTTCTTATAAATGAGGATATTCATTTAGGGGAGGGGGGTAGACAAAAAATTCAAATAAAATAAAGTCTCAAAATAAGAAAAAACACCCTCAAAATTCTCCAAAAATCCCCGATGAAGAAATAAATAAAAGGAAAGGTTCTAAACATGCAGATTAAAATATTAAAAATAAATAAATGAATAAATTTTTCAATAAAACTAGGAAAAGTTAGAGCTTGATTAAAATAATTTTTGAGTAGTTAAGGAAATTGTAATCCTTAACCTAGTGATCTTTAACACTATTGATTAAAACAGTTTTATCAAATAATCTAAAGGGACGACAATTAACCCTGACATTTGAGACGCTTCGGGTCACAGAAAGGGTAAATATTATTTCACATTAAAATGACTTAAAAACGGCTGACGGGTAGTCGCGTCGCATTTTAAATTTTTTTTTTTTTTCTTCCTCGTTTCTTTTTGTTTTTACTTTAAAATGATAAATAAACTCCGATAATTCCTCAGAAAAGAGAAAATCTTTGTAAACAGAGGCCGAATTGAGTGACTTAGGCGGCTTTTGTCGCATTTTATGTGTCGTCATTACACTTATTTCGACAGTTTTATTTTATTTTTTTCTATTCGACAATAACTAAGCCTAAACAGAAGATAATAAAGGACTTAAGAGCGTCTAGTTTATTATTATTTTTTTTTTCTTTTTCGAAAAGCATTTGCGTAATGCTATTAGCAAATACTGTCTCCTCGTTTTTATTAATACGCACATTAATTTAAGAGAAAAAAAAAAGAAGAAAAGAATTATGATCTTTGGAATTTAGGAAACGAGAAAAATGCAACTGCTTTAAAAAATGATAAGGCAGATCGTAATCAAAATTTGCATAGATAATCTGTAAGTTAAGCAATCGGCAAATATAAACTGAAACAAAGAAAAACCTCCGTTTGCACGAATGAATAAGCAATACTGCAAATGAAAAAAAACACATTTAATGACTTAATTTTGTAACAATTCCCTTCAAAATATACTGAAATATTCTTTTTATCTTTTTTAAACAAAAACCTGTCCATCAGTTGATTTGAATTAAAGTAGATAGCCTTGAAGTTGATTTAACAGAATTAAAATAATACCATTTTACAAAAGTGAAAAATTACAAATGTATAATAGAAGTCTATTCCATAAATAATTTTTAGTCAGCAACACAAATGAAGAGTTTTTGATTTGCTCATTTTCCTGATTATTCAAAATTCTTTTAATCAAATAATAATAAAATTTTAATGAATAATTTTTTTAATACTTGTGTAAAAAAAATTAGTTCTACTACTGAAACAATGTAAACATTGCATTAAATTAATAATAATAACAATAGGCAGGCAATTTTAGGATTAAAAGGAAATACATAAATAAAAGAATATTAATAAAATATTTTTAGCTTTATTTTTTTCTCGAACCAGCTATAAAGAAAATAAACCACTCCATTTTCATAGATCTACTACTATATTTCTAAAACACATTTAATAATGTCAGAAATGACCAATTATAAATTTGAAAAAAAAAAAAAAAAACCTTTAGTGACTTTGACTTTATTAGTAATAACTCCAATAAAAGGTATATCTTCAAATATCATTCTCATATTCTGTTCTTTTTCTTTAATTTATCTAAAGAAATCTTCAGGTAAAAATTTTGTTCATTTGAAATTACATATTACGAATAGCTATTGTGCCATCGTTATAAATTTCATTGCCAAGTTGGAAAGTTATGATTTTTAACACCTTTTCAGACAAGCTATAAGTAATTAAAGTAAAATTTCAATATCTCTTTCCTTTTTATTTCTTCCTACCTTTGGTGCTCCCCACACCATTGTACTGGCGTATTTTGCTTCGGCAATATTAATACAGTATTAGAAAGCACTATTTTTGCAAACATAATCGTATGAGCTGAGGAAAAAATCTTTAAACCTTTTTTTTTTTCTCTTTAATTTTTCTTTCTTGAATTTTCTACATTTTTATTTTCTTTTAAAATTAATCCTAACATAACTCTTAAGTTAATTATCATTTTCCTTAAAAATTTCGAGTAGCAAACAAAAATTAATGATAAAAAGAATTTAAAAAAATTAACATTTTTTGGAAAGAGGGAAAACTAATCTTGACAAAGAGGAGGGGTTTGCGATAGTGTACTTATGTTGACAAGGGGGAAATTTATCATAGAAACATACTAAAACCATATTTTAATTTAAACATAACCGATAAGCAAAGGGTTAACTTTAATTACCATATAATTAAATGTTTTAATAGTAAATAAGTTTATTATTTTATACCGAAATCTCAAAATTTAATAATTTATAATTACTAATGCTACGTTACAATCGAATTTTATAAAAATATACAAATTAAATAAAACTATATCATTAATCTAAGCAATTGACTAAATTTTCAGAAAATGAATTATGTTTAAATTTGGTGTATTTACAACCACAGTATGTGTTTTTATTGAACAAAAAGCTAAGCTGCATATATAATGTGGGAAGTGGATTTATTTAGAAGTATTATGAAGAATTTCAATTTTTTTCTGTAACAGAATATTTTTTAATATAAATATTACTGATTTCATTAGACAAAAAAAAAAAAAATTTTTTTTATTTAACATTAACAATACTACCATTACGAGTAATCAATTAGATAAGTATTAATCAAAAATCAATTTTCGAAACCAATGGTTGGAAAGTATTGCGATTGATTTTATTAAGCAGTTTTATTTTGGCTGAAATTGCAGAACTAGTATTATACACAGATCTAAAGCCCAGCAACATCGATATAGTTATTCTTGGCTACGAGATTGTCGGACAAGCAATTAGCAAATATTATATTCAATACGTTGCTTTTGTACGTTGCAGTATTTTTGAAATGCAACTAATTTTACAACGACAAAGATAATTTAATTAAAGAGTGCCATTGCAATTAAAATAAAATGCCCAACAATAACAAAAATTAATATTAACTTATCAAGATTTTAAAGTTATTTCAGGGGTAACTTCATTTTGAATACATAAAGTTTCAACGTAAACTTTCGTATTCAAATACTTTAAATTCATTGAGTTAATTTTTAGCGGCATGCGAACACGATTCTAATACTTATGAATAAATAATACAGATAAATTAATGAAGTATATTGAAATAAAACTTACTTGCAAAGAGGATACAACTTAAAAAATTAAGGACTGTAACATTTCAAATGACATGAAATGAATATAATGCGTCACGCCTTAATTAAATACCGGGAAATAAATATAAAATTGCCTTTGATAAAGCATGAATATGCAGTGGCACAGTACTATGCAAAATGAAGATATCACGCCAACGAATCTGCATCAAGATAATCCAAGTGGAAAATGAAGGCTTATTAAACAATATTGCGGAGTTAAAAGCGGTTTCGATAATGAAAATGTCTCAGTTGCAAATATAATTGCCAATTAGGGAGCGTTTGGCAGCGAAATTTTAAAAAATCATAAACGAAGGCAACTTTTTTAAATACACTAAGCACGTACATTTAATGCATTTAATTCTATATTTAAGTTAAATTTCATTTAGTAATGCAAAATAATATATGCGTGGAAAATATTTCATAAACGTGATAACGCAAAATTGTTATTACTTAGTCATTGAAAAGAGTAATGTAGTTTCATGTTTTTCGAATTTAATTATAACATTCATTGTCTAGTTTCATACAAATTTTGAATCCGAACATCATATTAGTTTTAAATTGCTTAGTAATTGTAACAAACTATATATTTTCAAAAGGAAAGAAAAATTTGAATACGTGCTTGCTTATATTGAATTGTTTTTAATATCGTATAGCTGATACATATCGATATATAGCGCTATATTACTTAAAATTATTTTCTTTCTTTATTTTCATGCGATCTAATAAATAATATAATATAGTACACAACAATTAATAGCGAATAATATGTTAATAACAATAATATTTAAAGTTATTTATTATAAGTTATTTATTATAAGTTATTTATTATAAGTTATTGAAAATAAATATTTTTTGTTTAATCAAAATAAGTCTTAATAAAAATATGCAGCAGAAATATAATTTTTAATTTCGATAAAATGAAATTTATAAAATTATTAATTTAAGCCTCAGGTGAAATTAATTAAATTAAAATGATGTATTTATAATTATAATTAAATAAACATCGGTATTTATGTTTAACTTATATAATTTTATAGTAATAATTCATAAATAAATATAAAAATTATCATAACAAATGTTTTCCATAATTTTTATAATATGAATCTATTATTGAATTTCAGTTGTTTTCATCTGATCAGTTCAGTTTTAATCCTTAAAAGAACTATTGTTATATAAAAAAGCTCGCTATGTTTTTTAATCAATCTGAAATGAAATGATAAAACAAAAATAGTTTCAGATAAACGTGCAAACTGCCAACAACAATATAGACTAGCAAAAAGGATAAAAAAATAAATAAACAAAAGTGAAAGGGAAAAGTGAAGAGGGAAATAAGAGAAAAAGAAACATCGGCCGTCGATAAGATATTCAGAAAAGAGCAGACGACTTGCATTTTTATTCCTTTTCTTTTTTTATACCACGAGCAGCGCCCTTGGCTAAAATGTAGACACTGATGATCAGCTGAGTTTTGTGACGTAAAATCACACAGGAACGCTTGCGCAGATTGAAGCGTCTGGAGGAAAGGAGATACTCCGCTATGAGTAACCAAGATTCGAGTTTCGAACAAAACAAAAGAACACAGAAAAATTGTATCACGGTGTTGCTAGAAATGATAAGCTTTTTCGCAAGTTTGTTTTGGAATGTGTTTATATTTTTTAAAGATGTCTTTTCCTAGCGTTTTACGTTATGGAAAATAAATAAAAATCATATTTCATTTCTACTCGACCTATTAGTAAAATAATATAGACAAATAAAGAGTTTTGTTCAAAAGATTTTATAAATCGCTTATTTTTTAAATTCGTTTTCTTTTTTGTGCGAAACATTACAAATCGTTTTCGTTCTTAATAAGTTTTTAACTTTAAACCATAACTTTTTATTATATTTCTCTTATTTAATTTCCCCCCACCTGATAAATAGAAAACAATTTCAAACATTTTGTTCATAATTAAAACTAAAATGCCGACGATTTCAAAGATTAGCAATGAATGAAATCTTTTGAAGAAGAAATCTTTTGAAACTATATAATGATTTATCAAATCACTCTTTGGGAGTAAATATTTTTTACCAATTAATATTAAATTTTGGTTTTTAACTAACATAGGAATGAATAGTTTCATAAAAAAAATTCAATGTAATCAAAGCAATTTCATTTAAAATAAACCTGACTTTTGAAAATCTCTGTAAGTTTTCAAACATAATTGAGTGTTATGAAAAAACCAGAATATACATTTTTATGAAAGAAAAAAGAAATTATAACATAATTATACATTCTACTGTAAAAATGCTTAAAATTAAAAAAAAAAAAAAAAAAAAAAAATATTACGTGTTGTTCATACTTAAAAGTTGTTAATTTTTTGTGAAACTATCTAAAGATTGATTGTTCAAAAGATTAGTTGAACAAACTAAGAATTGGTTGAACTAAAAATGCTGTATTATGGATTGGTTGTATAATTGAATTGTAACGAGGCATCACCAGAAAACTAAAAAAAATATTCTCTCTACATTGCAATATTGTTTTCATTGGTTTGATTGTTATGAAATAGTCAGGTAGCATTTACCTTGGATCAGATACTCACAACACGGATCATTACTAATTAGGTTTGGTTGCCGCATAAATGTTTCAAAAATACATGAATGAAAAATTAGAGAAACCAGTAAAATTCCAATCGTATTTCCAGATTATTTTGTAGTTGCAATGAGATTTTATCATGTAATTAAATCTAATTACAGCGTAACAGTATGACAACATTCAATAAGCCGGCGATTTTTAGATATCATACCTAAAAATCATATGTTTTAATTTAAAAAGAAAAAGGGAAGAATTCATAACCCGATATTAAGAAAAAATAATATGTACGTTGGATAAATGTCGAAGCCTCTAGGAGTAATTTGTTGAGAGAAATAATGAGAAATGATAACACACCCAGGAAATCACGTGCAGATTTGGAACTAGTTAATCAAATGAAAACCATTTTCAAAACAAAAGTATAATAGAAGGAGAATTATTAGTTCGCGCCGAACCAATCAATCGAAGTTATCTTCCTGACAAGAAGCAGCCAACAGTTCTCCAATATTCCCATATCTAATAACGAGAAACAAAATGCGGCAGAAATGCAGACAGTTCGACTGTTAATAAGTTGACGTCACCGGTGCCCAGTGATGCGAATGGGGTCGTCAAGCGGTTACCATGGTTACCAGTGGGGAACATATTTCGATGACGTCCAACTTATGACCACTACTGGACGTTCTAGGGCCTGAGGGCCAGAACGCGAGATATTTCTCCTGGAGACTTGGTGTTATCAATTAGCTGGGTGAACTATTTTATTGTGGGCCTTAATATCGAGGGCAAGTTCTCTCCCTCTTTTCTCACGCAGATGCGGTTGTAGTTACGAAGCGTGACTAAGTCACGAATGGAATAGTTTGTTGACATTGGACAAAAATCCTTAACTCGTTTTTTCCCCCTTTTGAAGTGGGTGTAATAAATAAAAGTTTCAGTCACAAATACAATAATACTCTTCGAGTCCAAAGAATAAATTTTTGAGCACTCTACTATATGAAAGACTTGAATGACTACTTCAAAAGCAATGAATTTTGAAGTTCGATTCCAGAACTAATTATCGGCGATTCTATTTAATGAATGAGGCACTACGGCGCAAATAAATAGTTAAACTTAAATCATTGCTTGAGAGTAGTGAATTCAAAAGCAATTAATCAAATAGATTCAAGAAAATGAAGTTTTAAAAATTGTTCAATTTGGAACAGTCACTTATATTCAAATTTTGCATGAAAGGCATGCCATATGAAAGGTCAACTGAAATTTTATCCTTCAGTGTCATGCATATCTAAATATTTGAAAATTCCGCAATATGAAAGAAATATGTATTAGTAATTGCACAATAAATTGGTATCTGTAGTTTTAACATCAATCTGCAACCCGAAATTTGGAAACATTAGCTTCACAATGGGGCAAATTACTATTCTCAATTTAGATTTTGATGATCAAATCAAAATTAAAACTTAAGTTTCAGAATCAAGTAAAGCACCAGATTTATAAAATTTAGTGAACTCGTAATGAATAAATTGGGGAGGGGGGTTGTAATTTTAAGTTTAAAATATGACTATATGAATAAAGAGTTCAAAATATGACTGAATTAAGTTTGAAGTATAACTTTATGCATGAACGCTCTTTCGAGTGCTAGATACAACCTTAAAGTTATATGAAAGATTTAATTTTATGTAACAATGCGACTTCGTATATAAGATACAAACTATGCAACATTTAAAATTAAAGTAAGAATGCAATTTCGAGTACCAGATTCAATTTAGGTTAGGTGAAAAGTCTTAACTCGTGTAAGAATGCGAGTCTGATTACAAGATGTGACTTTGGCTACATAAAATTATTTTACTTCATATTAATTAAGTTAGATATTTTTTTAAAAAAACATTACTTCTACAATAGTAATAGATAATTTGATGTTGGTTTACTCTTCTGAAAAAAAAAAAAGAGGTTAGATTTCGAGTTCCAATGTACTACATCTTCAATAAACTCAAACTTAAAAATCCCCCTCAAGTCCAAGTATCATCCCCAATTCGAGTACCAGGATACAATTTAGGTAATATAAAAAATTTTACTTCTTGTAAGAATGTGATTCCGAGTAAAAGATACACCTTGGATATACAAAAAATTTAACGTTATGCAAATTAGGTTAGACTTTGACAAGAAAATATTACTATTACAATAGAAATAAATATTTTTAGGTTGTTTTACTCTACTTAAAAAAAAAAAAAATGGTTTAGAGTTCAATATCAATTCAGTCAACTTGAACTTTCAATCAAACTTAATCCCTAATAATTTTCCTCGGATAGTTAAGTCTTGAAATATCAAATATCATTCTTTGGTACAACCTATAGATCAGAGTACCTTTTGTTGCAAGAAAACTCAGAGGAAAAGATAACAATGATAGAAATGAGGAGAGTTTCATATTAGGGGAAGGGGGTGCTTCTCTTCAATACCGACCCATTAATTCCAGCGATGCTGTCAAAGAGACCAAACAGCTGCTCATGTGCTTGCTTGGCTACTTATAACAATGGTGCAAAATCCTTCCATCCAATGGGTAGCCAGTCTTCAGAAAAATCCTATAATTGTACTTAAGAGTAGTCTGTTTTGTTCGAGAGCATATAAGAAACCCCCCGACACTACCGCAAATTCCTTTGTATATTTGTCCCATGGGTAGTATTGTAATTTTTCTAGGGGACAAGAAAAATAGGGGGATACTAGTCCCAAAAATAAAAAGCCTTTTCAAAATTTGCAAAAACAGCAATAATCTTAAAGAGCCAGGTGGATTGAAAATGGAAGTTACTGGTTTTCATGGGATTTAATCAACCATGTCGAAAATGAAATTGAATTTCCCCTTCTTTTCAGACTACCTTCCTGATAACTTATGTTTCTTTTTTATTTTAAAACCATATACATTAATATACACTACGTACATAATTAATAAAATTCAAAGCCACTATGAGGTTTTTTATTGTTCTTAATCAAGTTTAACTTTAACTAAACATACATAACAGTTTTCGAGTTATTCCATATATTTTAAGAATGGCAACAGGTTGACACAATTATAAGCTCTTTTTTTTTTTTTTTTTTTTTTTTTGCGCTTATTTCAAATGTTGTAAATTAGAGTAACGATTGTATCTACTTAATGTTGACACATTAAACGCCTTTCAACCTTATTGATACTATCTCTGATTCTAACATAAATATTTCTGTCTCATTTATTCTGTTTTACTCTCACTAGACATTATAGATTTATATAGAAAAAAAAATCCTTAATTGAGAAGAGAGGAAAAAAAACATTGGAGAAACTCAAATAGGAAATTTTACAGCACATTTTACGGTTGTAAAAATGCTTTTTTTCTGACCCCCGTCAGACTTAGTTCATAAGGACGTTTAATTTTATTACTTAAAACTAGTTTAAATTGTCTAATTGTTTTTGTTGCACTTATAAACGCTTTTCATTAAACTCTGTATTCAACCAACTATCATGTTTAGAACTTGTTGATTTAATTTAATAACTTTTTTATAAAACAAAATTCTGGTACTATATTTGATTTAAACTTTGATAACTTTTTCAAAATTGTGATATAAAAAAAGATTAAAATAATTAAATATTAAAATATTATATATTTTATTTAAAATGTTGCTCCACGATTCAACCACGAACCACCAATAATAATGTAAACAAAGCATGTCAACTTTCTCCATAAGTCAAATAATTTCAAATACCAAAATCAATTTCAATTAGAAAATTAACACATATAATTATTTGACATGTATTAACGTCAAATAAGAATATATTTCGTTAAGTTGTACGAAAAGAAAGATTCAAACATTTCTAGTAGAGGTCAATAAAAAAAAAAATCCCATTGAATTTCTCTAAGAGTCAAATGATTTCGAAATCAAAACTAATTTCAAAAAATGAAGAAACGTAATTCATTTTTAATTGTGCATTATCGTTACCTAAAAATATACTTTGTTTAGCCGCATTAAAATGAATTTTGAAGCATTCATAGTCGAGGATAATAATAAAAAAAAAAAATCCTTGTCGATTTTCTAATAGTATCTGATTTATTAGTTTTTATTTTCTAAATCAAAACAAATTAATTTTTTTAAAAGATCAATAAACGTAATTAATTTTCTTAAAATATCAATAAACGTAATTTATTTTTTTAAAAAGATAAATAAACGTAATTAATTTTTTTAAAGATCAATAAACGTAATTAATTTTTTTAAAAGATCAACAAACGTAATTAATTTATAACTATGAATTTGTGTCAACTAAAAATATACTTTGTTAAGTTGTAAGAAAACAAAATTCCAAGCATTCATAGAGGACAATAAAAGAAAAATCCCCGACTGAGGTAATATAATGGATGAAAAGGGGGGTCGACAATCTCTTAAGAATGATGAATTCGTAAGGGGTGGAGTTAGGTCAATGAATGATAACACATCCAGAGTCCATGCCAGCTTGTCCATTTAACTCAACAGTAGAGTCTCCAGCTATATCTTTCGAAAACACCCACCCACCGGTTTGTTATTATTATTTTTTATTCTTTTCCTATTGCCTTCCTTGATCTTTTTTTACGACCCATAAAAACACCCCAGTTAAGAGATTGCTGTCGTAACATTTTTACAAGGGTTCGCACAGGGGTAGGGTGAAGAATTTAAAGAAAACTGGTTCTGGTAATTCAAAATCAGAAGTCAAAAAAATCGACAAGAATTTTGATAAAAGTATTAATTATGGAACAATTGAAGACATAAAAAGATGAAAACAGCTTTATTTGATCAGAATTCATTAACAAAGAGAAAATTAAACATTATAAACCGAAAAAACTGGTTTTTCGATCAGAGTTCCTAAACAATTAGAAAATTAAGAAGTATAGAAATAGCTTTTGATTTGAGTTCGTAAACAATTTGAAAATTAAGCATTAGAGTTTGGGGGGGGGGAAAGCTTTCTTGCTCTGAGTTCGTAAAAAAGGAGAAGATTAAAAAGCATGAATAGTTTTTTGATCTGACTTTATAAGAAATGAAAAAAACTAACAGTATAATATTAAAAAAATACTCTTCAGATCAAGGATAAGTGTTCAAAAGGAAATTAATTCAATCAATGTTTATGGAATAAACTAAAAATCACTCAATGACAGTATATTTTGCAGTCTTAATATTTTTAATGAATTAAAAACAAGGAATATCTTATCTAAAATCTTATATTCGAAAGACTTTAATTGATAGCCGAATAAATATTAATGAGTCTAGTTCGTAAGAATAAAATAAGAATATTTATGAATTAAATTATTATTTTATTTTTCTTATTACTTCCTTATTACCCTGTGGTTACAATACGAAAATAAACTATACATGAATACAAATTTATAAACAAAAAGTTGCAGTAAGTTAATATCAAATATAAAAGTACATTTTTCATTAAAGATGATTTATAATTGCTTTTGCGATCTTTATTAAAAGAATTTTACACAAAATTTTACAGATTTTATGAACATTTATTTTAAATTTAATTGCTTTTATCTACCATTAGTTATGGGCTTATGAAACTGTTTCATGCCTAAAAAGGCTAGTTTGTTAATAAAAAAAATTAATTTGTTAACATTTTCTGAATAAGAATTTGAATAAATATATATCTTAAGATAATTTGAGTATTCAAGAAAAACTTATGATGACTCAAGAGATAATTTGATCCAAAAGTCTCATAAGGTTCAACTTAGTGCCATATTAAGGTACCATAATTAGGTACTAAGCTCATGCAGATGGTATACAACAAGAACAAAAATTTTTAATTTTGCAGTGTATAATTGTAGTAAAAATATCATTAACGGATAGTTCAAAAAATTAAAAAACGAAAAGAAGTCTTGTATACAGACCTTTTATGAACACTCTAAACTGATTACTCCTTGATTTGACTAATTAATTTTATCTAAAATAAATGTATTTTTCACTGTAACAAGGTGGTTATTAATTCCAGGTGGTCCCTTAAAAAGCCCACCAATCAAGCTTTTCAGTCCCTAAAAGAAAAAGAAAACTGACCAGGTGGTCATAGGTCAGTAATTCATCAGCTGGAAGATAATCCTGTTTCCTCAGGAAAACACTCAATGAACACTACCATCTAAACTTTTTGAACAAAACTTTCAAATACAAAAGAGTTGAACAAAGCCTTCCCCACCCAGAACAGGACAAAATATTTCTTATTGGTGACCCCTTGACACGAATCAAGTCAATGTCCTCTGACCAAGTGACCATTGTCCAATCACGACCTTCAAGTGTCCTCAAATGCCCCTACTTTTAATAGATAATTTATGATATTTAACAAGAGGGGGATATTCAGAGGGAAGGGTAAAAAATCAAGTGTAACAATTTTATTTATAAGATTCTTTCACATCACCTGTGCAAGTTACAAAAAAAACATGTAGTAACATAAAAAGGTGACTAGAACTTTGGTAAAATCGAATGTTCCTTATATATATTATTGAATTTATAAAGTATATTGTTTATTTATTGACGAAACTACTAGCAAATAAAAGTAACAATAATAAGTAAATAATAAACAAAAGCTCAAAACAACGAAATTTATTAGATTGCTTTAATTAATAAAAAATTGCAACCTTACGAATATTCTAAATTATTATGCGGGGCAACCAAAATCGAGGAAAGTTCAACAAAAAATATTTTAGTTTTGGGGAAAAAATTATATTTTTCTTAATTACACTGCACAGGGGCTGAAATGCACTCCATCCACAACTTATAGCACTAAAAAATAATTTAAATAATTTTTAAATTGTATAAAACATGATAATTAAATGGATATAAAATATTAATTATAATAATAATAATTATGATAAATGATTTAAATTGTTCACCTGGTGTTGATATAACTAAATTTTTAATTAATAAAGAACTCCGAAGTTCCTCCCTTCTTGAAGTCAAAAAATTATATAATTAATAAAATAAGTATAAATTAATAAATATTATAAGTAACTTAAATAATTTATACAATTATGATAATCAATAACAATTTTATATAATATTGGTATAAAATATTAAAAAAAAACAATATAAAATATTAACTTCGATAAATGCTTCAAATTGTTCATTTGGTAATAATATAAATAAATTTTTAATTAATTAGAATATTTTAAGTTTCATCGTTTCAAGAAAAAAATCACATTTATTATAAGCAATATAATAAATCACAGTTCTATTAAATTGAAAAGCAGTTAATTATGCTACATGAAACTAAAATGAAATTGTAATATTATTACTATATTATTACTATAGGCCCTAATTGCCTGGGGACCCATTTTTTGCTCGTCAAGAATTAAGATTAACAGAAAAATTAAAAATATCACAACTTCAAGTAACGAAAAACGAGCAAATATAAACATAAAAAAACCATAGCTACCTTTTATTTTTGTCGATTTCATTTCAGCTTATCCCAAATACTTATCAGGGATAATAACCATCAAAGAATTTCGAATAAAAATACACCAACGAATTTATTTTCAAGTTTACTTTGAGGAAATGAATTGCCAAAGTAGAAAAGTTATTTTTTTTAAAAAATCCGTCGGAAATTAACGTTTAAAAATGCCAGCTTTTCATTTCAATTCAAAAATAGATAAGACAGTTTACTTATCCAAAAGGGTTTCCAGAAATCAGAAAAATTATCAGAAAAAAAGGCATTTAAAACGAAAGGAGGGGAAGGGGTACGAGACGAGATAATTTCACTATTACGAAATCGCAGAAAAACAAAATATGTAAATGTTTATTATCAACAAGATAAATCTAAACAAGTTGCAGACAGTGAAATTCAAGATATTTTTTACTAAAAAATTTATTAGACATCCAATTATAATGGAAATTTTGATCATAAATACACATCACATATACGATAATATTTTGAAATTAAACCAGGCAAATAATAAAATAACGAAGTTTTATTTGTTAAAAATTTTATGGAATTTTTGTGCATTTTTTTAAATTAATAAAATTAAAAGTAAAAAATGCACATTTCGATAAAATTTTCACAAAAATTAGATAACTAAAAGACAATTAGCATGTTTTTCAAGAAGTTTACTTCTGACCAAATTAGCTTTTGTTACTTACATATATTTATGCAAGAAATAGAATCAAATACTAGATTTTTGTAAAATAGCTTCCGTAAACTAGAAAAACTGTTTTGGAAAATATTGTCAATAAACTTAATCTTGCCGTGCAGGTAAAGAGTTGGGGTGGTTAAGAATATTTACAAATCAAATATTACACATGACAAAATATTGAATAATATTTATTTTGTTATTTGAAAATTTTATGAATTTCAAAAGACATTTCATTATGAAATTTTCTTAGCATTTTAAAATAAACTTTTTATGTCTCTTTAATATGCTTCTTTATTAGATTTAAAAAATATATATATATCCTTTTATTAAAAAAAAGTAAATTTATAAATTAAAATTTAATTATTTTTAATTACATATTATGTTTTTCAACTTTTTTATACATACACATCTCCCTGCAAAAAGCGAACCAAATAATTAACTTTTATTTTTTATCGTTATCTACCTTATAATTTCATATTTCCTTTTATCCACTATGGCCACGATTCTCCAGAAAGAAAAAGAAAGAAACATTAAACAAAAACCTAACCTTGGACAAAAAACACAAAAGAAACGCCGAAAAAAAAAAAAAAAACATTTCAAAATCCTTGCGTGTAAATTTAACTTAATCTTTCATTAATGAAGTGGGTAGCATAGAAAGTGTGATATTTATATAGAAATAAATTTCAAAAGAGTTTTTGTTATTCGTCCACCATTCCCAACCGGCCTAGATAAAGCTCGTAATCATGAAGCATATACTAGCTTCTTCATAGTTTTTGTATAATTTTCAAACATCTGCCTGTAATTGCTAGTTTCTTTATGATGAGTATACTGTAGATTATCACATCAAAAAAAGAAGTAATCAAATTCGAAAATTACTTAAAAAAAAAAAAAAAAAAACTTTCTAAAAAGTTAGTTGAATATGCTCAATTGTTTAGATCTACTTTCTTTACTATATCTAAAATCACATTACACGCTTTTTATAACGTGTAAATGAAAAGATGTTCAGTTCTGAATTATGTATTGTTATATGAAATACCATAATTCTTTTAAGTAATGCATTTTTTTGAAATTCTCTTATGTTTTTAATATATTCGCTTAGCAAACATTTTTTAAATATTTTTCTAAAAAGTAATAAATTTAAACAATGTCTTACATGGTTCCAATACACATGCCTTTTGTACCTAAGAATCGTTATAAATAAAATTTAAAAGAAAGAAATTAAAAAAAAGGTTTGTACTTGTATGTACAATTGAAACTTGTATGTCAATTTATATTTAAGTAACTAATGTCGTTAATCTCATTATTTGTCGTTATAAAAATTTAATAACATAAGTTGAGTAAATGTTTTAAAACAAATTATTTTAAAGCATTTCGTATGTAGTAAGTGATTTAAAAGGCCAAACAAACAAGTTGCACTTTCAATTATTCGTATGCACCTATTAAATATATGAGGGGATAAAGTAAGCATATTTTTGTGTGGTTTTTGGAAAAATGAACAAATCGCAAGCCCTCCAAATTCGCCATTTTTTACAATTTACAGAAAACTTTTTGTAGAAAGAAAAATTAATTTCTTACATGATCATGACTCAACCCTTTCCTATATGTCAGTCAATGTAAGCACATCCATATATTTACTCCTTTGTGTGTTAACGTAATATTTACACCCCCCTCACTTCAGAGCTTTAATCCACTGGTAATCATATGTTTTCTAACATAAATAATAATAATAAACGCTGAAAACGTGATTTAAATATAAATAAATATTCAATACACACATTTATACTTCACAAAAGCTTGCATTTCTTGTTGTTTCATAATAGAATTAAAAATTTTCACCATATTACTCCTACATAAAATGCTTCTGCGTTAATACTTTCAATAATGATTTTTATCGTACTAATGACGGTAAGTTTTAGTAACTTCAAAACCTTAATAATAAAAATAAGAATAAATAAATGTAATAGGAAAAAAGTACAAGACACTTAGTTTATCTAATCTAGAATAAGTCTTATAAACCATGACAGAAAAATAAAACGAATCCAACTTAATAATCGAAAAGCAGAACGCATTATCAAAAGTACAATGCAAATTACTTAAACTTTCATTCTCCACCCTTAACTGTGCCGCACCATTTTTCGAACATATAACTCAAAAGCAGAAACGTCATTGTTCAGAGAAAGATACAATTTAAGAGAAAGACAACACTTTTGAAAAACGACATAAATTTTTTTTTTTTTTTTTCCATTTCAAATTAATTTTTTCCCCCATTATCAGAAAAATTTTCTTCGCACCAGGAAATCTACTATCTTTTGAAATCGGAAACGTGAGAAAAGAACGAATCCATCAACGAAATTAGGCTTAACTATTAAAAGAGAACAATAGCTTGCAATGCAAAGAAGATAGCTACTCTTAACAAGTAACACCCACTACATGTCACGATGTTGACCCGCCTTATCAAGCATCGTGTCATGTAAGCTCTATGTTTTCTTCTTTAAATGTTTGTTTATATTTCTTTTATTTATATGCGTTTAAGATATCCCGTTATTTATTTCACTGCAATGGGTTAGCGGCATTTTCTTTTTTATCTTCCAAATTTTAAAATTTTTACCGTAGAGATAGGAGCTAAAATAAGTAAGCCATATTTTTTTTATTTAATGTACCTTAAAGCCATTTTAATTTATTTGGAGGCCTTTGCACCTAAATGTTGACATAAGCAAACTCTAAATCTAGTTTCTTTTTTTTTTATTATTATTATTTTTTTTTTTTTAAATATAATAACTATTTGATTTGATTTGGAGATCATTGTACCTGAATATTCTAACAAGCAAATTTAAAATAAAATTTTTTTAAACATATTTAAACAGTTTTATTTGATTTGGAGGACATCTGATCCGAATTTGAAATAAGTAAACTCTAAATAAATTTTGTTTAACATATTAAAACTGATTTGATTTGGAGGCCATGGTACGTAACTTTGGAAATAAGCAAACTCAATTTTTTTTAACATATTTAAAATATTTGAATTAATTTGGAGGCAGCCATTTTACCCGAATGTTGAAATAAGCAAAGTACATGTTAGATTGCTTTAATACTAGAAAATTTACATTAATCTAAAAGCCCGTGTTCCTTTTAATGTTGAAATAAGTAAACTCTAAACCTTTATTTATTTTAATACTGTTCTAAACGAACCTGAATGCCATTATATCTAAATGTTGAAATAAGTCAGCTTATGAAAAAATACTAGAAAGAGGTCATTCCTTATTTTTAAATTCTTCAATGCTAACACTAAATTGTCAACTTTAAACAAAATCCTACAAAAAACTAAAAAATAATGCTGTTTTTTATTTTTATAACAAGCTAACTTTAAATTTATTCTTTACGGATCAGATATTTAATAAATAATCGATATTTAAAATCGAGAAACTAAGTTAGGTTTCACTATAACTACAGGCTGTTATATAATTCCCAAAAGTCATTTACATTTGGAAGGAATTTCGACAAAAGGCGTGATTTTTAACAGGAGTAATCTTTAAGTATTAATTTTTCAGAAAATATTAATTTATGATGTCTGTAAGCTGATGGTGACATCACGTGACGCATTGCGTTAATGAAATCATGAAGCTCATTGTACTTAAAATAAGTAGACGTTAAAGCATAATGAATATTCTGTTTACGCAACCCTATGTTTATAAATCATTAAGGAAAACAAGAAAAGCAGAAAATCTTGTTTCCACACCACTTAAAGTGAGAAAAATTATCTTCCCAAAACACACCATCTGTCAATCTCGTTGAAGCTCATGAGCAGATCATGTAAACACTGATTTCAACAATTTTTTTCAATACATCTTTCAACGAATTACTGTCATTTCAATCTAGTTGAGAAACCAGGTGCTGATGAGAACCTTTTCTTTTTTTTCATTCAAAAATCCTCACAACTTCCGAATTTGTCCTTGGCTTGTGTTTAATTATTTTCCACACTATTCACATTTATTCGAAATTTCCCTCCTCCTTCCAGAACCAGAGATTAAGTTAGTCATCTCCGCACCGTTCATTGAAAAAAAAGAAGGAAAGAAAGAAAATGACACGTTTCTTATGCCGGTCCGTCTTCAAGGTCACAGGTAATTAAGCCCCTTACTGAAAGGTGAGACATTTTATTAACCGAAAGAAGCCCGGATGTTGTGCTGAGAGAGCCTTTCCCTCGAACTAAAGACGTCTAAGAAGTGAGTTTTCTTTGTTTTTTGTGTCATCAAGAAACTAGTTCTGAAGGGGGGAAGGCAGTACTAATTCCCCCTCCCATTTGTCCCACCCCCTACTCATTTTAAACCATTTCCTGTGACTTTACAGGTAGCTTTATAATGGCAAAAAGGAGCCTCAATTGGTACTTATTAGAGCCCTAATGAATGTGGTCCTGTCTCGCTGATTGCAGGAACCAGATTAACAAGCAATTAAATCTCATTTCCGGCTGGAGTGAATCTGTTGATCGTTGGTAGGAAAATCTTAATTTAGCGAAATAAATGAAGAAGTGGAGAAAGAAAAAAAAACGCCAGAAGGCTTTTTATCAATCAGACATCAATATTTAGCCTTTTTTTTTTTTTTTTTTTTTTTTTTGTTGAACACTAATACGCCTGCTTAGAACCATAATAAATTTAAAAAACACTCTGAAGAAAAAAAGTTACCTGTTATCCTGAAGCTTAATTTTAAACAAAATATACTTTTTAAAAAGATAGCCAGTTTGGCGAGATTTTTCCATCTAAGAATTGTTGAGAGCCATCTTATTTTATGTCAAAGAAAATTAAAAAAAGTCCCAGTTTAGGTGCCTGACACTTGAAGCAACGCAATAATTTTAAACTTGTTGCCAAAAGACTTTTTTAATTTTATTAAAAGTAAGTCGTATTGAAATTTTTGTACGATTTTAGAAATAAGATATTGGTTAAGGAGCAATGCAACAGTTCACTCTAACAATTATTCATGACTGTTAGGCTAAGTTTTTTCATCTTTTTTGGCCTAACAGTCATGAATAACTGTCACAAACTCAGAACAGTTAAGCAGATGTTATTTTTCTATATACTTAGATTAATTTTGGGTGAAAGTGACCGTCCCAGCAATTTCAATCAGTGCAGTCTACTAAGCGATAGTCTAATGAAGGGAAGCTAAGAAAAAGGACTTTGAAATAAATTTTTAACAATTCAAGGCAATAGCTAAACACCGTAATCGTTAACTGCAATAATTAACTGCCAAAATCTTTCGTGGCAATAATTGAACGCTTTATTGTTTTTACATATTTGAATCGAAAGAAAACAAAGCACACGTTTGAAATAAGTTTAAAACATTCCTATCAAATTTAAAACGATTACTGAGATAATTAAATGCAAGCATTGCAATTCAAAAAAGATATCTGTCCCACATAGCAAACACGGAATTCAAGTCACAGCTACCACAAGAAACAAAGAACATTTTAAGCATCACCCCTCGAGCACACACCCTTATTATCTTCATTCTTTGGTCTAACTTCTTCACCCCTTTAATGCCTCTGATGAGAATCTAATGAAAGGAAATATCCCAGGTGTTCGTGAGCGAGTGGTGAGCTCGCTCGTGAGTGTAGGAGGCTCCAAATAAGAATAAGAAAATAAAAAAGAAGTCATCTCCAAATCGTTCACGCAGGCGACCATAATGATGTGGCAACTGATTGTGACCCCCTTTCCCACGGTGAACCTGCAGGTAAAGTCAGCTCAGGTAAAAGATGCTTACATCTGGTCCTCGTGACGTAGAAGGGAGCTCCAAGACAATGGGGTTCGGAGATAAAAGGCTAATTGAGAATTGAACAGAACACTGTCGCTGTTCTGAATGAAATCAAATTGGTGATCTGAATGGGTTGAGGGTGCGATTCTAGAGCTTTAATTACTATTTTCAATATGTCATTTGGATTGGAAAAAGGTTCTGGAAATGGGGACAAATGTCAGAAGGGGTTATTTTTGTGCTGAGGAATAAGGTCTGGTTGCTTAATCTGCATGAATTTGTATCCGTTCTTTGTGTTGTTATTAATAGATTAAAAAATGAATACACGTTTGCTTATAAATCTTGTTTTTTTTATACTTTGTTAATTCATGTAAGTTCTTACGCCGTTTGACATTAAATACTGTTTAAATTTTCTTGTAATGTTAATATGTAATCATAATAATATTTTAATTTGGTGCAACTTTACTAATGTGTAAGGCGGTACATATTATCGAGTAAGAAACGAACCCTATTTGTGATTCACATTTTGAAATTTATGTAGAAAAGTCAATTTAGATTTTTTTAAAAATATTTACACCTGGACCTCGCGACTTAGAAGGGAGCTTCAAATAAATGTGTGTTGGAGATAAAAGGCTAAATGGTGATTAAAGAACATTGTAGCTGTTCTGATTGAAATCGAATTGGTGATTTGAATGGATTGAGGGTGCGATTCTGAGCATTAATTGCTATCTTTTATGTGTCATTTGGATTAGAAAAAGTTTCTGGATATGGGAACAAGTGTCGGAGGGGTCATTTTTATGCTTGGGCATAAGGTCTGATTATTTAACATGCATACATTTATCTCAGTTTATTGCGGTGTTATTAATAAATAAAAACGAATAAGCTTATTTTTAAATTTTGCTTTATGTGTTGTTGATTGATAAAATTTCTCGCGTTTTTTGATACTAAATACCATCGAAAGATATTAAATATATGTTTTTTTAAATCTTGCCATTGTGCTGCTAATTGATATGAAGCAATAGGGCCTTTATAGAATATTATATCCATAATTATAAAATACTACACCGAAAAACTTAGTAATAATGTACAAAACGAACGATGCTAAAATTTAAAATAAAAATGGGAAGAAGAACGCGAATAAGAAGTGCATAACAATGGTATACAAAATTAAACAAAATGCAATATCTTACAATGCTTGTGTAGAGACTCTTACAAAAATTACTAATCTCCAAGTCAGAATATAATGTCTTATAACTACTTTAATATTACTCGACTAATATCATAGCTTCATTTATTTATTAAAAATAAGCTTTATACGTACAATATACCAAGTAAATGAAACTTGTTAAAACTTGCAATAATAATAAAGAGAATATAGCAATGGCCTTAACGTACTAAGCAACAAAATGTAATACCTTTCAATATTTGTATAGAAAGTATGCCAGTTGCACTTTTCAATCTTCCAATTATTGATCACGAAGTTAAAGTATTCTCTTATGCTACATACTATTCTTAACTTTACTTAAACTACTATTATCTTCTCTTTGTTACAAACTACTTTATAATACTTCACTAATATTTTAGCGCCATTAAAATAAAAAAAAGGTTTCACGTGTACAATAAAAAGGCAATGAAAAATATTAAATTGCATTCGAATATAACAAAAGTATACAAAATGTAACATCTTACAATATTTGTGAAAAAAGTATAGCTATTGCACTCTTCAATCTTGCAATTATTATAATCAAGTCAAAATATTATCTCTTATACTACTTTGCTATAAACTACTCATTATCTTTACTTAAACTACTATTATCTTCTCTTTGCTACTACTTTGATATAAACTATGCTGCATTACTTTACAAATATTTTCGCGTCATATTATAATTATCAAAAATGAGTATATACAATAAAAAAGTAATGAAAAAATATTTAAATAATAGCCTGGTGAATATAGTAAATGTATAAAAAATGTAACATCTTACAATATTTGTGTAGAAAGTATGTCTATTTTACTATTCCAAAAATTATTAATCATCAAGTCAAAATATCATCTCTTACACTACTTTGCTAATAGCCACTTTTTGACAGACAAAGATGGATGGTAGTAGTAGGACAAAAATTACATACTGGTCGACGCCATCAAGAAGCGATCGATAATTAAACAACCACAGAAAGCAGCTAAATACAAAACTTGTATTGTTTTCCGGTGACCGGTCGCGTGCTCAACTATTTTTTTTCGGACACTTTCTTTCTATGGTTTAATTGCAGCTATTAAGCTCCAAGCACGAGACAATAATAAAGCTTTTTCATGGTTTTCATAATTTTTTTGCGAGGTTATAATAACTCAAAAAATATACCTCTTTATCATTAGTGAACTTTTAATTTGCAGATCTATTTTTTTTTTGGGGGGGGGGGCGGTGCATGGTTGATTTTTATCGACTGAAAAGTAGATATTTTTTTATGCTTTTATAATTGAACTCTATCATGATTCCTAATGGAATGCTCGAGAATGAATCCACTAATGCAGTCTTAAACAGTTGTGAAAGATTTTTTTATTTATTTTGAAATGAATGAATCTTTATTATTCTTTATTTATAAATAATAATGAAGTCAATCACGATTTGAAAATATATAAAAGCAAAGCTATACATTTTTTCCCCTTACTTCTATGGTGATATGCAACGAACGATAAGGAGTTCTAGTGTGATATCCCCAAATTTATGCAGTTCTGATGACCACAAATGTCAGGGTTCGTCATCAATAAGACAATAATCAGGGGTCTGTCCAGACATTTTGTGAAAGGTCCGTTTTTCGTGAAATTGTGAAAAAATCACTCACATTCTTTCAAGCAGGGTCCGCTCTTATGAATTTGTGTAAATAGGGTCCGGTTATTGCAAAAAACTTTTTCAAGGAGTTTTTATATTCTAAATAGATACAAGATTATGCTCGGAACTGTAAAATTATAATAAAAAAATTAAATTTTCAAAAATAAACAGCAATTGCTGCTTCTAAATTAGAGATGCAACATGCAAATATTTAGTATTTAGCCTATACTGCTGAACGCAGAATATTCATTTCGGACGAATGGTGGAAGAATCGTCTGCCGAAGACAAAACTAAATTCGTTTACATCCATCTTTCTTGTTTTCTGCCCTAGGATTCGATTAACAAAACAATAATGAACATAAACAAATTTGTGAAGGGTCCGATTAAAAGAAAAATCATTTTGTGAAGGGTCCGTTTTTAAGTAAAAATTTTTTGTGAAGGGTCCGTTTTTATGAAAAGATATTTTGTGAAGGGTCCGTTAACGGACCCAAATTTCTTCTAAACAGATCCCTGATAATTCAGCAAATGTTAGTCGTATGACATACAGTACTGTACTTATTTTGTTACTACTTGGCTGTTAAAACGTTGCGTACTATTTTCATTTGATAAAAACATGATAAGTACTACAAAAAACAAATATGCTTTTAATGTTCTATACCAACAGACGACAGTTTAAAAATATACTCTGCTTAAAAAAAAAGATATTTAATTGTTTTTCCATATGTAATTAAAAATATATAATGCATAACGTTTTTGTCACAAGACTAATCAAATATCACGCAATCAAAATTGTCGATGACGTCTTTATGCGTTGGCATTACTTAGATATTGATATTACCCGTTGGGCTTTATTTAGATATTATAAATTAAATACATTTAAAGCAGAAAAATTTCTAATATACATTTAATTAACAAAATTTTTGCATTTTTATGGCACCCATAAATATTTTTGTAATCCTTAAGCAAATTTAAATTCCAAAATAACCTAGAACTAATCCTCAATTGTATTTCTCGCTTTTCCCAATGGTGCTAGTTAAAAGGGAAGTCATACCACGGGAGAAATTTTTTATCGCAAATTCTGCTTTAACTTCATATCTAATTAAAAACTTCAAATATGGAAAAAGTGAGTTCTGGTAAACATAGAGCAAGCCATGACATTTCAATAGCTGGAAGAAAAAAAAAAAAAAAAAGAAGAAAAAAAAAAGAGTCAAAATGTTCTCATTTTGTAATCCTAAGTTATCTTCTCAGAATTTATTTTCATTTTGATATTTTGAAAATAACTTTTCAGTATTTGAAATTCCATGGCAACTCACTTTTTCCATGCTGTAAATTTTAAATTACTAGAGGTGAAAGAAAATTTGCGGTGAAAAGTTTCTCCGGGCGCATAGCATCCTCTTAAGATTGAACATTAGATTGAACATAAGCTTGAATTTCCTAATTGTCGAGCTTGAAATAAGCAGAACAAAATCTTCTCGGAATTAAAACTTTTTTTTAAATTTAGTAAAAACTAGTGGCTCATTTTATAAAAGTTGACAAAGCGATTTTTTATCCACATAATTTTCCGCTTAAATAGCTCCAAGCAGAGACCACCATTAAAAAAGTATTATGTATAATCCCCCACAAAAATTTAAATTATACGCTTCTCTTTTAAGCAGCGTCAATAACCAATTCTTTTCCTTTCTAATAATGGTCAAAACGTGAGAGAACATATTTAAAAGCTAGATAGGAAAAAAATAAATAAATAAAAAATCGCATCGGAATACTAACGAAATCAAAATTACGAGAATTTTCGAAGTTTGCATACGAATTTATAGAACCAGGTAACGCATCACTGACTTTTAGCAATGATACAGCTTTTGTAGGTAGCAAACGAAGACTACACGCAAATGGATTGTAATGACCAACGGATGAGAGACCTTATCTACACCCCCCATCCCCCTCAAACCACCTAAAACATTACCTTTTTTCACAAACGCATCTTTCTCGCTGTAGCAGAACTAAATCCTTTTTAGAAAACGCGTACAATTACCGGCGATCGCTTCCGCTGCTGAAGGCGCCCGCAGAACAACCCCACCTTACCCTTCCCCACCCAGCGATCAAGTGCCTGAAAACTTCCAACTCGTTTTCGTCTTTAGTGAAACCAGGTGAATGTTGCGCCTGCTTTGTGAGGGTGATGGAATGGATCTGACCAACACCTTAATTCGTAAGCAACCAGTTGCCGCGCAACTTTCTCTCCGCCTTGTCGAAAATAGAAACAATATTTTTTTAAGCAGTTTATATTTAAATTTTGCTACACTTTTCGCACTACTAGGGATTTAAAATGCATAGCTTAACATCAAAGGGAGAAGGGAAAAAAATCCAGTAGATTTTACGGTAATATAAATTTGACGATAACTAATGCGTAGTTATAAAATGTAATTTATAATACAAATTTGACTATATTATAAGTTAATAAATTAATAGTATAAATTTGACGATAACTAATGCGAAATTTTAAATAAATAGGCCAAAGAAATTAAAGCGGAAGATATTACTTGAGTCGCTTCAAAAATATATAAATAGGAAATAACAGTCGACATGTTTAAAGTGATCCCATTGGTTTTTTCTAATTCACGCCTGGCAAGTCTTGAAAAAGGGATCCTGTTTTGAGTGCTTGAAACAAGTAGACTGTTATTTCCAATTTATATATTTTTGAAGCGAATGAAGTTTAAATACTGTGTAATATACTAAATATTTTAAACGCAAGGAAATTTACAGGAGTTTTACAGACAGAAAATACCAAAATTACATTACATTAAAGATAAATTTACTGCGTTATTTTTCATTTATGATTGAAATAAAAAGGACTTCAATACAAAATGATTTTTTATTGCGTTAATCACACTTTTAAAAGATGCTTAATTTAATTCGATTTTTTAATAAGATAGTTATGAATAAAAAACAAAACTGATAATGTCAGAATATTTAATCTAAAATTTTCTTCTGAATCAGTCCCCAGTGTATGTTTATTTAAAAAATCTACTCTGACAACCCATCGATATAAAATAAAGAAGATATTTTGAATCGAATCAAAGAGTAAAAGAAGAAAATAAATAACAAAACATAGACACTCAAGAAATATTATTTCAAATTGGAGACGTTAGGAGCGCTTTATGTATTTCGCCAAACACTGGAAATGAATCAGCAAAGCAACAAAACACAATTCCATATTCTAAAAACTGATTTTAAAACACCTTATTTTTCAGACACTCACCCTTTCGTTTTGATTGCGTTTAAATATTTCTATAATAGGTCCATCACGTGTACCTTAAATCAGTGACGGCTCATTTAATATTCTTGCGCAACTTAAAATTCTTTGAGATATCAAGACTTGATCTGTTTTATTTCCTAAAAGTTCACTGGCCGATGGATAATTGACACAAAAATTATCTTTTATTTATTTATTTTTTTTAAGAAATAAATTGCTAAGTGCAATATTTGCAACTTATAAATTCAATCTACAAAATCATTCTTCGTTACAATTTTTTAAAAAAACATTTTTTTTTCTAACGAACATTATTTAGGCAGTTAAAATTTTTGTAAGCCATTATTATAATTAGAAGTAAGCATCAAATATAACGTGATCCGATTTTTGTTAAATATCACGATAACGATCTTTTGGTACGTTCACGTTCTATCACGAAAATCGTATTTAAATATGAGTATCAATAACAATAATATTGTAAGTAGCAGCGATAACGATAAATATTGAACAAAATATTTAAATGGAATATGATTTATTTGAAAACATTGACTAATGTAAAAATTATGCAATTCATTAAATTAATAAGCGGAAAGCGATATATCGTTGATTATATTTATATTTTCTTTACCTTATATTTTAAAAACGTTTTTATGCTATATCGTGACTATCATGCCGTATGATAAATATATAACGGTAATATTACAATCAAAACGAGTGACAAATATCATTATTTAGATTGCATGTAGAGTTGACAGGTGCAGAAGCGATACTCTAACGATAAATAGAGAAAGAAACTATGTCTGATGCAAAGAAAATATAAAAAAGAAGTGCATGGTATTTCGCAAACATGGTCTCTTTCTTCAGTGCAGACTGTCTTAAATTTCGGTTTCCCAGATTGAAGGAGGGAGGCAGGAAAAAAAAAAAAAAAAATTACCAAGTATCCACACAAAATCTTCTCTGAGAAAAAAAGTATAGCAAAAAAAAAGAACAGATGATGGTAAAATTTACCACGTTTCTGGCTCAATGGGAGCACCAAAGCACTTTGAGCAATGATTTTTGTATAATTAACAATAAAATATAATCTTATAATATGTGATAAAATTTGGTAATTTTATCAAGATACCTAAGAGTATAGTATGAAATTCATTTATTGTGTTAAATTTACGTTTCAATTATGTATTTTTTATTCAATATGAGGTATAAGATCTATAATTTTAAAAACCAGAATTTTTATTAAACCGTTACCTCTTGAATGGAAAAAATTACTAAAGTAAATTAATGGTTTAAGTACCGAATATTATTATTATTTTTTTTTTTATTAGGAAAAAAAAAAAAAAAAAAAAAAAAAAAACACAAATGTCATTAACTTACAGTACGGCGATTTTACCAGAATTTTTTTTCTCCATGCATTAAATGTATGTTTAAACAGTACCGTAAATATTTTGAAATAATATTTTTTTGGAAGGCGGGGGGGGGGGGGGGGGTTAAATTTTGATATAAATAATAATCAAGCTCATAAAATATAGTAGCATTATGAACAAACAGTTTATTCAATTTATTGAAAATAATAGCTTCCTTAGAAACAATTGAACCCTATTCAATTTCGCAGTGATTATTAAATAAAATCTTATAAAAATTTTCGGAGAAAAAAACAAAAAAACTCTAGGAAAAATGGAAACAATAGGACTTTAACGCAACTCGTCTCACTAGCGCGTCATATGAACCGCATAATGCGAGCATAAATCATAACTTAATCGCAAGTCTGCTTGGCATAAATATAGTCAGGCTGAATTTACGATATCGTCTCTTTTTCCTTCGTTCTTCTTAATATTTTGTTATTTATTTTTTTAAAATTTATTCAACAAGCCAGGCATTTTAATCGGTTGCCTCACTTCTTTATGAGCCAATAAAACTGGTAAGTGTCATTAAAGAACTTGGTTGTTCCGGCACTTTTTTTTTTTTTTTTTGTGGTGGTCTTTGGAATGGCTTTCAATTCCGAGATTGGTTCCTCCCACAATTCTTGTGGATTGGACTTGCAGCAATTACTGGAAAAAGCCAAGCCTATCTGGTATGACCGCTGTATTGAAAAATTGGGTGAATGATCTGATCGGTAGGTTTTGATTTTGCTGATTCTTTCGTTAAAGAAATGAAAGAGTTAAGCCGAGTTTATTAAGTTCGGTAGATTTGTGTGGGCGAATGAACAATAATTATTAAGAAAATCGATTATAATTTTCGAAAGGGATCAGAAAAAGATGATATACGGTTTCTTTTGTGAAATTTTCTAATTTTACCAACTAGGAAAAACATCCTAAATTATTAAAGATACTTTATCGTCTTTTGCTGATTTTTGGAATCTGCAGTTAACTTTTTTAATTTTATTTTATAACAGTCGTTGAAGAGCGGATCTAATTCAGAGTTTACGACCATCTATATTCAACTTGCAACTGGGAAACCAACCCTGAAAACAAGGGAACTCCTGGATCAAGCATTGGGTCAAACTAGCCTTTGTGAAGGACTTTTTGATGGAACTAACACGCCAGTAGAGGAAAACCACGAAAACCATTACGGCAAAGGGATTTTATGTTTTATTTCTATAACCGTCGTTGAACAGCCACCTAATTTTTTGGGTTTACGACTACGAATGTTCAAATCCGTAGCCTTGTTATTTTGAACCCAATCCAGAATACAAAGAAACTCCTGGATCAAGTATAGGAAAAAATTTGCCTTCATGGAGGAATTTTTTGACGAAACTAGCCCACGTTACATGGAGAGGAAGACCACGAGAACCTCCCACGGTTAGTCGGACGGCAAGGGGACTCTAACCCATGATCCGTTCTCCACTGAGGATATTTTACGCTAGCACTGTGGTCTTTGCAAGCCGGATGCGGAATTCGTATCGACCAGCCATCGCTTGGATTCGAACCAGGTTCACCTCATTGGAATGCGAACGCTCTAGCCCCTGAGCCATCGTGGCTCACGGCACAGGGATTGTAACTGATCATCCGTCTGCCACTGAGGATATTTTACGTAAGCACTGTAGTCGGTGCGAGCCAGGAGCAGAATTAGTATAGACCAGCTGACGCTGGGATTCGAACCTGGGTCATCTAGCGCTCTATCCTCTGTCACCGCGGCTTCGAGCAGAACACTTGTAAATATATCGGACCCCGTAAAACCACAATATCGTGCGAGGGTGCTGTAACCTTAACAAAATGTAGCCTTTAGTACCCTTTTTAGACGTAAATTGCCAAATCAACAGAATGATTAAATGAGATAATCTATTTAAAAGCATTAAATACAAATATTTGAATCGTTAATTTATATGAATACCAATATTCCAAAAAACTTACTCCAATTTATTCGCAATTGTTTGTTCTTTGCCGGATATTGCAGTTGTCGAATTTAATTTGAGTTGTGTATCGAATATACGTACCCGAGTAGAAAACTATTAAATTAAATAAAGTTAAGAATAAATTTTATATATTTTCCGCTTTTTGATCTGAAGATAGAAGTTATAATCTACGAAAAAGAGGTTTCTTAATGCATTTCAATTTTTAATAAAATGTATTATTTGATTCATTTTTTGTTATTACTTCACAATTATAGAACTAGAAAAAGCTGATTCTCATCAGCAGATTTAAAGTACTGATTTATATTAGTTGTTCACACATTTGAATTACTAATATTTCGGATAACCTGATTAGATTCATATCAGAAATAATATGATTATTTGAATTAAAAACTGTTTTGATTGCTTATTATTATCTATTTATTGTTATATTACTTGTTATTTTCTTATTGTTGAATGGCAATTGAAAAAAAAAAAAAACAATAATAATTGAATTTAAAATTTTATGCTGAATTATCAACTACATACGGAGAAACAAATTCGGGTAAAATCACCTGTATAGTAATTGACATTTCTGGTAAAAGTAACTATAATTCTGGTTAAAAGAACCAAAATATACTGCACTTAGTAATTGTTCATTTAGTCATTTTCCTTTCATATAATAACGGTATACCGAAAATTCTGGTTTTCTAAAGTATAGTTCTTATTACCTGACATTTAGTAAAAAATACAAAGCTCAAACGTAAATTTAACCAAATGAATGGTTTTTATGCTATGCTTTAAGAAAACAAGATAAAATTATTAAATTTTATCACACAGTATAAAACCATTTTTTATTGTTAATTTCACAAAAATCATTACCAAAGCGCGTCGGTAAAATTTACGGAACTTTTTGATGTACCAATAGAGCCAGAAAAGCGGAAAATTATACCATATTTCGGTAGTTTTGGCCATACTTTTATCTCAGTGCATATTTCAGCGGTGCCAAACCAACTACAATGCCTAAGATTGCAAATAAATAAAAATATATATTTTAGTCCAGTATATAAAATTTTAGGTAAAGAAAAGTATTAAAACAAATTTATTTCGCATACTGTATATATCAATCATACTTTAGAAGGAACCCTAAAAAAAGAAAGTTACATAATTTGGCTAGATAATAAATCTCGCTTAATCCGGTTCTGTTTTCTGAAAGCGGGTATAATTAACTTTAATTGACATGCGAGCGATTTTTATGTTACCTTTTCAAAGAAGCAGATTAAATAGAAATAATAATAATAGAAAAAAAAATCCTCATTACTGGATTTAATTATGCGTTACCGGCTTAAAATCGAACACTCCTTTACATACTGATGTACTAATTCAGAGTAGAATGGCTTTTGTGGGAATATGCAACAGCTTCCTAATTTTATAATTATAAAAAGCTATCAAGAGCATAAATAAATAGCACATAGAAAAGTAAACAAAAAGTATGAGAGCTTTCTCAAAATACAGAAAATGTATAATAAAGATTTCAGGAAAATGCAGTGTTAGCTCCTTTTAAAGATAAATATGTTTTACTTACAAAACATATGCGAATTTTAAGCTTAAACATTTATATAAATAAAGATTTAACTTATTAAAAACATTAAATCATGAAAAAAAAATTTTAAAAATGCAAATGGATCATGGAATGAAATGGTCTGTTTGAAATGTTTTGTTCAGACATAGCAGTGGTAAAATATTGACTATCGAACGAAACGAAGATATGACTAATAAGTAAGCAAGATATGAAATGTGAATTTAATGCTGTAAAAATGAATAATAAATCTTTTTTTACAAAAACTATCTCAAATAATTAAGTTACAAAATAGTAATTTTTAAAAGGATTTTGAAATTGTTAACATTTTAATTTAAAGAGAATCAAAGAAATAGTGAAAAAAAAAAAATCATCAAATTTAAAAACATTCAGGTAATAAATTAAGTGATACAAAAACTTGTGCATTATTATTTTAAGGAGGTTGCAGATATTTTTAGCACTTATATCTTTAATAAATAAAATTGTAATAATATAATTATGATGTAATTAAATATTAATAAGCCAGTTATTAAAAATCAATTTATTAAAAATGAAAATTATTATGTTTCGGTAAACAAAAGCTTAATAGAACAATCTAAAAGCTTATAAGTTTCGAAACCGAAACTAAAAATTATAATACCACAGTTTTGGCCTTATACAAATGTAAAAAAAAAAAAAATTTATATATACAAAATTAAATTTTTTTAAAATTTGATAAAAAAAAATTATAACAACAAGGTTTGTACACTCTATTAGTAAATTTGATGAATTTAAGGGTCTGGCAACAATCAGTAAAAACTAAAGTATCACATGGCTAAAACAAAAACAAAAAACACAGGTAAAATTTTTTAACAAAATCTAAGACAATTTATTTTTTATTTCTTTTAAAAAAATTCTAAGCAACTTAATAACAAATTACTTGAAATTTAAATTAAATGCAAGTTATGTAAGTTTAAAGTGAAATAAAAGAGTTTTAAAAAAATACGCAAAATACCCGCGGATAACTAGCTCGAAAACGAAAGCATTCAACCATTGTTGACAACATTTATAATGTCTTTCTTCAAAACTACCATGCATTTCAGTAGTATAAATTTTTTGAAAATTAAAAACTTATCATAAATAGTTTAAATTCAAACTGAATGCGTACTATTTAGCTAAGAACTAAAACTAAAAAAACTAAGTAATAAACAGCTGTGGATAACAAACTCAAAAACGTAATCATCCGAGCAATGATATCCAACTTACCCTTTTAGTTACAGGTAAAAGCTTCATCTTGCAAACAATGAGTGGAAGAAACGAGTTCAACTCTTGTTGCATCATTCAATGAAATTCCAAGAAAAGGTGTAGGCGGGGGGTAAAAACAGGAGCAAGTGTTTTAAAGATTCCGTGCGAATCCGGAACTGCTCCCTCACCACGCGGACGGAGTGTTGTTTTCCTAGGGACGGATCATCATACCGTTTGAATGACAGAAACGCCGTCAGATGTCGAGAGAGGGCGCCACATCTGACTGTCAATCACAGTGAAATTGCTCCTCCTAATATTTTTTTTAGAAAGAGAAAATGTGTGTTACTGTTAATAGATGGCGCACCTCTGTAATAGATTTCATAAGAGCATTGGGAGAAAGGGAAAAAGATATTTACGAATTTGACATTGGTTTTTGAGAAAGATCCCCCCCCCCCCATTAACGTTCTTTTTTAGGTAATCGTTTTTTCATGGAATTATTTTCTGTATAATAAATATTAAAAAAGAATCATGCATGAGTCTAATTAGCTAAAAAAAAATTTTTTTTTAAAATAAACATTTTTTAATTTGCTACAAACTTGTCTCCACACTAAAAATTATAGTACAAGTATTTTCAAAATAAATTTAAGTTCCGTAAATATTTTTTTTATAATTATGTAAAGTTTTCAGAATTTACTTCCAGTTATAAAAAAAAAAATTAATTCAAATCAGTTTTTCAGTTAAAATAATCGAGAATTTTACGTAAGCATTAGCCCTCTTTTGTCGGCAAAAATAAAGAAAAAGCTAATCCTTTCACCCATTAGAAGCTTACGCAACATTCTAACGGTTAATATTCTCCGCTTTTGTCTCCGCAAAATTTATTCAGTGTCTTACGTAAGCATTGTTCCTACTCGCTTTTTTTAATATTTTTTTTTATTATTATTTTTTTTTATAGCAAAAATAAGTAAATTGCATACTTCTCCTTCAGGTGATACTACATAATATATATATGAACTGCACCTTAAAGTTAACACGAAACTATGCATTAAAACACCAAATTTTATTTTGATTTTGAATCATTTGAATAAATCTTCGGAAGAACATCATTTTTTCCGAGGATAAAAATCAAACAACGTTAATAAAAAGAGACCAACATAAAAAAGAAATTAAAGTCATGTTTTGCTGCTTTATTCAGTTTCTATTCAACATAATAGATGCACATCCGGCTTAACTGCGATTGTCGCTGATGTTTGTCATCGATATCATTTAAAAACCCGCTCACATTAGTAAAGTAATTCAAAGAGTTACAACTTTCTGGGTCACTCACCATCATAACCAAGAGAACTCATTCACCTAAAGTACGTTATAATCACACGCCAAATGACTGTCCCCCACCCCCGCCAACTTGGCATTATTTTTTTTTTATTCCATCCCTTTGTCTCACGGGCTAGCAGCGTGAAAGGTATTACGTTACATTCATATCATCATTGGCAATTTCGAATCGCCATTTTGAATCAAAAACAAAGGACATATACAGCTTGGCGATTGCAATCTGTCCAAGTAATGATGGATTATGAATTTGCCGATGATTTTTTAAAGGCCTAATATTTAGTTTCGCCAAGATAGAGTTTTAGTTTCCTCACGTTTTTTTTTTAATTTTATTTTTTCTTTCAGAACTATTTCTTTTTATTTCTTTTGTTAAAGTTAATCACTTTCTTATAACTTGTGCTCCCATTCTCAAAAAAAATTATATTGGAGGTGGACAAATTAAGCAATCTAATTTCAGTTTTTTTTTTCTCTTCCGAATTTTAAGAGGAAAAATAGTATTTTTTTTTTCTTCTCGTGAATTGGGAGTTAGGATACAAGGAAAAGAGAACGATTGTTTAGTGATAGCAGATCAAAAAAATAAGCCGTTGATCAAAATGAAATTATAGCATTACTAATCATATATAACTACTTATTGATAAGCTCTGAAAATTAAATCGTTCCAGGAAGCTTAGAAAATAAATGTTATATATATTTGTTTATACTTAGAAATTTAATAACGAAAAAGGTGGGGTAACAAATTAGCTAACAGAATTTTCAGAGAAAAAAAAAAAAATTCTTAAACACAGCAGACTTATTTCATATTATATTACAACTTATATACAACTTTCCTTGTTTTTTTTTTCTTCTCTTAAATTAATTTCATTTTTATAAATGGTCAATGAAATTACAAAATTCAGTAATTTTAAAAGGTAAAGCTTCTTCAGTTTTTTTATCACAAGTAATTCAGAGCATAAAAGCTCATATCTAATGCAGAATGAATATTATTCATATTAAAATAAACATTGTACGAACTGCAAAGTACCAGATTTAAAGTAAGGGTTCAGTAACGAATTTTTGGGCAAACATATTCAAACTAAAATACATTTTGCACCAAATGTTAAGAAACAGATTAATAATGCAAAGTAATCAAATTTAAAATGCGTGTTGCACCAAGTGTTAAGAGACCGATTAATAATGCAAAGTAATCAAATTTAAAATGCGTATTGCACCTAGTGTTAATAAACAGATTAAAAATGCAAAATATTCAAATTAAAGTGCATACTGCACCAAGTGTTATGAAATAAATTAATAATACGAAGTATTGAAATTACAAAATGCTTTTTGCATCAAGTGTTTATAAACAACTTATAGTACAAAGTGCCTAAATTAAACTGCATATTGCACCAAGTGTGAGGAAACAAAAAAATAATGGGAAGTATTCAAATAACAACACAAATTGCACCAAAAGTAAATTATGAAAGCAATAGTATTTAAGTGTACACGGAACTAAGCGTGAATATATAGAGCAAAGTATTCAAATTAAAATATATAATGTAAACACAAGATTAGGACATCAACTTTATGCTGGAAAGTATTCAAATTACGATGCTTAATTAAAATGCAATAATTTATATAACCATATTTAAATATATTTCACAGTATTTAGAATAATATTTTTCCGATTTAAAAGAGAATAAAAAATTTATGTCCATTAAAATGAAATATATTCCCACACGAAACCGAATGAATGACAAACAGCAGTGAACTAAAATAATAAAAAGTGCAAATATTTGCATCTAAATGTGCATTTCCGCGTTTATATCACCCTGTTAAACTTGGTACCATCAGTGACGTGTAAAAACGGTTTGTCGCGGATGAATAGATGAAAATAAGAAGGAAAAAAAAAAGAATAGAATAATTTAATAAAAAGGGGAAATACACAAAAAAAAAAAAATGTCATATCAAAACAACATGACACCAACGCAACAAAGAGAAAAAAAACAGCACAAAACAAGGAAGGTATCAAAATGACTCCAAAAAACAGCTACAACACGATTTGGTTTTTAGAGATAGCGTGCAAATGAGCTGCTCGCCATTATGAATGGTTTCGTTGTTCGATAAAGTAGGATTTACAGAAATTGTATTCATTAAAATTATGAGTAATAGTTTAAATAAACTGGATTATTTACGACAATTACAAAATAATTGTTGCAAATCGATGCATAATTATTCTGTTATATATCAAAACAATAAATCGATTTTATTAAACAGAAAAAAAATTGTATCTGGGTGAAAAGCAAATCAGTAAAATATAGATTTGGGGGGGGGGAATGAATTATAAATGCTGAAATCATTAGGAAGTATTTAACGTAATCTAAAAACTTGTATTTAGTAAGTGCATTCAAAATTATTCTATAAATTATTACTTCGTTAGGTCGAATTAGAATTACCACAAATTGTGCTTTACCGTGATGAAACAATGGACAATATTACGGACATAGATTTTTTACTGACTTAATTAAAAACTAAAATTTAAAACTTTGACCTTTAATATTTACATTAGATGAATATTATTTATTTATTTTAGGTGAATAATCAGCAAATCTCAAAATAATGATTAATTTTATTGATTAATCAGATGATGATGCCAAAATTTCCAGCGTTCATTTTAAAAATATATATATATATATATAAAGTTTATAGATTTTTTTTATTTAATCAGCAATTTTTATGATAATTAAATTTTGATATAATTTTTTTTTTTAAACTTTTAAAAGATTATCAATATTAATTTTAAATTTATGAGATTTGTTAAAATTTTAAAGTTAACAGTTTTATTTCCAACTTCTAATGTTAAATTCAATTTTTTAAATGCAAATTGAAATTTCAAATATAGATTTTTATTATGTGTCGAAATCGGAATGCTAATTTTAAATTGGTAATGCTTGCGATCATTAGCATCTGTTTTGGTATAATAATGTACTTATATCTTTCTGCGAAATTTAATTTATTACGTATTTAAATTAGTTATGGAATTTTCTTTAAAAAAAAAACATATTTTCAAACTTCTATTAGCTTCAAGCAAATTAGAAAACAGATTTCAATCTAAGTAAGATCCATTAAATTGCAAAGCTTCACAAACCTTTTTGAACTTGTTACCCAGAAAAATAAAAATATCTATGTCCGCAAAGAAATTCTTTACACAAACAGTAGAGTTGGTTAAGAAAAAAACAAAAAAAAAAGAAAGAAAGAAAACATCTAACCGCAAAACATTTACTTGCTACACATATATGAAAAAAAAAAAAGATTCCGTTTGTGTTTTTCACCATTTCCAACGTTGGATAAGCAAGAGGAGCTTTACAGCTGATGTCTGGATAGATGCGAGATGGGGGAAGCCGTGACGTAATCGTGACGACATCAGACCACGCCTCCGGGTGCTTTCATCAGAGGATAGAAAGCAGCAATGCTTACAAAAGATTTTATAGCCTAAGCAAAATAGTATACCACATTTTTTTCCTGTTACTTTATTTTAGAGATTCCAATACTGGAGAATTATTTGTGAATAATAATTTGGCAGGGGAAGTGTAAAATACCTATGTACTGGGAGTTAGTATAGAGTGTAACATATCTTAGGTTACATTTTGTACTTGATTCGACTGTTTCAGTATTTATTTTTTTGCCAAAAAAGGAAAAATAAAAATAATAATTAAGAGTTATAATTAGTTTTGGTAGATTTTGTAAATCTCTCTTTTCACACAGAACTCACGTTTTTCATTTCATTTTTTTTAAGAAAAAAAAGAAATCGAACGAAGCAATCGACAAATTATTAATGTTTTTCTCTAATCACGAACACCGTGCAAAAAATTTACAAATAAAATAAAAAAAAAAAATAATAAATTAAGTAAATAAATAAAAAAAAAAACTAAATGAAGGCAATTTTTGCAAGTTTTCTACAGGAAAGTGAAACACTTCAGTAAAATAACCCAAGACATACCTTATCTTCTGCGTTGGATACACATTAGTGTTTAACATAACTGGTGAGAAACTGCTTATCGAAAAAAAAAAAGGAGAATGTATAAAATAAAGGAATTTACAAGTTGAGCATTTGATAAATTGCGGGCTGATCATCCGCGATTTACCAATTCCGTAGTTCGCATACGTGGTCAATTTATAAGATAATGCAACTGCTCTGCAAATTTGATTCTTGTTCCTAGAGGTTAATTTAGATAAGTGATCAACTTCACTAGATGCTTAACTTAATAGCTTACGCCAATACTGTTAAAATGACCACCAATCAACCAGCTAGTATAGGTCGAACAGCTAGCATACTATATTTGTTTTAAATAGTATTCATCCAGTTTTGAATACTTTATATTTGCCTCCTTTTCCCGATGGAACGCTAATGTGGGTTTATCTCATTTTAAAAGCCCTCTCCAAAGGCATGCTTCAACCAAAGATTCTTTGGTCTTCCGAGTCGAATCTAAAAATGCCAAGTCATGGACGTTTATTTCCTTCTCACGTTTAAACCGCCATCTACCATAATTTTATAAAATAAATTATCAATATATATATATATATATATATATATATATATATATATATATATATATATATATATTAAGCAAAGCATTAACGAATAATAAGATATTAATAAATATCGGAGTGCAGCATCACAAATAACAGATATTCGTGACACGTAACATCCGCTGTGAAAAATCATTAAGAGAAGACGGCGTAAATTACATTTATGAGGGTTACAAATCTCGGAATAAATGAGGGGTGGCGTGGGAGGACAGGTAAAGAAAAGTATAGCTCTGCAAATCACACAGTGGAGCACCTTCATACTTCAAAACTCACCTTTCGGGCAATTGACATTCGAATAAAGCAAGGTCACCCACCGTCTTGGCTGATTCGAATTTAATGCCTCTTCTGCCACAGGTAGGACGTGCCTACGGTGACAGTGACTTAGCGGCTGGAATTCCCTCCCCCCCCCCCCCGTAGAAGAATCAGTTGGAGAAATGAGCTTCGTTTAGACGTTTAGAACCATTGGTTTTTATTTAAATTTGACCTCCTCTGCATCGAATTTTGAGTTTTCTTTTGTTTAAGGATTGTTTTTGTAATATGTAGACCAACTTTACTCTCATTCTTTTTTAGGAAATATTTTGAATAAGGCTGTTATGTTTTACGTGATTTAAATTGTGGTTGTAGAATTTCATTAGTTCTTGTTGAATAGTGAAACTCATATAAAAATGTTAGATAACAGTGAGAAAACGATTTTAAAAATTTGTGATTAATCGTGTGATCGATTTAGTGTGGTAAATCGTTTGCTAATGAAATGGTTGATCTTTCTTCTATTTTTAAATATTTTCCTTCTAGTAAATAAAAGAATAAATATTTATTTATGTCATTTATTCATTTTTGTTATTTTTTTATTTATTTATTTTTTTTATTTAGATTATTATTTCACTTAGATATTTTTCTGTTGTGCATATAATTTTTATAAGCAATTTACAAGTTATAGATAATAGATAATTTTAACAAATTCCTCATATAAAAATAAATATAAAAAATTCACATAAAAAATCGACTAACGTATACTTTTTAATAAAAGAAAAAATACAGAAGTAATATTTTCTCAAAACACTACGCAAAATGTAATGTTAAATAAAAGTATTTTATGCAAAACACTACGGCAAAACAAAAGGTTATTTAAATGCTACGATCTACTATTTTTATAAGATTCTAAATAGAACAACGTTTCTCGTTAAAGAAAGATACATATTACGATGTTTACCATATTACAATTCAAATTACAGTTATCATAGTTCAACGTTAAACCCTTTCTCTTTATTTAGTTATTTATTGAGGCTGTATTTTCTTGGATTAACGAAGAAAACTATTGATTTTAAACATTATTTGTGATTTACAGGCTTTAAATTAACTTTTATTATTTATGTAATTTCAATAAAAAGTGATTAAAACTTATCCGAAACAGTACCCTATTTTTCATGATCAGTCGTTATTTGATTATCTCGCATTCATCAAACCCTGATTATCTACAAAATGCTGACTTCTAACCTGAGAATTAATGTTTCGCAAGAAAATAAATCGTTAAAAAAATACACATTTATTTCTCCAATACATTGGATAAATTAAAACAATATACAATCAAAAACAACGAGAAAGCGGATCTAGTAAAACATAATAAATAAAATCCTTACATAAACGGTGAAAAGTAGGGTCGATAAGTAGTACTAGAAGCGGGTATCAGACTTCTTGCCAAAGCAATTAATAATACCAAGAAGAAAGAAGAAAAAAAATACCCGTTTGGCAAAAAAATATTCAGAGTTTCACGATTAAATGCAAATAACACGTTCTGTATGTTATAATTATGTAATTGTGTACGCTTTGCCGGTTTTAAACACTCGCCAAATACAGAGAGAAAAAAAAAATTATTCCGCAAAATTTAGGGGATACTGGGGGAGGAGATATTTTTGACCGATGGAATATTGGAATGATAAACATTAGAATGATTGTTAAGGGAAAAGCAAAAATGGGGGGATCTATAAAAAATTACATTTCAACAGAAAAGTCGTTTGAGAGGGGAGGGGGTATCTAATCACGTGTTTCTTGATAATCGTTTGGCCAGTTCCGTTTCACAAAGAAGAGAGATACAGCACATAGCTGAGTGTGGGCGAAACCGGTCAAAAAGATGGGTGGGAGGTGTTGAGAAGGGGTTATTTTTATTTATTTATTTTATATATGTATTTTTTTTTTTAATTTCGAGAATGGTCGGCGGGGGGTGTGTAGTTTGCAGCCAACGGCGTGTGTAATTAGTATGTTGGGTGATCACACTACCATAAAAAAAATATGTGATTACTTTTATTTTGATACTTTTTTTTATTTGTTTTTCGAATCAATAAGAAAGTTTTATAAGGGGAAAATATGTTAGCACTCTTTTATTATTATTATTATTATTGAGACAAATTGAACATATATATAGATATATATATATATATTATTTTATTTTTTATTTTTAAATAGTGTGAAATTTTATAAACTAATTCGAAATGCAATGAAAAATACATATTGATTATTATTATCTTTCAAATAATTATTCTAATTAGAAATTATTATTTCAGTTGTTAATTTTACTATTTTTATGATTGATGGGACTTTAGTGAAGCTTTATTAAACGCTTTTTTTTTTTTTTTTTATATACGTAACCTTTATTTTAATTTAGATAAGTATTTATTTTAGATTAGAGCCGGAAAAAGAAATTTAATAGATTTTCAAAGCTCCGAAACATTAGTTACGTCAGCTATTGTTTTCAAGAAAATTAATAAAAGTTTTCATTTATTCCGCTAAGAAGAAATTTTAATCAAATCTGCTCTAAATTATTGTTACTGAAATTCACAAAAATATTAAGGTATTATGACTGTGAATGTAACTTGTAATTTTGAACCCAACTCGGAAGGTAAGGGAACGCTTGAATGCAAGTATTGGGACCAACTAGTCTTCGTGATGGACTTTTTGTTAGAAATAACCAGCATTTGCGCCATTTGCATCCACATGGAGGTAAAAACTACAAAAACCTCCCACAGTTAGACCCACGGCAAGGAAATTCTAACCCATGATCCGTCCGCAACTGGGGATATTTTTCGCCAGCAATGTGGTCGGTGCGAGTTGGAAACAGAATTCGTATCAATAAGCTACTGTTAGGATCCGAACCTGAGTCTTCTCATTGAGAGGCAAACGCGTTAGCCCCTAAACAACCGCGGCATTTTTGGTCATAATTGTAAAAAGAAATAAAGTATGATAAATAAAGAAACGAAAAATAAATGAAATGCAACAATAAAGTTTAAAGAGCAATAACTTATAATATAATATATATATATATATAAAGTTGTATTTACTAGTAAAAAGTAATACAAAAAACAAGTAAAAGCTCCAACTTTGAAGTTTAAATAGCGGTTTAATAATAATATGCATATTTCAAAGAAATCACAGATGTTATGCTTTAGGCTTACATTTCATAAAGTTCTATACGTTTGGAATAAATAAATATATAAAAATGGGTATTACAAAAAATAAATAAAAGAAAATTAAAATTGCGTGAATGAAATAAAGCGTGCGATAGCACGTATTAAAAAAGATTATAAATAAAAGGATGGTAAAAAAAAAAAATCAACAAAAGTGTAGGAGGAGTAGGCTGAGATGAACAATACGAAATTCCTGCTCACTGTTTTGCGAGTGCACGCAATGCTTATAATGATAATAAAATTGCCCAAATAAAAGACCGTGTCCGTCCGGCTATATACATAACTGCAGTCCTCACTTTGATTTAAGAGCACGATTATAAAGGAAAAAAGAAGTGAAAATATTGCATTTTCACATTTTGAAAGAAAAACATGTCGTGGCCTTTAAACAAATGAACTTTAGCTTCCAAATAATATTTAAAATAGATATAAAAAAATACAATATATTTGTACGTTAAGACAAAACAGTGCTGATTTTTTACAATCAATTCATTTTTATTTTTGTATAATTCAGCAGTTTATTTTATTAATTTTTTCATTATTATTTGACAGTAATGCGCCAAGTTTTTTTTTTTTAACCTTTTGCTTACGGTTGGTACAGCATATGGACCACATGTAATGGTACTATATGATACACCGTAAGCAAAGTGTTAAGAATAAATTTTTGAAAATTTCTTTGATGACTTAACATGACACTCATAGAAAGGACAATAATGCAACGCTTTTTAGATTGATTTGAAACAATACAAAAAAAGCATTCGAAGTGTATACCTGCGGAATCGGTAACTCCTTCTCTTTTCATTAGGTTAACTTTAATTAACTTCTAATCATACATAATGATTACTATTGCGTTACACAATTGATTAGACAATAAACATTAATCTTCTGAGCATTTTTTGTTCAACATAAATCTATGCCATTTCATACAAATGAAAAAGTAAATAGTAAAAGTAGTCATGCGAATTCATAACATGTTTACACATGTTGTTATAACAACTTTGCACAAAAGTTAGCAAATTGCTAAAAGCCCTAGCTGCTCAAGGAATATTTGGACGATCTCTTGTGTGAAGTTTAATTTAAAGAAAGAGTTGATTTAAAAATGTTGTTAAATTATTTAAAAAATTTATCAAATTATGGTTTAGTATTTATCCCAAATAAAATATAAAGAATTATTTTAATAAAATGTTTAATGAAAATATTTGATATAAGACTTTTTTTAAAACCCTCCTTATAAATACTTAAGATTTTTGGTTTAAATTTTTTCTTTGCAATATAAAATCTTTGTTTTGGATAATAAAATGCTTATTTTTCATATGGGTTCTACTTTGTTTTTATAAAAAAATTCAGATGATTTTGAAAATGAACTTGTGATAATTGAGAATATTTACTTAAATTCAGAACAATGACATTATTTATTTACGTATTTTAAAAATGTAGAATTTTTTTTTTGTAATATTTGTCGTTTTTAGCATTAAAACACACAGTTCAAAGTTAGTTTTTCAACATTAAATATTATAAACTTCAAAATTCCACAAAATCCATTATAATATTCATAAACATCTGTTATTACAAAATAAAACAAATGGATATTAAAATTGTTCACACAATTGTAATTCGTATTTTGAATTCCTGCGAAACAAAACTCAATTTTAATTTCAATAGATATAGCAAAACCATGTAATCACATAGTAGTGCATTTAAAAATGATTAAGTAATTATTTTGTTTTGGGAATCCAACCCACAACCTTGTACCCTTATCACTAAGTCGATTTAATTAAATGAAAATTATTACTACCTAGTTTTAAACAAATAATGCGAAAAAAAAGCTTTACAAAGCGTGAAATTTTTCCAAGAACTCGAAATGCATCAAAATGATTGCATTAGGTTCGCAAAACAAATTATATTGTACGATATCAATTGTAATTTCTACCGAAGCTCAACTCTTGAGCAATTACTACAAAAATAAACCGGAAAATTGGTGTTATTTTTGAAAAAGTTGCTTCGGTTGACCCAAATGTCTGGTTTAATTGAAATGTCTTATTTCAGTTCCTTTTATTGGGTGATGCGGCTTTAGTTGTATCATTGAGTACATGAAATATTCCTTTTTTTTTTCTTTGTTTCTTAAATGTGACCCTAAACTGATAGAATCGGAATTTAATCGCAATAGAAGTATATTATTTTATTTGTTTTTGTTGCACTTTTTGAGGATATACATAGCTATAAATTGTCGAGTTCATCTGGAAAATTTATCAAATTTCGAATTTATCAGAGAAAATATATTACGAAGCATTGGGATTTTATACATAATTGTTATATATTTTATAATTTTATAGCCACTTTAAAAATGTTTCATTTTTAATTTCTTTTTTTTTTCCCCTCTCTTTTTTATACACGCATTTTGCAGTAACACATTTTGCGGATCAATATATTTTTGAATATCGACTGACAACAATTAATTTTTATAATTCGAAATTTAATGATTTAATTAAACAATGGAAGAACATTTTACGATGCATCCCGTTTTTAATGTAATTTTTAAGTATGATTGTGCATTCTATTTTACAGTGAGTGTCCTTTAAAAATGTATTTGTAAAAATCTTAAATTACATAGAAAGACACTTAATGCTTTATATACAAAATTGAAGAATTCTAAAATCAATTTTGTTTTATAAATAAAAAGATGTAAACAAATAAATTAAAGGTAATAAAAATATATCGATTTTCACAATAGACCAATGAATAATGAAGGAACATTTCACGAAAAATTAAGTAATTTTAAATGTCTTGCCTGACATTGTTCATATCTATCTTTAAAAATATTAGTATGACAGTAAAATAACAATAGATTGCTTGATTAAATATTTTAATTATCTAAAACTAAAGAATAATATAATTATTAACATCTACACATTTTTTAGTGGTAGCAATATTATAGGGTTTTGACGCATTAAATCTTCAACTTAAAGTTTCAAAAAAAAAAATTTCAATTTATCATGGCAAATCAATAATTAAATAATACGTATATTTGTATATGATCTATTTGTTAGCTTATTTAGCTCTTAAATGTTTAAGTAGTTTAAATTTTGGAAAATATTTTCAACTTTAATTGTTGTTTTACTACCACTTGGTAAAATCTTTTTCAGAGACAGTACTAGTTAGTAGGTATGAATACTTATCTAAAACAAGGTAATGTACGAAACTGTTATACATATTTCTTTTAACTATTTTAAAACCAAAATTTAAAAAAAAAAGTATTTGATAAACCAACAATAAGTTTTTAAAAAGTTAAAAAATAAAAAAGTTGGATAATTCTGTATATTTAATTTATAGACTTTAAATAATATATTTTAATTTAAATCCGTAATTGATAATTCATGGCTGTTTATAATTCTATTTTGAATTCAACGACTAAAAGAAAAGTAACTTCATTTTGAATACATACAAAATTTATTTTTGTTACATTATGTTTACTTTATAAATAGAAGTTTGAATGTTTTCTATATTGAACAAAAAGAAAACGTGAGAATATCACAGTTGCACAACCATATCTATTTCAATGATACTTGAATAGACTTTATCGAAACTAGTAAACAAAACACCAGATAGAAAAAGCTCCCCCGTCTCATTGGGAAAAAAAGAGCTAATTTATGGCCAAAACACCCCTTGGCAAAAAAGTGGGGTCTTTTAATTGTTACTTTGGGACAAACGTCGCCAAGTGACTTGATTCAAGAACGATACACTTCTAGAAACTAACCAATTAAGAGGAAAAGACCAGCAATTCCCACCAGCTGGTGGTGCCTATAAAAATAAAGCAATCACTTCTCTGCCCCCCTTTTCATTGCCTCAATGAATGGCCAGCTTGGCAGGAATTCGACGCACCTATTAGCCACGGTGCCAAACTTCGTTTAAGCAATTAGTTTAAGAATGCCAAGCGATGAGATAAAGGAAAATTTTCGAAGAAAAATTCTATTTCTATAGATAGCTGATGACGTTTACAAGATAGCAAGCATCTTTTAACTGATTTGTTAGGACCTCACATGGAGGTGTCTTCCAAGAATGATTTGATAAGTGGAATTTTAGATTTCAGTTACTGTATTTTAATTTTGAAAAACTAATTACTGTATGAGATCTTTAATTAAAAAAAAAAAATGTCTGGCAGTTTGTATAGAATGAAGTAATCAAGATTTTCAAAATTGATATCGAAGTCTAAATCAAGACTTCAGTAGTCATAATCGATTAAGTCAAGATATTATAATTTTTAAATTCTAGTGAATCAAGGGATTCTAGAAACTTTCAGAATGGAATAATCAAAATCAACAGTCAAAATAGATTTAACCAAAATATTATAATACTCAAAATAGAGTGAGTCAAGACTTCATAACCGACAAATTTGTGGTAGTCAAAGATCTAGTGAATCAAAATTACCTAATAATATCGATACTGTCAAGATGTCAATAGTCAAAATCCAATGAATCAAGATTTTAGAATGGTTAGAACAGATAAGTCACGATATTGTAATAGTCAAAATCAAGTGAATTAAAAATTCATAACGGTCAAAATAGATATAACAAAAATATTATAATAAGCCAAAATCGAGTGAATTAAAATTTCATATAAGTCAGAATCGATCTGTGATAGTCAAAACGACCTGAATCAAGATTTAGTTGTCAAAAACGATTTTTTCAAGATATCAAAATAGTCAAAACGAGTGAATCAAGATTTCATTATTGTTAGAACAGATAGTCAAGATATAATAGTCAAAATCGAATGAATCAAGATACCAAAAAAGTCAAATGTTTTGTTTCCTTGGCAGGAAGTAGTAAGTTATTGTTTACCTTATCTTTATTTAAACTAATTAAGAATATGAATTAAGTATTATAAGATGATATTATGATATTAATTCTCAAATCAAAATAATAAAATTATTAATATATTTATTAAAATGGTGTCGAATATGAAATAATCCACCACTGGCACTAAAATAAAGAAATAGAAGTTGAACTACAAATGGAAAGGTGAGGGTGGTTGTACGCGAAAAAACAAAAGGTAAAAGTAGGCATTTACAATGGAAAGTCGTTGCTTTTTAAAGATTACAGCATCCCGAAATAATTATTTGGGTTTAACAACATGGACAAGAAAATCGTTATCCGGAACAATCAAAAACCTGAAAAGGATTTTAGATTTATTATCATGACGCTTTTTTCTGTGCTTGAAAGTGTTTTAATGTTTTACTTTTACAGATTCTTAAGAATCTGAAGAGTAACTTTTAAGAAACGAAATATAAACTTGATGATCTTGTATTTCAGAGAAAAGTTAAGATATATTTTTGGAGAAATTGGGGTTTGTTAACGGATTTTTAACGAAATTGATCGTTAAAACTCTACCTTTCACAAAATTCTACTTTTGGAAGAAGAAAAAAACCTGATTCCGTCTTTAATTCGTGATGCTGAATAATCTTTCAAAGACATATTCACAAAAACAGGATTCTGACAAAAAGAACCCTATTCTACCCTAACAACAGATTACGATAATTATGAGTAGAGTTTTCCCAAATTCACAAAAACCATATCCTTCACAAAAAAGGCAGACTTATGGTTATTTTTATTATTATTTAAGCATAGTTTTTTTCCTCCTCCCCCCCCTTTTTTTTTTGGTGAGATAAAAGGAAGAGCAGATTTTTTGCAAAATTCACAAGATCTTTACAAAAATACAGGAATATTTCTGGTTTTTGTGATTTATTCTTTACGTTTGCATTTAGTTTACATGCAGTTTGTTTTGGTAAATAAAAATTCGGAGCAGATTTTTCCCAAATTCACAAAAAAAAAGAAGAAAAAAAAAAAAAAAAAAAGTTCTTTTACAAAAAGACAGGCAGACCTCTGGTTCTATTGATTTATTATTAACGTTTGCATTTAGTTCATATATAGTTTGCTTAATACACCTATAAGAATATATGTGTAAAACTTATATTTAAATTTCGAACTATATACGTTGACATCTAATATAGTTTTGATGCACAATTGCGATTCAAAGCTGTATTAGAGAAAGAATTTTTTTTTTTTTTCAGTTCTTTAAGTGTATAAAAATTACGAAAAATTCTTTCCTTTGGATAATATGTTATAAAAATGTAGGAAAACTTACGACGGGGTCTTAATATATATTTAAAAAAATAAACAAATATTACAAAATAAAATTATTCTTTTTAAAATATATAAATATAGTATTCATTGTTCTGAATTTCACTAGTTCATTTTTAAAACCATCTGAACTTATTTACGAAATTAAAAAAAAAAAAGAACTCGCACGAAAAATAAGCATTTAATTATCCAAAATAAAAAATTTATATTGTAAAGAAAAAATTTAAACCAAAAATCTTAAGAATGGCTTTAAAAAAAATTCTTCAAACGAAATTACAAAATGCGCACCGTTACGAAATCTATCGGAAATTAATTCCGAAATTCAGTTTCTCATACTTTCATAATCAAAGATTATTTCCTTTAAATAAAAATAAAAAAAATATCTCTAAACTTTCTCAAGAGATTAAGTGACAAAAAAATCGAAGACTTTCACACGCAGTATTAGGGGGAAAAAATCCCTAAAAATGACTCTACACTATCGAAGGATGTAAAACCCTCTTGAGACGGGACGGGACAATAGAAATGAAGAAAAATGATCATTATCCTCTTTTCCCTGCCTTATTTGTCCCATATAGATGAAAAAGTAGATAAAAAAAGGCTATTTTAACATTAAGATTTAAGCAAATTTTAAAGAAGAAAAAGATTCACCATAAAAAATAATTAGCGCTAATACAAGACCCCGATATATCTTGATATAAAAACAGTGTTTTTTCCGAACACCCCTTGTTCACCATCTGTCAAAAAGAGAAACAGTTAGCTACCCCATTTCCTCGTTTTTTTTATATAGTTTAATGAGAACAAATTAGGTTCCACCTGGCAAGGGGGGTAGGTAGTGAAGATAACCCTCTATCCCGCCCATATTTCGCACCCTTCCGTAGTTCATGACGTCATACATAGAAAAAAGAAATGAAGTATAAACAACATATGGGAGACTACTCGAATTTTGCATTGGGCACGTTCATTCTTATTATTTTTATTATTATTATTAGTTTCTTTTCTTTTTTAAAGAAATACTTATTTTAGACACGTATTGCTGACTGGTATTATGGGAAAATATAGCACTAGCTAAAGCAAACAAGAGCTTCTTTTCTTTTCTTTTTTTTAAAAAAAAAGAGAATAGTATTTACAAAAATGCAATAGCTATGCAAATTATACATATTATTTTAATAAAATAAAAAAATACTGCATTCCAAAATTGCGCACAAAATTCAATAACTTGAATCATAACATGTTTAGATGTTACAATGAACTCATATGGTAATCCATATATACTCATGGACAAAAAATTAGCGCACCATGAAGGAGTCGTCAGAATGAAACGAAATTTTACATACGTAATGACTACTTTGATAGAAGTAAATGATTAGAAAAGCAGCGAAAAGCGTTTTTCTTTGATAATCCAAATTAAAATAATGATTCCACTTCAAATTATAATCCAAATTAAAATAAAAAAATAATAAAATTATTTTAATTTTATTATTAATAAATTACATTATGTTTTTAAAAATATGATCATTATACTTTTTTTGTCATTCGTTTTTTTAATTCAAGACTGCTCTAGGAATATTCACATGTGTCAATATTTAAAGCTTACACATCTTCTTCCACTTTTAATAATATTGTTATAAAAATAATGATGCTCTAGCCCCAATGCGCATTATATTTATTATAATTTCATTAAATAGATTTGCCTTGTAATAGCAAACGATTCCGTTCGAAATATTTGCATTTGAAATTAAATTACGTCATTTTACAATAAAAGTGTTGATATTGTTGTAACAATTTACATGTGGTAGGTCATAAATATTAACGTTAAAAAAAATTACTTGTAAAGCTTTTTTTTCTTTCTAAATTTGTCGCAATTCAGAAATTTTTATTTCATAAATTTTATAGATTTATGCAATTTTGAGTTGGAAAATGCGTCCGTTAATTTTAATCTAGATATTATACAACGTAATTTTGTTATTTTAATATTCTTGCTGATATTTTGCTTTAAATTCTAAGTTTTTAAGTCTAAAACATTTTGAAATTCTGATAAATTCATATCCGGTAAAGGTTATACGATGCAATGAAGAAAAAACAAATTAACATTGTTTGGTTTCTTAAACATTGAAGAAACAGATGTTAGAACATAAAATAATTTCCCACAAAAATAAACCAAGAAAGTAATGAAACTTAATTCACTACACACATAAACAACAACAAGCGTCGTAGCTTAAAGATATTTCTGAGAAAACAAAATAAAAGAAAAAGAGAGCGAAAGAGAAAGAAACACTACTCAAGAAATAATCTTATAAATATTTATCAGATACAGCCATCTTCACCAAAATATCGCCAATAACAAACTCCAAAATCGGAGTCAAGAATCGTGAAGAAAGAGCAAAGACGAAGAATCGAATGAAAAATGTACAAAATAGAGGGTGAAGAAGGCTATAGAGAGAGCGAGCAGGTAAGGTTATCAGCGAGGATCATCACAGAAGGAAATAATTAGAACAGATACGGACGCGCGGAAGTGTGAGAAATCCCCCCCATCAACCCCTCAAAAGAAAAATAATCGAGGAGATGAAAAAAATAATAAATAAATAAAAAATGTACACACTTTCTCTCCCATCTCTTTTGTTAACGATCATGTAATTAATGAAGAACAGACAGATGGCTTGCCTTTAATGCCTCTCTGTTGACTGGGCAGGCGTTACCCCCTCAAACAAAGCCTAGTACCCTCTACTATTCTGCGGCGGGGTGATGTTGATGTTATAGATCGTCAGCTCATTCTCATGATTGAATAGTTGCCCATAAACTTCCTTTCATTGTATGGGGTAAAATTAAAATAATTGCGAATTTATGCAGTTTGCTTTTTGTGCTAAAAGAAACTAGATTTTCTAATTTGAGATTGAAACCGTAAGTTTCTTAAATGAACCAAAAGATATAAGCCTGTCCCTTAACAACCAATCTCAGAAAAACAAAATGACATTTGTAAGTGTATCTGATATTTTTCACAGTAATGCTCCAGAGAAAATGAGAAAAAAAAATATGTCAACTCCAAAAAAAGGATTACCTATACGGGTCAATTTCAAAAGTCAAAATGATATTTGTAAGTGTATCTTATATTTTTTTGTAGTAAACTAAAAATTAGAAAGGATGCTTTTGTACTATTGCTTTATAGTATCCGACAAAATCTACGAAAAAAATAAATACAATTTAATAAAATAAAATATAAAGAATAAAAATGTTGTATTACTGCTAATAGTGAAATATGATACAGATGCGTCGATAAAGATGAAATACCAATTTCAAAAATCAAAATATTATTTGCAAGCGTATCTGATAATTTTTGCAACAATGCAACAGAAAAGATGTTTTGTACTATAGCTTCAAATTGGAAAACTATGAAAAACTATTACTAAACTATGACTATTATAAAATCCAATTTTAACCTTGATTTTAATCAATGACTATAATAATTCTAAATATGAAAAAAAAACTAACATCGTTAAAACCAAAGTCAAAGTTAGTAGGGTATTAAAATGAATCATCATAGCATCGCTTAACTCCAATTCAAACTTAGTAAGATATCAAGGTGAATCATAATATTACCTAAATTTAATTCAAAATAGTAGTAAACTGAAAATGTAGTAAAATTTTTAAGAAAATCTAATTATAACTAAAAAAAATATAGTTAAATTTAAAAAAATGAAGTAAAATTAAATGTAGTAAATTTATGTAATAAAAAATTAAAATATAGTAAAATTTAAAAAAAATAAATTAATCATAATATCTCCATATTCACTTTAAACTTAATAGGGTGACAAGATAGCTAAAATATCCCTATACAATTCTAAGGTAGTAAAGGTACCAAAATTAAATTATTTAGCTTTGTTTTAACTTAATTTTAATTTTTTTTTTTTTAACTTCGTAAGGTGCACCATTGAAACTTAAAATCCGGTCAAAGAAATTTTAAAAAACCATAAATAATTCTCAATTTCTTATACGTAAGTAATTTTTTTCTTTTTTGATTAAATCCGATCACTTAAACCTGCAGAACAAATGTAACGATTGTTTCATGTATTTCGAATCCTACAATACATTGAAAATGAAGCTGGAACATTACGATTCCAAAGAAAAATTCATTTTAAAAATAATTAGTATCACATAATTAATAGAAAAAATATTAATTACTAAAATAAAATCCAGCGAAAACGATATTTGATACATAGAAACACTTATGACAGCCATACAATAATCATTCCCCCTGTAAACCTTACCCTCAAATTTCTTATCGAAACGCAAAGAAGATAACGATAATCAATTTCTTTCAAAGAAAAACCGTATACATAGGGTGTGTAATGGCGGTACGACACTTACACACAAGAATGAAGACCGATGATGAATAATCTTTGCGAGAAAAGAAAAAAAAGAAAAGATGCGCAAGCAAATCTACGGATGCCTTTCCAATGACAAGGATCATGATACAGACGAAGGGATGATACTTGGGATAGAAAGGAGGACACGGTTTAGTTGCTGTGATTAGAGGAAAACGATACCAAGGTATCGGGTTCGAGAAAAGGTGAGAAAATATATGGAATCACTGGTTGTTTGGTATTATAGATTTTGTATTTCGTATAGATATTTAAGCGAGGATATTAAAAAAAGAAACTTTGGGAGAACTTTCAAAAGTATGTTTTCCAGGATCGGGGGGAAACAATAAGGGGGGGGGGGAATAGCAAGTTAGTGAGAGAAAAGCTCACATCTTTCTATTTTATTATAGTTTGTATTTCGTTAAGGAATACAAATTGTAATTATTTCTTTAAGAAATAAGTTTTGTTGTTGTTGTTAGATTTATCACAAAGGAGCTGAAGTTGCTTTGATTCTATGTTCATTAATTTTACATTCCTAAATTAATGAAATTCGTAAATCAATTTTCTATATTTATCATGAATGAGCTCAAGCTGATTTGATACTCACAGGAAGTAAATTAAAAACGAGCTAATTAATTATAATAAATGGCTAAATTGTAATAATAAAATTTTTAAGTAGTTCTTTCTTTTAAAATCTTAAATACACGTAGAACCAATCTGTATTGATTTATGCAATTTTGAATTTGAAAATTCATCGAAGTGAATTTCAGTCTAGATTTTTCCTACAATGTAATTTTTATTAATAGCTATTTCACCATTTAAAATGTAATTTTTATTTCATTTTACTCAATTTTTGTTTGTAATATTTGCTTCTTAACTAAAATATTAACAATATAAATGTTTTAAGTGTTTCTATAAAGTTTTTTTTTTTTTTTTACAATTTTTATTCTAATTTTCTGCGTTCACTACAATTGACCAACTTTTAAGAAATTTTAAATTAAATCTTGTGATTTGTCGTCGAATATTTGCATTTTCTATTAGAATTACGTTGAATAGATATTTGGCATAACCCCATCTATTTTGTTCATGATTTTTAAGTATCAAACAAAAGAGTAAATTTTAAGAATACCTTTTTACAAGACTGTTAGGACAGTTTAAAACAAGGGCAAAAATTAACTCAACATTATAATCTTATCCGTGAATTTTATTCCATGAACCTAAGTATCCAAATAAATAATTTCAAGCAGATCATATTTGGCGTATAATTTCAAATATTCAAATGAGAAATTGAGGAATAAAACAAAACCTTTCACGCATAACGTTCAGACCGTGCAGTATTCAAATGACCATTTCTGTGAATATGTATCAATAAACAAGTCAAATAAGCATTACCCATACAAAACCAAATTAGATCATGAAATATTATTAAATGAATAATACAACGATGACTCTCTTTTATCAAATAAAAGTCTGATTCGTCTCCCTGTTAAAAGTTTTCAAAGGGTGCTGTTGACCTTCCTTTACCCAGAATTCCCATCGGGAGCACACGACAGTGACAATTTCTCAGGAAACATTAAAAATTCCGAAGGGCGGGTGGCATCACACACACGCAATATCTCATATAAATAAGAGAATAATGAAAAAAAAATATGCATTATGTCTTTTGTCCTCAGAGGTATAACAAAAGCCCATTCTAAGAAATATCTAGATTTCTTTTTCCATTATCTTATTTTTTCCTTATCTTCATTTTCTTTTTTCATTCCAAAGATAATAAAGATATTAAAAGGGGGTGAATAGTTTACAATTTCCGATTCCATCATAAGCATAACTAAAGTGGAGTGCAAGACCATGTCAATGCAGATTAGTTTTAACCACAGAACAGTTTTTCTTACTTCTTTTTTTTTTTTTTTTTTTTTTTGTAAGTTCATTTTGGCGACATTTTTGATAATGAAAAACGTATGCTTAATTTTGAATGCTAATTTAGAATTAGTGAATTTGTTAAAAAGTTTTTAAAGAGAATAATTAGTTGCTTGCCACACGGCTAACCATGGGATGTTTTTGTGGTTTTCCTCACCATATAACACAAATGCGGGTAAGTTCCATGTCCTCCACGAAAGCAAATTTCTCCCAATACTTGATCCAGGATTACCCTTGTTTCCTGGATTGGGTTCAAAATTACAAGGCTACGGGGATGAACATTAGTAGTTGTAAACCCAATGTTGGATCGGCTGTTCAACGACGGTTATAAAATAATCAGTTGCTGCGGGTGACCCAAATTCGAATCCCAGTGGTGGCTTGTTGATACGAATTCTGCTCTCAACTCACACCGACCACAGTGTTGACGTTAAGTATCCTCAGTGGAAGCGAAATCATGGGTTAGAATCCCCTTGTCGTCGAGCTAACTGTGGAATGTTTCGTGGTAAAGAATTAAAAATGATTCTAAACAGTTTTTTGCGACTTTATTTAAAAATTGTATTGTAAAGTACATTTACTGTTTTCTGTGACATCACTAAGGTATTGTGAATAAAACTAAAAAAAAATTCTGTTTTCAAGAATTGTAAAGAACATCAAATGTTTTCTATAGTTTCACTAAAGAGTTTTGAATGAGACTAAACAGTATTCGACTTCATTAAAATATTGTAAAGAAACATTTATTACTGCTTTGTGAGATTTAAATATTGTAAAATAATAATAATAATAATAATTTTTAGACTTTTAAAGTAATAAGTTGTAGAAAATCGATTCTCCTTTCGTTAAGATCTTTTCGTTATAATAATCCCGAAATGGCGAAATGATGTTTTTCAGGTAATAATTACAGTAGTAATCCGTGCTGCGGTTCCCTCATGGATTTGTGACGTAAAGCCAGTAAGATCATAATTACAAAACTGCAATCCTTTTTAAATAAATTAGTTGTCCTCAGACACCGAAAGCACTCGGCAAAAAAGGGAAGAAAAAAAATTATTCAGCCTATTTTATTTAATATCTAAATACTGTTTCGAATATGCTGTAATTAAATGTTTTCAAATTAATTAAAACTTAATGAATAAAAGAATCTTCACGCTTAAAAAGTTATAATTTAAATGAAATGAGTTCTCATTTCTTTAAGTTCATCTCTACACTTTTTCGTTATCATTGTTTAAAAAATTGTGTTCTCAAGATTGTAATTACAATAAGTAGTAGTTCCTAGACGCGGTGCCGACTGTACTGGGCAAAAATTATTAGCCGGACTTACACCGAAGGCGTCAGAACCAGTATCCACACGACAGAAGATAATAATGGTAGAAAAAAAACGAACCACAACTGGCCGAAGCAATTGTAAAAGTTCTATCCAACAATTATCGTCCGTCCAAGGCCGTTTACTAAGATTAATACCTTTGTGTGCTTAGTAACGGTAGATGTGGCTTTGATAGAACGCTTAATTGCTGCACATTTCGACTACACGTCTACGGCGTAGACTCTACGCTAATGCGTTTATCTGTCGATAGGGTTACTGGAGGAAAATTTGATAGGTTTTAGAACAACTATAAGGGCTCGGTAGTGAGTTAGTAAGCGTTTAAATCGTGATACCAACTACAGATTTGATTGGAGTAGATCCATTAGTCAGATTTGACTTGGCGGATTCTGTGCCATTCCAATAATTTTTATGGAAACAAGAATTACAGTACAAGATTAATAACCCAGCGGAAGAAAAATTGTTCTATTCAATTATTTTTCACTGAGTAAAAGATTTTAGATTTATCTTGTCGTACAGATTTATATTATCAAAATGTTACGAATTAATAATTCACGCACAAAACCATTAACTCTTTTCGAGCAGGCAGATGGAATTTAGAATAAAAGTGCAATAAACACTTTTATTTGTGATAAATAACGATCATCGTGCAATATGGAACTTTAATATTCCTCATAATCTAAATTATTGTTTAGAGTGTTTAATTTTAGTTACTATTGTTCGTGTAATTTATTCCAGTGATATCGAAAAAAGGGCATTTTGAGAAGTATGCTCCGTTTTTATGCCATCTAACAACCTATCATTGTTAAAAGTTCAAAGTTCACAACTCAGGCTACTTAACTTGGAATGTAAATGAGAATTGATAGAAATTTGGAAGCACGCTCTGAGGGTTCTTTTTGAATAAAATCATACTGATAAATGGATAGTGCGAACTGAATTTTGATTTGTCAAATAGAGGGGAAAAAAGCATAAATTAACTTATTGTTAATGGTTGATGGTAAATATTCAACAAATTCTTCAAAAAAATTTAATTAAATAAATTAATGCTCAAAATTGTGCATAACACGAAACTTAAAATTTTATATCATGAATAATTAGAATTTATAAGTAGTCAATAAATAGCCGTGATAAATATTTAATAAATATGTCTAGTTGTAACTATTAAATTCTAAACTCAGCATAGTTTAATACACAAAACTATAAGGAAGCTTTATAAAAATGAACTATTGCAACTAAATAGATTAATAAACTACAATTCTATAATTGTTCTATAACTTTAAAGAGATTCAATCTGTGAAACATTTCGTAGATTCATGCTACATTAAGAAACTTATTACAAGAATCAAGTAATTGCATTTTTATAAAAAAAAAAGAAGTCAAATTCTCACTTGATTACATAAGAACTATATAGAAATATCTTATTTTACTGTTGATATATTACTTACGCGCTTATATATAAGTTACTATGATATTAAAAATAGAGATATTCTATTTTTATAAATATTTTTTTTGCAAGTAACATCACGTCCATGAACTAAAACGTGCTGAGAATAAAGCTTAAGTTGAGGCTTATTTATCACAACTTATCTATCACCAACGCGGCAGCTTAAGATAGAAATGAAATCCTGGAGTACGAAACCACACAATTTCATTAACCGCTGAAGTTTTAATTGTGAAGATGGTAAGATGCGTCACACTGTCTTTAAATAGAATTAACGGAGAAAACCAAGGTACAAATTATTCTCTAAGTGTGGGTCTTTTGCTGGAAAGAATATTTGTTTATAGATTCTGTAAAATATTGCAAGTCTTTTTGCATATATAAAAAAGTTGCTTATAATAAATTTGAGTTAAAACATTATTGAAAAAATAGAGCTTAAATTGTTCGCTAAACTCGATTCACTTTAAGAAACCTTAGCTTTTTGAACCAATTTTTGAGTTTATTTAGTTATAGTTGATTAATAGATTTTATGAACGCACAACTGACACATGGCTTTAAATTATTGGAAGCGGTATATAACAAATTTATCCAACAAAGATATCCATTGTTCCAATCATTTGCTATAAATATGCATTCAGAAAAATCAACTACACTTTGAATCATAATATTGATACCTTGAACATCAATATCGTTCAAATTTGCAATAACTATAATAATATGTCAAGTTGAACCAAATTATTGTAATTCCTTAACTTGATTATACAATATTATGATTCAGCTTTGACCAAACAACGGTTCATTTTAACATGTCATTAAAGTTACTGCCAATTTGACGGATATTTGGTCAGAATTTTCGGGCATGACGGAATTTTTGGTCATTTATTGTAAAATGAAGAGAGGGAAGGAATGAATAAAATCTGAAACGTGAATAAGCATTTTGAATAACAACTTCTTTAAACATGTCTTTGAAATAAACACTCACATAAATAGCAAACTTTTTATTATTCCTAATTCTTTTTTAAACATAATCTTAAATATTTTTAACATAGTCAAGATATACCCTAAAAAACTATTAATTGTGCCCAAAAAGTTATTTGATGTTATTAAAAAGCATTTTTTCGAAAAATTAACAAGCAATTACGGTTACGGTGCGGCAGTTAAAAATGCTTTGTGAATTAAAATTCCATTTTTTATTACGTCATTCAATGTTATTATAAAACAATCACTCCTACTTGCTAAATGAGAACAGATATATAAATATTTACTGAAAAAAAAAAAGGGTAACATCTAATAACTACATCCTTGTTGGAAGTTATGTCTCTTTAAATGTCTGAACACATCATCTTAAACAACAAACATAGCGAATTACGAAATTAACAAGTAAAAAAAAACAACCTTAAAGTTTAAACAAATGAAAGGTATGTTTTCTTAGTTTCGAACAAAAAAATCTTGCTAATTCTTAAACCGGAATGGATTTGTAAAAATACCATACGCCGCGAAGACATAAATATCATTGTTGCATCGAAACAGTATGGTGAGTTTGTAGGTGGTCGTAGGAAGTTTTATTTGTAAAGTTTAAGTTCTATTGCTCCTATTCTATTAAGTCCTAATTGCTCTGTTTTCTTTTGAAAAATAAAAGTTTAAACAGTCTTTTTTGGTCTAATTTTAATTGTAGTTAAGAAGGTTTAAACATTTTTTTATCTAGTTACTATCTAGTTTACTAGTTTCCAGTTTCCTTTTTTCTCAAAGCTTTTTCGTAAAAAAAAAAAAATTATTTAAATGCTTTAAAATTCAAAGCAAAGATATAATTTTAAATTATATATACAATCTTGTTGAAGGTAGCTAAATATTATTTTAAAAAAATGACACATAACTGGAATATTTAAAAAATGATTTAACTATCATTAAAAAAATCATCAATTTAGCAATATTTTCCCACTTTAATGAAAATCTTAAAATCAATTAATTATTCTCAATATTTGTAAGAGCATAAGCGTTGTAGATTTGACATAAATCATAAAATGTCTCCTTTTTTTCAGTAAATTTTTATAAACATAAACAAATCCCAGGTGTCACCCACTGTGCCTATCTTTATTGTGGCCGGAGGAGTTCTTACCGTAGACAAACTATATGCTATGCTCTGATACTTTTTATACTAAATCGGTTTTTCTTTTTTTATTTCTTTAAGGCACCCCTGATAATAAACATTAAACAAACAATAAAACCACACAAGAAAAAATTTGATGAATGAACTTAAATTGCAGAAATTTATTTCAATTTTCCAATTTAATTTAAATGTATACGTTTATTTCGAACAAGCTGCAGACTTTCCCATTTAGACTCTTGTAAAAGTATAAAAAAATAACTTTGCTTGTTAAGAAATAATATGAATTTTATTATTTCGAAGAACTAATTATTAATTCTTGAATGCAGTTTTATTTTTTAAATCGATTAAATTCAGTTTTATTGATTAAAATGTGTCGCAGGAAGGAAATTTAGAAAATTCCGTCCAAATTAAATAGTGCGAAAACCAAGAGGATAATCCAGGAAATCAACGCCAAACCATCACGTTACACTTGCTAACCATCCTACTCTTCATATCCAGACGTCACAGATGGCGTGGGGGACTTAGGAACAAACAGGGGGAACCGGGTAGTGGGGGTCAGCAACAGAAAGGGGGAGGGGAGAGACTGGCTTTGGGAGACCAAGAGTACATTTTTCTCTGGCGTTTAGGCGACATAAACAAACCCCAGACATCACCCACTTCGCCTATCTCTATGTTATGCTCTGAAACTTTTCACACTAAATTGGTTGTTCTTTTTTTTATTTTTTCAAGACACCCCTGATATTAAAAAAATCATCACATCCTTTGAGATTATATCACTTCCGGTTGTGTGATTCATCGATGAATAATTGGTGCCTTATAGTTAAAATTACATTATTAGAACCAACTTTTTGACGTTTAATTACAAACTTAGATAATGATTAATTACCAACTTAGATAATCAGTGATTTCTAATTTAATTTCTTTAAATCTAATTAAGTTTCAAATACTTATGAAATCTTCATACAATTCATGATCCAACTAGATAGGTTAATAGTTAAGTTCATTTAAGCCAAGCTAATTTTTCGCAGCATACATAGCTAATTTTAATGCAGAATATTTCATGTGCTCTTGAAACTCATGTAAAAATTTATACTTATTTATATATACCAAATTAACTTTTTACAGCATAAGTAGTTAATTTTTATATAAGATAACTCATAATCAACAATGTAGTTAACAAGATACGAATAGCTGGATTCTAAACAAGCCAAATTATGTCTTTATAGCCAAAATAATTATTTTTAGGTAAGCCATTTCATGAACACTCGTAACATATTGTAAGACTTAGTCATATAAGACTCGCGGTGACTTAATTGGGTACTTAAGGGTAGTGTTGGAGGTAAGACAATTCACCTCCAAGACATCCGTGACTTATGTAAGACATTTACTCGTGATAACTAAGCTAAATACTTGAAAGTCAAAGCTCTCTTTACGCCAAAGTAGTTGATTTTTATGTAAGACAAGTCTAAATTAACAATGCAGTTTAAAAAAGAGGAATAGCTGCCCAAACCATGTCTTTACAGCCAACATAGTTATTTTTTAGGTAAGACATTTCATGAATACTCGTAACTTATTATAAGACTAACTAATATAAGACATTCACTTGTAGTTGCCGATGGAATACTCAATAAATCAAACTATCTCTTTGCAGCCAACATAATTAATCAATCACCTGTGGAAACTTAAAAACCGAAATATTTCTTTACAGCCAAGGTAGTTGATTTTATGTAAGACAATAACCAACAATGTAGTTAACAAGAGATGAATAGCTGGATACTTAACATCCAAATAAGTTCTTTATAGCCTACCTAGTTAATTTTTATGTAAGTCCTATTATGAACACTCGCCTCTTAAGACTAACTTCTGTAAAATATTTACTCTTGCTGACTAGTAGGATTTTTATAAGTAAAACAATATTTTAAGAGCCTATGTAGTTAATTTTTATGTAAGACAATTCGCGTACACCCGTGACTCATGTAAGACATTCAATCGTGATGTTTCAGATACTATAAAGCCAAAATATTTCTTTATGGCCAAAGTAGAAAATTTAGATGTAAGACAATTCATAATCAACAATGCAAGCTCGATTCTTAACAGCCTAATTATGCTTTTACAGCCTATGTAGTCAATTTTATGTAAGGCATTTAATTAACAAATAGATAATTTACTCGCGATGATTAGTTTGGCACTTAAATGTCAACCCATGCTTTTAGGGCCAAGTTATTTACATATAAAACAATTCATAATCAACCATAAAATTTATCCGGGAAAACTAATAAGTTTTTTTTAAGTTAAACTAATTGTTAGGGCCTAGTCAATTTTCGAAATCAAATAATTAATGATCAAGTTGGATTCTTAAAAGTCAAACTTAAGTCTTAGTCAGCCTAAATACTTTTTTTCCATGATAGGGCACTTCATAATAAATTAGATAGAATCTTAATACTATAAAATGTTTTTAGGGCTTAATTAGATTCTTTAAAAACTGTTTATGGTCAATTCCACAGTTTAATCACATATATGCTGTCGTAATGCGTAAAAATTGCAGGAAACTTTGCGAAGCAACAGCTATAACACAACGCTTTTGTAAATAATATTTACTATAAAAGTACTCGAGTCATTTATCTAAAAATTTAGGCAGTTAGCAATACTCAACATTAAAAAAAGAAAAAAGTATAAATTAAGTAAAAAAATTCTAGTATTATTGAATTACATTTATAAAAAAAAAAATGCAGCAGAAATTCATTGAATATTTTTAATCAATAAAAATATTATATTTACATAAACCAATCACTAATGCGCTTTATGGTTTTTAAAAAACTTATGGTAAGTATTGCCAAATAAAAATACAGTAGTTCAATATTTTGTACCTAGATGGCACTTCATAGCACAAGCTTTAAAATACAGTTCCCGCTTCCCACAGATGAAAAATTTTCCAGCATGGTACTGTAATAAGAATATGATTCGGGGATTTTGCTATAAAGCGAATTTACTACTTTTTGTTACTTTTCTATAAGTCGAAAAATATATTTTTGTTCGCGAAAACTAAACTACTTGTTAGATTTAAAAAACTTATAATTTCTTTACAAAATTAATCACTTATCATAAAATTAATATTTTTCGATCAAAAAACATTCCTTTAAAATTTATATTGATTAAAGTTCTTTTTAAAATATAGTTTAAAATTTGCAATAATAAACGGCTGAAAGGCTTTTTAAGAATCGTACCCATATAGATCGTATAATACGCAAAGGACAAAAATTATGATAAAGATAAGCAATGAAATGCGCAAATATTTAAAATACAAATCAAGTACAAACTCTAGTAATATTACTTATATTAAGTACCAACTCGCGTAGTATAGAATGAATAAGAATTAAAAAACTAAATAGAATTACGACAATTGAAAAAATAAACTACTATTAAACAACTAATTTTATCATTCATTCAATCTATCAGTCACAATGGCAGACATTTCCTGCCAATTAATTTTTTGAAGATGCCTAAAATTGAAATGTTTATTAAATTAAGGAAAAAGAACATGATGACTTACTACAAAAAACAACTGTTCGGTAATTTATCACTCATAATAACGGACTAATATGAATACATTGTTCCTTTTTGAATTTTTTAATCGTTTATAATGAAATTTACAAGGATAACCACTTGTGAAATTTGAGAAGTGATCTATGGTGTAATCAATGCAAACTACATTAAGCGGTAAGATTTTGTCAGATAAAAGCTTTGCTTGAGGACAAAATTAATGTCTTTAATATTCTTTATAGTTGCAAAATTCCTCTCATTAATTAATAATTAAATAAATAGAATTTAAAATTGTCATTAATGGGCGTTTATATCTAATGTATAACTAATTCTTAAATTTTTTATTTAGATTAAAATAAATTGTGTAATTAAGTTTTATATTAAATAATAAAATATAATAAAAGATACTGAATAACTAATTCTTGTATTAGTAATTGTATTAAAATATACCATATACATTAATCTTATATCATTGGATCTTGGTTAAAAATTATTGTAAAAGTGAATCTTGCATTACTAAATGCATTAAAGGTCATGGTATAACTATTTCTTTTATATCAAAAGATATTTTATATCTAATATATGAAATCAAACTAATATATGCATATATAGTCAAATTTAAGTTTTTGATAGACTAATAAAAAATTTAATCTTAATTTTTCAATTGAAAATCTGCGTGTTATGCAAATTTTGTTACGTATTAACAGTTAATGTAATTTTTTTTACTAGTTCAAAAACCCTTATAAATTATGTTTTCAAAAGAGCTGAGCACATCGATAAAAATAATAATAACAATAATTGTAAATTAAACGAACTTGTAAAAGCGTTGCACCGAATATGTTCACCTGCAAATTCTCATAAAAATGCCCACATAGATTCTGAACACAAAAATTGCATTCGTTTTAATTTTTCTAAAAACATTTTTTTATTTTTAAAAATAGTTGATAAATCAAGTTAATGATTATAAAACACTACAGAAGTTAAAAACCACAAAATCCCAGACTTAGCTTATGTTACTTTAGATTATATATATATATATATATATATATATATAATGAATTTTTATCTAAGACGTTTATTTTCACACCTGTTCGTTTCTTGGTAAAAAATAAATAAATGAAACATAAAAAATAGCACCCCTTAACAAAGAAAGAGCAAAAATTCTCTTCCCTCAACCTCCCCGCACAGCCACTCCCCCCTTACGAAATTCAAAGGTAAACATATCACAAAAGGAACTGACCTGTTGAAGGTAGGCGGTAAGAGCGCGACCCCACTTCCAGCAGACGATATTGACAACACAGGGGTGGTCCACTGAGGATCAGAGGATGCTTTTCACAGCTGCTGCGGAAACAACCCATTCCGCGACATCAGGAGTTAATTTTTATTTATTTTTCTTTCTTTTATAAATCCTTAAATGTTGATGATTCAAAAAAAATATCACACACTATTTAAAATTATCCGTCACGTGGGCGAAGCACAATCTCAAGATGATGTTACGAAGAAGAAAAAAAATAAACGAAAAGTAATAAAATTATAAAAAAAATCAGTCCTTCAACTGTTTGAAGAAATTCCTTTATACTAACACCCTCGGTGATCTACATGGGCAACTGGACTGATAGGGAAGAAACAACGGAGCCGGCCTGCGAAACACAGTTTTTTTGTAATTAATTTTTGAGATTGCCGGGACGGAACCAATGGGAGAAAGGCGCGAATACTGTCCTCTCTTTTTATTGGTTGCAATTACTTCTGGAGAGAGCGATGAGAGGAGACAAGGGTGGAATGGAAAATGAAAGGAGGGGGAGGCTAAAACGATCGGCTTGAGTCTGACATCTCTGGAGCAATTACGCCATCTCTCGGCGGTTACTATTATTATAGCTTTTTCGACACCTCCGAAGCCTCTTTGGCGATTTGTTTGGCGTCACTATCAACTCGCCGTGAAGGAGATAAAGCAACAAAATTACATCGTATGATTCTTTGATGGAAGTGTAGAGATCTCGTGCAGAAGGAAAAAAAGGTGGAAGGAAAAAAAAAAAAAAAAAAAAACATTACGTATACATAGGCTAAAATGCTGTTTACGCTTGTCTATCGAACACATACGAGAAACTAAAAATTATTTGAAGAATTCTCATATATCTATTTTTTTTAATCCAAGTTAATTTCAATTAAAAAAACGGAATGTTTTGAATCAAGAGACATTATGTTCAGAAAAATATTCATTAAACAATCAGCCACTTTTCTCTTGATGGAACTACCTATAAATATTCTAAAATATTGAATTGAAACCAAGAGACAAAGAGGATAACAAATACGAAAAAGAAAAGTAAAAAAAAAAACGGTTACTTTTTAGACTATTTTCATTGTTTTCTTTTCTTTCAACACCACGTCATTTTTTCAACCAGGAAAAAATGCATATAACGCATAATTATGAATCATTTAATCTAGTATCTAACAAACTTAGAGAAAGTCAAGATTAAATTGATTTTATACAACTTAAAAGTTTTTTAATTAATTGAATCTTGTAATTTCATCTATCTTTATTATTTACTTTTATCTTCACTAAACGATAAGAAAAATTACAAAATTCTGATTGAAAATCTGCTGGAGGTAAAAGTACTTTACGACTAAAAAATCCATTGTCAGTAAAAGTAATATTTGGCATTACTATCAATGAATAATAATCCGTTATTGAAATATGACACTATCAGTAGCAAATAAATTATAGATATTTTTAATAGTGCACCACTAATTGATAGATTTTTTTTTTCTTTTTTAATTTATAGAAAGGGGTAGTTGAATGGAATAAAGCAAAATATTAATGTAAACTGGTGAATTTTTAAGTGAGAAAACAATTTTTTTTTTTGCCCTTATTTTCAAACTACTGAAAATTCTTATATGCGGACATTTATCACAAAAGTTCTCTTAAAAACTTTTAGAAATAACTCTTTTGATATATGTACTGGAATGGAAAGTTACATTCATAAAGTTATGTACATAAATACATTTTCTTAATGATTGCCTTACTGTATCGTATTTCCTGCTATATTTTATCCATTAAAATTATTTTCTAATTTAATTTTTTTTCAATTTATTCATAAAAAAAATAGTTATAAAAATTAAAATTTCCCAATCTTAAAAGAATTGCGTATTATATATTCTGTTAATAATTTTCACAATCCACAATAAAGTAAATATCCCCCACCTGCGAAAAGCATTTTTTAACGATAATCATCATCATAGTTGACCAGATAGCCCAATGTGAGCCAATGCCTTCCTCTGAAGATTTCTCCATGACGACTTCCGATTTACCTTTGATCTCCAATTATTTTTATTAATTGCAAGAAAATCAGACTCCACTGAGTCAGCCCATTTTGACCGCGGCCTTCCCCGCTTTCTTGTTCCAGTGGGTCTAAAAAGCAGTATCTCTTTTATCCTGTTTTGTCATTGTCCAAGCTTCAGAAGCATATGTCAAGACTGGCCGGACAAGAGTTTTGTAAATCAAGAACTTTGTTTTTCTAGAAATAAACCTAGATTTAATAAATCTTCTCAGCCCATAGACCAGATATTGGCCAGATAGAGTCGGGATTTTTTTAATTTCAGGAGTAATTCTGTTGTCAATGGTAGTAATTGATCCTAAGTAAGTAAAACTCCTAACTGTTACAAATCTAAACGAATTTATTTCAAGATAGGGGTCTGAGACTCTGTTCCTTGAGAATAACATGTATTTTTTAACGATAGCCCAAAAATTATTCTTTATTACCTATTTGTTTTAAATGGACTTAAAACTAAACAATGCATTTGTAAGTATGAGACAAAATGCATTACAGCAAGCATTGTTAGAAAAGTAACCACCCATTGTTTATTTTCTTTGTTTATATTTATTAATTTGGAGTGATTTTAATGAAATAGTTTGCGTTGATTATAGCGATTTTTAATTTATTGTTAATAAGAATATTACCTATTATTTAAGTTCCTGATTCGAAATTGAGTTTAAAAAATTAAGTTCCTTTTCAATAAATCCCTTTAATATAAAATGAGAAATAAATAGCAAAATGGAAACGAGTGGTGTCTAACAGTATGTTATCAATCTATCAATGTTAAAAATTAATCAATCTTTAAAATGTTCACGCATAATTTTCAAAATTTAGGGAAAATAATTTCGATATGAATTGATGGAAATAATTGTACTGATGAGAACAATCACTTAATTCATATATTTTCTAGTTTTTTGTTTTCAGAATTTTTTTTTTTTTAAATAGTAATCTTTTTAAAAATAACTATTGTAAACGCGCAGTTACTTCTAGTACTATATGAAGGATTGTAGCAAAACTTTAAGAAAAAAAAATGTAATTCAAAAAGAAGTTTCCACAAATTGCATTCAAATAGCAAATAAGTAATTAAATCAAACGTATAGTAGATAAATTAAATTGAAAAATTCTAAAAGAGAACATTGAAGGACAACTTTATAAACTTGAATATTGTTTGGAGAGTTTATAAAATGAAACATTGAATAGAATAAAATTGAAAAAAAAAAGAAAAGAATAAAGGGAAATTTTTCAATTAAAATTCTGAGAATATTGAATTGAATATGTTGTGGTTTAATGACACAATATCCAAGTAGAACAAGCTATGAGAAATGTAGATAGTTATAAATGTCGGGGTATATAGCTATATTTATGAATGTATAAAGGACTAAAAATAAAGTGATGTGGATTGTTTGCAGCAATAAAATAAACACGTGATATTGATAAATTGCCTATATCTGCCAACTTAGAAAAGGCAAACTTGCCCTAAATCAGACAAGTTAGCTAAAAAATATCTGAAACTATTTATTTTATTTTGAATGGAATGTTTAAAACAGAATAACAGATCAGATTAACGGATTGTTTCAATTTTATTAAACTATAGTTTACTTTAAATAAAAACTAAATTGGAAATATTTCAAAAAAGTAAACTACAACCGTACTAGCAAACTAGTTATGTACCCGTCCTGTATGCTCAAAGTACGCTTATTAAATTTCTCAAAACAATGACGCTTTGTTGAAATTATTTCATATTATTCAACGTGCAAAACAATAGATTAATACATTATTATTTGATTAATATGATAGCATAAAAAAATAAATTATTAAAATGTCATTAATAAAATTAGTGCTTTAACAACAATGATTTGAAATTTAAAATAAACAAGGATTTAATTTATCTGAACAGGAAAAATAATAAATGATTAATTTTCCTTATTTTTGCAAAGAGAAGTTTCCATTATTTAAGTTTTTTTCTAAATATATGCATTAAAAGTTAAACCCAGACAGCATTGATCATTTTAATTTTAATGTCTAATGAATCATTTCATAAATACAGGAAATATACCTTCATAAATTATTCTTAAAAATATCTTTACTATCAAAACTATTATTAACGGTTTTAAGCCTTTAAAATTATACTCCTTATTAAAAACAATATGATTGCAATGTTCGATAAGCTTCACACACACAAAAAAAAATAATTATTATTTTTCCGAAGATGATAATCAATAATCTGAAAGATCTAAAAAGTTAAGAAAGATCTAAAACTAACATAAAAAAAAAAAAAATCCTGCAAAAAATAAATATTTTTGGGCAATATTTTTTTTTTAATTGGTGTTTCAAAAATTAAATACTTTAAAAAATGTGCATAATATAAAAAATTGACATTTTTAAAAATGAACGCTATTCATAAAACGGGAAGTTAAATAAATAAATAAAAAAAAAAAATGCATAACGGTTTTTAATTGTAAACAATGTCCCCAAACTTATAAAAAGTTTGACAAAAATTTTTTTTTTATTGCAACATTAGATGTTAGTTTTCAACCACTTTTTCACAAACTTTAAAATTGAAATAAATTTTTAGGTCATTATTGCAATTAAAAAAGGTGCCTTCAAAAAATTATAATTCTCACAAGATGAGAATATGTTTTCAAAATTAATAATCAAACTTTTAACTTCCTTACAAACTCTTAAGTTCTTTTCAAGATATGGAACCTCACCTGGCCAATTGTACAACGTTTGCATACGTTTCAAAGGTTTTATCTTCAAATTGGAACAAAGTAAAAAATTTAAGAAACAGTTGTGAATAGCTGTATTAGTCTGAGACAAGTTATATCTTTTAAAAGTTATATTTTTACTAATTTGTCACGAAAAATTTTCTAACAAAACTATAACATCAACATCATATATATATATTTTTTTAATGTTTTCTACTGCTGTTAATTGGCTTGAATATAATTAGGTTAGTAGCTTGTGGTTTCGCTTTTTAAAATCAATATTATTTTAAAAATACGGCAGTCATAAAGCCATACTAATAATGTAATTTTATTTCTTCGTTTTATAGTTATCGTGTAAAAATGAATATAATTGATTCCATGCTTGTTAATTTTATCTATATTCCTTCCTGCTTTATAAAATTGTTTTTCCAGTTGCAAAGTAAATAAATTTTTTTACAAAATCGTATCATTGTTTAATTGGTATACTTTGCCTATGGGGTTGTCCTTTTTAAGAAATATGTTACTTTTTCGAAACTTTGCTGCTCTATATCAGGGGTTCCCATTTTTTTTTTTGCTATGGAACTTTTAAAAATCAAGTTTCTTCTCACGGAACGCTGACATCATACATAAAATAGCCAATAGACTGCTCTGTGTCTAAAAATATAAAAAAAATGAAGACTTAAATAAGAAATCTGATTATTTTCTGAACATTTAATGTGAAGAATGAAATATTTTAAATTCCAAATTAATTCTTAGTTTATTTGAAATAATTTGCTAGAGATAATAAATAAGCTGAATTATGATTTTTCGCAAGTATAAATGTTGAGAATTGTTAACCGTGAAATATAATTCTTAAATTTGGTAAATATATTTTGAATTGAAAAGTTCAATAAGCAATACTTATGATATTTTTTAAAAATTCATTTTTTTAAATATAATTTATTCAATAAATTGATATTAAAAATATTATTTTGAAAATTTCTCTCCTTTTTTTCCATTAGCATTTCATATAAATAATTTCGTTTATATAATTGAAACATTTTACAAATTGTGGATTATTTTCAGGATATAATTAAAATTATTATTAGTAACAAAAATGCTCCTAGCTCTCTGAATCCCTGTCGTCCTTCTATTAAAAAAAGGGGGGCACAACTATCAGCATAAATCAAAGTATAACTGTATAGCTTTGCTTTCTTATTTATTATTATTCAATTTGTTTTTCCTTTCATTTCTTCTCGAAAAAGCTATGAGCTGCTACTTATTATGGCCAACCCAGAATGGAAAATTGAAGTTTTATTGTAAAATTTCACATTCTTAATCACCATCATTTAACGTTTGTTTATTTCCATTGTATCGTAGTGCTATATTAAATTCCACAACACCTCAAATTTTAATACTACTTAATAAATGAAAATTCCTTGTAATGGAGAACTTGAAATATCAAAAAATAGAAAGCATAATCTGATGCGTAATTTGAAGTTGAATCGCAAAGCTTTGCGTCCCTAAATAATTTTAATTTCTACTCGTTAAGTTATTTATTATAAACTAGACTTTGCTTCAAGCTTTATTGCTTAGGTCCATACCCAAAAATACAACCACAACTTTAAAAATATTATGAAAGAAAATATTTTTAGCCACAAAATCAAAGAATTTAACTTTCACAAGAACAAATTGTAATTTAAGTAAGCTTTATATTCTTCATACACTCTTAGCAGTCTTAGTCTTTTATCGTTACCTTTTAATTTTGTATCAAGCTAAATTACGCGTGCATTCCCCATTAGACATCTAATTAGATGTAAAATATAACTAAAAAGAGAAAAAAAAAATAACTGAAGCAAAGAAAGTACTCTCAAGAATTTAATGGCAAAGTTTAAAATTTTTAAAAACTTCATTTTTTTTCTTTGTCTTTTATTTAAATTAAACTATATTTCTTACCGAATTTTAATGATTACGTCTACATCCACTTACTCAAAAGGTTTTCTTTTTTTGCGATTTTGCTCTTAAAAAAAAATCTCCAAAGCAAAAATTTGTGTCTGTTAAGTCTACAAATGATGATTTTATTTTTATAAATGCGCAGAAAGAACTGTTTGTTCTTTCTTCATTCCCTCAAAAAAGAATAAAATCGTGATGTAAAAAAAACAAAACAGATCGTGTCGTATTCCTAATGATCATACCTAAGGAATAATGAGGTAGTAGCGTCGAATGAAGAATAAGAAAAATCGTCAACTACATTTCTACTTCTTCATTAATCGAACACATTCTCATTGCTCAAAGACAATGCGTTGTTAATAAAAATACGATGATGCAAAAGGAAGAGGGTGGTAGTGGAGGAGGGAGAATGGTCACCAATAGGTCATCTAAAAGGTATTATTTCGTAGGCGTAAGGCAATCGTCACCTGACTTTAAGATGGCGCAATTGGGTTCAAAAACATTATGCGTCTTGAATTAAAAACGAGCGGAGTTGAAAGCCTATGAGAAATTCGCTAATGGTGTTCTTAATGTACTGTTGTAAAGGAATATATATATATATATATACATAAAGTAACAGTTTCAGTACTTTAAGTTGCAATAAAATCATTAATTTTAAACTTTATACACTAGCTTACAATAGAGAACTTTCTGCGTGTTAAAAAGGACAAAAAGTTTAAATTTAAAAAAAAAAAAAAAAAAAAAAATACTAACATTTCAATTTGGCATCAATCTGGCGAAATTTTTTTACCTACTTGAAAGCCGTTATTAGTTAATGAAAAAATTTCCATTTTAATACATTTTTACCAGTTCAAATAGTGAAATGATGGAATAGAGCTCGTTTAATTTTACAAAACTGGGAATTTCCTTAACATAATGATGTTTTACGCAAATGCTATTTTCAGAGTGAAATTAAAATTTTTAATACTATTTTCATACTAAAAATAGAGGACTATAAAAAGCAAAAAAAACATAACCTAACAGTTGTGAATAACTGTAACAAACACACAACAATTATGAAAATAGCCCATAATGAACTAAATAGCCTTTTTCGTAAGAAAGAGCCTTAAAAAAATCAGCAAAGGCAAATTAAAAATAACCAATGATCAGCGTCAATGTTTTCTTACATTGACGCACAAATCTCATCAGCATCATTTTATTTTATAACCGTGGTTGAACAGCCCGACCCAATTTTAGGTTTACGACTACTAATGTTAAACTCCGTAGCCTTGTAATTTTGAACCCAATTCAGAAGACAAGGGAACTCTTGGATTTGCCTTCACGGAGGACTTGTTGATGGAACTTTCCATTACTTGGAGAGGTAAACCAACCGCGAAATTCTACAGTTAGCCTGACGGTAAGGGAACTCTAACCCATGATCCGTCTATCACAGAGGATATTTTACGTTAGCACTGTGGTCAGTGCAAGCCGAATACGGAATTATTTTCTACCAGCTATCGTTGGGAATCGAACTCGGGTCGACTCATTGGGAGGCGAGGGCTCTATACCCTGTACCATCACGGCTCAATCAGCATTATGACTTGATTGGAGTTTGTGCCATAAATTTGGATAGGTCAACACTTCATCTTGCCATTGGACAGCCAACACTTTCTCTTTCTTGCAGATTGGATACAATTTTGACTGAAAATCCTGCTTTTGATTACATTCGAATCCCACTGCTTGTTCAATAACGGTTTTTAAATTTCATTCAATAACAAAAACAAAATCATTCGAATTCTCTAACGAGTTTACAATAACCACCTTCATATTTTTATGATATTTTGCATATAACTTATAACTAAGACTAGCATTTACGAATAGGAACAGTTAGAGTAAAGTAAATCAAAGCGACACACACGTATTCCACATGGAATGTCATTATGTAACATGTATTCCATGTAACATGAGGAATATAAAATATCTCAATTTTAATATTTCGCGTAATTTTAACAATAATTTAAGACCTTTCGTGCCTAGAAATCTTTTAACAGCTGTATCTTATCGCAAATATACCTCATTTTAGTACCTACTGTAAGTAACTTCAGACATTTTTGATAATTATTAATCTATTATATTTTCTTCGCGATGGAATAAATTATAATAGACAAATGAGACAAACAATTATAAAATTTTTAAACCTGTTTTTTAACAAGCTTGTGTTCATTGTAATTTAAAACTGTTTTTCGAAATCTTCATCATATTATGAAATTATGCTTTTTTGCGAATGATATGCTATATTTATAACTGCTGTGAGTTTTCAACTATTACTCATGACTGTTATTTCAAGTTTAGTCTATCTAAAGTATCTACGCTTATTTTGAAAATGGCTAAAAACGTCAATATGGAGAAAAGCCACAGTTTTGAGGAAATAAAAAGTGGTTGTTGTCTAATTTTTTTAATATTTAAAAATTTACTCCAATGCTACATTACTTGAACTCATTAAAATGTGCAAAAACTGAGAATGAGGCAGTGATTTTGATAATTTTCATCTATCTGGAAAAATGTCACCTATAGGCAAAAGCCCAGATAATTCTTCACGGCAGGATAATATATTTAGTTTAAAATTATCGCATTGCTTCACGCGTAAAGCACTTAAAATATACCTTTTTATTTTCCCGGCGACAGAACATCAAAGAACAGTGTTAAAACAAAGAAAAATATATATTAAAGATAGATACCAGACACAGGGCAGTTGAGGTAAGAATTCAAGAAAAAATTGCAAGTATATTGTTTACTAAGCTGAAACCAAGGAGTAACAGCCCCTCTAACATCTACGGTCTTCTCTTCGGTGTTGTGTTTAATAAATAAACGAAAGAAAAATAAGTGGAATGCAAATATATTTGATTCCTCCAATTTCAAACTTCGAAGGCGTATTTTATTTATTTTTTATGAAAGCTAAATTATTCCTGACAACTAACAAGATGCGTCAGGTTAATGACATTGCGTGATATGAGCAAGACATAATTGTACTTTTTAAATCTTGAAACAAATTTGTAATAGTAATATTTAACGGCACTAAAAATAAAATTTCGCTTTAAACAAGTTTATTTATTAATCCATCCATTGATATTCTTTTATATTCATTCTTTTTATATATATATATAATTTCTATTTATTAGTTATTTACACGAATTTTATGATAATTCCAATGCTTTTAGAACTTAAAATCTAAAACGTATGATATCAAAGCAAAAACGTATTTTTATTTAATGGCAGCTGCTAGTAAGAGAAGTATTTATCCTAATCCTAATTATATTAATGAATTTTAAATAATATCGATAAAAGCAAAAGAAGTTAAAGAAAATCTGATAGATCATACTTCTCACAGCCATAACAATGAACACTAAATCAGTGATTCAGAAGATCTTGAGTCACAGTGATTTATGGCACTGCTGCGCCATCTATTGACACATCACGCATATACCAGGCTCTGACACTAGGCCAAATATTAAACACCGAATATTACTCGAATAGTAGATCTCGTTTAGAGAGGAAATGTATAAATCATGTTCTATATATTAGATAATCTTGTAGTAGTAATAGCTTGATAAGTTAGGCTGCTATATATACTATCACCAATGTAAACCCCCTCGAAAAAGAAAAAAAAAATCACCACCTTGCCCAACCATGTTTTTAATCCAAGTATTTATAAAAAAGGAAAAAATAAATAAAAAAAAAGGAAAGTTTTTTCACTTCCTGTGACATTAAATAAAGATCATATAGAAGTAGAATTTGTTTATTTATGTTTTCGTTCGGAAATGCATGCACTAAATGATTTTACAATGCCTTAAAATTTTATTACAGAAAATAGGTATTTTTTAATATTTTATATTTTTATTTCCGAAAAATTTACATATCAATATTTCTATATTATCATATATTTAATGCGTGAATTTAATGCGTATTAAAAGTAAAATGATTAGGTTGCCATCTTGATATTAATCGAGATTCTATTTTATTATCAAGTATTTGATATTATTTAGAACATAATAGATAATCGAAGACCAAAGCTAGAAAATTAATGGGAATCGCAAATAAAAAGAAAAAAGAGAAAAGGAAATGTATTTTTTTTAAAGTGTTTTGTCTTGTGTATATAACTCTGCGATTCTCATTTTAATATTTGTACGCATAAATAAACAATTTTATATTTCCAGTAAATTCTCATCTAGTATTCGTTTTAATTTTGAAAAACTTTATCAACCAGAAAAATTCAAAAGTTGTCAATGATATTTTACAATATACAACTGAAATCACAAAAAACTATTTTTCTAACTGTAAACATTTAAAAATTTAATAAAATGTCGACAAATAGATTAATTCTAAAATACTTTTTTTAAGAAAAAACAATATACAAGAGCGTAGTGGAATATCAAGTATTTTTAGAAATATATAAGAACTTTGTCAAAAATTATATATTTCTAAAAAATATGTTAGAACTTATTGGAATTTCACGTGCTTCTAAAAGAATACATAAATTTTTTTTAGAATGCCATATACTTCAAAAAAAAAAAAAAAAAAAAAAAAAAAAAAAAAAAAACATGTAAAGAGTTAATCGAATATTATGTACTTAAAAAAAAACATAAGAATAAGTTGAGTGACATTTTTACAAATTTGAGAAAAATAACCTTCTCAAGAAATTGTTTCTAAAACGTTTTTCTGGTTTTTATTCAAAACTTGACTGAATCAATAAATGTACAATACTATTCGCAGTTGGCTAAACACATACTTGGGAGAAACATTCATTAAAATGTTATCAAATTTTTTCCTTTAACATTTCTGTCCAATTAACGTTAAATGAAACTCATATTTAGTTCTTGAATAAAAACTGCATTCTTTAATTAGTATTAAATTAATAAATTTATAAAAAATTGAATTTTTATTTTAAGCTGAATGACGAAGCAGAATTTTTAAAATAACATAGTAAATAGCTTTTACGGTGATGTTTTTCACGCTTCAAAATTTCTTTTTTAACATATAACTAAAGTTATTTTAGAAAACAAAGAACGTCTAAAAATGCGCTGTCAGTTTGCTAATTGTTATTAACTCACTTAAATCCTTTCTCATTTCTTCAAAATTAATAAACTGAAATTTTTTTTTAAATGGCCTCTACATTTCATTTATGAAAAAATATTAAATATGAAAGGGCATTCTCATTTTTTTCTAGAATCTGATTATTAATTAAATAATAATTCGACCAGACATTTATTCATTTTTTTATACAAATGCATGCAAAAATGCGCGCGTTAAAAAACATGTTTTTCGCAATTTTTAAATTTTCATAGTTTCTAAACAATCATGATGGACGAAATATATATTACATGTTAGTCAGAAATATGCATCAGACTAACATTAATCCGGAAATGTGATTTTTCTACTACTCTAAATCTCTTATTGCAATTCGAAGAAGAAGAAAAAACGTTTCAAGAAAGAAAAAATCAAAATGAATAGAAAAGTGTCATTTGCTCTCAACGAAAACATAAATAAAATTAAGAATTGTACATTGTTTGGTAGCGTTTCAATAAGTGGATATTGTGAGGCAGCGATTTGTTAAAAAAAAAATTTGTTCTACATTTTTTAAATTCATAAACAAATTATCATAAAGAAATAAAAATAAACTCCCGTGAAATACGAAAAATAAAGAATTTGAATATAGTTGTGTTGATTTAAAAACAAAGTTCAGAACAGTATGATTAAAAAAAAGTATATAATGAAATGTACCTCTTGCTTTTGCTACGTAACATAAAAACGCATTTTTTGTTCAAATTTACGATTGCCGGAAGGAATAATAAGTTTATTAAAAAATTTTTTTCAAAATCATTCATTAGTAAAGTAACCTAAATAGAAAATGGTTAGTTTTTGAGTTATGCGCCAATTATTGTCCTTGCTCTTATCTATGAAAAAAATATATATAACTAATACTCATTAGTTGCTAAAGAAATTGGCTTTATCTATATTTTTGTTTCTGCTTAGTTTTGTGGAATTGTATACTGAGAATTCAAAAAAAGGTTTTAATAAAATGTGGTTTTGACATTAACTACGCATGTTTCACATTGTTTAGTGCAGGTTTTATGTCTTACAATTATATCTGCAAATAAATACTAAACTTCTTTTCAAGTATTAGGAAGATGGAAATATGATAAAAATTTTAAAATAAAAACCGCGTTTAAATCGATACATAGTTTTGAAGCAAACGTCTTAACGCTAAAAAAATCGTAAGTGCACGTGTTATTTTTTTCAAATTTTTTTTAAAGAAAAGTAAAAAAATAAATCGTTTGCTGTCCTATTCCATATCCAAAATCGTTTGCGTATTGAAGACTGTATTGTTAAACTAAATAAATAAAACGATTTATAATAATGTACCTTTCTCTATAAAATATTACGTCTTAAGATGTTCAAAGAAATAAGTACACGTGTTATTTCCTTAAAAATTTCAAAACAAATTTTTTTTGTTTGTTTGTTGACAAATTAGTTATTTGCCAAATTATATTCACGATATCCTGTTTCATATCCATAATCGTTTGCGCTTTGAAGACTGACACATTGCCTGTTGTTATTCGACCATAACAGTTCTACCATAAAAATAAACAGGCACGAAAAATAAAAAAAGCTCTATAATGTTTGTATTGAATGAAAACAACGTGAATAGTCGTCGACCGGTCGAACGAAGCTGCCGGTGACAAATCCATACACACCCAAACGACACGAACGGCTACTACATCACAAACACAAACAAGAGGATTGCGGGGGTGGGTGAAGGAAGGGAGAGAAGAATAACGAAAATTTATTCCTACCGCAAATCCAGTGGTTGATGTCCAAGCACATATCCCTCACCAGGAACAAGGAGAAGGAAGAAGAAAAAAAGAGGATTTGGAGTGAAGAGAAGAAAAAATTCCAAAAAGAATGGCACACGAGAACAACACTAAATATATTTTAGTTCTGTTATCTATTCCGACGGGCGTTAAAGACAATGTAAATGTGGCCGCACCGCGCGACCGTTCCTTTACGTTCGCTTGCCAGTGGAGCACTGATTCCGTCGCCAAGCGGCGAGGATAAGAAAGAGCAGACGATATGGAAGAGGAGGAAGGGTGGTTGTACTGCTCATGAGAGATGTGGATAAGCACCGCCATCTATTGTTCTCGAAGAGTATGACGGGTATCAATAAAAAATTCTTTTTCTCGAAGACCGGTGTATCAAATGTCGTCGTCGCGGTATGTGTTACGAGAGGGGATGGGCTTCTAGAACGGAAGCGCGGGCGAAAAAAGTAGGCTTAAAAGAAATTTACGCGCCGTTTCGCGACTAATTTCTTCCCCAGGTTATCGCGGATATCGGACTCTGGCGTTGGTTTGTGAGATGCGCTTGCTGGACAATGGTATCTTGGGTTTAGGAAGTGCGTTTTTTAGTGCTTTTAAGGACAATTTCATTTGTTAATTTTTTTATACAGTTATTTTAAAAATATAAACAGGTTATTAGTATATTAAAAAATTGTTTTGCACATAAATAAGAAAAGAATTGATGCATGCATTTTAAGATGTTAAAAAAATAATAAGTGCAAGTGCTGCTTCTTTCAAATGCGATTAAATGAGCTATTTTTTTTAAGATAAATTACTGCTTTTTTTATGTCAATCATTTATTTTTTTCAACTAATAATTTTCGAATAATTGAAATATATTTTAACTATATTGAACGTTTCTTCGCAGTGGGAGAAAAATTTGAAATTATTAGTCGAGAATATTTTTAAAAGAAGTATTTCTTAGTATCACCTCTTTAATGTTTTGTTTACAAACATTGCCCTTTGCGTGAAGGCAATCAAAATATTAATTTTTTTATACATAAATGAAACAATTAAAAAAAGTTGTTTTTCTTTTACTAATCAAAATTTTAAACATTTTCCTTAATATTACATAAAAGAAAAATATTGCTTTCTATCTTGCCTTTAATATTTTGTTTCAAAACAATTCCCTCTGCATGTATTATATCAAAATATTAATTTTTTTTATACACATATAAAACAATTAAATTATTACCTCTTTTTCCAATCAAAATTTTCCATAATAAATTTTCTAAAATAAATTTCTACATATGAATTAAAAACAATTTCTCTTTAGTTTAAAATATTGCATAAATTAAACATCGATATAAACATATATATTTAATATCTTTTCTATAATAAATAAAGTAAATTAACAAACAAAAATTCGGCAAATTTTCTCTTTAAATTTGATTTATATTTGGTCAACTAGAGAATCAATTCGTAATTTTTATAAATGTAAATGATTAAAATGTTTCATTATTTATAAAATTCAATTCAATGCACTTGTATAAATACTAATAAAAAACTTGATCAAAAATTTTGAAAAGGGAAAAGTTTTTAAAAAAAACTTAAGAAGTGATGGTCAAAAACTTCGTAAATGTTTTGCCGAATTTTTTAATTTAGAAAGATAATAAAGCGAATCTCAGCTAAATTGAGTAAAAAATTTCAAAAAAATTTTTTTGGATAGATATGTGCAAAATGTTTTAAAAAACACATACTTGCAGATACTATAATTACTTTTTTTTAGTAATTACTAAATAATATTACAATAATTATTTAAATTAGAGTAATTAGGAATAGAAATAACATTTTACTTTAACTTTATTTTTCAGTAAAAAAAATTCTTAAATTTTTTTTATAAATATGCATATATGTGTATACATAATTACAAATATACACAATATTGTTGCAATAATTAAACATAAAAACTTTGTGTAAATAGGCAAAAATCGAAAAATGTCACTAAAATAAAAAGATAAGATAAAAGATAAAATAAGGTAATAAGATAAAATAAGGTAATAAAATAAGGTAAGATAAAATATTACAAAAAAAGCAATTTTAAGAAATTATTTTAAGAATTATTTATTGTTTTTGATCATTTTCTAAAACTTTAAAGAATTCACATTTTTTTTTGTGACATACAATTGAAATTATTATTTTGTAAATTTTTTTAATATAATCAATTAAAACTATTAAATTTAATAATTTAAACAATTCCAATGCTTCAGATGTAGTCAGAAAACTTATTGAATAACAAATTAATGATGATATGGAATCATATTAGTAATGCAATGAATTATGATAAGATTTATAAACACTTTCATGGAAAATTAAATATTAAAAATGAAAATTTTTGTAATATTTTCTGTAATTCTCTATTATTTTTTCTAAAATTTTTATAAAGCAATACTAAGGATTGATAATTTTTTAACATATCTATAGCCTTATTCAATTTCATGATTAAATATGTGTTTTAAGGCAATATAACATCACTTTACTAATCTTGTTCACTTCTTATGTATTATAACGTATACTAATGTTTCGTATTCCTTTAAAATTCTATCACAATCAAATAATGGATAATTCAGTGAGAAATATTTAATTAAATGAATTATTAAAATAATGGTTAAATTATGCTTAAAATGTTATGAATTATAAAAATTATTACAGTAAAAGAAATGGAAAAATATTGTAATAAAATTACTTTAGAATGATTTCTCTAATTTTCTAATAATAAATTTTTCATTAATTGATATTAAATTAGTGATTTCTAAATATTTTTATAATATTATATCGTTGTTTACAATGTAATTTAAAATGACTGTTATGATCAATCTCAAATAATCTTAATTATTTCGAAAAGTTGGTTTTGGATTCAAAATCCATTTGAGAAGTTAATCATCAAATAATTAGCAATTTGAAACAAAGTATTAAAATTTTACTCAAAAATTTAACAAAATGAAAAATAAAACATTACAACTATAACCAAATTTATGAATTTAAAAATATAAATTTAATAAAAACTCATTTTTCAAAAAAAGTTTAGGAAGTATAAACTATCAAAATAATCCTAAATAGTTTTTAACCATTTCAAACAAATTATGCGTGCTAAATAATCCAATTTTAAAAAGTTTGTAAAAATTGAATCCGCAGTTAATCATTTCTTAATCAAGAGGAAAAAGGCTCTAAATAAAAATATATTTTTGACTCTACTTAAAAAAATAAAAATTCAATTGACACCATAACCCTATGAAGTATAAAAGGGAGACCGTTGTTTCTTTCATATATTTTTTCTGTCGCTCTAATTTTAAGAAAAAGTATATTTTGGTACTTTTTAATTACGGAAAAGTGTCTAGTAATTACTAAATAAAACTTTTAGTTCATTGGATTTAAATTTAAACTAAAATAAAAAATCCAAAAAAAGAAGTTTCAAAAATGTTTTTTTTTTTACTCGTATTAAAAATTTAATCAGTAATTGGTTTTGTAAATTAAAGAAATTTAATGAAGGGTGGTTGTTTCTCTTAAATCTACACAACTGCAAATAAGTGCGATTTTGAAAAATTGCTTGAAAATGAGCCATGTTCGGATGACTTTATCTTCAATGCAGAAAAAGACACCGGTGTTTCAAGTTGTATTAGTACCATAAACTGTTAAAATGCTAAATATAATATTTTAAAAAATAAGAAAAATATGTTTAATAAAAATCCTCCGTCAAAGAGATAATAAGCCTATTTTATATTTTTTTTAATGAAATTATTTTCCGACTCATAATTCAAATTTCTGAAGACAATGTAAATTTTGCAATTATAGTTATTGGCCCAATTTTATAAATTCGTATGTATATTTCTTATAAAAGCGATACAGAACTTTTTGATTAGTTTAATATTTGTAATTAAACAACAATAATAATTAATTAATGAGGTTTATAGATATAAACAAGTAAAATAGATTTAATGCAGTTTCAAACTTTTTTTTTTTCGTATTTGTTGGAAACTACCTGTAAAGTACTATTTTAAAACGTATTTTGATCAATAATTTTTTTTTTTTTCCCCTTTTGTACAAGAATACTTTTAATTGTAGCTTCATCTTGATGATGCTTTTAATTTATGAGTAAACTCAATCCCACTAAAAAAAAGTTATTGATATAGGTTTTATCTGTTTGTGATTAATTTTGCTATTAAAATAGCTTTTAAATTATTTAAAAAGTTCTCAAAATTTTTTTCAGAACTTTAGCGATAAATTTTTTTTCAACATTTTTCATGAATTTTATAATGCATTGCAAAATAATGTTTCAAGATGCTGCTTCTTCTCGATGATGCTTTTAATTTATGAGTCTCCCGATCCCACTATTATTCTTATTATTGTTTTATCTGTTAGTAATTTTTTTTTTTGCCTTCAGAAGCGCTCTTTAATTACTCAAAACAGCACATATAAAATTGAGATTTTACATTTTAAAAAATAAATAAAAATACAGACTAATTTCATAGCAAGCACACTGGTGATATTCAACGATTTGATTTTAGATAAAATTTTAGTTCTAGTTCCATTTAGTTCGATGATATAAATTGTTCTAGAAAATTGTTTCAAAACTTTAACGGTAAATTTTCTCAACAAAATTTTCCTGAATTGTAATTATGTGTAAAAGAATGTTTCAAAATGTTAATGCTTTTAGATGACGCTTTTAATTTATGAATCTCTAGATCCCACTAAAAAAATTGTTATTGATCTTGGTCTAATTATTATTTTCTCTGTTTGTAATTATTATTAGTTTTAGAATAGCTTTTTTAAATTGCTCAAAATTATACCCTTAAAATTCAGATTATATCTTTTCTTTAACAAAAAAGTACAGATTAAATTCAGAGAGTATTGGTGATACTCAACGATATAAATTTTGGATCAAAGTTCTCTAAATTTTTTCAAAATTTTAACAATAAATTTTTTCAACAAAATTTTCACGAATCTTAACGCAGTGCAAAAAGAATGTTTCAAGAAACTAACTTTCTTGAAATTAAAATTTAATGAAACTATATATAATTATCTCTCTATCTTTCTAATAATCTAATATCTTGCTCGCAAGATGACAAAAAAATATTTTTATTCAATTTTAATTTCGATATAATTTACTTCAGTTATTTATAAGGCATTCATAAAACTTTAACATAGTAAAATATTTAAAATATTTATTTATTTATTAATTAATTTGTTTTCCTTGAGGGTCAGCTGTGGACAATCAATGAGGTTTTGCCTAACTATATCTTCAAATAATAAATTATATCAAATTAAGATGTTCCAGCTCTGTTTTTGTAAGAGGTAATTAGTATGTTTTTTTAATTGTTTTTTTAAAATTTATAATTGAGTTGTTGGTACTCTTATTTCATTACGATACACGCGTTACATTAAATTTACTATATAATAAAGTATTTGAAATCCAATTACCTATCTTAATAACTAATACTATTTAATTTTTATTCACTATATCAATTTCATGCACTACCAGATATTTCTGTTCACTTAAAAAATATAATGTCTTAGATCAAAATAGCAGTCAAACACCAAAAGTGGTTTTTATTTAAAGATTTTGTATCAAATCAATATGATTATATTTGACCAAACCATAATTGAGCAATATGAGTCATATTTAACCAAATTAATGAATAACTCATCTAGGCAATTATTTTAAAATAAACTATAAGAAGAAACAGTTACTAGTTAACAATAAAGTTTAGATGAAATGTGTGTTTTCAACAATATAACTTTAAGATGCATATATTCTAATGTTTTTATAAGCATACATTTCATCTTTAAAAAATGTAATTTTTATTTAAATTTTTCCCATAATATTTTAGATTTTTATACTTTTTACTGATATACCTAATGTGAATTCACAAACTTAAAACAGAAATATTACTACTATCGGAATATAAATCAGAAAAGTGTATAATTTCTGATGAATTTTGAATTCTTAATTTTCACTCTTTCATTATATGGCGCATTCAATAAAGAATATGAAAAACAAATGGAAATAATTATAATGATAAATTTAAACAACTTTGAGAGCATTGATTTCACACAAACTAGTATTGATGCTATTGAAATTTAATAGGTAATATCACCTGTTAAGTATGCTTTAAATAAACAAAAAAGTGGAAATAAGCTAAAACTTTAATTACCATTTCTTAAACTAAACAAATTATTCAACAAAGTGTTTGTCCCTTTGATACAGAGGAACAACGGTGCTCTTTTCATGTATTTTTGAAAATCTAATTACAAGCAAAAAAATATTTTTATATTTTTTAATTATATAAAACAATATAATAATTACTAAAATTCTGTTGGATTATCGAAGCTTTTTTTGAACTAAAATACACAATGCGAAAAAAAAGTAGTTTTTTTCACTCATATTCCAAAATATATAAATAAATTATTTTGTAAATTAAAGAAATTTCCTTGATGAATTTGTCTTAGATCTAAATGGCTGCAAATATAGGCGAATTTGAAAAACTATTGTTTGGAAGTTAGCCACGTCTGGAAGATTTTACCTATAACGCAGGGAAAAAAAAAAAAAAAAAAAAAAAAAAACGGTAATTCAGGCTGTATTTCATAATCATAAATTATTAAAACGTTAAATATAATATTTTTGACTTAATTTGACTTAAATTAATACAGAATAATGAAAAAAATACGGAAATTATGTTTAAAAAAATTCTGCGTCAAAGGGTTACATGAAACAGAAGTGAAGGTTATTGACTATAAAGCTAAAACAATCAAAAAGATTGATTAGAAACAGCGGATGATAAAAATTTCTCTTTTTATAATTGAAAAATTTTAGTACGAATGAAATCATTAATTTTTGATTCAATTTTTCTTATTAACTATTTTTTAGTGGAAAAATAAGAATTGATAGATTAAAAGATGCGTTGAACCATCTTTCAAAAGATGTACAAATCTTACGTTGATTTTTTAGTTTTTAAGTTTGTAATTCTAAACAATATAAACACATAAAACATTAATTTTCTGAAAATATCTGTTTTTATTGTAATTTAAAGATGTGCTTGAATTTAAAATCATAGAAGATCTTAAATTCATAGAAGATTTGTTCTAAGTAAAAAATTTTTTAAATAACTGGACATAACAAGTCAAAAGTGTTTCACTAATTTAAATTCAAAATATAAATTAAAATATTTTTTGCTTAAAAAAATGGAAATTGAAGAATTATCTAGTGTTATAAGAAGCATATAATTGAACGAATTTGATTATATATATATTATTATAATATAAGATGTAAGGACAAATTTGAGTAAAAGAAATATCTGTAGAAATAATGCACATTTAATAAAAGGGAACTTTTTTTGTGTTTAATCATACAAATTTAAGAAGTAAGAACTTAGTTAAAAAACTGAAATAATTTCCAAAAAACTAATTTAAGACAAATAAAACATACATACCTAGATAATACAAGAAAGAACTTAATATAGACAAATATATCAAATTAACAGGATATTAGAGCCTAACGCACCAAACATGCGTTAGGCTCTACGATTGCAACTGTTCCAAAAATATTGCACCAACTTCAAATTCAAAAAATATGACTAAGCAGCAAGTATAATATTTTGGGGATGGTCTAAAATCGAGTAAAAAAATAGCAATAAAAATGCGGAAAAAACTCATTTGCGGAAGTATTGTGCAAGGCACGTGGCGACCTTACATATGCCTCATTTGTAGAGAAGGGCTTGTATTCACCATTCGAAATTCACAAAAAAAATTCTTTTGTGGGTGAGGTGCAGAAAGGGATAAAATTCTATTTTTTTTTTCACCATGAAATCAGTTAGGCGACCTTCAATAGATAGGGACCTTGAAATAACGGAGATTTTAGGTTAGTAGATCAACTGTTAGAGATAGTTGGAACCTAAAAGTATATTTCGCTTTTCGATATCAACAAGCTTACGAAAATTTGGGTAAGTTTTTCCATGCAAAATATCATTTTAGATAGTTAAAAAACATTAATTCTATTTTAATACACATATTTTTTGCACAGCACTGTTAATATTTTAGTTTATACTTTGTGTGTACATATCTGAAAAAGATTAAAAACTATGTTGAGCATTGTAAAAAATTCCGAATCAAATTACGGTAAAAAAAATATCGGCAGTCAGGGTGCTGGTACCTTTTAAGGTAAAATCCATTTTTACTCTAAAATTTCACGGAAGAAAGGAAAATACAAAAAACGTAATTTTTACAATCACTGAATCACTGTCAGTAAATAAATATTACTGTAAAAATTACGATGTAACATTGTAAGGTTAAAATGAATTTTGAAGTAAAATGGATTTTACTCAAGTTTCAACCAGGGAGCCAGAGCTTTTTACCGTAATTTGATTCAAAAATATTTCAGTGAAGAATTCTTTTTATATATTTTAATTAAATTCATTGAATAAATGTTAGATAAAACAACTAATTACGTGACAAGATAATTATTTTAGACAGTTAAATAATTCTTTTAAAAGTTATTACTTTGTGATTTGCCCTTCCCTTCACATACAAAGAAAACTTGTTCATTTTAACGTTGCGATTTAAGTTTCGAACTTCAAGCTATAGATAAAAATACACTGTTTTAAGTAATGCAAAATTCTATCGTTTAAGAGCAAATTTGTCAACAGTTTGACTAGTTTGTTATTGTTATGTTGTTAAACCTTTATAATTCTCGATGGAATATTTTCCATAATTTAAAATAATAAGTGCATTAGATAATGCTAATATTTTAATTTATAGTTTGTGAGTAGGTATCTATATAAGAAAATTAGAAACTGCGTTGAACAGGCCATTGTTTTGTTAATTTGAATTAAAAATATTGAATAAAATAATTAAATACATTCTAAATTTTAGATATTTCGTTATTTCTTTAAAAAAGTTATAACTTAGTCATTCGACCTTTTTTTGACATTCAGAGAGTTTTTAACTTTATTCTGATAAATTATAGGATTGTACATTTTATTGTTTATTAAATTAAGTTTCTAAAATGAAGTCAAGTAGTCAAACACTTTATTAATTTTGTAGCTTTTTAAAAGTTAAAAATGAAAAATAACTTTTTTCTCATAAATCATATATTATACACAGTAATTATTTAAAAAAGTTATAAATTTAATTTAAAGCTTATGCATAAATACATTTATTTAATTTTAACTGGAGCATGATATCAATTCAACCCAAAAATAATGTGTTTTATTTCTAAAATAAGTGTTAAATTTTTCATGGAATTCAAGAGATTAGTTATTTAAAATAAGGAAATATTAAAATTATTTTTTATATTTGCATATTGAAACATGAATCTTAAACAATTTTAACAACAAATTTATTTATAAGTTAATATAAATAAATTTGTTATAAAATAAATTGAAAATATCATAAATTTTGTAATAGATTTTGTATTCAAGATATTATTCGATGTTTTATGTGTAAAAGTAGTGGACAATTTGGATTTAATTTAATTTCGTTCTGCTTTCAAGGATTAAATAAAAAAAAGAGAAAATATTTTCTTTAATATGTCATTTAACTTTAAAATAAGGAAAGAAAGCGATAATTTATTAACTGCGAAAAAAAGTCTCAAAAAATAAAATTTCTTTAATGAAAACTGATTATTGGATTATCATTGGAATAAACAATTTAAATTGAGATAAATTGACATTAATACTCACCTAACCATTTTTTTTCACTGTGTAACATTTCCTGATTTGATATAATTTTTTATTCTAATTTAAAAAATACAAGGTAGATAGTCCAATATAAGTTGTAAGGTTTGATGAAGATTAATTTTACTTAAAAATGCACTTATAAGTAAACTAATAATATTTTTGCGTAAATAAATTTTTTAATGAATTACGAATATCTTAGTGTTTTATGGATAAGGATACAAAAAATATTAACTGTTTGTAATGCATGCAAAATTTAAATTTGAATATTTAGCATTGAGAACAAATGTTTTTATCTAATATTGTGTTGCAAATTAAATATAATTTAAGAATTCCTTTGAAGAATTTTTTTGAAGAATTCTTTCAAATACACTCAAACAATAGAATAATTTAATTAACAGAATTTTGTATATACAAAAGGCTTGTTTTTTGAAATATCTTACTTAAGAAACTACATAAATTTTTTTCTCTCTCAAAAGTGAAATTTTTCTTCTTATTAACGTGTAAAATTTTTAAACAGATAAAAGACAAATTTTCAAGTTAAAAAAACACTGTGCGATAAATCTAATGAATTAATATAATTAAATTTGATATTAAATATGAAAAAGTAATATTAAAAAAAATCAGGTGGTTCAATCGATGGGGAAGAACATTTATGTTATAACTAAGGGAAACTGGAACACCCAATGTCAAAGACTACTTAGGTCTGATTTGGTCTATAACAGGCTGTAGTGCCTTAAAAGAAGAAGAATATTAAAATATTCAAACAGAAGATATTAAAATTTATATCTACAACGAGCTAAATTTTGTTGAGACATAATTATGATAAAAAATAAATAAGTAAGTTTAAAAATAAGTAAAAAAATAATAAAGAAGGAAAAAACAATGCTTTTAAATTTTTTTATAGGAGAAAATTTTATTTATACTATTTAGAGAAACGCATTTATACATATTTTACTGTGTTTGTTTAATCATATTGTACGTAATGATTAAGATTTTTATTTACAAAAGTAGAAGCCAACAAATCTCAACGGTTAACAGTTAGTTTCATGTCAAATATGCTAAATACGTGGAACTTGCAATGCACCTGCATACTTTATTTAAAAGTTAAATTCATTTTAACGTAGGAATAATGTCAATAATTTATTGCAGATAGAATAAAAATTATAGCTTCTGGCAATAAAAAGTCGATTTTACTACATTTATACTGATCCATCATTGAAAAAAAAAAAAAAAAGTTCTGATAATGAAATCAAAGAACAGGAACAGGAATTTAAATAATATCATTATCATCATTGTTAGTGTAAAATGTGCTATTTTATTCTGACGTTTTTCAAAAAGCATTTATAAACGTTTGGCTGCATTCAGACAATGAAACGACACATAAAGAGAAAATGAGGAAAGGAACATATCCTTGGTTCAGGCATAAAAGAGGTTTCCATCATAATTAAAATTTTGACATATTCTTCACTGGGAAGTGTATTATGAAATAATTTTTGACGTGGTAGTTAGTGCTGAATAGTTGTCATTAATCATTTAGCCGTAAAATGGGCCTTAACGTTATCTGTTTAAAATCGATATAAAATAATCAAACATGGAATAATTGCGCACATTTAACATGGCTTTTCGAAGCTGTTTCGTCAAGGATAATAAGAAAAAATGGCTCAGTTTAAGTGCCTTATTTATATTAAGCTATCATTTTAAACTATATTTGCCCTATTGCTATAAAGAAGTATCTGACTTTAGAGCGAACAATTATCTAAAATACCTTTAAAAAATATTAAACTTTAAAATAATATTAAATAATATTAAGCAATATTTAAATAATATTTTAAATAATTGAAAAATAGGATAATATGGATAATGTGTAGGATAACATGATTGATTATATCTACTGCTTTGTAGTATTTTAAACAGTATCATATCGTACGGTTTTATCATATTTTATATGGTTTGCAGTCTTTTTTAACAAAATCTTAGTCATGTGAACCAGTGTGAGATCATAAGATAACGTAATCACATATTATGGTTAGCAATCTGTTTTGTGAATTTTTATCTTATGAATTATATCTAACGATTTACAGTCATTTCAGTTGAAATATCTTATTGTTTTCTCGTATCTTTTGATTTGCAGTCTTTCTAGTGAAATTTTACTCAAATGAGCAATTGTGTCGTCAGGAGATAACATGCTTTCATTCGGTTCACAGTTTTCCTTTAAACAAATTTTCAGTCTTATGAACTATTGCCTGATCATAGGATAACATGATCACACATTATGGTTAGCAGTCTGTTTAATGAATTTTTATCTAATGAATTATCCAATGATGATAGGGTAATACAATTATATCTAATGATTTACAGTCATTTTAGTTGAAATATATCCTATCATATCCTATTGCGTTATCATATTTTTTGGTTTGGAGTTCTTTTAGTTAAATTTTAAACATATGAAAAATCGTGTGATCATAAGATAACATTATCATTTCGTTTGGTTTGCAGTTTTTCGTAACAAAATTTTTGTCTTATGAACTAACATGGGATCATAAGATAACATAATCACATATTATGGTTAGCAGTCTGCTTTATGAAGTTTTATCTTAGGAATTATCGTATAATAATGGGAAAATATGATTATATCTAATGATTTGCACTCTTTTTTAGAGCCTTTTTAGTCAAATGAACTGCAGGATAATCAAAAGAAGTAGATTTTTTTAATCGATGCTTAATGATTGCATTTTATGTTTGAAAAAGGAAAAAATAATGCACGTTTTATAAAATTTATGTGACAAATTTCAGATTTGCTGGGTAATCACAAGATCGCAGATTTCATTTAGAATTTTAATCATATCGTAATCATAGGTTGTTACTTAATCATAAGTTGCAGAAAATTACTTGTTTGGAGCCACCAAGATGCCAAATAACAGGAAAAATAACTAAAAGAGCAAACAAAAAATACTGAGTAAATGGTTATGAAATCCATAAATGTAAGAACATAATGTTGTCCATAAATGTCAATTAGAGATTTTATGCCAGGAATAAGAAAACAAAATATTTTGTTACAACATAGCATGCCCAAATGTAACAATTAAATTTATTTTTGTTATTTCAATTTTAAACTATTAGAATAAAAAGGAAAATGAAAAAGTTGCATTGCTTTACTCTCCAAAATTCGTTTGCATTTAGAAATCTTTTTAAAAATACCGGTTATTAAAACCAAAGAAAACAATTTATTTTGCAATGAAACAAAATAATATTTTAAAATCTAACACATTTTAATAAGATAATTAGGCTTACATTAACTATAAAAATTAACAATTAGGGAGGCATTAATTGTAAAATTTGTTAATTTTAAAGCACCTTTATCAAAATCAGTTACTCAAAGTATTATACACATGCGGGATTAATTTCAGAATAAACATCAGGAAGAGGAAATAAAAATGAAACAACCACCTAACAGTTTATATATATTTTTTTTAAAAAAAATCGACATTCCCCATATTTTGAGGTTTTTTTTCTTTCCCATATATTGCCGGAAAAACTAAACAAGGATATTTTTTATGGAAAATCGGGGGTTCCAAGGTTAAAATCTCTTTTAAAAAGTAGAAGAAAAAACAGATATGATATTGAAAAGCGGGAGAAAAAAAATCAGTAACCAACTGCTGTGTGCCAACCTAGCCACTGTTTGAGGGCCCCCTTTTCTTCCAGGGACCTGTGGAAGGGGGGCCCAAGGGGTAATTTTCAGGTACGGCACGTGGCGTGACCTACTTATTTCATGTAAGCTATTTCCATATAGAAAAAAAATTAATTCAACATTTTTCTTCCGCTTCCCACATTCAGTTAAAAATATAAACGGAATCCAGGAAATTTTTTGTCGCTGACATTGAAATTGTAAACTACTGTATAAACTATTGATCTAGCAAACTGCTCGTCTGATGTTTGTTTGTCTATTAAATTGATCTGAAAATTTTATACTTTGTGTTAAAATTGTCATGCACAAATCTTTTTAGTTTTTTTCTATCCACTTCCCACATAAATGGAGCCCTAGATTTTTTTTATTGCTGACATTGAGATCGTAGACTACGAATTTAGACTATTGGTCTGATAAACTGTTAGTTTGCTAACTGTTGGTCTAACAAACTTGTGACCTGATAAATAATTCTATAATTCATAATTCTATGTTGCTGACATTGAGATCATTGAGACAAGTACGATTATTAACTGTTGGTCTATTATATTTCCCGATCACAAAAGTTGTTTTGCCCAATAAAATTGCAAATTGAAAAGCAAAAATTTATATTATAATTACTTTAGTTAAAAGTTATTGATTCTGTGGAATTCAGATTTTAATTATCTTTCAATATTTTGATTTAAAATTTCAAAAAGAGTAAATTAAAATTTGTTTACTTGATAAGCGAAATTAATTCAAAAGTTATTACAAATGTAAGCATATTGTTCCGATTTATTACAGTTTATTTTATAATCTGACTGTACCTTTTTGAAAATTATCTCTAGGATTCAAAAAAAATATGCAGTTCACGTATAGCAGTAAAAAATATGCAGTTCAAATAAGAAATATAAAATATGCAGTTCACGTGTTCATTATGTTTATACAAAAATATGCAGTAACACTAGCACTCTAAAACACAAATGTCTAGTTTAACATACAATTGATAACAAACTTATTTTCAATTTTCTTCAAGAATTGTAAAATCTTTTTGATTTAACGTAACTGATTGTTATGGTATTTTATTTTTATAGGTAAGTGCGTCGTTTCATTCTGAGCATTTGCAATTGAATTATAAAAAACGACTAAAATAAAGTTAAACTGGGGTTTTGGTTTTATTAAGGTCTTACATAAAAAATGAAGCATTTTTTGTAATGTTTATTTAACTTTTTATTGAAAAATCAAAATTTTTTCATTCAAATATAGCAAAAAATTGATTTTCAGATTGATTGCCATTTGATACTAAAATAAAAAATCTCTAGGTTGAAATATTTTTTTTATCAATAGTTTAAATAAAATAAAAATTTTATTTAAAGTATTATCAATTAAAAAATTTTTTCATTGCATTTTTATAGAAAAATGAAGAGTTGTTTCAATTATTTGTATTACTTATTTGCTAAAAAATTTTTATTAAAAAAAAAATATATCTTTTTCTATAAAAAAAATTCCAAAGTTATGACTGAATCTTATTACGGTATGCAGGTGAATTCGGTAATCAAAATAGATTCATCATGCATCATAATACGTCTTATATTTCTGTTGAATCATAGATAATGTTATGTTGATAATAATATAAAAATACAGTTATGAAAATATATTTAATAAGTATTTTTATATTTATAGAATCAAAATACCAAGCTATCATGAATATTACAGGTGTAGATATCATTAGTAAATTACAAATAGCAATTTATATTAAAAAAAATTTTTTTTTTTTTTTGATAAGCTTTTTTTAAGATAAATCAATTAGACATTTTATGTGATCATGAAGCCGACTTTTTGAAATTACATTAGCAAGTTGGTTTAAATTATCAATTTTCCCAATAAAATGTACACATACGTAACTAAAGAGTCATAATCATTCATGCTTGATTATATAAAAAAAAAGAGAATCTAATAATTTTCAAACTATATAAATTTTTTAAAAAAATCATTAAATCTTCTTGCTTAATTTTACATTGAGGTACATTAAGAAATACACACGTTGATACAAGCTTCAGATAGAATTAACTTGATTGTTATTTATTTCATTTTAGTACATGCCATCATTGTCGGCTTTCCGTAGTAAACACCTGATCTAACTATCACTTTATTTACGCACTTTCAAAATTACCTGTCTGTAAAAAAGAAGAAAAAAGGAAGCCTCATCTTTCGAAGAAATCTAATATTCTTCGGGACCAAACGGTAAGCAGAGGAGCTTCTGAGTGCTTCCAGCTCTCTTTGTCCAAGAAGTCTCTTAAAATTGGATTATGGAGTTTCTACCACGGTTAAGAGTTGCTTATTATAAACCCAAGCTCAGCAGCCATGAAGAAATAAATAAATCTCTATTGAACAATAAAGCCCAACTATGTAAAGAGAAACTAACTTGGTCACCACTAGGAAAAGTAATTTTGAAGAGGAGCTTTAGTACACGACGATATGCTTCTAAAATAAGGGAAATTTACTGTTAAGAAGTTCGCATAAAAATGCTTGTATCATTTAATTTTACCTATAATTTGATGATAAGTTAGACATTCATATTGAATCATGCTGTAAGTAGTAAAGCGGGGAAATTCTCAATGAATTTTCCCTACATATAAGAAATTTTCCCCCGTCTGTAAGTGGTTCATTATGAAATAATTATTTTATTTTATCCCTAACTCTGTAAATAGTATGTTCTCATAGTGGATTTGAAATAATAAATTTTTAAATTTCTTTTTTATTTATCAGAGATAAAAGATACTATTGATTCAAATGTCAAAATTAGCTTCTAGGATTAGAATATATTTTGAATTAAATTATATTATAATCTTCTGTGTAATTATAGAAAAGAGAACAATGAAATTTTCTCACGGTAGAATAAAAAGAATTGAATCCACGATTCATCTAATACTTTTTTAGCTACATATGCATGATATTTAAAGCATATAGAATGCATCCATTAGCCTTATCAAGGGGTTTGAACCAGAAACTTCTATATGTGACTCTCTCCTTAAAATATTTCTGCTTCTGAAACAAAATGGTAAAATATTACCAATGTTAATCACTCATAGAGTCTCAGATATATTTTACTTCTTACAATATTTGTTACTTCAAACAACTGGAATATTTATCAAATAAAACTGTTTTACAACTTTTTAAATTTTTTTTTTTTATTGTGGCATTATTTTCTGATATAATTATTACTATTTTTTTCGTTTCGTTTTGAAACCAACATCAACGTCTAACAAAGTTTAATGCCATTAAAATAAGCTTATTAAAAAACACATCATTAAAATACCAGTTTTCGAGTTCCAATTCTTAGTAATCTTAAACTATATTCTGAACAAGAAAAAAAAAAAAAAAAAGGAGGATAAGAAGTGGTAGTTTTGTTGTTGGATGTTTATTGATTGGTTTTCAATATTTTAGGTGATAAAGAGAGAGAAAGAAAAAAATATTTAAATAATTTTTAATAATTTCTTATTAATACGTGAAAAAGCTTGAAATATAATTTGTTGTTTTTATTAAAAATGTGTCAATCTTTAACCTCAAACCAAAGTTTTAAGAATCAATCATAAAAAATAAAATCGTTGCTTTATTCCAATGCTTGAAATAATGCAATTTAACATTATTTAAAAGATTTATATAAAACCTTAAGAATATAAAATGCAATTAAAAAATAAGTATATGTACATAATAATGCTCAGAATTATGTGATGTATTAAAATAAAACTAAAAATTGCGCAATGCATTAAAATAATGCTCAAAATTTTGTCATACGTTTTAATTTTAGCATTAAAAAAAATTTAAAGCTTTCACATTGATCACATATATATATATATATATATATATATATATATATATATATATAAATATATATATATCACAACATTACCATATTTAATATAGTTACACAATAAGAAATTCAAAATTAGCTTATATTAGCAATGGTAATGTGAAACTCAAAGATTCAGAAATTTTCATAATTGCAAATTATTGCAAGCTTTTTAAAGAATCTAATTTAGATTATTTTTAAAATATTAATTTTAATATATTTATTTTTTCACGAATCGATGCCAAATATTTCTAAATTCAAATGGTTAATTTTTACTTATTGTCAAAAAAATTTTTTCAAATTTTGAAAGATCGCTCACTTATCTTCAAATTCAGATTGAAATTACGCAATCAAAAATATTTCAAAATATTTTTATATAATATATATATATATGTTTCTTAAACCAAGTTAACATAATTTTAGAACTATTTTAACATTACATTACATATTCCTTTTCACTCCTCATTTTTCCATCTCACTCTATTTGTGGCAAGATGTTTTGCCTAGTTCCATGTTTTTCCCATTGTTTTCAATAAATTCGCTTGCAATCGTCATGTGCCACGTATTTTTTTCGTCTTCCTCTTCTTCTATAGTCCTGAGGGTTTCAATCGAAAACTTGTTTAATTTTAATTTTTTCACGTTATGTTAAACATGACCAATCCATTTCAACTTATGTTTTTTTTTTCTTTATAGATCACTCGGTTTAAGTTTTGCTTTTCTAATTATTTCTGAGTTATAAATTTTATATAACCACTTGATACGCAAGATTCTTTTCAAACAGTTGTTAATAAATTCTTGAAGTTTTTTCATGTTATTTTTATTGCAGTGCCATGTCTCAGATCCATATAGTAGGACAGATTTAACATTAGTATTGAAAATTCTAATGTTTTCGTTGAATTTGCTCTGTTTTGTTTTTCCAGAATTTATTGAGATATTTGTTTATAGTTTAAAACTATATTCACTTACAATTATTTAGTAATAGTTTTTATTTTTTTAGTGCTTCTAAACTATTGAAAGCACCTAAATATAAACAGACACATTTTTTCAATACTACTAGCAAATATTTTGAACATTAAAAAAAAAATGTACTTATAAGAAAATTATGCATTGATTAAAGGGAGTAAGTCTAATTCAAAAATCTAGAAGCCTGTGAAATAAAATGTGAGTAAAAATATTGATAAAAAGTACGACTTTCTACTTTTCTCTCGAGATAGAAGTTTAAAATAATTGGTGCAAATTTTCCAATATATCTTTTTCCGCTTTATAAACGAAATATCTTAAAAGAAAATATAGGTTTCCCTTACAAGCATTGCTCTTAAAATATATTTTAGCTATAGTTATCGCTTTATTATACAAGAAAATAAATATTTCGCATCTTGAAAATATACTTTGATAAAATTAATCTTTTGTGCACGATTTTAACAGTCAAAGCTTAGCTTGTGTTACTTAAAAAATGTTCATATAATTTTTAATCCTCTAGCTCAGATTGTATATGTTAATTTCCTTTATAAAATATACATATATTATGAATAAAAAATACAAAAAAAATATTTTTTATTTATAATATATGCATATTTTATAAACAAAATTAACATATAGAATTTTAGAGCTATTCACTGACAAATATTTAATGATATTTCTTAAATCTTAAAAAAAATATGAACTATTCAAAACACATAAATATAAACAAATTTTCAATACGACTAGCAAATATTTTGAGCATTTAAAAAACTTCACTCATAAGAACATTATACATTGATTGAAAAGAGTAAGTCTAATTCTAAAATTTAGAAGCCTGTAAAATAAAATGTGCGTAAAAATATTGATAAAAAATACGACTTTCAACTTTTCTCGAGGGATAGAAGGTTTATTTCAAATAATTGGTACAAATTTTCCAATATATCCTTTTTCGTTTTGCAAAAGAAATATCTCAAAAGAAAATATCGGTTTTCCTTAAAAGCTTTGCTTTTGAAATATATTTTAACAAGCTACAGTTATCGCCTTATGATACAAGAAAATATATATTCTCCAGATATCTTGAAAATATGCTTTGATGATAGAATTAATCCTCTGTGCACGATTTTAATGGTTATTGCTTAGTTTGTGTTACTTAGAAAAATATTAAATATACAATTTAATAAATTTTTTTAAACTTGTAGTTCAGATTTTTCTTATATCTGTAAACTCTCTTTCCCTAGTCGAAATCCGTTACGTTTAAATTTATTTTTTTATAGTTATTAGTGTTAAAGAAAAAATATATTTGAGCGAAAAAAAGTAAGAAAATGGTGTAGAATGCCACAAAGAGAGTTAGAGGTTTTGAACATAAATATTAAATAACATGGAATCGTGAATTCACATTTTATAATTTGTGTTTGCAACTAATAAGGATAAATTTAACATTCTTTTATAGAATACAGGTGTTTTTTATGTGGCCTTTAAATAAGTTTTTGTAAGACTAGTAACATTATTATATTTTCATTTATTAACTCGATATTTGTGACACTTTATGTACTTTATTTTTCACTTATGTTTCGATGCGTTTCTTTATTTTCATGAATCGATGATTTTTCTTCAATTAAAGCAAAATTTTATTCACTTTTATTTTATTCTTAACATAAATTAACTATTATTTCATGAGGACTTCAGTTATTATAACGCAGCTTGTTGCTTTCTTTTAGGTGAAACTGTTAATTTGATTCACCCATATCTTTACTTACAGGTGACAAATTTAATATGGCATAGCTATTCGTTTCTTTTTATCTTTTACAGCTTGTCAAAATTCATCTGGTGATTTGAATTCCCACTGCGCAACTACTGTAAAGCGACATCAAGGTATTAATCGTGACAAACTAAATGACGATAAATTAGAAATATAATAAATCCTTCAACACTTTTATTTTCATTAGAACACAGCAATCACTGTTTGTTTTCCATGCTTAAGTAATTAGATAATTTAAAAGCATTAAATGTAAGCTCATATAATATTGAATTGACTTTTTTTTTTTTTTATCAAATTAACAAATTGTTTTGATAAAACTATAAAAAACAAGAAACCATTAAAAAAAAATCTACATAATTTATTCGTAATAAATCAAATAGTATTTTTTATTGAAACAAAAATATAGCGATTTTATAATTTACTTTATAATTAATTATAAAATTTAAAAAAAAAATCAGTTTTATAATTAATTTATAATTAATTTTATAACAATCAATTTTATATTAATTAATTTTATAATAATTAATTTTATAATAATTAATTAATTAAAAATCGATTTAATAATTAGTTGACTGATAGAAAGGTTCTTAAATTGTTGTTCATGGATCTCTTCTTAGGGTCTGCTTACTCAGAACCGGATCTCCCAGAAATAATTGTGACATTAACTATAAGTAAAGCAATCCAGCATATTATTCCGTTCTACACAACATATTTATGTTAACATGCTTTTAAGGCACGGTTATAAATAAAATCAAATTATAGAAACAAATTCAAATTAGAAGGGAATTTCATAATAAAACTTCTTAACATAGAATGGATACTTTAACCGTACGAAAGGGTTCGAATCCGAAACGTTTTAATGTAACTATCTATACAAATTTTGCAAAGCTAATCATTCATAGAGTCTCCAACCTGTTCAACTTCTTACCATAATTTTTTTTTAATAATTAGTAAATTTAGCAAATAAAATTGACATAAGCATAAATCTTGACATTAGATTTTGATTTCAAGAAAACAGTTGCATGTATAGCATTAAATGAAAGTTATTTATGGAAAACATTCTAAGATCTAATTTGAAACTTTTTAAATTATAACACCCAATTAATAATTATAACGTCTAATTATAATGTTTTTAAATTATAATGTCTTTTATAATGATGTAAACCATTTTAATTCATTCCACGTTACACTGTAAAAGAAGTTTGCAACAAATTGCGTTAAGGTTTTACGGAATAAAAAATCCGATACACTGTAATTTTTACAGTAACATTTAATGTGAAACCACTGTGTAATATTATTGTAAAAATTACAGTATAACATTTACAGTATGCAGTATAACATTACTATGTAAAAATGAATTTTACGGTAAAAGGAATTTGTCGGATAATGCATCCTGAGTGACCGTGCTTTCTAATGTAATTTGATCCAAAATATTTTACAATGTACGAAAGAAATAATTTATAATAAGACCCGAGAAGCCCGAGCCTAGAATCCCTACATATCTGAGGCCACCCTAAATGTTATAATTTTTTTTTCTTAAGAATTGTCTATTGTAATTACAAATTACAATATAAGCACAAATTACAAAACAGTTAACAAAAATTGAAATAAATGTAAGCAGAAATTTACTAGTATATTTATGATTTGCTTTTATTATGAATAATTTAAAAGCATTTTGTAAATAAACAGTATATAAGTTTGAGGAGCAATGGGCCCTCTATAGTTTTCTCCGCATTTCTAAATCAGATTGATTTCTAAATCTTTGATTATTGAGCCAAAATATAAAATTTCAGAACTACATAAAATGCGCAGGGTTAGGATGGAGCTTGTTATAAAATTCGTTTCTCAAAAGAAGACCTGTCAATAATATAATTTTATAAACTTATTTGGTGAAATTAGTTTCAAAAATGAACATATTATCAGCAAAACATTTAATAACATTAATTGCATAAATAAGAGAAGTAAATTAAGTTAAGAAATAAAAATATTTTGTCAAATACTCACTGATATTTTGAAACACATATTTACTCCAATCACACTACATTAAATAAAAAAATATAAACCAATCATAATTCCCAATAGCACAATAATCCAATATTTAGCTTTCTCAGGGATAATAAAACAATGATTATAGTACGTTACATGATTCAACTGAGGCAGAAAATAATTAAAACTTCCTATCCGAGTTATGTATACAATATCAAATATATATGTAATAATGATGCATTATTGGTCCTGGTTTGAAACCAACACCTTTTAAATAGCACCTGTTCCTTCTCTAAACATGGTTAGATAGAACCTTGTAATGGTAGACGATTAGCAAAAGCTTTCCCAATCACTTTTCGCTATAAAAATTTCTGATTAAGTCAACGTCCTATATGCTAGAGGACGTTGGTTGGTTACTTAAATAAGGCACCTGCTCTAATCAAGCTTAAGTCTATCATTTATTTCGATTAATTTGGAATTTCATGTAGGCGTTTATCGATGCAGAATATCGATAAGAATTTGATAAGTTGATTCAGGGACTGTGTGGAACATTTGCAAATTATTATTTTTATACAATGCGTAGACAATGTAGAATTAATCATTTTATTTTTACGATCTTATTTATCTAGAAAGTAGAAAAATATATTAATTTCTTAAGCTAGTATTTGTTATTTTTTGTATGGTAGAAATAGGCATAAAAACTCATTAAATATTTCAGGCGTTTGGTTCTAAACCCAATACTAGTCCCCTTCAAAAATTCCAAAGAAAAACTTCTTTTTTATTTTACCCTTTTTTCTATATTTCTAAAAATAGTTAAATACATATAGTAATTATCAAAAAATATTTTAGTTTTTAATAATATTTTAAAAGTAAAACTTGTGTAACTATGTATCATGTTTACAGAGAGAGAAAAGTAGGATCAAAACTACCAGAATGTGGTAAAATTTACCATGTTAACACCATAACACCAAAATTTACACACGGTAATTTTTACCGAAGTGTATAATATAAGTTTATCGACATATTATATCACAATGATTTGTGATATATGTGATGAAATTCTGTAAACGTGGTAAAATTTAGTAATTTTATCAAGATGCATTAGAGAAGGCCATAAGAATGATTTATTTGGTTAAATTCACTTTTCAGTTTTGTATTTTTTACCTAATGTGTGTAATAAAAAATATAATTTTGAAAACCAAAACTTCCGGTAAACCGTTATCATAATTATTAACTATCACTATACTATAACTATTTTTTTAACTATTTTTAAAAATAGTTAGATGCATATAAATATCAAAAATATTTTAGTTTCCTTATAATATTTTAAAAGTAAAACTTGTGTAACTATGTATCATGTTTACAGAGAGAGAAAAGTAGGATCAAAACTACCAGAATGGGGTAAAATTTACCATGTTAACACCATAACACCAAAATTTACACACGGTAATTTTAACGAAATTTTATAATATAATAAATTTATCGACAGAGATACATATATCACAATGATTTGTGATATATTTGATGAAATTCAGTAAACGTGGTAAAATTTAGTAATTTTATCAAAATACATTAGAGAAGGCCATAAGAATGATTTATTTGGTTAAATTCATTTTTCAGTTTTGTATTTTTTACTTAATGTGTGTAATAAAAATATAATTTTGAAAACCAAAACTTCCGGTAAAGCGTTACCATATAATAGGCAAAATTACAAAATCAAAGGTTTAAAAATTGTACATTTTGATTTTATTACCAGAATTGATAATTTTTTTTTTTTTTACCAGAAATATCTTTACTATACAGTGCAGTAGTTTTGCCATAATTGTTTTCTCCGTGCAGAGTACTGTTTAAAGCTCATTTAGTTTTTGCTTAGAGAAACGACATTCAAAAATCATTAAACATTTAAGATATTTATTTTTTAAACGAGCTCTATCTACCAATTTATCAACAAATTTTTTTTTTTATCAATTTCTAATCGAAAGCCTTTTATTTAACTTCCTTTAGAAATTTGGATTAAGAAAAACTCTCTTCAATTTCATTTATTTTCTATAAAAGCGATTTTTTTTCTCTTTATACAATTTAAAAAATAATTAAAAATATATAACTACAAAAAGTACTAAAGATTTTTTTTCTTTTGTATAATGTTTAAAAAAGAATTTTTTTTTTTTTTTTTTGTGTGTTATTGAAACTAATGTGTATTTACTTAACTAAATTGATAAATGTACGATTACTTTTACCAAATTTCTTAAAATGTGCTTTATTTTTTGCGAGTTAGGTGTCTTATATTATTAATTTTGATTTATAGGATAGTTTCTCATATTGCTTTAATCATTTCATATTTTTAAAAGTTTTAAATCTTTTCTATAAACAAAGCATGCAACTAATAATCAACAATAACGTGATTAAGCGAAGTCATATTTTTTTAAAAATAAGTTTTGTTATCTACTATTAATGATTTAATTAAAATATGCACCATAATAAAAATTTTGTTGTGAATTTAAGTATTTCTTATAAACTATTTTTCCTTATAAACTCTATATACTTTTACACGATACAAGCTTCATTTGTGCGCTAAATTGCTATTCCTATTATTTCAAACTAAAATAGGGAATAGCTTATTAAAGATATGCTTAAGACTGCATGAATTTAATTATTTTACGTATTTTTATTTTATGCTGAAAAATTTTGGGGTTTTGTAAGATATTTTATTATACATTACCATCCATTAAGATATTATACCATATTAACAATTTCATCAGAAGAAATTATAATGTCGTATTTTTTTAGAAAATTAGTTTATTTTATTTACGCGATTTTTATACTAACGTGATGCAGGTTTTGTAACTTATAGCATAATAAAAATTCTGTAATATCTAATAAAAAATATCAAATTATGAAACATAATTTGTTTTTATTTTATATATATTTTTTCAGCTGAATTTTTTTTTTTTGTTTTTTTTTTTTTTGTTTTAAAAAATGGTTCATAATATTGAAATGTGCACGACCCTTAATAATTACATTTTTATTTTATTTATTTATTTTTGGGTTATAATGAATAAAATATATAGCGAAATGAAAGCTCAATAATAAATTACATAAAATAATAAACTTCATAAAAACAATACTTGATAATAAGAATCCAGCACAATTGAGAAAATTTTTATTTCGTAATAAGGTATGTTTGATCCAAATACAATTTTAATTATTGTATTGCTTCCTTAAACTGCTTTTAATTGTTGTTGTTCGTAACGTTTCCTAATATATTTATTAATATAAGTAATGTATTCTGCAGCTCTAAACTATAAAATTAGAATCTGCAATAACATTAAAACCATAAAAAAATCTTATAAATTAATTTGTATAATAAAAGTTTCTGCGTATTCTTAACTTATTTAAAATAAGCAATTAAAATAATTTAAATGAAGTAAACAGATTTAGTTGGAAGATACGGAGTTTCAATAAGAAATCTAAATAAATTTTCAAACTCATAAATATAACTTTCTGTGCAGAAAGGAACTAACAAAAAGTCAACTCTACAAAATATAGTAATAGCAAAAACTAAATATAAACACATCAGTTAATTTATAACATTTAGCTTACACACGTATTAAGACGCGAAATTTTTTTTTTTTTTTTTAAAAATTACACATTTTTAATGCATTAAATAAAAAACTAAATGATTAAAGAACTACGTTTATTGAAGATTTTTATGTTCAGTAAAAAAGACTGAATAAAATTTCTAACTTGTAAAGATAACGTTAAAAGAAACGTGCTTTGTGTAAAGATGAATGTGTAAAAGTCTACTTTCTTAAAAGAAAAAAAAAAAAAAAAGTGATAGCGCAATACAATATATAAACACATCCGTTCTTTCAGCTTATACATTTACCAGAGCACGAAAAAACCAAAATTTTAAAATTTAAAGCTTATATTTCCATGGTAAAGAACAAAATGCATTCATATGAACAAGCTTGTCTCAATTCGCTTTATTTCAACCATACAGAACTAGTTGAAGTGAAAAAAAAAAAAAAAAAACCAAACAACTCTTATCGATTCGCTGTAACATTTTCTGATAATATCCCACCTCCCTAGTACTCATGGAAAAAAAAAAAAAGGGACCTCCTTCAATTACATTCTTTCCCCCCAAAAATTAAGAACTTTACCATAGGCCCTTCAACAAGGATGAAACAGCTCTGCTAAAAACCAAGCATTTGAATTATGCATTTCGTAGAGCTACGACACATTCTTTTAAACGAAGAGAAGCTATTTTTTGCAAGGAGGTGGAGTGTGGGGGTGGAGGAAGACAAAATTAATATTTTTTCCCACGTTTGCGCATTAAACATGTATTCAGGAACCGCCATGTCAAAAGAAGCAAGCCTAAAGAAGCACCATCATTTTCATCGATTATAAGAAGCAAGCAATCGACTAGTGGAAGCCATTATGGTAGCAAGAAGAGAGAATATGTTCGTGGAGGATACGTTTTATCGATTTTTTTACATTTTTTTAAAGATTTTAAAATGTGCCAGGGTCGGGGAAAGAAAAAAGCGCCATCTGGTTGATCGACTTAAAATACATATATGTTTTTTTTTCTTTCGCAATTTTTGTAATTTCCGATGAATAAATGGTAGTAGAATCGATAAATGAAATACGGTTAATATTTTGGGTTCTTTCGGAAAAGCTTTTTTAAAGAAAAAAAAAAAAAAAACGCAAAAAGTTCATCAAGAGTACGAAATATACGAGAGTATTGGCGTTCTTTTGTTAATCAAGAAACGTAATGAAGATCGCCAATATTTGGAAGAAATCCCAGAGTACCGCCAACGACGAGTGTTGCCAACGTCGTGTAATTATATATAAATGCATAAGCAATCAACTTTAATGATATTATGCATTCCAAGCTTTTAAATTTAAAAATTTAAATTGTTTATTAGTTTATAAAGATGCAAATTCACTAAATTACGAATTCAAGATATATATTTTAATATTTCCTTTTGATTCATCATTATACGAGAGTATTGGCGCTTATTTGATAATTAAAGAACGTAATGAAAATCGCCAATATCCAATACCAGATGCTAGTAACTGCGCAAATAAGGAATAATACGAAAGTCATTGTTAGATACGAAATAAATATGGAATTATAAAATGCAATCACCGTGACCGATACAATATATTTCAACTTTTTCGAGAAAAAAATCTTTTAAATTTTCTATTTCTTATCAAGATATTAATTAATTAAATAGCACACTTTACTCTGTGCAAAATTTCTTATTTTTATATTCATCGTAAAATAGTTCAAATAATAAACGAGAAATATCGAAAATTGTTATATAGTAGTTTTCACCCATTGGAATAAAAAAAAATTAAAAAAAATATATAAAAAAAAAAACACTAAATAAATATTGCAACATATAATGAGGCATATTCATAGAAAATGTATTTAAATAAAAACAGACTTTTATTGTTCAAATGAGATTTGATCTCAGGTAGGAAAGTTAAACTGCTTAACCAAATCGGATAAACATAGATACAAAATAATCGAAGAAAGAAAAAAAATTTTTACATTGAAAATGCATCAAATGTTGTTTGCTATATTTTCCACGAAAACTATTTGCGAAATTGATGTTATTTCCTTTATAAAAATTTCTTTTTATTTGAACACATTTTTAATTTAACTGTAAATTTAACTATTTTTTTTATACTTTAAGCATACGATGAAGGTTTTTATTTTTATAAAAAAAATTATGAGCCATTTTTTTTTGTCATGAAATGTTTAAAAATATTTATTAAAAATTTTAATTTTCTTTTTAATGAATGGTAGATAAAATTCAGGTAAACTGGTAATATTCCTTTAGTTGCAAAATAATTTTAAAACTTTGGATAAACATTTCTCGAAAAATTTTGGTTGAAATAAATAAGTTTTATGCCTTGGGAAAAACTAAAAAAAATATATAATACGTCTTTAATTGCAGAACTTATATGTATTTTAGGAATTACAAAATTACGACTTGAATTGCAATAAATGTGTAAATAGATAAAATACTCATTATAAATTTTTATAAAAAAATTATTTAATATTACAGACTTTTTTTTAGCAAAATCTTTAACTAAAAACTAAACTTTAGTAAAAACATGTTATTACTTTATTGTTGATACCGAATTTTATTTTTAGAATTTTAGAAAGACAATCAACAGCTTATGCCAATTTTTAGAATCTTTATTTATAAAAAGTTTCATTATTATGAAATTTTTCTTTAAAATATTCTTACTATCAGTTTTGTTTCAGAAAATTAAAAAAATGTTTTTATCAAAAATCGATTTTTTTTTCCACTACGGACTTGCATAGAAAAACTTTAACCATGTCATTTAAAAAACAAAAAAATTTATAAATATTAAAAATATAACTTTTGCTCAGTTTTCTTAAGAATCAGTCATAAATGATGATATATTAGGATCTGAGAACGTGAATCGAACTAGTCACTTTTGTACACAAATGCTTTGCTTGTCCTATTGTTGTTGTCTAATGGGAACTCTTAAATTAAAAATTTTAGAATCAGAATCTGAGCTAAAATATGAACACTAATATGCTCATACTTTTACCTCGTGTTCATTCAAAAATTTAATTAAAAATATTTCTAGAGTATCTTATTCTCTTACCATTTTCCCCACCATCTATATTATAGCAATAACAAATATAGAACACACTAGGAAAACACAATTGCATCCACTTTAGTGCAGAATAAATCTTAAATGACACTAATTAATAGTTAGCATGGCCTAAGTGCGTGAATGGTTAGAGCTGCTTTTGAAAAAAAATGCTTTGCTTATCCACTTATTATGGTTTTATTAGGATCTTTAACTGAAGGATTTCAGAATATGTTCTGATCCAAAAATGGGACAATAATCTGCTTATTCTTTTACATCGAGTTAATCCAACAATTTGCTTTTAATCATTTCTAGAATGCTCAATTTTAAGGATCTTTAATTTACCACAATATTTATTAACAGCAATAACAAGTGAAGTAAAAGCACTAAAAACATTTATTTCTGGCAATTTTGTGCTAAATCCATTTTAAATCATAGTGATTAACAGTTGGCATGGCCTAGGTACGTGAATGTTTAGAGTTACTTTTGAAAACTAATGGTTCGCTTATCCTATTGTATGGCCTTATACAGACTCTTAAATTGGAGGATTTTAGAACCATGATCTGAACTAAAAAAAAAGGGACACTTATCTTTTTCTTTTACATCTAGAAACATTAATTATTTTCAATAATTTAGTTTAAAAAGTTTCTAGAATGTCCAGTTTTGAAACTCTATATTTACCACCATCTGTATTTACACCAATAACAAATAAATTTAAAAAATAAATAAATTGACGACAGTTTTGTGCAGAATCAATCTTAAATTCCTAAATGACACCAATTAAGAATAAGAAGAATCTGAGCACGTGAATAAATGGTGTAGCTTTTGAGCACACATTATTCACTTGCGCTATTCGTAGGGCCTTATTGGGATCGTTAAACTAAGGACCTTAAAAACATGTTCTGAACCAAAATTTACTTAATTATTATTTTGTATTGTGCCAATCTAATAGTTAAGTTTAAAAATGTTTCTAAAATTCCTTCAAGACCTTATAAGCAGTAATAAAAATTAAAGAATAAATGCTTAACAAATACAAATAGCAACCAGTTTTGTGCAGAAGCAACCTAAAATGATAACAATGGAAAATTAGAACAGAAACAAAGTAAATGGATCGATTAAGTTGCTTTCTGAGTTGTCCTTTATCCCTAATAATTTTGCGGCATTATTGATGGTTTGAGATAAAAATGAGACCGAAGGTTAATCCACCAATTTAATTTAAATAAAGTTCTTCTAGAATACCCTAATTATAGATCTTTAGTTTACCCTAAGATTTTTAACAGCAATAACAAACGAAGAGATAACACTAAAGCACAAATTGCAGACAGTTTTACGCAGTATCAATTTTAAATTCTTAAATAACAATCATTAAAAATCAGTAGAATCTGAGCACGTGAATCATGCGAGTTGCGAGTTTGTAGCTTATCCTATTGCTATGGCCTTATTGAGATCCTTAAATTGGCGCTTTTGAATCATGGTCTGAGCCGAAAGTGAAGGACAAATCTTCTTATTATTTTACATCGTTTTAATCCTACAATTTAATTATAAAAAAACTGTTTCCAGAATGCCCTAATTCGGTACTCTTTATTAACACAATCTTTTTAACAACAATAACAAAGAAACAACAGTAATAAAAGCACACACACAAATTACAGACAGTTTTGTGCAGAGTCAATCTTAAATTACAACAATTAAGAGTTAACACGGCCTGTGCACGTGCAGGATGTATCACATAAGCAACAGAGGCAAACAAGTCAAGCCGCTGCTCTTATACAATTGGATACGTATTTACGGTTATCATCATTACCACTGCTTAACGCGGCGAAATTAAAGCGAGTTAGAACTAGAATGAGAGAAGGAAAAAAAAAAAAAAAAAAAAAAAGAGGCAACGACGCTTGGGACAAAATTATTAAAGCCTTAATAAGAATCAATCTGGGGTTGTTGGAATCTGGCCACACCCTCTTTCATCTAGGGAACAGGAAGATGACAAGAAGGATCGTAATTAATCTTCTCTTCAATTGCTACCACTTTTGAAAGAAGAACATTGTCTCTCAATTGAGCATGAGCAGCTTGTTCTTTAAAGCAAACAAGTTATCAAGTACTTTTTGTACATTAGTCCTGATATATGGATTTTATACAGAAGTGGTTCTAAAAATTAATTATTCTTTTGTGCCAACCAGATCGCAGGCGTGTCAAGAATAGGGGAGAAAAATCTTCTGATTCTATGAAATTATATTAAATTTTGAAAAATTTGCATAGTTTTTTTCCTTTACCACATAATTTAATATTAATATGTCAACAAAAAAAAGGTGCATAACTTATGTTTGCAACTTTATCAAAATATACGAAATAATTAGGAAATAATAAATACAAAACACCGTATTTATTATTCCTTTCTTCGTACTTACTATTTCGCACGCTATGAACAAAATAACACAAAATAATAAATACGAAACACTGTATTACATGGTACGCAAGAAATAATTGATACTATGCACACACGAAATAATAAATATAAAACATAAATATAAAACACGGAAATTTAAAGCAAAATATATACGATCAATATTATTAGTTTTACTAATATATTAAATAAAAACATATTTTATAAGCCTTTATAAAATATTCTTTAAAAAATGCTTTATTTTATAAACCAGATTAAAATATTCTATTACAAACTTACTGTTTCCTGTTCGTTAAGAGAACAAAAAGAACAAGTGGAAACAATTTATTTTTAATATATTAGCTTCTGAAAAGGTAAAGTGAAAAATTACTTTTTGCGTGCATTTAAAAGCCAACAAAAAAATTTTAAACAACAAGACGATGTATCAAAAACTACCTCTAAATTGAACGCAGAGTTTTTCAAATTTCACTCCTTATGAGTTACGGTCCACTGAAACCAGTTACTTTAGAGACGTGTGCACACTTTAATTACATGTAGCATTTAAAATAGAAGAGCTCTTATGTATAATTGAAAAGCTTTTTATTTACATATATGCTTAATTAGACTTCGTTAGAGCATTTGTAATATTAAACTAACAAAAGATGCTCGTATTTTGCTCTAGAACAATATTAAGCGAAGGCGAGTGTAAGCACAATTAAAAAGAAACTTTACGGTATACAGCTTCTTTCAGATAAAAAAAAAATGCTTTTATTCTAGAAAGCAGCGTAATTAAAACCAAGACAGAATTGTAAAGAAGCTCCACTAAGGATCGCCAATCAGCGTTTGAATTTTTACCTTTTTAGTTAGCTCTCTTTGTTGTTTGTCATTTTCTCATGAAAGAGAAATAAAAAAAAAGATGCGTAAAGAAGTGAATTCTTTGAAGTTGGGAGAATATGTCTATGCAAAAATATATTGCTGGTTTTAAATTAACGTCGGATATCTTTCTTTTAAGAAAGAAATTTCAATAGCGTGTTTTAAAATACTTCGTTTGATCAAATCGAAATTAGGAATGTGATATTTATTTTGGAATGTGTGCTTGTTCGTAAAGATCGGTTGTAGAAAAGGAATAACAAATTGAAGGAAAGGTCGTCGAATAAAATTGCAAAAGGAAATATTTGAACCTTGAAAAAAACTATTATTGACACAAAATTAAATGTAATTTTAAAATTATAAAAAAATTATTTAATTCTAGTCCGTTTTCAAACACTCTAATATTTAAAAAGAAAACTGTGTGTTTAATTTGAAAATTAAATATTAAATTTCTTAACAGCTGGATAAAAATTTTTAATCGAAATTTTTGCACTCAATTACAATTGTAAATTATTTTTTGTAAATTAAGAAGCTTGTAAATATATAAGCACAAAATTTATTAGTTTTTTATTCGGCTGTTTTTTAAGGGGTATTTTACCAAGAAAAATATAAAATGTACAAAAAAAAAAAAAAAAAGAAAAAAAAAATGAATTCTTTGAAGTTGGGAAAACATATCTAAGTATATATATATATATTGCTAGTTTTAATTTAAAATCGAATATTTTTCTTAAGAAAATTTTTTTTTCAATAGCGATCAAATTTTTATATTTCTTAAAATTTTAAGAAATAAGTTTTTGGAAAGAAATTTCGATAGCGCGTTTTAAAATGCTTTGTTCGATAAAATTGAATTTAAGTATGTATTTCCAAATTTTTCCCGTATCGTAAAAGTAATTCGAAAGTAAGTAAAACTTACAGAAAAGAATTAATATAGTCGAAATACAGGGAATATTTGCACCTGAAAAATATATACCAAAAGTTTTATTTAACCAAAACTAAATATAATTTTTGAATTTTGAAATTATGATGTACTCGTCTAAATGCATCAAAGAGATAAACGATATTTGGTCTTATCTTTGAAATTAGAAATCTTTTTCTAGCCTATTGATAATTTTTTAACTAACATCTATGTGATTTGTTCAAAAATATCCTCGTTATCTTGCAATCTAAAGCATAATAATTTTTTAAAAAAAATATACTCATAGTTTTCTAGACCATAATTCATTTTTAAAAATTAATATACTTTACTAGTTTAAAAGTTCGGGGGAAATTTTTATTTTAAACTTTTTGATATTTTAATTCTATATACAATTAAGACACAATAATGTAAAATTAAAATTTTAAGAAATCATATTGGGATGATATGAGAGATAACTTACTTTCACTCAAACTAAATTTTTTCAAAAGTGATTAATGGTGTGATATGAATTCACTAAAAACAGAAAATTTTCAAATCAACTGAAATTTTACTATTGAGCAAATTAAAAATACAAAAGAAATCGTGATAATTTTTAATTTTCTCAAGCTTTAGTTTATATTTAATTATTCATATACAAATGTAAATTAATAAAATATTACATATAAAACTTCTTAGCGTTTAATTATAGATCATTTATGTGCACAGATTATCTTTTTATATAGTTTTTACCTGTTACAACAAAATTTCCTTTAATTAATCCTAAGATTAATTAAATGAATAGTGTAATAAATGTGAATTCATCAGGCAATATTAATTCTAAATACTAAATTTTTAATGAATGTGAATACTGTCAAAAGTTATAGCGAATGATTATTAAAATCTTGATCTAAGTCTTAAATCTTTTTAAATTTATTTTAATCGAGTTTCCACCAGGGGGCGTATCTCTTCAACCCGGCATGAGTTTTATTCCCACATGATACTACATGATATCTCTTGAGTCTTTTTTTCGACAACTTTTTGTTAGACTTAGTTTATAACACTTCTAGGTCTCCTTCACATCTGCTATATTATTTAAATTTAGCGCAGTGTAGCCGCTTCCGGTTCATGTGCTAATCTACAGTCCGGCGTAATTCAATTCGCGATCGAGTTTTAATTTTTTATGTTTGCAAATGAAATCCACCAAATCTCAATACTAAATGATAAATTAAATAATAATTATCATTTTAGAAATTATTTATAAGGAAGTGCCCTATAAATAACAATAATAAATCTCCGTTTTAATTTCAACTTTATTCGAATAGAATAGAAGATGTATTTCAGAAAGCTCTTCTGATTTCTAAATAAAAAGATTTTTCCCGAACTATTTTTATTAAATTTAAGAACTCTTTTTTAGACATCCCGATGTCAAAATTCATATTGTCAGATATGAATATTGACGGAATTTAATATTCCAATCATTTGCGAATGATTAAGTTTCGCCTAGCAACAAATCGTACTAACTATATCACTCGTTTGAAAATAACCATGGAGAGAAAAAAAAAAAAAAAAAAAAGAATCATAATGGCTGAGAAGATGAGAATTAAATTAAAAACCGAGAAGGCGATCCATTCAGGCTAAAGAGGAAATGACGACCGTAAATGACAATTAAAGCCTGAGGAAGGCTCCTTAAAAGGGTCCAACGACAATTACGGCCTGAACCCCGCCTTTGACAGAACGCGACAAAGGTCGTGATTTAGGAGTAAGAGTAAGACAAAAAAGTAGACAGCTGTGTCGATCACGTGATCCCTTTTGCTCGGACGAAGTGGTTGTATTTCTATTCTTTTCTTCGTGATTGCAATTTATTTCGAGTTTTCGTCATTAAGGCGTTAAAAAAGGCGGCGCCTTATCAAGAGCAGCCTTGATTGAGATAGAAGTTTTGGGTGACACATTATGACCTAACCCATATCATACACCACACCCTTGTTTTGATTTTAAACAACCAATCAGGATATTTATTAAAAGAAAGTGTGATCTTCTTTAATAGAAGTATTATCTTCATATCAAGCTTGAATTTTTTCGTTCGTAAATCATGGGAGGTTTTAATAGGATCATAAATCTCCGTTCTTCAAGTTTAGTTATTTTGAATAGAGTTAATGGAACAATGGGTTAATTGAACTTAATATAAGTTCATTGGCAAAGGAACAGCTGCAAACTATGGTGTCTTAAATTAATACTCGCCTTCATTGATTACTTTGGTGCAAAATTTTTTCTGTGTAATCCTTATATAAGGCAATACTAAAGTATTTAAAAAATAAGTTCAACTTTTAGTCATAATATAATAAAAAAATTTCCGTAACTTCAATAAGGTATTTAAGTGAACCGTTTTTTCTTTCAGGCTTAATAAAGTATAACAAAGTAAGAAGCACGATAATGTGGCTCAACTTAGAACCATATTAAGGTTGCGGTAAATTTGATGCTAAAAGAATACAAAAAAAAATTTTAAATTCTAAATAGACCTTCTTTGAAAAAAAAAACGCGCTTAAAAGCAGCAGACATTTCAAAAAAAAGAAAGAATAAATGTAGCAATAAAGGAAACGAAGAAAATAAAAATAATGATATGACCACCGAAGCCGACGTCTTCAGGGGGTACCGGTCCCGGTAGCCATAAAACAAAACCTTTTCTATTGAGAGAGAGGGCAAATGCCTAAATTAACTCCCTCAGTACTCCGAAGGTTTTGTATAGATGTCCAGGAAAAAACATGAAATACATAGAACCAATTCAAAAAAGAAACTCAAACAAAATCATCAGAAAATAAAAACCCACTTTAACCAGGTCAAACAGCGATTTCATAAGCAAACCAAATGAAAAGGAAACACTTAAAACAAAAGAAAACAACGCCCTCTGTTACAATGCGCAGATTGAAAAAAGAAGTCAAAGAAAAGATTACGTAACATATTAATAGAATGCTTAACTGGGAATGCTTAACTAATATTATGGTTCAAAATGTCTAATAGAGCACTATTCCTAAGCACTTGAAGTTTTTTTTTTTTTTTTAAATTTCATTCTCAGAAAAATTAGTCATTAAAAACTGAACTTGTGAAAATTCAATAACTTTAACATGTTCAGTAATTTTTTCATCAGACATGAACTTTTGCCTAAAACCTAAGCTTTTATGTGAAAGCATCGAAAGACTGTTCAGATTTAGCACCGTTTACAAGGGAACTTTTAACGAGAAGGTAATGATGTAGTCATGAAAAAATAGGTTAAACGTTCAATTAAATTTATTTTTCTGGGGGTTAACATTGTGCTTGTAAGGAATTATTCAGAATAATAGTGAACATTATACTCATTGAATTATGTTTTTTTAAAACCACTGGACATTTAATATTTTCCTACTAAAAGTGTAATTTGGGAATAATATTTTTTGTCAACTACTTATTATTGTAATTTTGGTTTCAAATATTTTTTGACAAACAATTTTTAACAATTTTCTTTTAAAACGTTAAATAGAGGCTGGTTAATGACAAAAGCAAATCTTTAATAACTGTGTGAATTAGTCGCTGTTTATTTATAAAATTGAATTAGTTCATTTGGTGAATATGGAATATAACGTGGAAAAAATTTGATAGTGAGAAAGATAATATAATGCCAAAGGAAAATAATGGAATGAAAAATCATATATTTATTTTATTTTCATTTTCATGTTGTTTTGACTCAGTAAAGCAGAAAAATATTAAAAAAAGTTTCTTTCTCCATGAAAAAAATAGAAGTGATTGTGTTGGTTTTAAAGACAATTTTTTGATCTGTAGTAACAGACGATTCGAATTAAAAAATGGATCTAAGACTTTTTAAACGTTAAAATGGAAATTTATAATCTTGAAATTTAAGATCTTAGATATTGCTAAAAGTATAATAATCATTATCTATACAAAACGCGATTATAATTATCATCGTAAAATTATTTTGCTTTAAGAAATCTAAACCTTTAATTTGTCAGGTTTGTTTGACATTTTAAAATTCTGATTAACAATTCTTCTTAAATATTGTTGACAGCTTAATATATAAAATATAAATTATTGGTAGAAGTAGAATTAAATATGCACCATAATATTCTTAATTAAAACAAACTGCTTATATTTTAAGGAGAATAAAAACTACAAGGACCCCTAATGTTTTTTTTTTTTTTTTTTTTTTTTTTTTTTAACTGCAGGTACTGAACTTTCGTTCTTCGCCATGGAAGATGCCGAAAGTGTTGCTCATTTATCGTTACCCAGTGGGCACCTGTGAACCAACGTTACCCACGCCACACTGCCACAAACCCGTTCATAGGTTGGGCCACATTAACTCATTCACACATCAGAAGACAACACAGGGAGAGAAACATCCATGCCCAGAGCGGGATTCGAACCCTCAGCCATTGGCTTCGCAGTCAGACACGCTAACCACCTGGCCGGCTGGACCCCTGATGTAGGTGAGTACATTTTTCGAATATCAATGATGCATTTAATGTGAAATGTAATAATGGGTGGTAATTAATAATACAACCATCATGGTATGCATTTCAGTATTGCATCCCTTTTTCGTTGAAGAAATAAATTTTATATAAAATATTAATGTAATTTAAATTAAATAATATAGTTTAAATTAATTAATTTAATTTTACTTAATAAAACTTAATTTTCTAGAAGGGTTTGTTTAAACCATTTGTTCTGGCTGAACAGTAAAGTGCAACTGTTTTTACGAGGTACGTCTATATTCATAATAAAAATATTTCCGAAATGAAGAAAACAACCCACTGTTACTGCATTATAAAAAATAAAAAAAATAAATAAAAAAATAAAAAATAAAAAAAAAACAGTATCACTTTTATTAAAGACTTTTTGCTACAAAGGATTTATTTCTTACAATATAATACATATTTTCCTCTATATAATGGATATTTTCTACTATATAATGGATATTTTCCACTATATAATGGATATTTTCCACTATATAATGGATATTTTCCTCTATATAATGGATATTTTCCACTATATAATGGATATTTTCCTCTATATAATGGATATTTTCCACTATATAATGGATATTTTACTCCATGAAACGGATATTTTTTCTGCATGTTTAGCCGTATAATTAATATTTTATACTTAAATATATATTTCTAAACTTTATAATGAATATTTCCCGCTATAAAACAAATATTTTTTACTATAAAATCACCAGTTTAAAATTTTTCGTAAAAGTAAGTTTTATTTCAGGTATTTTTAATCATAGATCAAACAATTTCAACTGTAAAATGAATTGGGAAGATTTCAACCAACTGTAGGTCCTAACTATTATCATTATAAGTCAAATAACAAATGTGTATGCTGAGTAAGTCAAGTGGAAATTTAAATCATTTTACTGAAAGAATATAGTGGGTGGAAATTTGAAGTTTGTTCAATGAAGAGAAATGAGGAAAAAAAAAAAAAAAAACTCTAAAGCAACTGAAAATTTTCCAATACAGTTTCAATGAGGGTAAAATGTAAATTTCCGTCAAAGTTGCAAGGAATAGAAGATAAAATTTTGCAACACAGATTCAATAGTTGGAAAAAGTAAATTTCTCTCAAAGTTACAAGGAATAGAAAATAAAATTTTCTAACACAGTTTCACCGGGTGTAAATTGTAAATTTCCGTCACAGTTACAAGGAAAATAGAATAAAAATTTTCCTTGACATTATTATGAGTATAAATTCTATTTCGATCGAGCTCTCCCAATAATAAATTCAAACTTTTCCAGGAGTTTGAACTAAATTACAATCATACATTTCAATATAATATTCCGCTATTTTTCTTCTTTATCAATGTCTAAAAACTATGGCAAATACTAAAACAGTCGCCAGACTTTTCAATTAAAACTGGCACCGACACCCCATAAGGATCAGAGATAAAATGCCATCAACCCCCTCAAGGGTCACTCAAGTTGATTTTCAGAGTGGGAGGCAATTCTAGTTAAAAGCAAAGGATGCTTATGAGGAGACAGTCTATGTCACACTCTGCGATGGGCCATACAGTAAAAAAGAAACAACAGGGGTGCGAGGGATGCATTGGGTGGTCCTGGTTTTGATGAAACACAGATTTTTTTGAAATCTGGAATTTCTAAGCAGACAGATACTATTTCGCAGTTGCCGACGCCTATGTGCTGATAAAAGAAATGAAGGTACTTTGGTAAAGAGTAGGATGCTGATGGAAGAGATACAGCAACTGTAATCCCAAACCTTGCATTTTTGCAGAATTTTCCATTTTGGAAAATAATTTAATTTATAATTTTTATATGTTACTATGTTCACATAAAACCGTTAATGCAAATTAGATTATTTAATATTACTTTTAATATGGGCAGAAATGAGAATTTTAGTTTTTTAAAAGCACAATCAACATCTTGGTGTGCTAAAAAGTTTTGATAAAACTAGGGTGCAAAGAAAACCTTATTACTTAAAATGGTCCCTAAAAAGTAAGCCTCTTTCGGATCTTGTTCCCTTAAAAGATGCCTTATTGTAATACGATATATTTTTTGAGCAACTCTTTGCATTTTTTAAGAGGGAAAGTTTCAAAAATCTGTCAAATCTTCACTGATTGACTTACTTCTATTTAAACTGTAAATTAAAAATCATATTCGTTGCAAGTAAAAAATTTTTGTTGTTGTTATAAACAATTTTTTGCCATTTTTATTTGATATTATTGTTAAAAATTCAAACTGTTAAAAATTCAAACTGTTTTTCTAAAATGTACCATTTTGAGAAAGATTAGTGCGCCAAAATAAAATCCCTGGTTAGAAAGCTTAAAATCTTAGATTAAGAAAGAAAAAAATTTTAGGTACTTCAATTATTTCAATTCAGAATAAATTTTATTTTTATTCGAATATAAATTAGTAACAATGCTGCTGAAATGAAGCGTATGTTGCTGAAATAATAAGTATGCAAAAAAAGAAAAAAAAACTTTTTCGAAATAAAATCGTTTAGCCACCACCTTGTATTATATAGTATCTCTTCGGCAGAATGAATAAATACAATTTACTAGTAGTGTAAAAAAAATATTTTTTAAAATATCGGTTACTTCACTATCTTACAAAAGAAAAAATAAACTGTACGCAAGTTTATATTTTCCACCAGTAGTTTTTTTTTTTTTTTTTCCATTTTATTTTCAATAATTTTAAAGCTGTTTTCACCTTATAAGTCTTTCCGGATAATGCACGGTCCAAATATTTAGTGAGTTCAATCTATACGATAGAAAATAATGAAATTATGATTAATAATAGAATATATACTACCCTGCAATAACTGAAGAGAAAATTTCAGTTTTTGTCATTTTCTTTTTGTCATTCAATTCCTTTAAAAAAATACTTGAGGATTATTTTATAACTTTAGAGGTGTTTAGATCATGTGATTTCTCATACTTATTAATGAAGTTAAAAGCGGTTTGAGGGACCGGTAAAAAAATCAGGAACCAAAGAAGTGTTTTTGAACACCCTATGTCAGAAAATAAATTTGCAATATGTATCGATTACTTTTTTTATTATATGCAATAATTGCATAAACTTTCGCAAACCGAGTTTAAATATTTATGCAGATTATTTGTAAAAAACAAATTTTGCCTTATGTTTTTTTTTTTTTTTTTTAACAATTAATTTTTTTAAAAAAATTAAGCAAAATTTTTGAGCAATTTTCAGTTAATAACGAACTTTATCATTCTAAAATATGATGAAAAAAATCGTTAAAAATTCAGCAAGATACAAGCATTTGAATTAATTCAGGTTAACCATTTGAAAAAATGTATAGTTTGTATTGAATCGCATTTAGCAACTAATGAAAAAAGTTCGATTTGAATATCTTGAAAATAAAGTTTCCTGCAATATTTAGTAATTTTTGTACTTTTTCGGGGAAGGTATGATGATATTGATTTTTCTGTAGATGTCGTTTGGTACTATTAAACAAGATTTATTAAAAATAACATTGTCATTATGGGGATGATCCCCCATAAAAGTAAGTTCTTTGTTTCCCTTAGATCATCACATTTTGGTTTGCGGGCGGTTATTTTAAAGTATTATCATTTGGTATTAAATTTTGTCTTTTGTCTTATTAAATAAAATACGTGAAAAATTTCTTTCCAGTCAAAGGTTTTTTTTTTAAAAATATACAAAAAAAAAAAAACAAAAAAAAAAAAAAGAAAAATGATTGAAACTTTTTAAATATTCAAGATATTCAAATCGGACTTTCTTGCCCTCAGTTACCAAATACGATTCACTACAAAATTATGAAAAATGTTTTTGTTTTTTTAACGCTTTCACACGTACACAGTATGAAGCATCTACTTTAAATACTCATATTTTCACAGATTTAATGAATTTTTTGGAAATTTCAAAATGATAATTTTGATGTCAATTATTTCAAAATTTTTGTTTAATTTTATTGACAAAGTTACAGCAAAAAAACACGAGACAAAAAATTTAGTTTATAAAGATATTGGTATCCCCATAAATATTTAAGCTAGGCTTACGAAAATGTATGCATTTATTACATATACAGATGAAGTAATCAATACAAGATGCAACTTCATCACTTACTTTACTGACATAGGGTGTTTAAATATATTTTTTTCGTTTGAAATTTATTGCTGGCCCTCACACCTTCGAATGTTTTAAACTTTATAGATAAGTTTGAGAAATCGCTCGACCTAAACATCTCTAAGCTTGTAAAATAATTCTTTTGGTATTTTTTGAGAAATTTAAAAATTTGAAAAACTGAAAGTGTATCCTCCGTTATTGTAGAGTAGTATCTAGTGATAACTTCAGTAAAAGTTGAGTAATTTACTTCCCATTTCAGGATATTATAAAAATATTTTATTTTAAATTGGTAAAAATGTCTTCTACGCTTCAACTCCCACTGCTAAGTTATATTTATAAAACAAAACATGCTCGAGAATGATAATAGCGGTACTTATCTTGTCAGGTTTAAAAAAGTTAAGGCAATAATATTTTTTTCGTTCTCAGAACTTTCTGTGTCTACAGCATTACCAGATTTATAAATTAATTATAAAACTTACCTACAACATGATGAACTTCGTATGGACAGAACGATTCGAATAATAAGATTCCTAAGGGAAAAGGAAACAGTTATTTGAGGAATGGCACACAAACAGAATAAATGTATAAATGTACATAAAAATTTGTATACTGGCAGAAGTAACTAAAAGTATATATATATATATATAATTTTTATCTTAGGATAATTGTTCTTTATGCAGAAATATCGCATTAAATTATACCAAAAGATGTGTCCTGAGGAAGACTTTTGGTTTCTTCCCATTAATAGTTTTCTATTTTGTATTATTTTATTATTATTATTTGTGTTTATGTATATATATTATATATACATACACAGAGAGAGAGAGAGAGAGAGAGAGAAGATAACACGGAAAATAAAAGGGAAAATTATTAAAAAGGATTTTAAATAAAAAATAAGGAAAGAAAATTATTCATATATTCAAAAAAAATTAAAAATTACAGAGATTAGGAACGAAAAGATCTAGCCTCTTGATCAATTCGTTCCACTATATCCTCGTATTAATTTAGTCAAAGCAAAATATATCAATAAAATAATTTCACAGTAAATTTTTATAATTTTTATTTTTTTTTTTAATTATTTAAAACACTTTAATGATGTCTTTTATCTTTTGTTAAAAGTTTTTCAAATAAATTTTTCCTTTCAATTTTTGTTTTCTGTGTTATTTTCTCGTTTTCTTTGTGCTATTATCTTACGTTATAGGTTCTATATACTTGCAGCTTGTGCGCAGGTAATAAGTCTTAAAAAACTTCGTTCTTCTTTGAAATTTTTTCTATTCTGTCAATCTGAATACGGATTTTATTATGTGGTAGTAAAATGATAAATAAAGTGTGGGGTTGAAGAATATTATATTTTATGAAAATTAATTTCAGATCTTATATTTGCCCCAGATCTTATATCCATGAAAGATCTTTTATCACAACAAATCTTCCAGGTTTTGAATAACAGCAGAAAAGGCGATTTTTATTAAAAATTTTGTACCATAGAAGAAAGTAGACTCATAAATACAATATAAATTTTTCTTTAATCCAATCAATTAAACTCAATAATTAATTTTCAACTATTTTTAATTTTTGCATAAAAAAAATATAAATTTTACTTTTAATTATGTATTTCTTCATATTTTCCTTAGGAAGTAAAAAACCCACTCAACTTATATAGTAAGACCTTTAAGACATTGGCCATAATATTGCCCAAAGTTACTTGAATCAAATTTAAAGCTTTTCTTATTAGTTATCATTGTAATTAATCTTGATATTAAAGATAAATTTAGACAGGTGAACTTTCAAGGATTCTCAACTTTGCAGGTTTCACTGTATTTAATTTCTAAATCTCATCTGCAAAGGTGAATCCAACAGCAAATTGTAACTACGAATTCTATGTATTTTAAAAAAACTGCTCTTATTTTTTCTCTTTTTGTAACTGACTTTTTATGTTTTACAAGTGTAAAAATAATTTTATCTAAAGTATTTTTTAAATTGTTTCGTCTTTTTACTAATTTTATAACTGAATTTTTAAGTTTTTTAAGTGTAAAAAATTCTTTTCATCCACAGTTAGTTCAAGGAGATTAAACATTTGGAGATGAATTCTAAATGATATACTTTTAGTATCAGGTTTTTGAAACGACATTAAATTTCTATTATTTTATTTGATCAGAATAAAGTTACAGGCAAATGTATAGCAAGTTTAATATGAAAAAAATATTTATAAATGAGAATTAAATGTTTATTCTTTATTTTTTATAACAAGTTTTTTTAAAAGCAAATTTATTTATACAAATTTTAATTCGAACATTCATGAACTCTCAAGAGTGAAATGCAAATTCCAAAACTATTTTATAAAATATTCTAATCATTTAATCAGTTTGTGTTTGAACTTTTTCAATTTTTTAGGAATAAAAAATAATTCAATCAACATTTATCTTAACGAGGACAAATATTTGTTGCTAAATTATTTTTGCCCTTCAATATCACCTTTGCAACTAACGTACTTAAGAGGACATAAAATATCTATGATTTAATTTGATCAGAATATAGTTAAAACTCAATTTATAGCCAAATTGACATAAAAATTGTTGCCAAGATACTATTTAATTGGATGATGATTCAAGTTTATTTTTAATATAAGGTTTATGTTGTAATTAAACTGCTATAAAATGAAAATTTCATTGATTGAATTCACTAACACAGGTGTTCAAAATACATTTAGAATCTTAGTCTCAGAAAAAAAACTTGATTTGTGATTGGATTCTGAGAATTGCGTGTACATGTTTTATTCTATTTTATGACAATTGTTAAAACGACTTTAAATTATCAAATGCGCATTACAGAAGGAATAAAGACCATTTTAAAGTTGAATTGCATAATCTGCATTAGGTAAGAAGAAGAGAATGGTTTATATCACGAGATTGCGAGATTCAAGCTAAACCCCCCCCCCCTAAGACAAATGTTTGACTTGTGATTGGATTCTAAGAAATACATGTACATGATTAATGTCATCTTATAGAAAATGTGAAAAATATTTAAAAATTGTCAAACATGCATTACAAAAACTTAATCATATTCATACTTAATCATATTTTAATTGAAATCATATTGTATAGCATTAGGTAAAATGGAAAGCTTGATTTATATTAAAATATTGTGTAATTCTAGATCTAGAGAGAAGAATATACTTGATTTGTGAATTGATTTTGTAAACTACTTCTAGATGCTTTATTTTACGCCAATTGTTGAAATGGTTTAAAATTATCAAATACGCATTAAAAAAGGTATAAAAAAGGTTATTTTATCGAAACGTTGTTTAAATTTATTTCGTACCATACGTTTTCTTTGTCAGTTAATGTTCATAAATGGTGTAAATTGATATACATAAAAAATTTTAAATTAAAATACACTGTGTAAAAAATTAAGAGAATTTGCAGACTTGATCGATTATCTGTAAAACTACTGAACCGATTTTAATGATATTGGATATGTACACACATTAATACAATACAAAATAAATAACCATTCAACAATTGTAATACACACGTAGAATCGAGCGTAACACTTGTTGGAGTCGAAAGGTATGAAATAACGGTAGCAGAATAAAAAAAAAAAAATGAAAAAGAGCCAGAAAGAAATACAGGCCTTGCAGCATGATTTCATACTTGAAATAAGGCAGTTTATAATTTCCTGTGGCAATTGGCCTGAATTGTCCAGTGGCAATTTCATACTTTCGACTGCAACGAGTGTTACTCACGATCATGCATCTGTATTACAATTGTTGAATGGTTATTTATTTTGTATTGTATTAATGTTTGTTTGTATATATCAAATTTTATTGTAATCGGTCCAGTAGTTCGAAAGATAATCGACCAAGTCTGCAAATTCTCTTAATTTCTTACATCAGAGTATGCCATATTTATTCATAGAAATGTTTCTTTAAAAATTATTCACATTCCATTTTTATGGTTAAAGTAATTTAGCCAAGATAGGCATAACTTGAAACAAAGCGTTACATTTATATATATATATATATATATATATATATATATATATATATATATATATATATATATATATATATATATATATATATATATATATATATATATATATATATATATATATATATATAATATATATATATATATAATATATATATACATATATATATATAATATATATATATAATATAATATATATATATATATATAATATAATATATATATATACATATATATATATAATATATATATATAATATAATATATATATATATATAATATAATATAATATATATATATATATATATATAATATAATATATATATATATATATATATATATATATAAAAATTCTTTTTTAAAATTTTTGAAACTTGTAATTATATTTAGATCTAAACAATAATCAATCACTTACTTATTGGAAAACAATAAATAATTTTTCAAATAACAATGTATTGAATAAACTACGAAAAGTATATGCATTTATAAAATTTTGCACTATCAATTCCTATCACGCTTTTCAAACCAAAATAAATAAGTAAATACATAAAACACAAGATTATTAATAATGATATATGTTCCCCTACTGAATATTTTCAACGTTTTACAACAATTCTTCTTTAAACAACAATTTTTTTAGTTTTCAATTTAACGAAAATCATAATACGGCTAATGTAAATCATTTTAAGGTTACGTTTATACACCAAAAACAAAGTTCATAGCAAGACTAGATTCAGCTGCAAGACTGTGAATTTAACAGTCAGTTACAAAAACCTAATTTGAGATTACTAATGATAAAACGATGAAAAAAATGCCATTTATTATTTTATATTTTCAAAACAAAGCAGTCTTTTAAAATTTATTGCTTTCACAACTGTCTGTATACACTTTAGTCATAAAGTCAAAGTTCCATGGAAAAAGATTTTTGATCATTTGCTTTATAGCTGAAAAAATTGAGAGCCAATGCACTAAAGTATTTAAAATCTAAAATTATATACTGTTGATTATTTCTGCTGAATTTAACTTCAAAGCATAAACAAAGATGTGGAGGAAGAACTTCATTATACAAGATTGCATTATTATACAAATTACATATATATTATTATATTATACAAGAATATTAAAATCTAAAATATTTTTATTAAAATTAACAATAAAAAAATATGGAGAAAAAACTAAACTAAACAAGAACATTAATATCTGAAATATTTATTTTTACAAAACATAACCAAAATGTTAAGAAAAAACTGTACTAAACATGAACTCTAAAATCTAAATTATTATATTATACTGAAGTATTCGTATTTCTGCTAAATATAACTCCGAATTATACTTCGTATTTTTACAAGTATTGTATTCGTACTAAATTCGTATTTTTTTCAAAGTATATTTCATATTGTCCTAGTATTTTCATGCATGTGGAGCACTAAATAAATAACACCTAAATTAATTTCGCAATATTTGTTGAACAACTTTCTGTAATCCATCCAACTTTTCTCATGAACTTAAAACCATGATTTTTCCTATAATCTTAATTTTTTACTTTGTACATATTGTATACCCAATAGCACTAGTATAATAATAGAGCAAGTATACACCCAATAATAATTCGCATTATTGGGGTATAAAAAGCTATTCAAACAAATTATTAAAATTTGTTGACATAATTCCGTATTTAAATAAATAATTCAAAATATCATATAGTTGGAATTTCTATTGAAAATAAGCAATCAATAAATTTAATAATTAATGAGCCATGCATATCGGTTAACCATAAATCTTAATTTTTATACTAATAAATACAGATTTATAGTTTTTCGTAAAAAAAATAATAAAATAAAAAAAGGAAGCATAAAATTAAACCGATTTTAAGCACGAAGCATCCAATTCCCGTTAAATAAACTAATAAATCACTACACTTCGAAATTATTTTTAAAATAGTAATTTTAAAGATTATTCAAAGGTTTTGGCGATTGATTTTGAAAAATCTCAATCAACTGGCGTCACTATTTATAGAACTCTTGGCGCTCAAACTATGTTTCCTCTAACAGCTTATTGCCTTTATAACAGAAACACGAAATCGCTCATACACCTGAATAACAGACAGCGTCTGGAAGACATAAATCAGTTCTTTAGTGTGACATTCTAGTGACTGAATCATTCGAAATTGACGAAGCGCGATATTATTTAATCCATAAATTCGCCAAAAAAATGAAGGAAAAAATGTTTGGCGTTGTAGCTGTATTTTACGTGATATTTTTTTGTTTGAAATGTTTTAGCAAAGTTTTGTTTTTGTCCTTCGAAAACATCTCGTAGCCTTGCTTTTTTATTAATTTCGGAACGAATCCTTCAAAATACCTCTTAAAAGTGTAAACTTTTTGGCAGGTGACCACAATAAGCATTTAAGTTGCGTACTGAATCTGCGATTCGAATTATTTGAATGAGTCGTTGAATCAGATAATCATTTTAACATTGGCTTATCTCAATGCATCTAATCAGTGAATTGGCTGATTTGAATTGGAATAGCTTATAAGTTGCATTGAGTTGACGCTGATTATTGAATTGAAGTTGAGCACTGTATCCGCAATTTTAATATTTTAAATTAAACATTGATTAAATTATTCTTTTTAAGACTTAATTCATTCAATTTGAATTAGTGAAATAATAGATTTGAACTGATTTAGCTCAAAAGTTAGATTAGTTAAAGTTGAATACTGAATCTGCAATTCTAATTATTTAAGTGAGTCGTTCATTCAAATAATCATTTTAACATTGGATTTACTCAATGTATTTTAATCAGTGAATTGGCTGATTTGAATTAAAATAGTTGGATATAGTTGAAGATATATAAGTTGGATTTAGTTGAAGTTGATTATTTAGTTTTGAGTTGGGCACTGTATTTGCAATTTAAATTAAACATTGACTAAATCATTCTTTTTAAGTCTTAATTTATCAAATTTGAATGAGTGAATTAGTAGATTTGTTCTGAGTCAGCTTAAAAGTTAGATTAGCTAAAGTTGGATACTTAATCTGAGATTCGAATTATTTAAATGAATCGTTCACTCAATAATTTTTTTAACATGGACTTACATCAATTGGTTTTAATCAGTAAATTAGTTTATTTGAATTGAGTTATCATATTTAAATCAGACTTTGAAGTAGAAAGTATTCTTCTCTGCTTACTTTATGAATCTTTATTTATAAGAGTTGTTGATTCTAATGAAATTAATTAATCTGTTTCTAAAATGATTCTAAGCTATAATTAAGTATAAAAATCAATCTTTCAATATGAGTAGACTTGAAATGTACAGCCGGTGTCGGTTATATTGCGCAAAACAAAAAAGTACCCCTGTAAGAAGATTATCAATTACTGATCTAAACTAAAACTAACATCAAAAATAATAAAAGTTGGAAATAAAGAATGATAAAAGGGGTACTTCGAAGAGGGGAGACCCACGTACCAATAAAGAATTCAAACTCTGAGCAACTGTTGGTCAAAAATTCCAAAATCACCTGAAAACACATTTTAGTACAGACTCAAATCAGGGATTATATGAAGTTAATAATAAATTTATTCGAATCCATTTATTGAAATATCTTGATTCAAAAATACACATATATTAATATAAATAAATTGAAATTATTTATGTGGTTCGAATCACTCAATTATTAATTTTTTTTCTCCATTTTGTATGATTTGAATGAAATAGCGACTGTGAATTATTTTTTTACTCTGAGGTAAAAATTCTAAATGAAATATTTAATACTAGGAGGCTTTGCCCCCTGCTCGCTGGCGCTCACCAACCCCCGGAACTGCTTTCACAGTTCATTTCGGATTGCTTCGCAATCCAATGCTCGCTTTGCTCGCTCATTGGATACGTTCTTAACGTCTAGCTTTTGTATACTTTTTTGAATACTGAAGTTCCGAAAACTTTTCACTGTAGAAAATTCTAAACCTGTACATTTCAATATTAATTTGAAATTGCAATTGTTAATTTGGGCATTTGGCGATACAACACTTATAGAATTGAAGGATTTGTTACGTCAAGCGCTCAGGTATCATAATTTTGAATTATGTTGCTAAGTTAACTTTCAAAAAATTCTATGGCTGGCAACAGCATTTTTATTTTTTAAGTTGTTTATTTTTATTTTTGCCGCAGCTGAATTGAACAACCTGATAATGCTCACTCTGGTTATTGGTTCCGTTTTTAAAAGCGCTATATGTTGTGCCACCTCAGCTAGATTTGAAATGTGACATTTCTAGATGCAACCATTGGTCGATTTTCTAACGTTGCCACCGGCGGAAAAGAAATACAGCCAAAATTTGGGAGCCACGTAAGAGAAATATATATAATAGATTTGTGTCAAAAATTGAATATGATATTATAATTACCAATTTTGACCAAAGAAGAAAAACTCTTCAATTAAAAATAACACCATACTTCCACCAATGCAACATTTATTAATTGTCGTTGTTAAGGTCCTTCATGATTCTAACAATGAGAAAAAAATATAGTCAAAACGACCAGAATATGGTTCCATTTACTGTATTTTTGGCTACAGAAACAGTAAAAAGATCGGTAATTTTTACTGACGCGTTTTGTTAATGATTTTGATATAATCGACAATAAAATATTGTTTTATAAAACTTTTATCATGATAATTTCGTGAATAGCATAAAATCCGTTTATTAATCGGTTGAGTTTACTTTTCAGTTTCTTATTTTTTATTTTTTTCTAAATGATCATAAGATTTATAACTTTAAAAACAACAACTTCTAGTAAACCGTTACCATTTGAACGGAAAAATTACCAAAAAATGAGTTAAATAAATTTCGATTTCATTAACAAAAATTATGCTTTACCAGAAATGCCTTTATTATACAGTACGGTAATTTCACCAGAATCTTCTTTTCCTTGTTCTGCTACTAAGGATTCAACTACAAAGAAGTCTACGTCTCAAAACTTGCCTGTATATGCATGCATTATAGATGAAATTATCTAGATTTTTTTTAATGTCACCAATTTTTTAATGCCTTCTTTCACTTTTCCAATTCAACATTTCCAATAAATTTATTGACTACATAAAAATTTATATTTTTGTTCACCTTTTTGTGATTTTAGTTGCACGTTTCAAACCATGTTAGACACCTGTAATAAATTATTTCAAAAATTTCACTTTATAAAAGTAAATCTGTATTTTTTTTTTTTTTTTTTTTTTGATAGCAAAAACACATGGGCAATAAATTTCGCATAACCTTTTTTTATCAATGGTTTTGCACATAAAAATCACTTTTGATTCAATATCCGATGTAAAAAAAAAATAATAATAATAAAAATCACGAGCGCACGAGAAAAAGAAAAAAAACATAACAAATTAAAGGGGGAAAATATCACTAAAATAACGCCAAAAATCGAAATACATAATTATCTAAATTAATTCACCAAACACATATACGTTTAAACTTTTCGTAACATCTGCTTCCTTGTACCACGAATCATAAAGTAAAAAAAAGCTTAGAAAAAACGAGAAAAAAATTTACAATAAAAGCCTTAGGATAAATATTGGATAAAAAAAAATACAAGAAAAAATGATTAATCGAGAAAAAAATCGCCAATTAAAACCATAACCTACAGTTTTCGAGGCAAAGAGGCAGGTGAAAACTGAAAGTAGGATGGGAATTGAATGCTTAAGGAACCACAATTAAGCATCAAAAGCTCAAGAAATGTGTAATTATCAAATCATTCTCCTTTCAAACTATCCGGTTTCTATGGCGAGAATCAAATAATTTGGCGAGAAAGAAACTTACAATGCTAGAAAAAAAACTATTATTCCAACTTAATGTGATCAAAATTTTATTTAAATTAAACTCTCAGCAACACCTCAATGTCGGAAACAATTAAACCGGAAAATATTTAATTAATTTAATCACTAATTAAATAGTTTCCGGCCAATTATTAATTTTCAGAAACAATTAATTTTCAGATTGACTCAGAATTTTTAATAAACGTATTCATACTTTCAGATTATTTTGTTTTAATTTAGGTCAAAATGAGGGGGGAAATATTATATTTAGCATTTTAATAATTTATGGTTAAGAAATGCGGAATAAATCACTGGTGTCTTTTTCTGCTTTAAAGGTAAAACATTATAAACATGGATTACTTTTAAACATTAATTTTTCAATTTTACAGTTTGCAGTCATTTATATCAAAGAGAAACAGTTATTTAATGATAAATTTTTGAATATGAATGAAATTTCTTTATTCTAACAACTATTTTTGCATTTCATATTTTAGTACAAATGTAATTACGATAATCTAACAGATTTTTTTAAAAAAATGCTAAACTATTTTTTATAATTAGTAATTTTATAATTAGTAGTTTTTTTATAATTAGGTAAGTTGTAATTAGAGTATCAGATAAAATACGTAAGTGGAACACCGGAGTTCCATCAGTGTCAAAGGGTAAATCAAATATGAACGTTAACACGTTCATATTCGCGTTCATACTACAATTCTATACTATGAAACAGTGAATACTTTCT